>CM023537.1:19366363-19966363 GCA_013350335.1 Chimonanthus salicifolius | reverse complement strand
AAATGGGTAGGAGATAAATGTAATTGGGCCATGGGCCCAATGGTGATCCAATAAGTGGGAATGAATGGAATGGGTTTAAATCACCTAAGTTAATTTGAATTAGACCGAGGTGATGTGGCCGATTGGGACCCACCTCCACCTCACCAAATGAGGTGGCGTGTGGACCAAGGATTGGTGGGGCCGGCCACCATGGTTGAATTGGTTAACCATGGGTGGATGCATGAAGGAGTCTAAGCAAATGGAATTAAGTTAAGTGGAAATTAATTAACCTAATGATCTAATTAATTAATTAATTAAACTAAACAAATGAGGGTCAAATGGTCAAAAGGGTGGAAGACCAAACCATCTCATTCTAAGTTCAAAAAACGTTGGCTTGGGTGGTGGTTTATTTCAACCACCACCATTAAAGCTTAAAAATCCCATTTGGTTGGTGGGGGAATTAAATGGTGGAGTGTAGGTCACTTCACCAAATGAGATAAGCCTTATCTATTTATTCCCCATCTCTTATCCTATCCTCATTTTACTCTCCCCATCTTTCACTCTCCCATTGCCGTCCCACACACAAAGGAAAAGAAGAAGAAAAGCTTGGAAGAAAAAGAGAAGAAGAGAAGAAAGAAGGAAGCCAAGCTTGGCCATCACTCCAAGATCAAGCCATAGTATCTTCTTCCTCACCATCCTCTCCTGCTCTCCCTCTCTCAAACACACCCATGATGGCCGAACCCAAGCTTGGAGGTTTTTCATCTTGATCAAGCATCCTAGCCGACCAACAAAGGAGAAGAAGAAGAAAGGAGGCCTAGGAGTCCGAAGGGAGCAAAGAAAGTCGGAGGAGCGACGGATTGTAAGTATTTCTAAACAGGAAATTAGATTTTTTTTTTTAGGGTTTAAGATTTGGGGTCCATTCATATTAGATTTGATGGTGGCCAAATTATCATAGGCCTTGGATCTCAAATCCATTCAATGGAAGGATAAAAAAAAGGACAAAACCCTAATGGGTAAATTAGGGTTAAGAAAAAAAAATGGATTAAGCACATTGTGTAGTTAAATTGATTAAGCATAGATGTATGTATTTTGTTGGAAGGAATCATAGGCCATAGGGTTCGGCCATGTAGTATGGCCGAACCCCATGGTAGGTGATCGATTAATTTATTAGGGTTTATAAGAGTGGAAGCCATGGGGAATGAATTAGGGTTTTAAGTTGTTAATGATTAAATGTGGGTAATTTTAAAAGGGGTTTTTATGAGAAAAAGCATGGGAAACATTGATGATTCTTAATGGCCTAAAAGACATGAATGAATGATGAACCCTATGGTAATGTATCCATAATTTTATGGATGGAATGTTTTTGAACCCTATGGTGATGAATGTGGAATGATGATGGATGTAAAATAATGGAAAAATAAATGGGGAATTTTGGTGGTGTTGATGGACAAAATGAACCTAATGTGGATAGTTGTAATGGACTTCAATGTAGTTAAGAATGATGATTTAAACCTCCTCATGGGAGGACTTATTATGGATCTAAATATGGTGAAATAGACCAAAACCCACACCATAGTTGGCATTCTCATTTTTTACCTTATAAGATCCTTAGCCAATCTCATACTCTCTAAATAAAAGGTGTTAGTGCCTCAGCTTGGCGGAGACCCTAAGTTTGTCAATTCCATGACTCGGAAAGAAGCATTTGTTGGAAGCTTGAAGACCCAAGATGATCAAGAGAAAAGATCATGCTCTACCGGATTGAAGTTCATCATTATGCCAATCACAAAACAGGTATTATGGCCATAAATGACTTTAGGTGGTACCCACACCTTAGAGAGGACTATCCCTAAGGCTTAGAAGAACAAATGGTTAAATCATAAAAAGCCTAGTGTGGAAGCTTGATAGTGAATTGGAAGCAAACTTGGAAATATGAATTAAAATTCACTGTCAGCTCAACCAGTTTTATCTCACTGACCCCTCGGTATAGTCAGGATCGACCCATCGTGGTCAAGCACTGGTCGGCCCGAATGACATACGTTCTGAAACATTGAACTATCATTCTGGGTTTGTCTTTGATCGAGAGTCTCGTATGCACCGACCCTTCGGTGAAAGACTGAAATGACCTCTCATGGTCACCACCCCACGATCAAGATCTTGAGTTCTGAAACTCTGAACTCATGTGGACTCTAAAAGAAACAGACATATAGGCAATCAAAGACCGATCGAGAGTACCAGGACAAAACTGCTTGATAAAGGTCGACAAGTCATTCTTGGTTACAGGTTTCCAAGTTGAAACTACTGTCAAGCATGCTTTTACAGCAGAATGAGCCTCTCGTATGGACCGACCCCTTGGGTACCATAAGTTTCGATCCATCGGCGACAAACGACATGTCAACCGAGAAATAATATTTCCGTTGGGAGTGCACTTAATGCACAACGGTCGGAATTGTAACCGTAACATTTCTATTCACCGACCCCTCTGTGAGACTGACCTGTCGGCACATTACCGTTAGTTCAACTGATTGCCTTTGCTATATACACCAATCTTTATGCAACAAGTTGGTATCCTTTGGTAGGATTAGTTGGACCCTCATCTTCACCAGTGAGATTAAACAAGGGCCAACAGAAGGATCACTCTCTTTCTCGTGCTTACACTAGGAGAATAAAATACAACCAATCAAATAGATTGAGTTGTGAGTGAGAGAGGAAAGAATAAAACTCATAAACAACCAATCTGAGGATTGAGTTTGAAAGTGAGGAGGAGAGAACCATAAACTAGGAAACCTTTGGTAAAACCAGTTTCCTTGGCACCTTGGACTGTGATTGCTAAACGACGGAAATGGGGCGAAGCTTCGGCATACATGGGTGGGATCTCGAAGAAGCACACATCAGAAGAGAGAGCTTCAAAGGCAAGTACTTTTTGGTTTTAATTTCTTTTAAAACCTTTGTTCCAAAGTGGATTAAGGGGAGGTACCCTGAAACCGCTATAAAAAATTCTCTGTGCTCTGCACCTATGGAAGAGGTATTGGATAAAATCTTAAACTTCCGTGACCACTCATCCCAAAGATCAAAACTGCTTGGAGTATGTAGCATTCATCAGTATTGTTTCATGATATGCTGTCAAAATGTTTAAAAGGCATGAAACAGCAAAAAAGGCTAAAAGAATCCACGTAAAATAGCCTCTTCTAGCTCAATGGATAACATCACCTATCAATAAATTTGTGTGCGGAAAATATAGGTGATTGGTTAAATTAATCCATTGAAAAAGTCCAAGCTATACCCTCTAAGAGAAGGAGAGGATGGAGGAAAGGAACTTGATGTCAGATCTCTAAGTTGCTTTCGGGACCATGGTAGTAGTGAGGAGGGTGTGGGCTCCGTGGTGGGCCCTAGTTTGCTGATTTCGAGTTCGGGAACTCGAAGGGCATTTCAATAATTTTGAATTATTGTATATTCTGTCATGAAAAATGCTTGAAAAATTACACGTATTTCTCTCTCGATGTTCGACATTTGATTTTCTCGGGTTTTTAAATCATTTTCTTTTAAAAAAATAGTGTGAGTTTTGGAAACTCTATTTTCAAGCAATTCGAGATTTTTCTTCTTAAAAGTTAAAATAAATAAAATAAATAAATAAATAAACCCCTCAAAACCCTAATTTTCTTTTAAGCCCCCTTTTCCCTCAACACTGTAGCGATTTTCGCTACAGTGTCATTGTCCCCTCAAACCCTAGCAGCCTTGCTGGTGGCCGCTCCTCAACTCCTCCTTCTCTTTCTCTCGGCTTCTTCTTCTCCTCCTCCTCCTCCTTCTTCTTCCCCTTCTCCTTCCTCTCTCCCTCGGTCGGCTCGGACAATCATAGTCGTCTCGAGCCACCCTTACAATCAGCCCTAGCGTCGGAGCCGCCCAGCTACAACTTCGATCTTGTTGTGCTCGGTATCACCCGCCTCCCCTTCTCCTCTTTCGCCGCCGTCCGGATCCGACCGAAAATCAGGTACTCGTGTCCCTGTTCTCCTTCTTCTTTTCATCGATTTCTCTGGTTTTTGCGATTTCTCTTTATTTCCTCGATTTTTCTTAGAAGTTTGCTGTTTTGCTTCCTCCTCCTTTCCCCCTTTCTCGACTCGGTTGAGTGACCGAGTCAACTCAGTCGAGTTCCATGTTGACTCGGTTGGGTTTCTGGGTTAACCTAGCCCTCCTTTTTGGATCAGGATCGACCCATCTACCCAGCCCACTGGCCCAAACCCGATCCAGTGGACTGGCTCGGATTTGGCCTAGTAGGGCCAGGTCCGGACTTTGTCCAGTATTGGATTTGGCCCACTCGTTCGGCCCAGCTAGGCCCAGACCTAGTTCGGCCTTGTTCTAGTAGGCCCAGTTCTTCCATCCGACCCGTTTCATGTAATAACCCGAATGTTTAAATCAATATATATATATATGGCATTTATTATTTCAATAATGGAAAAATGGGAATTTTGATGTCATAGATGTTAAATGGATCAAAATTTGGACAAAGGCCCAAGTATGGTCCAATGGACCATGGATTGGATGGGATGCATCTAAAGGGTCAATAATGGTCAAAGTGTGCCCGATAACCATGTGGGACCCAATGGATCAAAATTGATTCAAACTCTAAGGTAAATGGTAGGAAATAATTTAATTAGGCCATGGGCCCAATGGTAACTCAATTGACTGGAATTAAAACCCCCCCCTAAGTTAATGATGAGATGATTAAGCTAGCATAACCAAGTGGGGCCCACCTCCACCTCATCAAGTGAGGTGGCATGTGGACCAAGGAAAAGGTGGGGCCGACCACCATGGTTGACTTGGTCAACCATGGATGGGTCAAAGGGCATTAAGGAGGACCAAAGTAAATAAAGTTGATTTAATTAATATAAATCACCTGAGTTTAATCTTGATTAGGCCAAGGGGCATAATCAAGTGGGACCCACCTCCACCTCATCAAGTGAGGTGGCGGTTGGCTAAGGAATTGGTGGGGCCGGCCACCATGGTTGACTTGGTCAACCATGGGTGGATTCATGAAGGAATTAAAGGGAAATAAATAGAGATAAAATTATGAAATTAAAGGGGGCTAAGATAAGTAACAAATTAAATAATTAAGTGAGCCAAGAGGGGAGTGAATCACATAGGAAAAAAGGGTGAGTCAAGATGATTTTCATCTTATTTGACTCACCAAACTCGTTGGAATGGGTGGTGGTTCAACCTCATTCCAACCACCCCCACTAAGGGGACAATGGCCCTAAGATTGGGGGCATGCAAGGCCATACCCCCCTTCATGAGTGCTAATCGATGGAGTCAAGACCAAGAGTACACGGGAGATGGCCTCCCATCTCATTTCTCTCATCTCCCTCTATCTCTCCATCTCTTCCAAAACCGTCCTCCCCTCTCTTCCAAAGAAAACACCAAAGAGAAAGAGACTTAGAAGGAAAGAAGAGAACCCAAGCTTGGCCGACCATACTCCCAAGACCCAAGATTGAGATATTTTCTCCATCCCCTCCTTCTCTCTCTCTGTCTCCCTCAAAATCTAACCCTACCATTAACCGAACCAAAACCTTGGTGACCCTACCTTGAACTCCAAATTCAGTCGACTGAATTAAAATGTACAGCTTGGAGTATTTTCAGAGGTCATTGTTAATCCGGTAGTATAAATGGGGGTTATGTTTAAATTAAAGGGACGAATTTTAATGATCCTACGACATGATTGTTGAGTCATTAATGGACCTAAGTGTATGGATCAGTTATGGATTGATTATGTATGTGTTTTAATCAATGGAAAAAGAGGCTAAGTTAAGGGCTGATTTATGATAATCTTGTAACATGGTTAAAGAGCATTAATGAACCTAGGTTTATGATCAGTTAGAGACTTAATCATGGATAAGATATAGACTAACTTGGAAAAATGTATAATAAGGTATCGAGACATCGCAAACGGTACGCGATCGGCGACCGGAATTATCAGATGAAAACGGAAAGGGACGTTATCGGTATTCGGTAGGATTCCTACCTTTTTGTAAGCTGTGGATTATGTTTATGTGATGGTTTTCATATTTTATTCCAGTAACTATATGGTTTGTTTTATGGATTATATTTTAATGCGATGGATTATATTTTTAAGGCTATGGTTTATATATTAAATGCTATGGATTATATTTAAATGCTATGGCTTATATTTCCAATGCTATGGATTATATGTATTAAAAATATGAAATATATATATATATATATATATATATATATATATATATATATATATATATATATATATATATACTACATAGCATAATGCACTTACATCTCATGCATGGTATGGGTGGGAAAATAAAGGAACCGGAGTCCATGCACTGTCGGGGCGACCGAGAACAGACATGGGGATAGCCTGATAGGCTATAACCGGAGTCCATGATCCGTCGGGGCGACCGAGAACAGACATGGGGATAGCTTAATATGCTATAACCGGAGTCACCGGAGTCCATGCTCCGTCGGGGCGACCGAGAAGCAAACATGGGGCACCTTGATGATGACCTGCCGTCAAGGGGGATATGACATTTTATGATGATATGGATGATGGGTGGGACACATGACATAGGCACCCATGGCATGGCATTCATCATATGGTTTTTATTATATTGTTATCAGTATGTTTGTATTACTAATCCATGTGTTAGCCCTACCCGGAGTCCTACTGGGCGCGTTGTCTAACTCCCTACTTCTACCCTAGCTGATGATGCAGGAGACGGAGGAAATGGTGGACGCGACGGGAGTCAAGCTTAGGAGGTTTGGAAAACGGTTACTTTGTTTATCAAAGTTTTATTTTGGAAAAGTTGTAACTTAAGTAGCTTAGCTTGTCGAATTGTAATAATTTTGGACTTCTTGCTATGCTCTGGATTATACTCTGTACGTTATCATTTTGAGACATAATTATGAACATTGGGGTATCTTAGTAGTTTAATGATGCATCTTCCCTTCTATCTAAAACTGGTAGGATAGTATCTATTATAATGTTCCGCACGTAATTACATTCCGCGAGCTTACTTCCTACGCATGAACCGTACTCGTGGACTTCGTTACGCGCACGCATGGGGTTGGCTAGTTAAGGGTCGTGCTTTAGAAGCTTGGACTTAACTCGCTTTGTGACGTCCGCGCCCGTTGTCACTTTTAATTAATTCAAAAAGAAAAAAAAATAGACTCTGATTTCGGTGAAAATGGGACGGCGTTACATTCCAAGCCCAACCCTGTTCTAATAGGCCCAGTTTTGCTCTGCCCATTTTCAGAGCCCGTTTTGGGCCCAGCCCAGTTTTAGGCCCATTTTCAGTTTGAATTCTTTTTAGTCTGTCATGTCTTATTCATTTATTCGTTCTTCTTTGTCTGATTGGATTAATAAATCAAAGAAGGAATGATGTTGGACCCGCATTGGTTAAAATAACAAAGACTAAAAGAGGGGTCAAAACCAAAAGAGTGAGATTCAGCCATGTTGTATGGCCGAACCCCACTAATGAGTTTTTGTAGACTTAAACATGTTTCAGCCCTAATGTATGGCCGAAACCCCTTGTGGGACTTAGCCGGCTTAAGACCTATGATTGTAAGTGGAAAAGAATATGGAATGATGTATCAAATGGATCGTCAGTTTGATTTATTTACGTGTTAAATGTAATAAGGTAATGGGATTTCACAAACGGGTGTACGATCGGCTTGACGCGATAGGCGATCGGTTTTGACAAAAACGCAAGGATACGATATTTGGATGTTGGTAGGATTTCTACCTTGTTGATACACTAGATTTATGTATGTGGATGCTTTTTATTCCTATGTGTTATGATTTATTTTGGTATCAATATGCTATGTTTAAAGGAATGGAATTTCAATACTATATGTGTAATATGAAAACAGTTGAGCTCCATGTAACTGTAACACCCTGCCCTTTTCACTCTAAAAATCAGAGTTTTTTTTTTTATTTATTTATTTATAAACAAGTGATCAGGGCGGAGTGTCACGATGCGAGTTAAGTCCAGACTTTCTAAAGTCCGACCCTTAACTGGCCAACCTATGTGTGTATGGATTAAGTGCATAAGAAAAACGGTCCACACATAGTACAACATCAAACAAGCGGAAGTGTATACTTGATCTAACTGGGGTTTATCATGGATACTAGGACTACTCCATTTTCCAATTCTTTAGATAGCAAAGCACATAATCATGTTCTCCAAAATTACTAAATTAACCATAAAACTACATATAGCTTTCAAACCATCCAAACCTACCAAACCATGGCAAATAAGTAATTAAATTATTACATGCCAACATCATCTAATTATCAAATTACATTGTCCAATAAACTTAAATAAAAGGTCCATAAATCAATCCATAACAAATCCCTTCAAAAGCCCAAACTCCTATGTTTGGGTTCCTTCACGATCCTCGTTCTTCCCCTTTCCTGCATCATCCACTAAGGATAGAGGTAGGGCGTTAGATCAACGCGCCTAGTAGGTTTCTGATTAGGGCTACCACAAGGTTAGTATATATAAAACATGCAAATAATATAAAAATACATGGACATCAAAATCTTACAAAAACAATGCTATGTATGTGATGCAAATGTAATGAGTCCCACCCATCACAAATATACACAGCCTCCTCTTGACGGAATTTTCATCGTCAAGGTACCTCCACATTGGTTGTTCGGACGCCCCGACGGAGTGTGGACCCTCCGGTTTCCCCTTGATGGGATTCTCATCATCAAGATACCACCACATAGGTTTTTCGGACGCCCCGACGGAGTGTGGACCCTCCGGCTACATAACCATCACCCCATGCCATGCATGAGATGTCAATGAATCCATGCTATTTTGTAAATAAATCTTGGCGTACAAATCCTCTTAGAAACATGATAGTTCAACACATATCTCATAAAAATCAGGATAAAGCAATAATTATAAATTGTGGCTACAAAGAGGCACGAAACCTACACAATGTTCACTTAGTTTGACCCTTCTTTTAAACCGTCTCCCGTTTACAACTTGTACACCGCTCACGCAAGTCCCGTGGCCCTATTTTTATAACAGCAAATCAAACTTTTAACCATATGATTCCAACTTAGTCTAAAACCCAAAAATCCACTTTGTGGGGTTCAGCCAGGCTCACCCATTTAACTTGTTGGTCTCTCTTTTTATTGAACTAAAACCCTTCAATTATCTCAAACTTCCAAATGAACCTTGGTAGGGTTCGGCGATACAACATGGCCCAACCTTACCACTTTGGTTTCAGCCCATATTTCGAATCCTTTGGTCATTTCATTTTTGATCTTTTCACCTTTGATCATTTCATCCATATTTACCATTAGGCCACTATACTAACCTTTGTCTAATTTACTTAAAAAACCAATAACCATAACCAATCCACCTTGGTGGGGTTCGGCCATACAACATGGCCGAACCTCACCACTTGGTATTTTTCCTTTTAAATCCTTCCTTAACGCATCTCCAATTATATTATAACTTAGCACTAAGTCCACCAAATGATCATTGATGGGGTTCGGCCATACTACATGGTCGAACCTCATCCTATGGATTTTTATCCCATATTCCATTATCTACCATGATTGGTTACTTACCTACACTAAGTCCATAGATAATCATATCATCATCCATAATTTCCACCATGATCTTTCCCTAAATAATCCATAAAAACAGTCCATGAGGTTCGGCCATACACATGGCCGAACCCTATGGTTTTCTTAATTCAATTAGTCCATCATCTATCCATAATTTATGATCAGTAATTTAGTTATGAAAACACATGATTTAACCATGCAATTGCCGATCTAAAACAGTAACATTATCTACCATTAAAAATCCTTTAAACCTTCAAAAACATAGTATGGTTTTTATCCCTCAAAACCATAAAATTGCCATATTCTTTCCTGGGGTTCGGCCATCCAAAGTGGCCGAACCCTATGATCCAATTCCTACTCTTTTTAAACAACATTAACCATTCATTTTCTTCCATGGGGTTCGGCCATAGTCATGGCCGGACCCTATGGTTCCTTTACCTCTTTCCTTTGAACATCCTAGCCATGATCATATTCTTTGATGGGTTTGGTCAATCATCATGACCAAACCTAATCACCTCCTTTTCATACTCAATGGTTTTGTACATCCCTTTCTAAGATTTGGATGTTCAAGGAACTGTCCATGCTTCTTTGGTTATCTTACTAACTAAAAATTGTAGAACACTTACCGTTTCCGTGACTCCACCGATTTGGTCTTTGCTCCGGTTTGCTCTTCCGTTCCTTTCTTAGTCCTTCATTCCTTCTCCTTTAACTGAGGTTGATCTTGTTGCCGTCCTTGAGGTGGTTCGGCTAGGGTATAGATTTGAGAGAGATAGAAAACCTTGAGATGATAAAATTACTTCAAGTCTTTGAGAGGGACGGCCAAGAGAGCAAGAAAATGGGATGAGAATTTCTCCAAGTGTTTGATCTTTTCTCTTAGATTGCTGGCCGTCCTAGGTAGAGTGTGAGGGAGAGATATCCAAGTGGGACTATCTTTCCTATCTCTACATGAGATAGAATTCTCAAGACTCCATCGTGTGAGCCATTTGAAATTTGAATATTTTAAATGTAAAACTATCTCATTATCCCTCCATGAGCATCCTTGTCTTGATTTTGAAATAATCCAATCCATCTCCATTATCTCTCCAACGTGTGCCTCCAATTTTCCTCCATTTGTTTGAATTTGAAGATTAATCCATAAACATCTCCATTTTCTTGAATTTCAAATTTTGAAAACCAGCCCAACGTGTATCAATTATAACTCTTCCATTTCCTTTGTTTGAATTTCCAATAGTAAGACCGTCCACCCCATTTGAATTTCAAATGTATTCCATTTGCTTGAAATTCAAATATTAAACCCAACTCATTTGTTTGAATTTAAACTTTAAACCTCCCTCCTCTTTCCAACGTGTAAACATTGCCTTTGAATTTGAAATAAACTTATGTCCTTCCATCTCTCCATCGTGTATCACTAATTTGAATTTAAACATAGCTTCCTCCAATTTGTTTGAATTTCAAACATGAAACCGTCCACTCCATTTATTTTAAATTTTAAACATATTCCATTTACTTGAATTTCAAATATTGAATCCATTTCCTTCATTTAAACTTTAAACATGGAGCCGTCCATCCCTTTACATTCAAAAATGCAAACCGTCCTTTCTTTTGTTTGAATTTAAATTTGAAACATAAACTGTACGTCTCGTTGTTTGAATTTGAATTTGAAATATGAACCGTACGCCTCGTTATTTGAATTCGAATTTGAAATACAAACCGTACATCTCGTTATTTAAATTCGAATTTGAAATACAAACCGTACATCTCGTTATTTGAATTCGAATTTGAAATATAAACCGTACATCTCTTTATTTGAATTCGAATTTGAAATATAAACCGTACGTCTCGTTATTTGAATTTGAATTTGAAATACAAACCGTACAACACAACTCATTTAATTTAACTCAACTCACTTGGTGGTCAACCAAGTCAAACACGCCCCAATGGGTCCCAATTGGACATTTTGACCCAATTAGCAATTTTGACCCAATTGAATATATCTTACCCAATTGTTCCAATTGTAACCTTATCCACAATCTGTTGGGTCTTAATTGGGCAATCGACCCAATCCTCTACCCATCTAAAGTCCATATCCAATAAATGGCAAATTTCATAAATATTAATAATATGAAATTCCAAGGTGTTACAATAGAATCCTCTTTTTAATATTTTCAGTCCTGAAAATCGAACGAAGTAGGATTCCAAAATGAATTACATGAATAATTCAGGGTGTACCGTTCTCATTTCCGATTCGAGTTCCCAAGTGGCTTCCTCAATACCATGTCGATCCCATACCACCTTGACGAACTGGATTGCTCTGTTTTGTAACACCCTTTGTTCAGTCTCCACTATTCTGACAGGCTTCTCAATGGACTTGGCGTCGCTTTGCACATCTATGTCTTGTATATTCAATACATGAGACGGGTCGGGATTGTATTTCCTCAGCATCGACACATGAAACACATCGTGTAGAGATTGTCAATTGTGAAGGAAATGCTAACTGATAGGCTACATCCCCCATCCTTCTTATAATTGGAAACGGTCCCACATATCTTGGCGACAGTTTTCCCTTTTTCCCAAAACTCATGTGTCCTTTTCGTGGCGAGACTTTCAAGAACACCCTGTCCCCCACTTCGAATTCTAGGAACCTCCTCCTTTTATCCGCATAGCTCTTTTGCTGAGTCTGTGCAGTCAATAGATGCTGACTAATCAACTGAATTTGTGTTGTAGTCTCTGCGACTAGCTCGGGTCCAATCAGCACAGGCTCGCCAGCCTCTGTCCAGCATATTGTTGGCCCTGCATGGTCTACCATATAAAGCCTCGAATGGGGCCATCTGAAGGCTTGCCTGGTAATTATTGTAATATGAGAACTCTACCAGCGGCAAGTGGTCCTGCCATCCGCCCTTGAAGTCGAGCATGCACGCCCTCAACATATCCACCAATATTTGTATTGTCCTTTCTGATTGTCCGTCAGTTTGTGGATCGGTCCCCATGGCCGACTGCATGCTCTGCCATACTCTGCCAGTAAATCGGCCATCTCTGTCAAATACTATAGTCCATGGAATACCATGTAATCTGATGATGTCCTTGATGTACCGCCGACCCAATGTCTCCGATGAATCTGTCATCTTGATAGGAATAAAATGCGCAGACTTGGTCAGTCGATCTACCACGACCCATTTAGCATCATTGCCCTTGGAGGACCTCGACAACCCCGTCACGAAATCCATGGAAATGTGCTCCCATTTCCATTCCGGCACTAATAAAGGTTTGAGTAACCCTGGTGGCTTCTGATGTTCCGTCTTAACTTGTTGACAAGTTAAGCAACGAGCCATGAACTCTGCAACATCTCTTTTGAGTCCATGCCACCAATAATGTCTCTTCAGATCATGATACATCTTGGTGCTGCCCGGATGAATGGAGAGCTTGGTCTGATGTGCCTCAGTCAACAACTCTTTTCTGTAGCTTTTTGGCACATAAGTTCTACCCCGAAATGCAAGACTCTGCCCTGGTCGTAATTCCCAATCTGGTATAACTATGCCAGATGACATCTTGGCCCATATTTCTTTCATTTCTGGATCTGTTCGCTGCTCCTGTTCAATTTTGGTAACCATGTTGGACTGTATGATCAAATTGTAAATTGTCCCATGGTTATTGAGGTAGAGTCTAAACTCTCGGATGGTGTTCAACATCTCCCATTTTGTTCTGATTAAACATGCCACTGATGCATGAGATATGCGGCTGAGTGCATCCGCCACCTTGTTTGCCATGCCCGGATGATATCGGAGCGCGAACTCATAATATGCCGGATATTCCATCCATCTCCGCTGCCTCAGATTGAGCTCCTTCTGATCAAATAAATACTTCAAGTTCTTGTGATATGAAAATACCTCAAACTTCTCACCATATAAATAGTGTTAAGGGCAAAGACCACCGCAAGCTAACTCCAGATCATGTGTGGGATATAGACGTTCATGTACTTTCAACTGTCTTGACCCGTATGCCACCACACGATTATTTTGACTGAGTGAACACCCCAGTCCCTCTCCTGAAGCATCATAGTATACCTCATAACCTCTTGCCTCTTTCAAGTAGAATTAAGATAGGGGAAGTTGTGAGTCTGTCTTTCAGCTCCTCGAATCTCTGGTTGCACAGATCCGACCACTCATATCTGACTCTTTCTGAGTGAGTCGAGTGAGTGGAGATGCCTATTTTTGAGAAGTCCATGATAAATTTCCGATAGTAACCGGCCAAACCCAGGAAGCTACGGATCTCGGTCACATTCTTTGGTGCTTTCCATTCTTTTACTGCCGCCACCTTAGCCGGATCGGCGGCTATACCTTCCTCGGATATAACATGCCCCAAGAAGTTCACTTTGGATAGCCAGAACTCACATTTACTAGCTTTGGCATATAGCTTATTCTGTCTCAAAGTGTCCAAAACTATCCGCAGGTACTCAGCATGTTCCTCCTGACTTTTGGAATAGACCAGGATATCATCAATAAACACAATAATGAACTGTTTCAAATACGGACGAAAGATCCTGTTCATTAGGTCCATGAACACAGCCGGTGCATTGGTGAGTCCAAACGGCATGATTACAAACTCATATAATCCATACCACGTCCTGAAGGCTGTCTTTTCTATGTCCTCCTCCTTAACTCGGATTTGATGATAACCGGACATCAGATCAATCTTCGAAAAGTGACTGGAACCCCTCAATTGATCGAAGAGATCATCGATCCTAGGTAAAGTGTACTTGTTCCGAACCGTAAGCTGATTTAGTTTCCGGTAATCCATGCACATGCGGAGTGAACCGTCTTTCTTCTTTACAAACAACACTGGAGCTCCCCAAGATGATGTGCTGTTTCGGATGAAGCCCAGCCTGAGCAGTTCATCAATCTGCTTCTTCAACTAGGACATCTCAGCTGGTGCCATCCGATAATGTGGTAAAGACACTGGGGAAGTACTAGGATACAACTTGATTTCAAAATTGAGCTCCCTCATAGGTGGTAAGCCAGGGAGTCTTCTGGAAAAACATCTGCAAATTCTTTCACAATTGCTGGAAGTTCAGTGACTGACGCCTTATTTCTGATGATGTTGTTCAATACCACATGGTTCAACCCTTCCCATAATCTGCTCTGCTTGTCTATACGAACCACAAATTGTTTTCTCTCGAGTGACCCAAATGTCACTCTGCGGCGATAACAATCAATGTTGCCCTGAAATCTAGCCAACCAGTCCATGCCGAAGATAATATCGTACTCAGTCATGTCGAGTACCGGATAATTGAGCTCAAATCTGAATCCAGCGAGTTCAATATTTACTGCCATGCAAATGAGTCCCAAAGACGTGTCTCCGACAGGGGATACAATTGTAACTGTTGTAGACAATTTTTGAACTAAAGTACCAGTGGCAGTTATAAATGATGCAGATATAAATGAGTGTGAAGCTCCAGAGTCAAATAGTGCATAAGCATAGGAACTACTGACAATAACCATACGTTGGATTACTGAATGATCCACATCAGCTGGAGGAGCTAGAGTGAATAGTCGTCCAGATCCAGTTGGGTTAGGCGCCCACCCCGCCTGGTTATAAGTCCTGCCTCCCCCGGAGTTAACTGGCCTAGCTGGCGGACGGAATGATCCTCTGGTGTAAGAGGGCTTCTTAAGCTTTGGACACTCTTTCTTGAAGTGACCCAGGTTGATCACAGTGGAAACAATTACTCACCCCTCTGGAAGCCTGAGTGACTGATGCGGATGGAGTGGGCTGGTTGGGACGAAAGCCCCCTGTGGACCCTGTAGATGGTGAGGGTCTGCTGAAGTTCAGTCGGAACTTCTTGCTGGGCTGAAATGGGCCCCTTCCACTCTGAGCTCGGCGGTTGTTAAATCGCGCAACCTCAGCTATCTCCTGCTCAGCTATTGTGGCCCTGCTAACCACCTCTGCTAGGGCGGCTGCCTTGAATATGGCCACTTTGGCCCTGGTGTCTAGTCGTAAACCCCGCTCAAACTTCGGTGCCCTGCGGTGATCTGTATCCACCATGTAAAATGCATAGCAAGATAGGCTGAGGAATTCTTGGTGGTACTCTGCCACCGTCATAGAGCCTTACACCAAGTTAGAAAAGGTTTGGGTTCAGGGGCTCTCTCTCCTCCTCAAGAAAGTAGTGCTCCAAAAAGGTCGCTGAAAACTCTTCCCAGGTCATGGCCATCCTCTCCCCTTCTGGTATGAGTGCCCACTGTTTTTCCATTACCTCCCACCATTTACCGGCATCTTCAATTAGCTGTGATGTGGCCAGTAAGATCCTGTCAGCATGACTCGAGATCTTGAGTAGAGTTAAGATCTTGGTGATCTTCTTCAGCCAATGTTCTGCTCCGACAACCCCTTCCTTCCCTTTGAAGTAGGGATGGTACTGTTGCTGGAATTCTCTGACCATACTCCGGTCATTGGCGTCACTAGAGCTCCCACTTCCATTCAAATGCTGATGAAGAACATAAGTAACCACTGCTTGAAATAAGCTTTGTAGTTCAGGCGGCACATGTGGTATGTGTACGCTGTTGTGCCCCTCTTCCTCCTGGCGAGATGATTGTTCATGCTCTTCCTCTTCTGGCCGAGAGTGTTGTTCCTCTCTCTCATGTTGAGGTTCTTCCCTCTCTTCTTCATGTACGACTTTCTCCTGCCTTTTATTGCTTTGTCGAGTCTTTCTTTTTGGGGCCATTTCGCCTAAGTCAAGAAAACATTATTGACTTAGTTTCCTGTATAGTTTGTGTTTTTCATAGTTTTGGGAAGATTTCCAAATAAGCACACTTGGTTTTCCTTTGTTTTTGAGGGAAATCTCTAAATACCTATTGTTCGTTTTTTCAATTTGGGGAATATCGGGGAAGTGTATCCTATTTTACTATGTTTGGTAGATTAACGATAATGATTGTACTTTTGTCATCTTTCATTGTTGTTCTCAGATTGATTGTTCAGTCTGAGTCTAACGAAGTAAATTAATCCGGCCCCCAGTCAGTGGACTCCGAAGAGTCGGTCAGTTGGGATTCTTATCGGTCAGTGAGACACGAAACCGTCTTAATCTTACTTCGAAAGATTGAACTTCCCGTTTCGCTCTGATACCAATTGCAACACCCCTGCCCTTTTCACTCTAAAAATCAGAGGTTTTTTTTTTTATAAACAAGTGATCAGGGCGGAGTGTCACGATGCGAGTTAAGTCCAGATTTCTAAAGTCCGACCCTTAACTGGCCAACCTATGTGTGTATGGATTAAGTGCATAAGAAAAACGGTCCACACATAGTACAACATCAAACAAGCGGAAGTGTATACTTGATCTAACTGGGGTTTATCATGGATACTAGGACTACTCCATTTTCCAATTCTTTAGATAGCAAAACACATAATCATGTTCTCCAAAATTACTAAATTAACCATAAAACTACATATAGCTTTCAAACCATCCAAACCTACCAAACCATGGCAAATAAGTAATTAAATTATTACATGCCAACATCATCTAATAAATAAATTACATTGTCCAATAAACTTAAATAAAAGGTCCATAAATCAATCCATAACAAATCCCTTCAAAAGCCCAAACTCCTATGCTTGGGTTCCTTCACGATCCTCGTTCTTCCCCTTTCCTGCATCATCCACTAAGGATAGAGGTAGGGCGTTAGATCAACACGCCTAGTAGGTTTCTGATTAGGGCTACCACAAGGTTAGTATATATAAAACATGCAAATAATATAAAAATACATGGACATCAAAATCTTACAAAAACAATGCTATGTATGTGATGCAAATGTAACGAGTCCCACCCATCACAAATATACACAGCCTCCTCTTGACGGAATTTTCATCGTCAAGGTACCTCCACATTGTTTGTTCGGACGCCCCGATGGAGTGTGGAGCCTCCTGGTTTCCCCTTGATGGGATTCTCATCATCAAGATACCACCACATAGGTTTTTCGGACGCCCCGACGGAGTGTGGACCCTCCGGCTACATAACCATCACCCCATGCCATGCATGAGATGTCAATGAATACGTGCTATTTTGTAAATAAATCTTGGCATACAAATCCTCTTAGAAACATGAAGTTCAACACATATCTCATAAAAATCAGGATAAAGCAATAATTATAAATTGTGGTTACAAAGAGGTACGAAACCTACACAATGTTCATCTTAGTTTGGCCCTTCTTTTGAACCGTCTCCCGTTTACAACTTGTACACCGCTCACGCAAGTCCCTTGGCCCTATTTTTATAACAGCAAATCAAACTTTTAACCATATGATTCCAACTTAGTCTAAATACTAAAAATCCACTTTGTGGGGTTCGGCCATACCCCATGGTCGAACCTCACCCACTTAACTTGTTGGTCTCTCTTTCTATTTAACTAAAACCCTTCAATTATCTCAAACTTCCAAATGAACCTTAGAAGGGTTTGGCCATACAACATGGCCGAACCTTACCACTTTGGTTCAGCCCATATTTCCAATCCTTTGGTCATTTCATCTTTGATCTTTTCACCTTTGATCATTTCATCCATATTTACCATTAGGCCACTATACTAACCTTTGTCTAATTTTACTTAAAAAACAAATAACCATAACCAATCCACCTTGGTGGGGTCTTCCATACAACATGGCCGAACCTCACCACTTGGTTTTTGTCCTTTAAATCCTTCCTTAACCCATCTCCAATTATATTATAACTTAGCACTAAGTCCACCAAGTGATCATTGATGGGGTTCGGCCATACTACATGGCCGAACCTCATCCTATGGATTTTTATACCATATTCCACTATCTACCATGATTGGTTATTTACCTACACTAAGTCCATAGATAATCATATCATCATCCATAATTTCCACCATGATTTTTCCCTAAATAATCCATAAAAACAGTCCATGGGGTTCGGCCATACACATGGCCGAACCCTATGGTTTTCTTAATTCAATTAGTCCACCATCTATCCATAATTTATGATCAGTAATTTAGCCATGAAAACACATGATTTAACCATGCAATTGCTGATCCAAAAGAGTAAACTTATCTACCATTAAAATCCTTTAAACCTTCAAAAACATAGTATGGTTTTTATCCCTCAAAACCATAAAAATTGCCATATTCTTTCCTGGGGTTCGGCCATCCAAAGTGGCCGAACCCTATGATCCAATTCCTACTCTTTTTAAACAACATTAACCATTCATTTTCTTCCATGGGGTTCGACCATAGTCATGGCCGAACCCTATGTTTCCTTTACCTCTTTCCTTTGAACATCCTAGCCATGATCATATTCTTTGATGGGTTTGGTCAATCATCATGACCAAACCTAATCACCTCCTTTTCATGCTCAATGGTTTTGTACATCCCTTTTTAAGATTTGGATGTTCAAGGAACTGTCCATGCTTCTTTGGTCATCTTACTAACTAAAAATTGTAGAACACTTACCATTTCCGCGACTCCACTGATTTGGTCTTTGCTCCGGTTTGCTCTTCCGTTCCTTTCTTAGTCCTTCTTTCCTTCTCCTTTAACTGAGGTTGATCTTGTTGCAGTCCTTGAGGTGGTTCGGCTAGGGTATAGATTTGAGAGAGATAGAAAACCTTGAGATGATAAAATTACTTCAAGTCTTTGAGAGGGACGGCCAAGAGAGCAAGAAAATGGGATGAGAATTTCTCCAAGTGTTTGATCTTTTCTCTTAGATTGCTGGAAGTCCTAGGTAGAGTGTGAGGGAGAGATATCCAAGTGGGATTATCTTTCCTATCTCTACATGAGATAGAATTCTCAAGACTCCATCGTGTGAGCCATTTGAAATTTGAATATTTTAAATGTAAAACCATCTCATTATCCCTCCATGAGCATCCTTGTCTTGATTTTGAAATAATCCATTCCATCTCCATTATCTCTCCAATGTGCGCCTCCAATTTTCCTACATTTGTTTGAATTTGAAGATTAATCCATAAACATCTCCATTTTCTTGAATTTCAAATTTTTAAAACCAGCCCAACGTGTATCAATTATAACTCTTCCATTTCCTTTGTTTGAATTTCCAATAGTAAGACCGTCCACCCCATTTGAATTTCAAATGTATTCCATTTGCTTGAAATTCAAATATTAAACACAACTCATTTGTTTGAATTTAAACTTTAAACCTCCCTCATCTTTCCAACGTGTAACCATTGCCTTTGAATTTGGAATAAACTTATATCCTTCCATCTTTCTATCATGTATCACTAATTTGAATTTAAACATAGCTTCCTCCAATTTGTTTGAATTTCAAACATGAAACCATCCACTCCATTTATTTTAAATGTTAAACATATTCCATTTACTTGAATTTCAAATATTGAATCCATCTCCTTCATTTAAACTGTAAACATGGAGCCGTCCATCCCTTTACATTCAAAAATGCAAACCGTCCTTTCTTTTGTTTGAATTTAAATTTGAAACATAAACCGTACGTTTCGTTGTTTGAATTTGAATTTGAATTATGAACCGTATGTCTCGTTATTTGAATTCGAATTTGAAATACAAATCGTACGTCTCGTTATTTGAATTCGAATTTGAAATACAAACCGTACGTCTCGTTATTTGAATTCGAATTTGAAATACAAACCGTACGTCTCATTATTTGGATTCGAATTTGAAATATAAACCGTACGTCTCTTTATTTGAATTCGAATTTCAAATATAAATTGTACGTCTTGTTATTTGAATTCGAATTTGAAATACAAACCGTACAACTCAACTCATTTAATTTAACTCAACTCACATGGTGGTCAACCAAGTCAAACACGCCCCAATGGGTCCCAATTGGACATTTTGACCCAATTAGCAATTTTGACCCAATTGAATATATCTTACCCAATTGTTCCAATTGTAACCTTATCCACAATCCGTTGGGTCTTAATTGGGCAATCGACCCAATCCTCTACCCATCTAAAGTCCATATCCAATAAATGGCAAATTTCATAAGTATTAATAATATGAAATTCCAAGGTGTTACATTAACCCATCAAGTCGCTTGCTCGCCTCGGATTTTCAACTCCACACACACTTGGTGAGGGGACTTATCACTGCTTTGGCATACATTTGCATCTCCTAAACTTTGACCTTAGACTTGGAGTGACTTGAATGGGGCCCTTCGTTTATTGAGCCACTCGGTAAGGGAACCATTGGATGAATCTGTGGCGAGGGATCCATTCGAGTGCACTCAGGTCAACTTTATGCAGAAAAGAAAATAAAATAATAATAATATTTCTGATCGGACGAATGAACACTGAACATGATGGTTGAAATCGAGTGACAACACGTGGTGTATTTAACTATTTCACATGAATGAATTTATGATGAAAATAAGATATGCATTGGTGTCAAATATGATGTATGAGATTTAATGATGACATGTAGTATGTTTACGTATAACTGGAATGAGTTCATGAGTATGGGGAATCGTGACTTGTCATAAGTTTAAGCTGTTGTATGTGATCATGACATCTTGATATATTCAACATTAGAGGAGGATCATGGGCAGCTTTTGAGAACTATACTTCATATCTTAAGGGATGACAAGCTTTCTGAGTTGGAAGTGACCGCAGAGTGTACTTGAAGTTCGCTGCCTTTTTGGGTCTTACGAGTGGCTACCGGCTGTTTATCAAGGATTTCTCCAAGGTCGCCACACCCATGACAAGTTTGACCTACGAGAATGTGCCATTCGTTGGGGACTAAGCTTGCGAGACAGTCTTCCAGAGACTGAAGGGGAGTCTGACTTTGCGTCAGTGTGGATTGTGCCTAGAGAGAGGCCATGACTGTGTGGCATTCTATGATGCTTCATGTAATGGTTTGAGTGGTTTACTGATGCAGGATGGAGAATGGTAGCTTATGGTTCGAGACATTTTAAGACCCAAGGGCCGAACCATCCAAATTATGACTTGGGGTTAGTGACTGTGGTATTGCACTCAAGAAGGAGCTGAACATGATGTAGAGACTGGTGGATGGAGTATATTGGTGACTATGACCTTGTGTCGTCTTACCACTTTAGTGAGATGAACGTAGTTACAAACGCCTTGAGTTGCATGGCAAAAGGAACATTGTCAAGTCTGATTGGAGGTTAGAGCATCCAGATTTTTTTACAGCACAGTTGTCGAACTAGGGATTTATGATGGAGCTTTGAGAGCTCAGCAGACGAATGAGAGGTGCACCATGTTGAGAGATACTGTGACCAGTGGCAGTTGTAACGCCCCGCCCTTTCCGTGATTCAGAGTCTAAATTTTGTTTTTTATGATAACATAATAATACCGGAAGAGGGCGGACGACGCCACGACGCAAGTTAAGTTCGGACTTCCAAATCTATTGGATTGCTAGGGGTTCCTCTGTCCCACAACTCCGTATACTCCACGTTACTCGACATATCTATATCATAACATAGAACACATAATAATTAACAGCAGTTCTAATAAAACCAATCTTGGTTTTGGGGGATTTCTTATGTTTCATATCATGTATTGTATTTGGGGAAATTGCCAAATCTTCACACTTTATTTTGTTTTGTTTCTAAGAAATCTCTAAATTCCTGTTGTTTGTTTCTCAATGTGGGGATATCTAGGGAGTGCATCCTACTTTGCTATGTTTGATATGACCACTTATGATGACTGTACTTTACTTTGCTATCTTTCATTGTTGTTCTCAGATTGATTGTTTAGTCTGAGTCAATCGAAGTAAATTAATCCGGTCCGCAGTCAGCGGACTCCGAAGAGTCGGTCAGTTGGGATTCTTATCTGTCAGTGAGACATGAAACCGTCTTAATCTTACTTCGATGATTCAACTTCCCGTTTGGCTCTGATACCAACTGTAACACCCCGCCCTTTCTGAGATTCAGAGTCTAATTTTTTTTTTTTAATTAAAGTCAAAAAAGGGCGGACGACGTCACGATGCGAGTTACGTTCGGACTCCAAAAGTCCGACCCTTAACTGGCCACCCATGTTAAATAATACATACATGGAACTAAATTAAATCATGCAGAACATACTATACTAATTGCGGAATATCATCAACCCTAAGACAAGCCATTCATTCTTAGATAGCAAAGCACATGTTATATTTACAATAACTTGAATCATATAACCATCATCAAACCATAATTCAAACCATAGCAAAGATTACTGAATTATTACAAATCCTCATAATAAGTGTATTCAAACGACAATAAAATAAAAATCCAATCCAACACGCAAGCACTTAAGCTTGGCTCCCCTCTCAGTCCTCGACCTTCTCTTTTCATTTTCCTTTTCCTGCATCATCTTCTAAGGATAGAATTAGGGCGTTAGATCAACTGCGCCCAGTAGGTTTTCCGATCAGGGCTACCACATGGTTAGTATATAAAAATATGCATATATCATAGTATATGATCATCAAAAACATCTGAAATCAACGCTATGTATGTAAGTGCAAATGTAATGAGTCCCACCCATCACAAGTATACATAGCTATCACTTGACGAGACTCTCACGTCAAGGTAATCTAGAGTACTCCTCATTTCCTCTGGATAGGACTTTCATGTCAAGGTAATCCTGAGTACTCCTCATTTCCTCTTGATAGGACTCTCATGTCAAGGTAATCCAGAGTACTCCTCATTTCCTCTGGATAGGACTCTCATCATTAAGTTATTCCATAATCATCATCCCATGCCATGCATGAGATGTCAATGTATATATGTCATTTGTAAATATATCTCATCATTCAAAATCAATTTGAAGCATAAAAAAATATCAATATATCTCATAAAAACCATGATAAAACCAATTATAAAAGTGGTTACAAGTAGGTAGGAAACCTACCAAAAATTCGCTTAAGTGTCCGTTCCTTTTAAGCGTCACCCATCATGACTCGCACGCCGTTCAAATCCGTTTCCTTGTTTATACAACAGCAAGTTAATAACTTAATCTTTTAACTTCTCATCAAGTCTAGATCCCATTAACCATTTTGTAGGTTTCGGCCATACCAATGGCCGAACCTCACCCACTTTAATTTGATCTCTCTTTTTATTTAATCCTCATTAAAACATCTCATACTACAAACATACCTTGGTAGGGTTCGGCCATACAACATGGCCGAACCATACGACTTTGGTTTGACTCCTCTTTTAAGTCCTTTAATCCTTCTCCATCCATATTTGTATTATTACCTGTATTTACAGCTTTGCCACTAGACGTAAACGATATTAAAATCAAGATCCATAAAAACCACCTAAGTGGGGTTTGGCCATATTACTTGGCCGAACCTCACCAATCCAAATTGGGTCTCTTTCTATGGGGTTCGGCCATACCCATGGCTGAACCCTATAGATCACCAATCATACTTCACTATGTAGTCATAACTTAGACCCTTTTAAAATATTATAAAACCAATCAATAACTTCTAATCATATACTTGAGTCCAAATACCCATTCAAGGGTCCATTTATCCCATAAATGGTCCATGGGTTCAGCCATACACATGGCCAAACCCTATGGTTCTCTTTGGCTCAATCCTTCCATTCTTTGTGTATGGTTCATATTCAACATTTTGACCATAATCTTAATGTGATTCAGCCATCCAATGGCCAACCTATAACATCAATTTTTATTCCAAATAACACACTTAAAAAACTCACATACATTGGTATGGTTTTTATCTCTCCAAAAACCATACAAAATTATCAAATGTTTTCATGGGGTTCGGTCATCCAAAGTGGCCGAACCCTATGATCCAGGTTTCTATCCCTTTTAAACCCCATCATCATAATTTAA
This sequence comes from Chimonanthus salicifolius, assembly GCA_013350335.1. Lineage (NCBI taxonomy): Eukaryota > Viridiplantae > Streptophyta > Magnoliopsida > Laurales > Calycanthaceae > Chimonanthus > Chimonanthus salicifolius. Next base: position 19,941,992 of record CM023537.1, on the reverse strand, counting down.
ACCATTGATAATTCGGCCATATCATGACCAAATCATGCCATTCAAATCCATGATTTAAAACCCTTTTAACTTGCATCTTATGTCTAATTAAAACATCTAGAAATTGTCCATCATATTGCATGGTTTTTAACTTACAAAAACCATCAACATAACCAAATTATTTCATGGGGTTCGGCCATCCAAAGTGGCCGAACCCTATGGTCCATGTTTTCTATCTTTTTAAACATCATTATTCATAATCTAAACCTTTGGTAGATTCGGCCATACCATGGCCAAATCATGTTCCATTTAACCAACTTTATTAATCAAAATTCCATGGGAGTACTTACCAATTCTCTAAGCCTCTCTTCTTGCCTTTGATCCTTGCTTTCTTCCTTCTTGCTCCCTTAGTTCTTAGCTGATTAGAAGCTTGAACAATGGTGAAAACACCAAAGGATAATTCGGCCAAGAGGGTAGGTTCTTGAGAGAGGGAGAGAGAGATGAATTCTATGGTTTCATTGAGGTGAAACTCGGCTAAAGGGTATGGTTGTTGCTTTTGTTAAACAGCCCTTGGACTCCTCATTACCCTCATCAACTCTTGATCAAATCAAGGAGTCATTTGATGCCAAGCAAGGCATCCCTTGGTACTCCCAACGTTGGAACTTTGGGTTTCCATCACGAGATGGAAACCCTCCAAATTCCCCATGCCATTCCATTAAATCTTTTCATGGGAAACCCACTCCACAAGTACCCAACGTGTGGGACTTGTTTTGTGGTGTTCAAGACGATGACAACTCTTTCATCTCCCATTTGACTCAATGTAATTACAAGGTCCCTTTGGTTTCCATTTTAACTCACCCAACTCATTAGCCCAACTCATCGCATTTAATGCCATTCATTTAATGCATTTGAGTCGACTCCATTACTTAATTCAAATCCAACTCATTTCTGTCCCAACTCAACCTGATTTGACTCACATTTGAGCTCACTTGAGGGTCCACATGGTCAACCATGGTCAACATGGTCAACACAACCCATTGGATCCCAACTTAGCTCATTGATCCACTTTGACGCCATGACCCAATTATGGGTGGTTTAGCCATTTGAAAGTGGTTTACACACTTGCATCAAGCCTACCAATTTATTATACATTTCATTTCCAATCAATTCAGCTTAACCATAATAAAATTGAGCTTACCCAATGGTCAAATAAGTCCTTTTTTGACCCATTGGGTCCCGACTGGGTCCTTTGACCTAATTAACCATTTTGACCCAATTTGATGTACATTACCCATCTACTTAAATTTGATCCTCATAATATGTTCATAGGGTCTTAATTTGAGCAATGGGCCCCACCATTTCTCATTTACAATCACATCTATTAAATTTACCATTCCAGTGGCATTTTCGTAAATATTCATATCATTGAGAAATTGGGGTGTTACAATATAATCTGCTCGTTGTTCTTGTTCAATCTTGGTGACCATATTGGACCGTATGATTAAATTATACATACTCCCATGGTTGTTGATATAGAGATTGAACTCTCGAATGGTATTCAACATCTCCCATTCTGTTCTGATCAAGCATGCTACCGATGCATGTGACGGGTGGCTGAGGGCATCCGCCAAGTGGAGGAGATATGGGCCAAGATGTCTACTGGCATAGTTGTACCTGAATGGGAATTACGACCAGGACAAGGTCTTTTATTACGGGGAAGAGTATATGTGCCAAAGAGCTGTAGGAAAGAGCTATTGATAGAGGCACATCAATCCAAGCTCTCCATTCATCCAGGTAGCACCAAAATGTATCATGATCTGAAGAGGCATTATTGGTGGCAAGGACTCAAAAGAGATGTGGCTGAATTCGTGGCACATTGTTTAACTTGTCAGCAAGTTAAGACTGAACATCAAAAGCCACCAGGGTTACTCAAACCCTTATCAGTGCCAGAGTGGAAATGGGAGCACATTTCCATGGATTTTGTGACGGGGTTATCGAGATCTTCAAAGGGCAATGACGCCATATGGGTCGTAGTAGACCGGCTGACCAAGTCTGCGCACTTTATTCCTATTAAGATGACGGATTCATAGGAGACTTTGGGTCGGCGGTATATCAAGGAAATTATTCGGTTACATGGTATGCCCAGAACAATAGTATCCGTCAGAGATGGCCGATTCACCGGTAGAATGTGGCAGAGTATGAAGTCGGCTATGGGGACAAATTTACTGACTAGCACTGCGTTTCATCCATAGACTGATGGACAGTCCGAAAGGACGATACAAGTACTGGAAGACATGCTGAGAGCATGCATTTTAGATTTCAAAGGTGGATGGGAGGACCACTTGCCACTGGTAGACTTCTTGTATAATAACAGCTATCAGGCAAGCCTTCAGATGGCCCCATTCGATGCTTTGTATGGTAGATCATGTAGGTCACCAGTGTACTGGACAGAGGCTGGTGAGCCTGCACTAATAGGACCTGAGCTAGTCGCAGAGACTACAACACAAATTCAGTTGATACATCAGCATTTATTGACTGCACAGAGTCGACAAAAGAGCTACGCTGACAAAAGGAGAAGATTTCTTGAATTTGAAGTGGGGGACATGGTATTCTTAAAGGTCTCGCCACGGAAGGGACACATGAGGTTTGGGAAAAAGGGGAAACTGTCACCAAGATTTGTGGGACCATTTTCCATCATAAGAAGAATGGGGGATGTAGCTTACCAATTAGCACTCCCTTCACGATTGGCAGCTCTACACGATGTGTTTCACGTGTCAATGCTAAGGAAGTACAATCCCGATCCGTCTCATGTATTGAATGTGCAAGATATTGAATTACAAAGCGACGTGACATACATCGAAAGGCCTGTCAGAATAATAGAGAGTGAGCAAAGTGTGTTGCGAAACAGAGCGATTCAGTTCATCAAGGTGGTATGGGATCGACATGGTATTGAAGAGGCCACTTGGGAACTTGAATCGGAGACGAGAACAGCTCATCCTGAACTATTCATGTAATTTATTTTGGAACCCTACTTCGTTGGATTTTTGGGATGAAAGTTTTAAAAAGAAGGTTATATTGTAACACCCTAATTTCTCAAAGATATGAATATTTACGAAAATGCCACTGGATTGGTAAATTTAATAGATATGATTGTAAATGAGAAAATGGTGGGGCCCATTGTCCAAATTAAGACCCTATGAACATATTATAAGGATCAAATTTAGTAAATGGGTAATGTACATCAAATTGGGTCAAAATGGTTAATTGGGTCAAAGGACCCAATTGGGACCCAATGGGTCATTGTGGACTTTATTGACCATTGGGTAAGCTCAATTTTATTATGGTTAAGCTGAATTGATTGGAAATGAAATGTATGATAAATGTGTAGGCTTGTTACAAGTGTGTAAACCACATTCAAATGGCTAAACCACCCATAATTGGGTCATGGCGTCAATTGGGTCAATGAGCTAAATGGGGACCCAATGGGTCGTGTTGACCATGTGGACCATGGTTGACCGCATGGACCCTCAAGTAAGCTTAAAGGGTGAGTCAAATCAGGTTGAGTTGGGACTGAAATGAGTTGGATTTGAATTAAGTAATGGAGTTGACTCAAGTCCATTAAATGAATGGCATTGAATGTGGTGAGTTGAGCTAATGAGTTGAGTGAGTTAAAATGGAAACCAAAGGGACCTTGTAATTCCATTTAGTCAAATGGAGAGATGATGGAGTTGCCATGATCTTAAACACCACAAAACAAGTCCCACACGTTGGGTACTTGTGGAGTGGGTTTCCCATGCATAAGATTTAATGGATGGGATAAGGATCACATGGGAAATTTGGAGGGTTTCCATCTCATGATGGAAACCCAAAGCCCAATGTTGGGAGTGCCAAGGGATGCCTTGGTTAGTATCAAAAGACTCTCTTCTTGCCTTTGATCCTTGCTTTCTTCCTTCTTGCTCCGTTAGTTCTTAGCTAATAAGAAGCTTGAACAATGGTGAAAACACCAAAGGATAATTCGGCCAAGAGGGTAGGTTCTTGAGAGAGGGAGAGAGAGATGAATTCTATGGTTTCATTGAGGTGAAACTCGGCTAAAGGGTATGGTTGTTGCTTTTGTTAAACAGCCCTTGGACTCCTCATTGCCCTCATCAACTCTTGATCAAACCAAGGAGTCATTTGATGCCAACCAAGGCATCCCTTGGCACTCCCAACGTTGGAGCTTTGATGGAAACCCTCCAAATTCCCCATGCCATTCCATTAAATCTTTTCATGGGAAACCCACTCCACAAGTACCCAACGTGTGGGACTTGTTTTGTGGTGTTTAAAACCATGGCAACTCCTTCATCTCCCATTTGACTCAATGTAATTAAAAGGTCCCTTTGGTTTCCATTCTAACTCACCCAACTCATTAGCCCAACTTACCACATTTAATGCCATTCATTTAATGCACTTGAGTCGACTCCATTACTTAATTCAAATCCAACTCATTTCTGTCCCAACTCAACCTGATTTGACTCACATTTGAGCTCACTTGAGGGTCCACATGGTTAACCATGGTCAACATGGTCAACACGACCCATTCGGTCCCAACTTAGCTCATTGATCCACTTTGACGCCATGACCCAATTATGGGTGGTTTAGCCATTTGAAAGCGGTTTACACACTTGCATCAAGCCTACCCATTTATCATACATTTCATTTCCAATCAATTCAGCTTAACCATAATAAAATTGAGTTTACCCAATGGTCAAATAAGTCCATTTTGACCCATTGGGTCCCAATTGGGTCCTTTGATCCAAACAACCAACTTGACCCAATTAGATGTACATTACCCATTTATTTAAATTTGATACTTATAATATGTACATTGGGTCATGATTTGAACAATGGGTCCCACCATTTCCTTATTTACAATCACATCTATGAAATTCACCATTCTAGTGGCATTTTCGTAAATATTGCTCTCATTGAAAAATTGGAGTGTTACAATATAACCTCTTTTTTAAAATTTTCGTCCAGAAAATCGAAGCGAAGTAGGGTTCCAAAATAAATTACATAAACACTTCAGGATGAGCTATTCTCATCTCCTATTCGAGTTCCCTAGTGGCTTCTTCATTACCATGTCGGTCCACACCACTTTGACAATCCTTAGGTACATATATCCTTCCTTGGAATACAAGAACCTATCCTGGTCTTAACTCTCATTTCGATATGACTTCACCAGTAGTCATCTTAATTCCTATTTCCTCCATTTCTGGATCTATCCGTTATTCCTGTTCAATCTTGTCAAGTACCACTTATTACATCAAACTCACTCATATCAACCTATGAGTTTCATTTTCACAGAATTTACTCTATCCCATGTTATCTCTTTCCCTCATGAACCCATTTACAATTTCTATGTAAATCAATATACTCTGTTTCACCTTACCTGCTACAAAAATATTTTCCATACATACTTGCTCAATACGTTCATTCGTCTACTCTCTGTGTGAGGTAGCCTGTCAATGAGAGCCTATGCTTAAAGCTTTTTCTGATTCCATTTCATCTAGGTTTCTAGTTGCACTCTCCTGGAACTCCATCGGCTAACTACAGAGTCAGCTAGCTAGACTAACTCGGCAGTCGCCCATAGCTTCCCATTCGTGCTTCACTAGACTCTTATCTTTTCCGTTAAATATGTCTCCAAAATTTTGCACATCTTCATTTGTACATATGTCACTATGTGACTAACACCTTTTGTTCCAACTTCCACGATAACAATACCTAGCATCAATAAAAACCACCATGGGAATAATCACCCATGGTTAAATACATCCATCCCTGGTATCACTCTTTCAATAAATATCATCTATCCCTGTTTAATAATCATCCATGAATATAACCCACCTATGGGTATAATCCATTCATGGAAACAATTCATCCTTGAGCATTTCATCTACCAGTGAGTATCATCTATACATAGTTAATAACCATCCATGAATATAACCCACCTATGGGTATAATCCATTCATGGAAACCATCCATCCTTGGTATCACTCTGACCATGAGTATCATCTATCCACAGTTAATAACCATCCAGGAATATATCCATCCTTGGTATCACTCTTTCCATGAGTATCATTTATGCATGATTAATAACCATCCATGAAATAACCCACCTATGGGTATAATCCATTCATGGAAAACAATTCATCCTTGGTATCACTCGTTCCATGAGTATCATCTATCCATGATTAATGTCCGTAGGAACAACATTCGAATGAATCACTAAGTGACTATAGTAACGATATCCAATCCAAAATGTATCCCGACCCCTTGCAAGACTTAGGGCTCATGACTTACTAAGTGGAAGACCCACGTCCAACGTGATCCGGTCTACCTCGCCCTACATCCCTTCACAGGTGATTCAGTCAAGCTTTAAGGCGGTCGATCCGCGTCTGACGAGACTAGTACCACCCTCCAGCGCGTAGGATGCGAGGGACCCACTCCTCAACTGTAACACTATGAAACCAAGTCTCCGTATTTCATATCAGAATTCTCACAGCCTTACGGCTACTCTAGGCCATACTCATGGAATCTATATTCTTTTCTCATCAATATCCTATGAGGGACGCACCCATATCACATCTCAATGATTAATATCACGTGAGGGACGCACCCATACCACGTCTCAACATATTCAAGTGACCTCGTCACCTTTATCATGGAACTACTATATCTATCGTGGGGTCGATATACCCACGAATTGTCATCATCGACCCATTGATCGACTTAGTTTCTCATCAGAATCTATGTTCACATACTTGGGGAAATTCCCTGATCATCATCTTGTATTTCTTGTTTTAGGGGACTTTTCCTGTAACACCCTGGAATTTCAAAGATAACAATTTATATGAATTTATTCATATTTACGGAATTGCCATTGTGAAATATTTGAGTTGAATTTAAATGGGTCAATGGTTCAATCAAGACCCAATGGTTAGTAGTTTTGATTACAAAACAATAAATGGAAAAGATGTACATAAACGGGTCGAAAATCATAATTGGGTCAAATTTTGTTAAATGGGTCAAAATGGCCAAATTGGACCCAATGGGTTGTGGTTGACATGTTTGACCATTAATTGAGCTCAAAGCTTAATTGGGTTAAGATGAGTTAAATGTTTGAGTTGGGTTTGAGTTGAAATAAATGATGGAGTTTAGTTGAGTGGACTTTATTAGTTGAGTTACATTAATGAATGAGTTGAGTTTGGGTGAGTTAAATAAATGAAGTAGATGGAATAATTATTTTAATGAGTGAATGTGTGTAAGATGGTGGTGTGGGCTGGTGGTAGGTTTTAACACTATAAAAAAAAGACATTGGCTGCATGGGAGGCGTTACCATGCATGTAACTCCCATCTAAGTGATGAATGAAATGAGAGTTACATTTTGAAGTTACATGGGTTGCATGGGAGACGTTGGAGGAGGGGAGGAGTTTCATCTTATGATGAAACTCCAATTTGAATTGTTAATGAGAGATGAATGAGGGGAAGATCTAAAACCACAAGGACAAGCTTAGAGACGTTGGAACATGGTGTGTTTCATTTAAAAAAAAAATGAAACCCCATATAAGATATGAATGAAGGATGGCGGTTACATTGGGCTAACCAAGAATAGTCGTTGATGTGGGAGTTTCTTCATTTCATAGATGAAACCCCATGGAACTTAAAGGATTTTAATTATGGAGAGGTGAGTTACACAAGGTTAAACCTTGGGCTGAATTTGATTAGCCAAGAAGATTTCATTCTCTATCATTATCTCTTCCTCTCTTGGGCGTCCTCCATCTCTCCAAACACCAAGAACAGCAGCTGGTCACTGATTTGCAATCAGTCCTTGGTTGTTTTCTTTCACCAAGACAAAAGTACACATTGAACAAAGGAGTGGGCATCAAGGTTTTTCATCCAAAGCCAAAATTCTTTCTCTCTCTCTCTCTCTACCTCTTTGTCGTTTCCTACATTCCAAAAATTAGAGCAGCAGCTGGTTGCTTAATCAGTCCTTGACCGATCTCTCCATCAAGGAATCAAGAAGAAGGAGAGGCTAAGAAAGGGAAAGAAACAAGCCGGAGTGAAGATCAATTGGAGGAGTCGCGGAAACGGTAGGTTTTCGATAAACTATTTTTAAAGAATCATGATCCGGCCATTGGATGGACGAATCTCACAAGGGTTAGATATTGGTTGGAAGTGAATGAATAAGATAAAAAAAATGGATTAATTTGGATGTTCTTTTTGAACAAAATCATGGACTGATTTTGGATGCTAAGTTAAATTGATTGCATGCTTTGAAAAGTTCTAAAATTATGGTTTTAAGTGTCATGTGTTGGGCTATGGATTGGCCGAACACATCAAGGAATTTAATCTAGAAATTATGATGTTTAAAGGATAAAATATGGACCATAGGGTTCGGCCCCATTGGATGGCCGAGCCCCATGGAAAAACTTGGTGATTCTTAATGGTGGCTGAGGGATAAAATCCATAGTAGTTAATGAAGATTTTTAAAGGATTTAAAGTGAAGATAAGCTTACTGTTTTTGGGTAACTATGGCTTGGCTGAACCATATTAATACTATGGTTAAATTGTAGATTAAAACCATGGACAAAGGTTGGAATAATTACACCAAGAGAACCATAGGGTTCGGCCATATGTATGGCCGAACCCCATGGACTGTTTTGTGGATATTTGGATTGAGTTTTACAAAATGGAAATCATACAAAGTGATGGACTTATTGGATGGTTTTGAAAGGTAAAAACATGGTAACATTATACAGTTATCCTATGTCTAAATGAGACCAAAAACATGTTTAAGATGACCAAAACATGGACATAGGGTTCGGCCACCTTGGATGGCCGAACCCCATGTAAGTATTTGATTGTTTGGTTTGGCTTTCAAGAAGATGGAAATCGCATCAATTATGGACTTAGTACTAAGGTGGTTTGTGATGTACATTGTTTTCTAAGACAAAATTAAACAAAGGGTTAGTATAGTGGCGTTATCGTAAATATGGATGAAAAGATGAAATGATCAAATGAATGGACTTATGAGCCAAAACCTAAGGTGGTATGGTTCGGCCATATAGTATGGCCGAACCCTACCAAGGTTCATTTGAAAGTTTGGGACACTTAGAGGGTTTTAATTAAATAAAAGAGTGACCAAGGTTTAAATGGGTGAGGTTCGGCCATGGGGTATGGCCGAACACCACAAAGTGGATTTTTTTGGGACTTAGATTAAGATGGAATCACATGAATGAATGTTTAACTTGCTGTTATGTAAATAAGGTATTGGGATTGCTAGAACGGTGAACAAGCCGTAAACGAAAGACGGTTCACAAGAGCGGGCAATCTAAGTGACTTAGTGTAGGTTTCCTACCTTCATTGTAACCACACTCCTATTTACTATTTTAAGTTGATTTTGATAAGTTTTGGTGAATGTAAAGTTATATTTCTAAATGTAATGTTTGCATAGACATCTCATGCATCGCATGGGATAATGGTGTTGTAACCGGAGGCCACACTCCGTCGAGGCGTCCGAAAGACCACTGTAGGGTACCCTGATGATGAGAATCCCATCAGGAGGAATCCGGAGGCCACACTCCGTCGGGGCGTCCGAAAGACCACTGTGGGTTACCTTGATGATGAAAATCTCGTCAAGTGATGGCTACGTTGAATGGTGATGGGTGGGACTCATTACATGTTCATTTCATACATAGCATGTTTTTATGGAATTTTGTCACACATGTGTTATTATTATACTATTTGCATGTTTTTGACTAACCATGTGGTAGCCCTATTCGGAAACACTATTGGGCGCGTTGATCTAACTCCCTATCTATATCCTTAGTGGATGACGAAGGAAAGTCAATGATTGAGGATCGAGAAGGGGACCAAGCGAAGAAGCTTGGGCGGTTTGAATGATTGGAATGGACTATGAATGGACTATTTATGGACTTGTTATTTGATATATTTGGACAATGTAATTTGGTAATTAGATGTTGGCATATAATAAGTAGTTAAGTAGATGCTATGGTTTGATTTATTTGGATGGTTTGGAATGAATGGTAGACTAAGGTTATATAATAATTTTGGAGAATAAGTTATGTACTTTGCTATCTAAAAATGGAAAATTGGATTAGTCATAGGATCTATTATAAGCGCAGTTAGATTAAGACTAAGTTAATTCCGCAAGTTGTATTTGTACCAAGTGTGGATTAGTTTATGGACTTAGTTCATCGCACATGGGCTTGGCCAGTTAAGGGTCGGATTTAGAGATCCGAACTTAACTCGCGTCGTGACACTCCGTCCCGATCACTTGTATGATTATTATAAAAAAGAAAAAAAATAAACTCTGAAAATTAGAGTGAATAGGATGGGGTGTTACAGTTGGTATCAGAGCGAAACAGGAAGTTGAATCTTCCGAAGTAAGATTAAGACGGTTTCGTGTCTCACTGACGGATAAGAATCCCAACTGACCGACTCTTCGGAGTCCGCTGACTGGGGCTGGATTAATTTGCTTCGTGGACTCAGACTGAACAAATCAATTTGAGGACAACAGTGAAAGATAGCAAAAGTACAGTATTATAATTGATTTATCAAATGTAGCAAAATAGGATATACATCCCCCAATATTCCCCAAATTGAGAAAGAAAACAAATAAATAGGGATTTAGAAACTTCCCCAAAAACAAAAGAAAATCAAGATTGCTTATTTGGAAATCTCCCCAAAATAGTGAAAACACAAACTGTATGAAGAAACTAAGTCAATTATGTTTTCATGACTTAGGGAAAATGGCACCAAAAAGAAAGATCCCACAAAGCAACAAAGGGAAAGAAAAAGAGATACCACTTATTCAGTATGAGGAAGGAAGGGAAATATCTCCACCAGAGGAAGAGCATTCTCAGCCTAAAGAAAGGGCCGGAAAAACACATAATGAGGAAGAGTCACACCATTCTGAAAGGTCACATCACTCTGAAAAGTCACACCATTCTGAAGAGTCACATCATTCTCTGCGAGAAAGGAGGGAGCGGGAACACTCATCTCGGAAGGAGGAAGAAGGGAACAGTGGTGTACATATACCACATGTGCCGCCTGAACTTCAGGGCTTAGTTCAAGCAGTAGTAACCTCTACACTCCAGCAACATATGAACGGGAGTGAAAGTTCCAAGGATGCCAATGACCGAAGTATGGCTCGAGAATTCCAGCAACAGCGTCCTCCCTATTTCAAAGGGAAGGAAGGGGCTGTCGGAGCTGAGCACTGGCTGAAGAAGATCACTCAGATCTTAAATTTACTTAAGATCTCGAGTCATACTGACAGGATTCTACTGGCTACTTCACAACTGATAGAAGATGCCGGTAAATGGTGGGAGGTGGTGGAGAAGCAGAGGGCACTCAAACCAGTTAGGGAGAGGACGGCCCATGACATGGAATGAGTTTTCAGCAACCTTTCTAGAACACTACTTTCCGGAGGAGGAGAAGGAACGACAGACGCAAGCCTTTCTGTCCTTGGTACAGGGCTCCATGACGGTGGCAGAGTATCACCGGGAATTTCTCAGTTTATCCATCTATGCATTCTATATGGTGGACACGGAACATCACAGGGCAAGGAAGTTTGAGAGGGGTCTACGGCCAAACATCAGGGCCAAAGTGACCATATTCAAATGCACCACATTAGCTGAGGTGGTCAGCAAGGCCACAATAGCAGATTAGGAGTTGAATGCAATGGTACGGTTTGACAACCTCCGAGCTCCAAGTGGGAGGGGTGGGTTCCAGCCCAATAAAAGGTTCCGTCCGAACTTCAGTAGACCCACAACATCTACTGGGTCCATGGGGGGCTTTCATCCCAATCAGCCCTCCCCATCTGCATCAGTCACCCAGTCATTCAGAGGGGTGAACAACTGTTTCCATTGTGATCAGCTGGGTCACTTCAAGAGAGACTGTCCTAAGCTCAATAAGCTCTCATATTCCAGAGGATCTTTCCGTCCACCAGCTAAGCCAGCTAACTCCCGAGGAGGCAGGACTTATAATCAGGTGGGTCGAGCGCCTAATCCTACCGGATCTGGACGATTTGAACCTCCTGAGGATGTGGATCATTCTGTGATTCAAGGTATGGCCGTTGTCAATAGTTCTTATGCTTATGCATTGTTTGATTCTGGAGCATCTCACTCTTTTATATCTGCATCCTTTATAACTGCTACTGGTACACTAGTTCAAAAGCTGTCCACCACACTCACAGTAGTATCCCCTGTCGGAGACACGTCTTTGGGACTCATATGCACGGCCATAAATACAGAACTCGCTGGACTCAGATTTGAGTTCAATTATTTGGTACTCGACATGAATGAGTACGATATTATATTCGGCATGGACTGGTTGGCTAGTTATGAAGCCAGTATTGATTGTTATCGCCGAAGAGTGACATCTTGATCACCCGAGGGAAAGAAGTATATAGTTCGTGCCGACAAGCAAAGCAGACTACATGAAGGGTTGCATCATTTGGTGTTGAACAATATTGTCATCAACAAAGCACAGTCACTGAGCTTCCAGCAATTGTGAAAGAATTTGGTGACGTCTTTCCAAAAGAACTCCCTGGTATACCACCTATGAGGGAGCTCAATTTCGAGATCAAGCTGTATCCTGGTACTTCACCAGTGTCTCTACCCCATTATCGGATGGTACCAGCAGAAATGTCCGAGTTGAAAAAGCAGCTTGATGAGTTACTCAGACTGGGTTGCATTCGGAACAGCACATCATCATGGGGAGCTCCAGTGTTGTTTGTGAAAAAGAAGGACGGTTCACTCAGAATGTGTGTGGATTATCGGAAGTTGAATCAGCTAACTGTCCGGAATAAGTATCCTCTACCCAGGATCGATGATTTATTTGATCAGTTGAGGGGTTCCAGTCACTTTTCCAAGATTGACCTGATGTCCGGTTATCATCAAATCTGGGTCAGGGAGGAAGATATAGAGAAGACAGTTTTCAGAACACGGCATGGACTATTTGAATTTGTAGTCATGCCTTTTGGGCTTACCAACGCACCGGCTGTGTTCATGGACTTAATGAACAGAATCTTCCGTCCATATCTGGATCGGTTTGTTATTGTAACGCCCGCCCATTTTCACTATATTTCAGAGTCTATTTTTTTTTTTTGAATTGGATCAAAGTGACAACGGCGCGGACGTCACGACGCGAGTTAAGTCCGGACTCATAAAGCCCGGCCCTTAACTGGCCAACCCTACGCGTGCGCGGAACAAAGTCTACGAGTACGGTTCACGCGTAGGAAGTAAGCTCGCGGAACATAGTTACATGCGGAACATTATAATAGATACTATCCTACCGGTTTTAGATAGAAGGGAAGATACGACATCAAATTACCAAAATACCCCCATATTCATGATTACATCTCAAAATGTTAACATATAGAGTTTAATCCAAACCATAGTAATAAATCCAAAATTATTACAATTCAACAAGCTATGTTACTTGAGTTACAACATTTTCCAAAATATAACTTGATAAACAAAATAGCCGCTTCCCCACGCCCCTAGGCCTGGCTCCCGTCACGTCCACCGTTTCCTCCGTCTCCTGTATCACCAGCTAGGGTGGAAGTAGGGCGTTAGTCAACTCGCCCAGTAGGACTCCAAATAGGGCTAGCACATGGATTAGTAATAACAAACATACTGATAAAATAACATATAACAAAATAAGCATGTTGATGAATGCTGTGCCATGGGTGCTTATGCCATGTGTCCCACCCATCATCTACATCATTATGAAGCATTACATCCCCCTTGACGGCAAATCCTCGTCAAGATATCCCCATACTTGCTTCTCGGTCGCCCCGACGGAGCATGGACTCTGGTGATACCATATCAATGTCCCTATGTCTGTTCTTGGTCGCCCCGATGGAGCATGGACTCCGGTGATACCATATCAATGTCCCCATGTCTGTTCTCGGTCGTCCCGACGGAGCATGGACTCCGGTTTGTTTATTTTTTTCGGCCCATGCCATGCATGAGATGTAGTGCATTATGCTATGTAGTATATATAGATAAACCATACTTTGATATACCATACATAGCCATATAATGCATAATGTTAAAGTATAGTCCATGTAATTCGTAACTTAAAACTCATCATAAGATAAATCATAATCATACACCCATCATAAGCCACACCAAAATAACTTAAAATACTATCATATATCCATCGCTTACAAAAAGGTAGGAATCCTACCAAATACTGATAACGTCCTTCTTCGTTCTCGTCCGACAGTTCCGGTCTCCGTTCGCGTACCGTTGTGATGTGCCAATACCTTATTATACATTTCCCAAGTTAGTCTATATCTTATCCACGATTAAGTCTCTAACTGATCATAGACCTATGTTCATTAATGATCTTTAATCACATTATAAGATTACCATAATCAGCCCTTATCTTGGCCACTTTTTCCATTAATTTCAATGCATATATAATTCGATCCATAACTAATCTACACACCCAGATCCGTTAATGACTTACCAAATCGTGTTGTAGGATCATTAAAATCAGTCCCTTTAATTTAACATAATTTTCCATTTCTTCTACCGGCTTAATAGCGATCACTTAAAATACTCAAAATCGTACCTTTCAATTCAGTCGACTGAATTAGGAGTTCAGACGACTGAATTAGGAGTTCAGTCGACTGAAACACAGATTCAGTCGGCTGACTTTGAATCAGATTGTCTGTCTGTTCTTGTCAGTTCAGTTTCAGTCGACTAAAATATACATTCAGTCGGCTGAAACATGGTTCCTACTCTTTCAGTCGACTGAATCATAGATTCAGTCGGCTGAAATATCACTAACCACTTACGTGTTCAATAAGTATTTATTCAGTCGACTGAATCACACATTCAGTCGGCTGAAACTTCCATAATCCTCTTTCTCTCCGGGACGTTTGTGTTCAGTCGACTGAATCCATGATTCAGTCGGCTGAACCTCCAGAAATTCCTTCTGTAGTATATCATCCTTAGTTCAGTCGACTGAATCCCTTATTCAGTCGGCTGAAACTCCAAGAAACTCGTTTCTGATTCGTCCATTATCAGTTTAGTTGACTGAATCCCTGATTCAGTCGGCTGAAACTCCCAGAACTTTTTTTCTGGTTCGTTTATTGTCAGTTCAGTCGACTGAATCACAGATTCACTCGACTGACTGTTTGTCAGTCTTTTCCATTGCATACTTTTGTACTTCCTTCCTTCGCGATTCTCTTAAAAGAGCCATAACGGCATGTTTGGAAATACTTACAATCCCTGGTTTTCCCGGTTGTCTCTTGCTCCTCTTGTTCCTTCACCTTTCTCCTTCTTCTTCCTCCTTGATACTCGGCAATGGTGAGCTTGGTCAAAGTAAGGTCACCAAGGTTTGGTTCGATCAAGGTGTAGCAGCTTTGAGAGGGAAAAACGGAGAAAGAAATGGGGAAATATCTCAAGTCTTGGGTCTTAGGAGTGATCGGCCAACACTTAGCTTCTTCTTCTCTTTCCTCTAAGTCTCTCTCTTCTTTTCTCCTTAGTGTATTTCTTGGTCTTGCAAGAGGGAGGACGGTTTGGAGAGGAGAGGAAGAGAGTGAGAGAGAGATGGTTGTGATGATTGGTTTGACTCCCTCCACCTACCAAGCATGGAGGGAGGTATGGGCTTGCCTGCCCCTAATTTTAGGAGCCTTTGTCTCCTTTAGTGGAGGTGGTTGGGGATGAGTTTGAGTCACAACTCATTCCAATGAGTTTGGTGAGTCAATTAAGATGGAAATCATCTTGACTCACCCCATTTCCTATGTGACTCCCTTAATTATTTGATTTATTATTTAGCTTAGCCCCTTTTTATTTTATAATTTAATTACTATTTAATTCCCTTCTACTCCTTCATGTATCCACCCATGGTTGACCAAGTCAACCATGGTGGTCGGTCCCACCAATCTCTTGGTCCATTGGGTCCCATATGGCCCTTTGTCCAAATTATGATCCATTTAATATTCATGACATCAAAATTCCCATTTTTCCATTATTAACACAAATAATTGCCACATATATATTGATTCAAAAATTCGGGCTATTACAATAGAATCCTCTTTTAAAATTTTTGTCCCGAAAATTCGAGTGAGGTAGGGGTTCTGAACAACTCATGTAAAGAGCTCCGGATAAACGGCTTTCATTTCCGACTCAAGTTCCCAAGTGGTCTCTTCATTGCCCTGCCGTTCCCATACCATTTTCACGAACTGAATGGCGCGTTTCCGTAGTACCGTTTGTTCACTTCCAATAACTCGGACCGGCGTCTCCACATATGTCACATCGCTTTGTACATCGATGTCTTGAACATTTATCACATGAGAAGGATCAGGATTGTACTTTCTCAGCATGGATACGTGAAACACATCATGTAGAGATGACAGCTGTGAAGGGAGCGCTAACTGATAAGCTACTCCTCCCACCCTCTTCAGTATCGAAAACGGCCCCACAAATCTAGGCGACAGTTTTCCTTTCTTTCCGAACCTCATGTGCCCTTTCCGTGGCGAGACTTTCAAGAACACTAAGTCTCCCACCTCAAACTCGAGGAACCTTCTCCTCTTGTCGGCATAACTCTTCTGACGGCTCTGTGCAGTGAGTAGATATTGTCGTATCAACTTAATCTGTGTTGTAGTCTCCGCAACCAATTCTGGCCCAATCAATGCAGGCTCACCGGCCTCTGTCCAACACACTGGTGATCTACACGGCCTACCATACAATGCCTAAAATGGAGCCATCTGGAGGTTTGCCTGATAACTGTTATTGTAAGAGAACTCCACCAGTGGCAAATGATCTTCCCATCCGCCCTTGAACTCTAGCATGCATGCTCTCAGCATAACCTCTAGTGTCTGTATCGTCCTCTCTGACTGTCCATCCGTTTGTGGATGAGACGCTGTGCTAGTCAATACGCCAATCCCCATAGCCGACTGTAAGCCCTGCCATACTTTGCCGGTGAATCGGCCATCCTTGTCAGACATAATAGACCGAGGAATACCATGTAACCTGATGATCTCCCGAATGTACCGTCGACCCAAAGTCTCTGATGAATCTGTCATCTTGATGGGAAGGAAATGTGCAGACTTGGTCAATCGGTCCACTATGACCCATATCGCATCGTTGCCCTTGGATGACCTTGGCAACCCTGTTACAAAGTCCATCGATATGTGTTCCCATTTCCATTCTGGTACCGGTAAGGGTGCGAGTAAACCCGGTGGTTTCCGATGTTCTGCCTTAACCTGCTGACAGGTTAAGCAATGAGCAACAAACTTTGCCATGTCTTTCTTAAGTCCATGCCACCAATAGTGCCTCTTAAGGTCATGATACATCTTGGTGCTGCCCGGGTGGATAGAGAGTTCGGTTTGGTGTGCTTCAATCAGCAACTCTCTTCTGCAATTCTTAGGTACATATGTCCTGCCTCGGAACATAAGACCCTAGTCCTGGTCGTAGATCCCACTCCGGTACAACCTCACCGGTAGACATCTTAGCCCAAATCTCTTCCACTTCTGGATCTGTCCGTTGCTCCCGTTCAATCTCGGAGACCATGTGGGATCGTATGATCAGATTATATATGGTCCCATGATTATTGAGGTAGAGTTTAAATTCTCTGATGGTATTCAGTACCTCCCATTCCGTTCTGATCATGCTGGCTACTGTCGCATGTGACAACCGGCTGAGGGCATCCGCCACTTTGTTCGCCTTGCCAGGATGATATCGAAGTGCGAACTCATAGTCCGCCAGATATTCCATCCATCTGCGCTGTCTCATGTTGAGTTCTTTCTGATCAAACAAGTATTTCA
Source organism: Chimonanthus salicifolius (assembly GCA_013350335.1). Taxonomy (NCBI): domain Eukaryota; kingdom Viridiplantae; phylum Streptophyta; class Magnoliopsida; order Laurales; family Calycanthaceae; genus Chimonanthus; species Chimonanthus salicifolius. The sequence continues at coordinate 19,924,165 of CM023537.1, read as the reverse complement.
GACTCTTGTGATCCGAGAACACTTCAAACTTTTCACCATAAAGGTAGTGTCTCCAACTTTTGAGAGCAAAGACCACTGCGGCTAGTTCTAGATCATGTGTGGGATAATGGCGTTCATGAATTTTCAACTGTCTTGATCCGTACGCCACTGCACGGTTACCTTGACTAAGTGTACACCCTAGTCCCTCACCGGAGGCATCACAGTACACTTCATAATTTCTGCCTCTTTCCGACAAGATCAGAATAGGAGCGGTCGTAAGCCTCTCCTTAAGTTCCTCAAATCTTTGATTGCATAGATTGGACCACTCAAACTTGACTCCTTTCTGAGTGAGTCGGGTAAGTGGAGCTGCAATCTTGGAGAAGTTCATGATGAATTTCCGATAATAACCGGCCAATCCCAAAAAACTGCGGATCTCGATCACATTTGTCGGCGCTTTCCATTCCTTGACTGCTGCCACCTTAGCCGGGTCTACGGCTATACCTTCCTTTGATATGATGTGCCCCAAAAAGTTGACTTCAGACAGCTAAAATTCACATTTGCTGGCTTTTGCATACAATTGGTTCTTTCTCAAAGTGTCTAGGACTATCCGCAGGTGTTCGGCATGTTCCTTCTGACTTTGGGAGTAGACCAGAATATCGTCAATGAACACGATCACAAATTGATCTAAGTAAGGATGGAATATCCTATTCATCAGGTCCATGAACACCGCCGGTGCATTAGTAAGCCCAAACGGCATGACTACATATTCATATAAGCCATACCGGGTCCTGAAAGCAGTCTTCTCTATGTCCTCCTCTCTAACTCGAATCTGATGATATCCGGACATTAAATCAATCTTGGAAAAGTGAGAGGAACCCCTAAGCTGATCAAATAGATCGTCAATCCGGGGTAGGGGATACTTATTTCTGACAGTCAGCTGATTCAACTTTCTATAATCCACACACATTCGCAGAGTACCGTCTTTCTTCTTCACAAATAATACCGGGGCTCCCCATGCAGATGTGTTGTTCCGAATGAAACCCAGTCTGAGCAGTTCATCAATCTGCTTCTTCAACTCGGTCATCTCAGCTGGTGCCTTTCTATAATGGGGTAGTGATACTAGAGCGGCGCCGGGATATAATTTGACTTCAAAGTCTATCTCCCTCTTGGGTGGTAAACCAGGGAGCTCTGTTGGAAATACCTCGGCATAATCTGTTACTACCGCCGGGAGTTCGGTGATTGGTGCCTTATCTAATCTGAGACTGTTCAAGGCAAGATGGTTCAATTCTTCCTGCAGCCTTCTAGGGATGCCTTGCCTGTCAGCGTGTACCACATACCGTTTTCCCTCAGGTGACCAAAATATCACCCTACGAAGGTGGCAATCAATGTGAGCCTGATATGTAGTCAACCAGTCCATGCCAAATATAACGTCGTATTCAGCCATATCGATCACCAAGTAGTTGGACTCGAATCTGAACCCCGCGAGTTCAGTGTTCAATGCCGTACATATGAATCCCAGTGATGTGTCTCCAACAGGGGATACAACGATGAGTGATGTGGACAAGTTTTGTCCTAATGTGCCCGTGGCAAATATGAATGCAGCAGAAATAAATGAATGTGAAGCTCCAGTGTCAAATAATGTAACAGCATAGGAACTACCAATTACAGCCATACCTTGCAACACCAAGTGATCCACCGCTACTGGAGTCGGTATGGTGAAGAGTCGTCCAGATCCGGTAGGGGTTGGCGCCCGTCTCGCCTGGTTGTATGTTCTACCCCCCCCCCCCCCACCCCGCGACTGAGTCAATCTGGATGGAGGGCGGAAAGGCACCCCTGGAGTTAGAGGGTCGGTTGATCTGTGGGCAATCCCTCTTGAAGTGGCCCTGTTGGCCACACTGGTAACATGTGTTCCCACCTCCGGAAACCTGTGTGACTGATGTTGATGAGGAGGGCTGATTGGGGCGAAATCCCCCCGTAGAGCCTGTGGAGGGTGAAGGTCGGCTAGAGTTCGGGCGGAATTTCTTATTGGGTTGGAATGTACCACGCCCACCTTGCCCTCGGCGGTTGTCAAACCGCATTATTTCATTTAACTCTCGCTCTGCTATGGTGGCCCTGCTGACCACTCCCACTAGTGTGGGCTCTTTGAAAATGGTCACTCTAGTCTTGATGCTTGGCCGAAGGCCACGTTCGAATTTGCGGGCCCTTCGGTGTTCAGCATTCGCCATGTAGAATGCATAGACGGACAGCTTAAGGAATTCTCTGTGGTATTGCGCTACCGTAATGCTACCTTGTACCAATGAGATGAAGGCTTCCATCTGGCTCTCTCTTTCTTCCTCCGGAAAATATTGTTCTAGGAAGGTGGCTGAGAACCATTCCCATGTCATGATGGTCCTTTCCCCTTCTGGCACCAGGGCTTGTTGCTTTTCTACAACTTCCCACCAACTACTGGCATCCTCGATCAGTTGAGAAGTGGCCAGTAAAATTTTATTAGTAGGACTGGAAACTTGGAGCAGATTAAAGATCTGAGTGATCCTTTTTAACCAGTGTTCCGCTCCAACAGCCCCTTCTGTTCCCCTGAAGTAGGGAGGGTGCTGTTGTTGAAAATCCTTGACCATTTTCCTTTTACTGGGGTTCGCTGGCAGTCGCATTTCCGCTTGTGTGTTGTTGGAGAGCAGAAGCGACTGCCACTTGAACCACATCCCTTAACTCGGGAGGTACACCCTGTATGTTTATACTGTTTTGTCCCTCGGCTGGGTGAGGTGGTGGCACCTCCTCTTGATGCGGTGGGTGCACTTCGTCTTGATGAGGTGGTGGTACCTCCTCTTCTACCTGAGGATTTCTGCGAGTTCTTCTTCTTCGTGGCATTTCCTAAGTCATTGAAAAGAAATATCAACTTAGTTCTTTCATAACATTGGTGCGTTCGTATTTAGCTTTGAAAACATTGCCAATATACTCATACTTAGTCTTTGAGGGGATAATTCCTAAGAATTACGTATTGTCTCTCATATTGGGGGAAAATTGCCAAATATGCATACTTGGTTTGGGGAAAACTTCCCAAATAACTATGTTTGTCCATTTTTTGTGAAGTTGGGGAAAATTTTCCTATGTCTGCTAACTCCATCAACGTTATAATGATTGTACTTCCCTTACTATCATTTTCTTACGTCCCACGTGACGTTCAGATTGAATGTTTCAGTCTGAGTCAATCGAAGTAGATTAATCCGGCCCCCGTGCAGCGGACTCCGAAGAGTCGGTCAGTTGGGATTCTTAGCTGTCAGTGACACATGCAATCGTCTTAATCATACTTCGAGAGATTCATTCTTTCGATTTCGCTCTGATACCAACTGTAACGCTCGCCCATTTTCACTATATTTCAGAGTCTATTTTTTTTTTTTTTTGAATTGGATCAAAGTGACAACGGCGCGGACGTCACGACGCGAGTTAAGTCCGGACTCATAAAACCCGACCCTTAACTGGCCAACCCTACGCGTGTGCGGAACAAAGTCTACGAGTACGGTTCACGCGTAGGAAGTAAGCTCGCCGAACATAGTTACATGTGGAACATTATAATAGATACTATCCTACCGGTTTTAGATAGAAGGGAAGATACGACATCAAATTACCAAAATACCCCCATATTCATGATTACATCTCAAAATGTTAACATATAGAGTTTAATCCAGACCATAGTAATAAATCCAAAATTATTACAATTCAACAAGCTATGTTACTTGAGTTACAACATTTTCCAAAATATAACTTGATAAACAAAATAGCCGCTTCCCCACGCCCCTAGGCCTGGCTCCCGTCACGTCCACCGTTTCCTCCGTCTCCTGTATCACCAGCTAGGGTGGAAGTAGGGCGTTAGTCAACGCGCCCAGTAGGACTCCAAATAGGGCTAGCACATGGATTAGTAATAACAAACATACTGATAAAATAACATATAACAAAATAACCATGTTGATGAATGCTGTGCCATGCGTGCTTATGCCATGTGTCCCACCCATCATCTACATCATTATGAAGTATTACATCCCCCTTGACGGCAAATTCTCGTCAAGATATCCCCATGCTTGCTTCTCGGTTCCCCCGACGGAGCATGGACTCCGGTGATACCATATCAATGTCCCCATGTCTGTTCTCGGTCGCCCCGACGGAGCATGGACTCCGGTGATACCATATCAATGTCCCCATGCCTGTTCTCGGTCGCCCCGACGGAGCATGGACTCCGGTTTGTTTATTTTTTTCGGCCCATGCCATGCATGAGATGTAGTGCATTATGCTATGTAGTATATATAGATAAACCATACTTTGATATACCATACATAGCCATATAATGCATAATGTTAAAGTATAGTCCATGTAATTCGTAACTTAAAACTCATCATAAGATAAATCATAATCATACACCCATCATAAGCCACACCAAAATAACTTAAAATACTATCATATATCCATCGCATACAAAAAGGTAGGAATCCTACCAAATACTGATAACGTCCTTCTTCGTTCTCGTCCGACAGTTCCGGTCGCCGTTCGCGTACCGTTGTGATGTGCCAATACCTTATTATACATTTCCCAAGTTAGTCTATATCTTATCCACGATTAAGTCTCTAACTGATCATAGACCTATGTTCATTAATGATCTTTAACCACAATATAAGATTACCATAATCAGCCCTTATCTTGGCCTCTTTTTCCATTAATTTCAATGCATATATAATTCGATCCATAACTAATCTACACACCCGGATCCGTTAATGAGTTACCAAATCGTGTTGTAAGATCATTAAAACCAGTCCCTTTAATTTAACATAATTTTCCATTTCTTCTACCGGCCTAATAGCGATCACTTAAAATACTCAAAATCGTATCCTTTCAATTCAGTCGACTGAATTAGGAGTTCAGTCGACTGAATCAGGAGTTCAGTCGACTGAAACACAGATTCAGTCGGCTGACTTTGAATCATATTGTCTGTCTGTTCTTGTCAGTTCAGCTTCAGTCGACTGAAATATACATTCAGTCGGCTGAAACATGGTTCCTACTCTTTCAGTCGACTGAATCATAGATTCAGTTGGCTGACTTTGCCTCAGGTTATCTGTTCATTTTTCCGGTTCATTTTCAGTCGACTGAATCATAGATTCAGTCGGCTGAAATATCACTAACCACTTACGTGTTCAATAAGTATTCATTCAGTCGACTGAATCACACATTCAGTCGGCTGAAACTTCCATAATCCTCTTTCTCTCCGGGACGTTTGTGTTCAGTCCACTGAATCCATGATTCAGTCGGCTGAACCTCTAGAAATTCCTTCTGTAGTATATCATCCTTAGTTCAGTCGACTGAATCCCTTATTTAGTCGGCTGAAACTCCTAGAAACTCGTTTCTGATACGTCCATTATCAATTCAGTCGACTGAATCCCTGATTCAGTCGGCTGAAACTCCCAGAACTTTTTTTCTGGTTCGTTTATTGTCAGTTCAGTCGACTGAATCACAGATTCAGTCGACTGACTGTTTGTCAGTCTTCTCCATTGCATACTTTTGTACTTCCTTCCTTCGCGATTCTCTTAAAAGAGCCATAACGACATGTTTGGAAATACTTACAATCCCTGGTTTTCCCGGTTGTCTCTTGCTCTTCTTGTTCCTTCACCTTTCTCCTTCTTCTTCCTCCTTGATACTCGGCAATGGTGAGCTTGGTCAAAGTAAGGTCACCAAGGTTTGGTTCGGTCAAGATGTAGCAGCTTTGAGAGGGAAAAACGAAGAAGGAAATGCGGAAATATCTCAAGTCTTGGGTCTTAGGACTGATCGGCCAACACTTAGCTTCTTCTTCCCCTTCCTCTAAGTCTTTTCTCTTCTTTTCTCCTTAGTGTATTTCTTGGTCTTGCAAGAGGGAGGACGGTTTGGAGAGGAGAGGAAGAGAGTGAGAGAGAGATGGTTGTGATGATTGGTTTGACTCCCTCCACCTACCAAGCATGGAGGGAGGTATGGGCTTGCATGCCCCCAATTTTAGGAGCCTTTATCTCCTTTAGTGGAGGTGGTTGGGGATGTGTTTGAGTCACAACTCATTCCAATGAGTTTGGTGAGTCAATTAAGATGGAAATCATCTTGACTCACCCCATTTCCTATGTGACTCCCTTAATTATTTAATTTATTATTTAGCTTAGCCCCTTTTTATTTTATAATTTAATTACTATTTAATTCCCTTCTACTCCTTCATGAATCCACCCATGGTTGACCAAGTCAACCATGGTGGTCGGCCCCACCAATCTCTTGGTCCATTGGGTCCCATATGGCCCTTTGTCCAAATTGTGATCCATTTAATATTCATGACATCAAAATTCCCATTTTTCCATTATTAAAACAAATAATTGCCACATATATATTGATTAAAAAATTCAGGCTTTTACAGTTATAGTGTTCATTGACGATATCCTGATCTATTCCAAGAGTCAGGAGGATCATGCTGAGCATCTACGAATAGTATTGAACACCTTGAGACAGAATAAGCTGTATACCAAAGCAAGCAAATGCGAATTTTGGCTACCTGAGGTCAAATTCTTAGGGCATGTTATAACAGCTGATGGTATAGCCGTTGATCTGGCAAAGGTGACAGCGGTGAGGGAGTGGAAAGCACCAAAAAATGTCACTGAGATCCGTAGCTTCCTGGGTTTGGCTGGATATTATAGGAAGTTCATCATGGATTTCTCTAAAATAGCATCTCCATTGACTCGACTCACTCAGAAAGGGGTCAAATATGAGTGGTCAGAGTTGTGCAATCAGAGGTTTGAGGAGCTGAAAGAGAGACTTACAACTGCTCCTATTTTAGTTTTGCCGGAAAGAGGCAAAGGTTATGAAGTACAATGCGATGCATCAGGAGAGGGACTGGGATGTTCACTCATGCAACGTGATCGGGTGGTGGCATATGGTTCAAGACAACTAAAGATACATGAACGCCTCTACCCCGCACATGATCTGGAATTAGCTGCGGTGGTCTTCGCTCTTAAAAGCTGAAGACATTATCTATATGGTGAGAAGTTTGAAGTCTTTTCAGATCACAAGAGTTTGAAGTATTTATTTGATTAGAAAGAACTCAATCTGAGGAAGCGCAGATGGATGGAATATCTGGCGGACTATGAATTTGCACTCCGATATCATCCGAGAAAGGCCAACAAGGTGGCGAATGCTCTTAGCCGTATGTCTCATGCATCAGTGGCATGTTTGATCAGGACCGAATGGGAGATGTTGAATACCATTCGTGAGTTCAATCTATACATCACAAACCATGGGAGTATGTACAATTTGATCATACGATCCAAAATGGTTACAAAGATTGAACAGGAACAGCGAGCAGATTCCGAAATGGCAGAGACATGGGCCAAGATGTCTATTGACGAGGTTGTACCGGATTGGGAATTACGACTAGGACAGGGTCTTATGTTCCGGGGTAGAATTTATGTGCCAAGAAGCTGCAGAAAAGAATTACTGATAGAGGCACATCAGAGCAAGCTCTCCATTCATCCGGGTAGCACAAAAATGTATCATGACTTAAAAAGACATTATTGGTGGCATGGACTCAAGAAGGATGTTGCAGAGTTTGTGGCTCATTGTTTAACTTGTCAACAAGTTAAGACGGAACACCAGAAGCCACCAGGGTTACTCAAACCCTTATCTGTGCCAGAATGGAAATGGGAGCACATTTCCATGGACTTTGTGACGGGATTGCCGAGGTCCTCGAAGGGCAATGACGCTATATGGGTCGTGGTAGACCGACTAACCAAATCCGCGCATTTTATTCCTATCAAGATGTCGGATTCATCTGAGACATTGGGTCGGCGGTATATCAAGGACATCATCAGATTACATGGTATTCCCCGGACAATCGTATATGATAGAGATGGTCGATTCACCGGCAGGGTATGGCAGAGTATGCAGTCAGCCATGGGAATAGACTTACTAACTAGCACAGCGTTCCATCCACAGACTGATGGACAGTCGGAAAGGACAATACAAACACTGGAGGACATGTTGAGGGCGTGCATGCTAGACTTCAAAGGTGGATGGGAGGATCATTTGCCATTGGTGGAGTTTTCTTATAACAATAGCTACCAAGCAAGTCTTCAGATGGCACCATTCGAAGCTTTGTATGGTAGACCATGCAGGTCACCAGTGTGCTGGACCGAGGTCGGCGAACCTGTGCTGATAGGACCCGAGTTGGTTGTAGAAACTACGGCACAGATCCAGTTGATACGTCAACATTTGTTGGCCGCACAGAGTCGGTAAAAGAGCTATGCTGATAAGAGGAGGAGGTTTCTCGAATTTGAAGTGGGAGACATGGTATTCTTGAAGGTCTCACCACGAAAAGGGCAAATGAGATTTGGGAAGAAAGGAAAATTGTCACCAAGATATGTGGGACCATTTTCAATTATCAGAAGGATGGGAGATGTAGCCTATCAGTGGGCACTTCCTTCACAATTGGCTGTCTCTACATGATGTATTCCATGTGTCGATGCTGAGGAAGTACAACCCTGATCCGTCTCATGTTTTGAACAAGATATAGATGTGCAAAGCGACGTCACTTATATCGAGAAGCCGGTCAGAATATTAGAGAGTGAGCAAAAGGTGTTGCATAACCGAGCGATTCAGTTCGTCAAGGTGGTATGGGATCTACATGGTGTTGAGGAAGCCAGTTGGGAATTGGAATCGGAGATGAGAACGTCTCACCCTGAATTGTTTGTATGATTTATTTTGAAATCCTACTTCGTTCGATTTTCGGGACGAAAATTATAAAAAGAGTATTGTATTGTAACACCCTGGAATTTCAAAGATAACAATTTATATGAATTTATTCATATTTATGGAATTGCCATTGTGAAATATTTGAGTTGAATTTAAATGGGTCAATGGTTCAATCAAGACCCAATGGTTAGTAGTTTTGATTACAAAACAAAATGGAAAAGATGTACATAAACGGGTCGAAAATCATAATTGGGTCAAATTTTGTTAAATAGGTCACAATGGCCAAATTGGACCCAATGGGTTGTGGTTGACATGTTTGACCATTAATTGAGCTCAAAGCTTAATTGGGTTAAGATGAGCTAAATGTTTGAGTTGGGTTTGAGTTGAAATAAATGATGGAGTTTAGTTGAGTGGACTTTATTAGTTGAGTTACATTAATGAATGAGTTGAGTTTGGGTGAGTTAAATAAATGAGGTAGATGGAATAATTATTTTAATGAGTGAAGTGTGTGTAAGATGGTGGTGTGGGCTGGTGGTAGGTTTTAACACAATAAAAAAAAGATGTTGGCTGCATGGGAGGCATTACCATGCATGTAACTCCCATCTAAGTGATGAATGAAATGAGAGTTACATTTTGAAGTTACATGGGTTGCATGGGAGACATTGGAGGAGGGGAGGAGTTTCATCTTATGATGAAACTCCAATTTGAATTGTTAATGAGAGATGAATGAGGGGAAGATCTAAAACCACAAGGACAAGCTTAGAGACGTTGGAACATGGTGTGTTTCATTTCAAAAAAAAAAATGAAACCCCCATATAAGATATGAATGAAGGATGGCGGTTACATTGGGCTAACCAAGAATAGCCGTTGATGTGGGAGTTTCATTTCCTTATGAAACTCTCACATCCAAAGGTAATGGAGATGTTGGATGCTAGGGGGGGGGTTTCATTTCATAGATGAAACCCCAAGGAACTTAAAGGATTTTAATTATGGAGAGGTGAGTTACACAAGGTTAAACCTTGGGCTGAATTTGATTAGCCAAGAAGATTTCATTCTCTATCATTATCTCTTCCTCTCTTGGGCGTCCTCCATCTCTCCAAACACCAAGAACAGCAGCTGGTCACTGATTTGCAATCAGTCCTTGGTTGTTTTCTTTCACCAAGACAAAAGCACACATTGAGCAAAGGAGTGGGTATCAAGGTTTTTCATCCAAAGCCAAAATTCTTTCTCTCTCTCTCTACTTCTTTGCTATTTCCTACATTCCAAAAATTAGAGCAGCAGCTGGTTGCTTAATCAGTCATTGACCGATCTCTCCATCAAGGAATCAAGAAGAAGGAGAGGCTAAGAAAGGGAAAGAAACAAGCCGGAGTGAAGATCAATTGGAGGAGTCGCGGAAACGGTAGGTTTTCGCTAAACTATTTTTAAAGAATCATGATCCGGCCATTGGATGGCCGAATCTAACAAAGGTTAGATATTGGTTGGAAGTGCATGAATAAGATAAAAAAAATGGATTAATTTGGATGGTCTTTTTGAACAAAATCATGGACTGATTTTGGATGCTAAGTTAAATTGATTGCATGCTTTGAAAAGTTCTAAAATTATGGTTTTAAGTGTCATGTGTTGGGCTATGGATTGGCCGAACACATCAAGGAATTTAATCTAGAAATTATGATGTTTAAATGATAAAATATGGACCATAGGGTTCGGCCCCATTGGATGGCCGAGCCCCATGGCAAAAACTTGGTGATTCTTAATGGTGGTTGAGGGATAAAATCCATAGTAGTTAATGAAGATTTTTGAAGGATTTAAAGTGAAGATAAGCTTACTGTTTTTGGGTAACTATGGCTTGGCTGAACCATATTAATATTATGGTTAAATTGTAGATTAAAACCATGGACAAAGGTTGGAATAATTACACCAAGAGAACCATAGGGTTCGGCCATATGTATGGCCGAACCCCATGGACTGTTTTGTGGATATTTGGATTGAGTTTTACAAAATGGAAATCATACAAAGTGATGGAGTTATTGGATGTTTTGAAGGGTAAAAACATGGTAACATTATACAGTTATCCTATGTCTAAATGAGACCAAAAACATGTTTAAGATGACCAAAACATGGACATAGGGTTCGGCCACCTTGGATGGCCGAACCCCATGTAAGTATTTGATTGTTTGGTTTGGCTTTCAAGAAGATGGAAATCACATCAATTATGGACTTAGTACTAAGGTGGTTTGTTGATGTACTTTGTTTTCTAAGACAAAATTAAACAAAGGGTTAGTATAGTGGCGTTATCGTAAATATGGATGAAAAGATGAAATGATCAAATGAATGGACTTATGAGCCAAAACCTAAGGTGGTAAGGTTCGCCCATGTAGTATGGCCGAACCCTACCAAGGTTCATTTGAAAGTTTGGGACACTTAGAGGGTTTTAATTAAATAAAAGAGTGACCAAGGTTTAAATGGGTGAGGTTCGGCTATGGGGTATGGCCGAACCCCACAAAGTGGATTTTTTTGGGACTTAGATTAAGATGGAATCACATGACTGAATGTTTAACTTACTGTTATGTAAATAAGGTATTGGGATTGCTAGAACGGTGAACAAGCCGTAAACGGAAGACGGTTCACAAGAGCGAGCAATCTAAGTGACTTAGTGTAGGTTTCCTACCTTTATTGTAACCACACTCCTATTTACTGTTTTAAGTTGATTTTGATAAGTTTTGGTGAATGTAAAGTTATATTTCTAAATGTAATGTTTGCATAAACATCTCATGCATCGTATGGGATAATGGTGTTGTAACCTGGAGGCCACACTCCGTCGGGGCGTCCGAAAGACCACTGTGGGATACCCTGATGATGAGAATCCCATCAGGACGAATCCGGAGGCCACACTCCATCGGGGTGTCCGAAAGACCACTGTGGGTTACCTTGACAATGAGAATCCCGTCACGTGATGGCTACGTTGAATGGTGATGGGTGGGACTCATTACATGTTCATTTCATACATAGCATGTTTTTATGGAATTTTGTCACACGTGTTATTATTATACTATTTGCATGTTTTTGACTAACCATGTGGTAGCCCTATTCGGAAACACTACTGGGCGCGTTGATCTAACGCCCTATCTATATCCTTAGTGGATGACGCAGGAAAGTCAAAGATTGTGGATCGAGAAGGGGACCAAGCGAAGAAGCTTGGGCGGTTTGAATGATTGGAATGGACTATGAATGGACTATTTATGGACTTGTTATTTGATATATTTGGACAATGTAATTTGGTAATTAGATGTTGGCATGTAATAAGTAGTTAAGTAGATGCTATGGTTTGATTTATTTGGATGGTTTGGAATGAATGGTAGACTAAGGTTATATAATAATTTTGGAGAATAAGTTATGTACTTTGCTATCTAAAAATGGAAAATTGGATTAGTCATAGGATCTATTATAACCTCAGTTAGATTAAGACTAAGTTAATTCCGCAAGTTGTATTTGTACCATGTGGATTAGTTTATGGACTTAGTTCATACGCACATGGGCTTGGCCAGTTAAGGGTTGGATTTAGAGATCCGAACTTAACTCGCGTCGTGACACTCCGCCCCGCTCACTTGTATGATTATTATAAAAAAAATAAAAACTCTGAAAATTAGAGTGAAAAGGGCAGGGTGTTACATTTCCTATGTATCATGTAATATCTCCTGTTTGGGAACTTTCCTATGTATCACATCATGTATCTTGTTTGGGGAAATTGCCAAATCATCACTCTTTGTTTTCCTTTGTTTTTGGGGGAAATCTCTATATACCTGTCGTTTGTTGCTCAATTTTGGGATATCCTGATGTTCTGCTGTTCTCGGGGAAAACCTCCCTAAGTATCATGTATCACTTCTCAGTTTGGGGTTATAGGGGAAGTGCATCCTACTTTGCTATGTTTGATATATCCACTTATGATGACTTTACTTGCTTTGCTATCTTTCATCGTTGTTCTCAGATTGATTGTTCAGTCTGAGTCTATCGAAGTAAATTAATCCGGCCCTCAGTCAGCAGACTCCGAAGAGTCGGTCAGTTGGGATTCTTATCTATCAGTGAGACATGAAACCGTCTTAATCTTACTTCGATGATTCAACTTCCCGTTTCGCTCTGATACCAATTGTAGCGCCCCTCCCTTTCTGAGATTCAGAGTCTAATTTTTTTTTTTTAAATAAAACCGGAAGAGGGCGGGAAGGCGTCACGATGCGAGTTAAGTTTGGACTTCCAAAGTCCAACCCTTAACTGACCACCCATGTGAGCATGGACTAAACCCATGATAACAATCCCCACATGGAACTAATCAAGTCATGCGGAATAAACTAGACCAATTGCGGAAATAAACTGAATAGATAGCAAGTACAAGTCTCCCATTAAAACTACTTAATCCAAATATCCATTATCAAACTATATACAAACCATAGCAAAGTTACTAGCTATTAAATGTCCATAAAATGTAATTCAAATGATAGTAAAACATAAATCCATTCCAACACTCAAGTGCTTAAGCTTGGCTCCCCTCTCGGTCCTCGACCTTCTCTTTTCCTTTTACTTTTCCTACATCATCCTCTAAGGATAGAATTAGGGCGTTAGATCAACGCGCCCAGTAGGTTTTCCGATCAGGGCTACCACATGGTTAGTATATAAAACATGCATATATCATAGTATATGATCATCAAAAACATCTGAAATCAATGCTATGTATGTAAGTGCAAATGTAATGAGTCCCACCCATCACAAGTATACATAGCTATCACTTGACGGGACTCTCACGTCAAGGTAATCTAGAGTACTCCACATTTCTTCTGAATAGAACTCTCATGTCAAGGTAATCCAGAGTACTCCTCATTTCCTCCGAACAGAACTCTCATATCAAGGTAATCTAGAGTACTCCTCATTTCCTCTGGATAGGACTCTCATCATTAAGTTATTCCATAATCATCACCCCATGCCATGCATGAGATGTCAATGTATATATGTCATTTGTAAATATATCTCATCATTCAAAACCAATTTGAAACATAATAACAATAACAATATATCTCATAAAAACCATATAAAACCAATTATACAAGTGGTTACAAGTAGGTAGAAAACCTATAGAAAATTCGCTTAAGTGTTCGTTTCTTTTAAGCGTCAGCCGATCACGACTAGTACGCCATTCAAATTCTGTTTCCTTGTTTATACAACAGCAAGTTAATAACTTAATCTTTTAACTTCTCATCAAGTCTAGATCCCATAAACTATCTTGTGGGGTTCGGCCATACCCATGGCCGAGCCTCACCCGCTTTGGGATTTAATCTTCCTTTTTCATTTGATAAACACTTAAACACTTCACCTTTCAAAACATGTCTTGGTATGGTTCGGCTATACAACATGGCCGAACCTTATCACTTTGGTTTTGGACCCCTCTTTTCAAGTCCTTTGATCAATCCCTTCATATTTATCATTTGACTTGTATTTACGGTTTTGTCATTGGCCTAACCAATGCTTAATTTTGCTTCATAGTCAAAGCCCACATGACCAAACCACTTTAGTGGGGTTTGGCCATACAACTTGGCCGAACCTCACCATTTTGTTTTTGATCCTTTTACATCTTTCATACATAAATCTTCACTTTGGTTTTAACCAATCAAATTACAAGTTAGACACTAGATCTACCAAATGACCATTAGTGGGGTTCGGCCATACTACATGACCGAACCTCACCCTATGGATTTTTACCCCATGTTCCATCATTTACCATGATTGATCATCTTAACACTAAATCCGTAACTAAGCATAGGTGATTCTTAAATAAAAAACATACAACAAATCATAATTTCCAACATGATCTTAATCCAATTTTTCCATCAAAACAATCCATGGGGTTCGGCCATACATATGGCCGAACCCTATGGTCCTCTTTAACTCAATGATTCCATCATTTACACATAATTTAGGCTTAACACTTTTTAGCCATAAGAACCATATGGTTCAGCCATCCCATGGTCGACCCAAGATAATAAACTTATCTTCATTCAAACACCTTTTAACACACTCCATAACTTGTATGGTTTTTATCTTTCAAAACCATCAAAATCAACCATAAGCCTATTAAATCCTTTCATGGGGTTTCGGCCATCCCAAGTGGCCGAACCTTATAGCCTATGTTTTGAACCTCTTTAACATATAATTTGTGTCTCATTAAAAACACTGTAAAATTCTCCATAGTATTGCATGGTTTTTAGTTTTCAAAAACCATCAATCTAACCAACTCTTTTCATGGGGTTCGGCCATCCAAAGTGGCCGAACCCTATGATCCTATTTTTTATCTTTTTATGAAGCATCATCCAAGGTTTAGACCCTTGATGGATTCAGCCATTCCATGGGCAAATCATGCTCCCCTTTACCACTTTATTTAACTAACTTCTTATGTAAATACTTACCAATTTTCTTTGCTTCTCTTCTCTCCTTTTGATCCTTGCTTTCTTCTTTCTTGCTCCCTTAGTTCTTAACTGATTAGAAGCTTGAACAATGGTGAAAACACCAAAGGATAATTCGGCCTAGAGGGTAGGTTCTTGAGAGAGGGAGAGAGAGATGAATTCTATGGTTTCATTGAGGTGAAACTCGGCCAAAGGGTATGGTTGTTGCTTTTGTTAAACAGTCCTTGGACTCCTCATTACCCTCATCAACTCTTGATCAAACCAAGGAGTCATTTGATGCCATGCAAGGTATCCCTTGGCACGCCCAACGTTGGAGCAAGATGGAAACCCTCCAAATTCCCCATGCCATTCCATTAAATATTTTCATGGGAAACCCACTCCACAAGTACCCAACGTGTGGGACTTGTTTTGTGGTGTTTAAAACCATGGCAACTCCTTCATCTCCCATTGGACTCAATGTAATTACAAGGTCCCTTTGGTTTCCATTCTAACTCACCCAACTCATTAGCCCAACTCACCACATTTAATGCCATTCATTTAATGCACTTGAGTCGACTCCATTACTTAATTCAAATCCAGCTCATTTCTGTCCCAACTCAACCTGATTTGACTCACATTTGAGCTCACTTGAGGGTCCACATGGTCAACCATGGTCAACATGGTCAACACGACCCATTAGGTCCCAACTTAGCTCATTGATCCACTTTGACGCCATGACCTAATTATGGGTGGTTTAGCCATTTGAATGTGGTTTACACACTTGCATCAAGCCTACCCATTCGTCATACATTTCATTTCCAATCAATTCAGCTTAACCATAATAAAATTGAGCTTACCCAATGGTCAAATAAGTCCATTTTGACCCATTGGGTCCCAATTGGGTCCTTTGATCCAAACAACCACCTTGACCCAATTAGATGTACATTACCCATTTATTTAAATTTGATCCTTATAATATGTACATTGGGTCATGATTTGAACAATGGCCCCCACCATTTCCTTATTTACAATCACATCTATTAAATTCACCATTCCAGTGGCATTTTCGTAAATATTGCTCTCATTGAAAAATCGGGGTGTTACAGAGGGTGGTGTCTTTTGGGTTATGCCCCTTTGTAGCAACAAAACCCTTCATCTCTGTCATTAATGTTTCCTTTGGAGTTTCATCCCATGAGATGAAACTCCCACCTCCCCAACGTGTATGTCTTAGGTTTTGCCCCTTTGTAACAATAAAACCCTGCACCTCCTTCATTAATGTTTCCTTTGGAGTTTCATCTATAGTGCCCTGCCCTTTTTCACTCGCTTTTCAAAAATTAGAGTCTATTTTTTTTTTATCAAAGAGTGATAGAGAGCGGGACGTCACGATGTGAGTTAAGTCCGAGCTTCCAAAGCCCGACCCTTAACTGGCCAACCATACGTGTGCGTGGATCAAGTCCACTAAAATGGTTCACACGTACTCAAGCTAAGTTGCGGAATAAAACATATATGCGGAATAACAATAGGATAACAATCCTATTCCAACTTAGACTAGCAAAGTAGTCCAACACTTAAACATAATTATCATAACTTAAATATCCAAACATTAACCATCCAATCCATAGCAAATATACCTACGTTATTACAATTCCGAATGCTAGCTATTCAGATACATAGTCTATGAATAACTTAAACAAAATATAACTTAATCATCCAAGCTCCTGAGCTTGGCTCCAATCACGTCCTCGTTCTGTTCCCTTCCTATGTCATCAACTAGGGTAGAAGTAGGGCGTTAGACAACGCGCCCAGTAGGTATTCCAATTAGGGTTAACACATGGGTTAGTACAAAAAATTCAGATATTATATATTTCAAGTCCAGATAGAATAAATCATACCATACTTATAAAACATCGTATCCAAAATCATGTATGATAATAGAGATCCAATCATACAAATAAAACCAGAAACCTTGCATGATAATAAAGATCATAATCATGCCGATTCAATGCCATGCCATGCTATCATATGCAATGAGTCCCACCCATCACAAACACATAGTAACCTCTTGATGGAACGCTCATCATCAAGGTATCCCCCACGATTGTATTACGGACGCCCCGACGGAGTATGGATCTCCGGTTACATTTCATACACAGTATCATCTTGATGGAAAGCTCCTCATCAAGGTATCCCCCACGAATGATTTACGGACACCCCGACGGAGTGTGGGTCTCCGGTTACCTTTCATCCCTCCCATCCCATGCATGAGATGGAAATGTCAACATGCTATGTAGAAATACAAATCATAGCATTTAAAACTCCATAATTGAAACATATTGATTGATACCAAAATAACTTATCAGACATGAAATAAAATCATGATAAATATATAATACATATCCATGGTTTCAATGATGTAGGAATCCTACCAATGACCACTAGTGTGACCTTGCGTTCTTGTCCGAAAACCGTTCACGATCGTATACAACTTGTGAGGTCCCGTCACCTTGTTACATATCAACAAGTCAAACTAAAGTCCCATTTGATTTCCAATCTAAACATCAATCCATAAAGCAACCTTAGTGGGGTTCGGCCATACAACATGGCCGAACCTCACCCACTTGAGTTTGTGCCCTTCCTTTAATCCTTTGATCTTTTAAATTAAGTCTAAGGTCATATCACCTTTAATTCATTAATCTAATCATACATAAGACCCTAAGTCCACCAAACATTCCCCATGGGGTTCGGCCATACACCATGGCCGAAACCCATGGTCCATTATTTTCACCTATTTACAACTTTGCCATTATCCTATCCATGGCTAACCTTTTCATTCATCTAGCACATGCTTAGACTAATAAATAACTCATTAACATGATTTCCATTATTTTCATAATCAAAATGCATCTAAGTCCATCAACATTACATTCATTTTAAACCTTTTAAAAACATCAACAACCTTCCATGGGGTTCGGCCATGTTCGTTCCTTATTTCCTTCAAAATGTAACATACACATATGGTTTGATCTTTTGATGTTTCCCATTCATACCTCCATTTAAACCCTTTAAAAATCAATGATAACCTTCCATTAAAACATATCATATATCCCTTCATTTTTTCTTCCATGGGGTTCGGCCATACACTATGGCCTAACCCTATGGTTCCTTATTTCCTCTTTTTAAATCCAATCACCATGATCATAACCTTTGATGGTTCTCATATATTAAAACCCTTTAAAACCTTTTTAGAAATCATATGCATACATCTATGATTTTCATCTTTCCAAAACCATTAAAACTAACTAATGTCCTTCCATGGTTTTCATCCTTCAAAAACCATTTACAATTACCAATAAACTTCCATGGGGTTCGGCCATACAACATGGCTGAACCCTATGGTTCATTAATTCCTTTTTAATTCACATAACCAAGACTTATATTCTTTGATAGGGTTCGGCCATACATCATAGCCGAACCTCATCCACCCCTTTTTTGTCCTTGGTGGTCCATGCATATTAACCTTAGGGTTTGGCCATGCAAGGCCAGCCCATGATCCATAATCATAATCCTTATAGGGTCCATGCAAGAGGTCCTTTGCCATGATAAGACTGGTTCGGCCATGAAATGGCTGGACCACTTTCCTTGACCATCTTACTTAATCAAAGTTCTATCAAGTACTTACCAGTTCCGCGACTCCTCCGGTTTCCTTTCGCTTCGACTTGCTCTTCCAATCCTTTCTTTCCTTAGCCTCTTCTTCCTTCCTTCTTAATCCTTTGGCCAAGAGTGAGAGTTTGAGAGAGAGAGAGAGAGAGTTCGGCCAAATTATGTGGGTTTGAGAGAGAATCGACCTTGAGTGAAAGGGAGAGGAGTTTGAAATGTAAACTCTAAGTCCTTTTCTCCTTGTCCTTCTGAGTGATCGGCCAAGAGAGTGCTTGAGGAAAAGAAACAACCAAGAGGGAGAGGGAAAGAGTGAAATGAAACCAAAGTGTTCCCCTTGGTTAATGAGGGTCGGCCAAAGGTGGTGTCCCTTGGTGGCACCCTTTTATAACTCCCATGCCCTTATGTAACTCCCATAACTTATCACCTTCTCATTGATACTTACATTGGGGGTTTCATCCTTGAGATGAAACTCCCATGCCCTTATGTAACTCCCATAACTTATCACCTTCTTATTGATACTTACATTGGGGGTTTCATCCTTGAGATGAAACTCCCAAACGTTTTGCCCCTTGGTTACCTTGTGTAACAACAAAACCGTCCCCTCCATTCATGACCCATTTGGGAGTTTCATCCTTGAGATGAAACTCCATGTCCCAACGGTGTAAGCTTGGGTAAGAATTGTGTAACTCCCATTTTCATTTATCTCATTCCTTAGTGCTCCACTTGAAGGTTTCATTCCTGAGATGAAACACTCCCAACGGTTTGGCTCTTAGGTTTTCATCTTGAGATGGAAACCCCCATGCTTCCAACGTGCAAGCCTTGGTGTAAGTTTGTGTAACCTCCACAACCCTTCACCTCCCATTAATGTTCCATATTGGAGTTTCATCCCGTGAGATGAAACTCCCATTCCAACGTGTATGCTTGACTTGGATTGTGTAACAACCACAAAACAGCCCACCTCCCATTAGTGATACAAATTTGGAGTTTCACTCTATGAAATGAGACTCCCATGTTTCCAACGTGTACTAAGGTTAAGCCTTGTGTAAGCTCCAAAAACCTTTCATCTCCCCATTAATGATTCATTTCGAGTTTCATGCATGAGATGAAACTCCCCTCTCCAACGTGTGACCTTGACTTGGTCTCATGAGGTGCATCTCTCCACCTTCCCACTCCACTCACTTGAGATCAAAGTCCCATTAATTTCCATTCAACTCATTTAACTCAACTCACCTCTTTAATTGAACTCACTTAAAATCAACTCATTTAACTCACTTTAAATCAACCTAATTACTTGATTCCATTTTCAACTTAAATCAGCTCCAATTAAGTAAGCTTGAACTCACTTGGTGTTCAACCAAGTCAACCACGACCCATTGGGTCCCAATTGGGCATTTTGACCCAAATAACAACCTTGACCCAATTAAACACATCTTACCCATTTATTTTAAATTGAACCTTATAACATATCTGTTGGGTCTTGATTGGGAAATTGACCCAACACCTTACCCATCTAAGGTCCATATCCGTTAATTCACAAATTCAATGGCAAATTCCATAAATATTTATAACTTGAAAATCCGGGGTGTTACATCATCCCATGAGATGAAACTCCCACCTCTCCAACGTGTATGCCTTTTGGGTTTCCTCTTTTGAGATGGAAACCCTCCATCTTCCCACTCCACTCACTTAAAATGAAAGTCCCATTAACTTCCCATTCAACTCACCTTAACTCAAATATTTTTAATTCTTTTAAACTCAAGACTTGTACTCATTCATTAACTCAATTCCTTGATTCCATTTTGAACTCACTCAATTGTACTTAATCCAATTTAATTCAGCCACCTTAATTAAACTTGAACTCATTTGGTGGTCAACCAAGTCAACCATGACACATGGCACTTGGGGTCCCATTTAGCCATGTCACATACATTCCACCTCACTTGATGAGGTGGATCTCATGCCTCATATCTTAATTGGTTATTAGACCCAATTATCAAACCTTACCCATTTACTTCTAATTAGCTCATTTATGACCCATTGGGTCCTAATTGGGCATTTGACCCAATTGACCTATAACACCCTGATTTTTTAAAGATATGAATAATTACGAAAATGCCACTGGAATGGTGAATTTAAAAGATGTGATTGTAAATGAGGAAATGGTGGGGCCCATTGTTCAAATCATGACCTAGTGTACATATTATAAGGGTCAAATTAAAATAAATGGGTAATGAACATTTAATTGGGTTAAGATGGTTGTTTGGGTCAAAGGACCCAATTGGGACCCAATGGGTCATGGTGGACTTATTTGACCATTGGGTGAGATCAATTTTAATTGGGTTAAGCTGAATTGATTGGGAATTAAATGAAGGATAAATGGGTAGGCGTGATGCAAGTGTGTAAACCACATTCAAATGGGTAAACCACCCATAAATGTGTCATGGCGTCAAATTTGATCAATGAGCTAAATGGGGACCCAATGGGTCGAGCTGACCATGTTGACCATGGTTGACAGTGTGGACCCTCAAGTGAGCTCAAATGTGAGTTAAATCAGGTTGAGTTGGGGCTGAAGTGAGTTGGATTTAAATCAAATAATGGAGTTGACTCAAGTGCATTAAATGGATGGCATTAAATGGGGTGAGTTAAGCTAATGAGTTGGGTGAGTTAAATTGGAAACCAAAGGGACCTTGAATTTAAGTAAGTCAAATGGGGAGGTGAGGAGTTGCCATGATCTCAAACACCACAAAGACAAGTCCCACACGTTGGGTACTTGAGGAGTGGGTTTCCATACATGGAATTCAATGGAGGAGATAAGAATCACCTAGGGAGCTTGGGTGGGTTTCCATCTCATAATGGAAACCCATGACCCAACATGGGGAGCTGAAAGGATGGTCTAAGCTTAGGCCAAGTGTCCCATAGTTAAGCCATGGGACTCCTTGGTTTGATCAAGGATTGATGAGGGTAAATGAGGGGTTCAGGGGCTGTTTAACAAAAACTATACACCGTACAGTTTGGCCGAAATTCATCACAAAGAAATCTTAGAATTCATCTCTCTCTCCCTCTCTCAAAAACCTACTCTCTTGGCCGAACCATCCTTTGGTGTTTTCACCATTGTTCAAGCTTTCAATCAGCTAAGGACTAAGGGAGCAAGAAGGAAGAAAGCAAGGATCAAAAGGAGAGAAGAAAAGTAAAGGAAATTGGTAAGTGTTTACATAAGAATTTAGTTAAATAAATTGGTAAAATGGAGCATGATTTGGCCAAGGAATGGCCGAATCCATCAAGGATTTAAACCTTGGATAAATGTTGTTTAAAAAGGATAAAAGTGGATCATAGGGTTCGGCCACTTTGGATGGCCGAACCCCATGAAAAGATTTGGTTAGGTTGATGGATTTGAAAGCTAAAAATCATGCAATATACTATAGAGATTTTTACATGTTTTAATTAGACATAAGATATATGTTAAAGAGGTTCAAATCATAGGCCACAGGGTTCGGCCACTTTGGATGGCCGAACCCCATGAAAGGATTTGATAAGCTTATGGTTATTTTTTATGGTTTTGAGAGATAAAAACCATACAAGGTATGGAAGGGTTAAGGTGTTAAAAATGGAGATAAGGTGTATGTCTTTGGGTCGGCCAATGTATGGTTGAACCATATTTTTCTTATGGCTAAATTATTATGTCAAAACCATGAATAATTATGGGAAGGATTGAGCCAAGAGAACCATAGGGTTCGGCCATGTGTATGGCGAACCCCATGGACCATTTTATGGGATAAATGGACCCTTGTATGGGTATTTGGATTTAAGTTTATGATTAGTAATTATTAATGATTTTTATGATGTTTTTAAAGGTTAACATAGATGAAAGAATGATGGACTTAGATGCTCATTGTTTATCAACAAGGATAGCAAAGAGTAGTACCCAAAACCAAAAGGGTGAGGTTCGGCCATACTATGAATGGTGTTTGACTTTAAAATGGTCTAAAGATATATTCCAATGGATGAGGTTATAAGATCCATTCTTTCGTGAATAAAAAGGAACTATAGGGTTCGGCCATGTGTATGGCCGAACCCCATAGAGTGACAATGATGAACGGTTAAAAGTTTGGTAATTGGATGATTTGAATGGCATTTGAATGTAATAATAATGGATTAAAGGACCAAGTTGGAGATAGTGAGGTTCGGCCAAGTTGTATGGCCGAACCCCACTAAGGTGGATTTGTTTTGGATAATAGTGGTTAGCAAGATTAAATATTGGTTAGCCTAGTGGCAAAACCGTAAATATAAGTTATAATGGAATGAAGGATTAAAGGACTTGAAAGAGGGGTCAAACCAAAGTGGTATGGTTCGGCCATGTTGTATGGCCGAACCCTACCAAGGTATATTATTTATTATAAGGTGTTTATATATGGATGGTATTGATCAAATGAAAAGGAGGATCAAATTCAAAGTGGGTGAGGGGCCTCATGTGGACTTAGAACTCATGTGGGCTCTCGTGAAAACAGACATATCGGTATTTCAAGACCGATCGAGAGTGGCCAAGACCGACCCCTCGGAATGGGTGACAGGTCGTTTTGGGGAACAAGTTTCTAGACATGAAACAACTGTCAGCATGTTTTTACACCAGAACGAGCCTCTCGTATGGACCGAACCATCGGTACCATAAGTATCGACCTATCGGTGACAATGACATGTCGACCGTAAAAAAAACATTACCATTGGAAGTGCACTTAATGCATAACGGTCGGAATTATAACGGTAACATTTTTTGTCACCGACCCCTTGGCGCGACCGACCTGTCGGTACATTACCATTGCATCAACTGGTTGCCTTCGCTATATAAATCAATCTTTACGTAACAAGTTAATATCCTTCGGACAGATCAGTTGGACCCTCATCTTTATCAGTGAGCTTAACAAGGGCCAATAAAAGGATCACTCTCTCTCTCATGCTTACACTATGGGAATCAAATACAACCAATCAAATGGATTGAGTTGTGAGAGAGAGAGAGAGGAAGATGAAAACTCATAAACAACCAATCTGAGGATTGAGTTTTAAAATGAGAAGAAGAGAACCATAAATTTGGAAACCTTTGGTAGAACCAGTTTCCTTGACACCCTAGACTGTGATTGCTAAACGACGGCTACGAGGTGGAACATTGGCATAAATGGGTGGGATCTCGAAGAAGCGCACATGAGAAGAAAGAGCTTCAAAGGCAAATGCTTCTTGGTTTTAATTTTATTTAAACCCTTTGTTCCAAAGTGGATTAAGGGGAGGTACTCCGGAACCACTATAAGATATTCTGGAGTGGTGTCTCCGGCACAGAGATGGGTGGAACTCCCGGCCAAATGGATAGGTGGAATTCCTATTCGACAGTGGTGGGTGAAATTCCTAGCCGATTAAGTGAGGTGGAAGTCCTACTCTAAATGTGAGGGTGTAAGTCCCCACTTAGTGGATTTTGTGGATAGTTCAAGGTTGAGTGAGTCATAATGGTGGATGTAGGTTGGCTAACTGAACCACTTTAAAATGGTCTTATGTTGTTTGATCTATGTGTGTTTGTATTTAGTTTTTAAGTACTCTTCTTAACACACATCGCCTTGCATATTGATTATCTTACTCTGCACATTGTGCACAATCATCGATAATCAAACTTTATGTAAAGGATCATTATGTTAGTGTGATCGATCAATGAAATTATCACACTAAACAAATATCTTAATTAAACAATCCGCTGCACTTCAAATAATCAAGAAATTTGTAAACACGATTAAAATTGGGATTGACCTATTCACCCACCCTCTAGGGTCAATCACGATGTTCTAGCACATTGAAAATGGAAACTTTCAGTTTCCATTTGAATGTGTACATGTAATCAATGCAATATTTTTATTAAAATCTGATGTAATAAGGGTGGATTTGTAATTGGATTAGCTTCGAGGTTTTGTCATGAAATTGACAAAGTGAGAGACCTAAGTTTGTCAATTCTATGACTCGAGAAGAAGCACTTGCTAGAAACTTGAAGAATTTTATGTAACACCCCGCCCTTCTCGCATCTAAATCAACGTCTACTTTTTTTTTTTAAATATCAGAGTATGAGCAAGAGCGGAATGTCACGACGCGAGCTAAGTCCGAACTTCCAAAGTCCAACCCTTAACTGGCCAACCCTATGTGTGCATGGACCAAGTCCAGGAAAACATTTCACACATAGCAATACGATACACATGCGGAATAATCATCATTGCGGAATCATGATACAACTCATCTCCAAACCATTTGATAGCAAAGTACTTGGTCATTGAATCAAATCACATTATCCAAATAACATCCAACCATAGAAAAATATCTAAGTTATTACATTCCAAATTCTGGATACTCTAAATACAAATTCATGAGTATCTTTATTCAAACATATAAAATAATTCATCCAAGCTCATATGCCTGGCCTTCCTAGCGTTCCTCGTTTCCCCCATTTCCTGCATCATTCATTACAGGGTAAAAGTAGGGCGTTAGACCAACGTACCCAGTAGGTATTCCAGTTAAGGCTAACACATGGATTAGTACCAAAAATCCAGATATAACATTTATCAAAATCAGGGATTAATAAATCATAATATACTCATAAATCATGGTATCCAAAACAGGGTAAACAGGGTATGATAATAAAGATCCAATCATACCGATAAAACCAAAACCTTGCATAATAAATAAAATCATAATCATGCCGATTCAATGCCATGCCATGCTATCATATGCAATGAGTTCCACCCATCGCAAACACATGGTATGCACCTGATGGAATTCTCCTCATCAAGGTATGCCCCACAATTGCCTTACGGACATCCTGACAGAGTGTGGGCTCCGGTTACATAGTGTCCTCTTGATGGAATTCTCCTCATCAAGGTAATCCTCCTGGTGGGATTCTCATCACCAAGGCAGGCCCCACAGTTGCCTTACGGACTTTCCGACGGAGTGTGGGCTCTGGTTACCTGTCATCCCTCCCATGACATGCATGAGGTGCAATGCCAACATGCTATGCAATAAAACAAATCATAGCATTTAAAATCACATATTTGAAACATATAATTTTGCATCATAAAACATCATAAATAAGATAAGCACAATGTACATAAACCCATGGTTTCAAAGAGGTGGAATCCTACCAAAGACCGCTAAAGTGTATTTGCGTCTTTCGTTCGGTAACCGCTCACGATAGTAAACACCTTGTGAGGCCTCTTTACCTTATAATATGACAATTAATCAATATCAAGTCCCACTTGATTTTCAAAATTCCAAGTCCATAAACAAAACCCCATGGGGTTCGGCCATACACCATGGCCGAACCCATGGCTCACCATTTTCACACCTATTTACGAAAATGCCATCCATGGCTATTATTCCATAATCCAATCCTTTTCCATCACTTGCCTATGTTCATGTTTGATATACAAACATCTCATGGGGTTCGGCCATACATCATGGCCGAACCCATGATCTTTCAATATAGGCGATAATTATAAATTTTCCATTGGTTCCATCAACTTGTGTTTGAGTTCTAACACATTGGTTCATTCATTTATTTAATCATTCATAACACTCCCATTAACCGATTACTTTAAACATATTAGATTCCCATAAAAATCCTTAACTTCTTAAGTCCATAAAAACCTCATGGGGTTTGGCCATACACCATGGCCGAACCCTATGGTTCATGATCTTGGCCATTAGTTTAGATCCAATTAAACATTCAATAATAACATTAACCGATTGCCATCCATAAAATCAATTAAAAACATAAATATAATTGATGGGGTTCGGCCATACACCATGGCCGAACCTCACCCCTTTCTTTTCCATTCTTTTTGATCCAATCAACTTAGCCATAATGCAATTATGGTTCGGCCATGCCATGACCGACCCTCATCCCTATCCATATCTCCATCAATCAATCATGGATCTTCCATTTAATCCCTTCAAAATTACATATTATTAACACCAAACACTTATTTAACAATCTCCATGGTTTTCATTCTTAAAAACCAATAAACTAAATCAAGTCTTTCCATGGGGTTTGGCCATGCACTATGGCCGAACCCTATGGTTCTTTCTCTCCATTTAAGATCATCAAATCATCATCCAAACTTCTTCCATATGGCCGAACCCTATGGTTCTTTGGTTTCATAAATAAAATTATTCAATCAATATACTAACCTCTTTCCGATTGATTTCTTGCGCTTCCAATCTTCTTCTCCTTTGCCTCTTTCCATTTCTTCTTCTTGATGTTTCACCAAAACCGAACAGATCTCAAGGTTGAATGTGTTGCCGTGAATGAGGACTTGAGGGAGAGAGAGGGAGAGATAGAATTCGGCTATGGTGTGTAAACCATGCCCCCTTGTCCTTCTCTCCTTTATATAACCTTCCCTTGGTCCAACATTAGAAAGTTCTTAAGATAATCTCACCCCCTCCTTTGGCCGTGCTCCCCATCCTTGCCTTAGATGGCAATTGCTGACCTCCCTTGCTTAAATTAGAATATGTCTAAGATACACCATGCCCCATTGCCGTGTGCCCTTGTGTTTAATTTAGACACTTCTTTTAATTAATTTAAGATTATATGCATTTTTTTTTTAAAATATCCCATGCGTATAATCTTGGATATGATAATCCCTCCACACGGCCAAGGCAATCTTTTTTTTTTTTTTTTAAATTTAGATATAATGCATCACTAAAATAATGCAACCCATTTAAATTTTAATAAGACCAATTCCACCATTGATTGGGTCCTAATTGGGTAATGGCCCAGTTTTTTATCCATATAAGATCCAATTCTATAATTCACAATTAAAATGGATAATTTTCATATAAAAATAAGAATCTGAAAATCCGAGGTATTACAATACAACCATCTTTTTAAAATTTTCGTCCCGAAAATCGAGTGAAGTAGGGTTTTCAGATATTTACCCGAATAACTCAGGATGAGCCTTCCTCATTTCCGATTCGAGTTCCCATGTAGCTTCCTCAATGCCATGTCGATCCCATACCACTTTGACAAACTGGATCGCTTGGTTCCGTAATAACCTTTGTTCTGTGTCCACCACTCGGACAGGCTTCTCGGCGTATGTCACGCCTCTTTGGACCTCTATATCTTGTACGTTCAGTACGTGAGAAGGATCAGGATTGTACTTTCTCAACATTGATACATGGAACACATCATGTAAAGATGCCAACTGTGATGGGAGTGCCAATTGATAAGCCACGTCCCCCATCCTTCTTATGATTAAAAATGGTCCCACATATCTCGGCAACAATTTCCCTTTCTTTCCAAATCTCATGTGTCCCTTCCATGGTGAGACCTTTAAGAACACCATGTCTCCCACTTCAAATTCAAGGAACCTCCTTCTTTTGTCAGCATAGCTCTTCTGACAACTCTGTGCAGCCACTAGATGTTGTCGTATTAATTTTATCTGCGGTGTAGTCTCTGCAACCAACTCAGGTCCAATCAATGCAAGCTCACCGGCATCTGTCCAGTACACAGGTGATCTGCAAGGTCTGCCATATAAAACTTCAAATGGAGCCATCTTGAGGCTTGCCTGGTAACTGTTGTTGTATGAGAATTCTACCAATGGCAAGTGATCCTCCCATCCACCC
Organism: Chimonanthus salicifolius; assembly: GCA_013350335.1. Lineage (NCBI taxonomy): Eukaryota > Viridiplantae > Streptophyta > Magnoliopsida > Laurales > Calycanthaceae > Chimonanthus > Chimonanthus salicifolius. Next base: position 19,895,726 of record CM023537.1, on the reverse strand, counting down.
TTGAAATCTAGCATACATGCTCTCAACATATCCTCCAATGTTTGTATTGTGCTCTTAGACTGCTCATCAGTCTATGGATGGAATGTTGTACTAGTCAATAAATATGTTCCCATGGCTGCCTGCATGCTCTGCCATACTCTGCCGGTGAATCGACCATCTCTGTCAGACACAATAGTCTGAGGAATACCTGTAATCTGATGATATCCCTAATATACCACCGACCTAAAGTCTCAGATGAATCTGTCATCTTAATAGGAATGAAATGTGCAGACTTGGTCAGTCGGTCTACCACAACCCATATCGCATCATTGCCCTTTGACGACCTCGGCAACCCTGTATCGAAATCCATGGAGATATGCTCCCATTTCCATTCCGGCACTGGTAAGGGTTTGAGTAACCCTGGTGGCTTCTGATGTTCCGTCTTAACCTGCTGACACGTTAAGCAATGAGCTACAAATTCTACCACATCCCTTTTGAGTCCATGCCACCAATAATGCCTTTTCAGGTCGTGATACATCTTAGTGCTGTCCGGATGAATAGAAAGTTTGGTTTGATGTGCCTCAACCAGTAGCTCTTTTCTGTAGCTCTTTGGTACATAATTCATTCCTCGGAATAAAAGACCCTGTCCCGGTATTAACTCCCATTCTGGTATGACTTCACCATTGGACATCTTGGCCCAAATTTCCTCCACTTCTGGGTCTGTCCGCTGTTCCTGTTCAATCTTGGTAACCATGTTGGATTGTATGATCATATTGTAAATAGTCCCATGGTTATTGTGATAAAGTCTAAACTCTCGAATGGTATTCAGCATCTCCCATTCGGTCCTGATCAAACATGCCACTGATGCATGTGATAAATGGCTGAGGGCATCTGCAACCTTGTTCGCTTTACCAGGGTGATATCGAAGTTCAAACTCATAATCCGCCAGATATTCCATCCATTGGCGTTGCCTCAAGTTGAGCTCTTTCTGATCAAACAAATATTTCAATCTCTTATGATCTGAAAACACTTCAAATTTCTCGCCATATAAATAATGTCTCCAGCTTTTGAGAGCGAAGACCACTGCGGCTAGTTCAAGATCACGTGTAGGATAAAAACGTTCATGTATTTTCAACTGTCTTGATGCGTATGCCACCACACGATTAGTTTTACTGAGTGTACACCCTAGTCCCTGTCCTGAAGCATCACAATATACCTCGTAACACTTGCCTCTTTCCAGCAAAACTAAAACAGGAGCGGTAGTAAATCTTGTCTTCAGCTTTTCAAATCTCTGGTCGTACAATTTTGACCATTCATATTTGACTCCTTTCTGAGTGAGTCGAGTAAGTGGAGATGCTATCTTGGAGAAGCCCATAATAAATCTCTTGTAATAACCAGCCAATCCCAAGAAGCTACGGATCTTAGTTACATTCTTTGGCGCTTTCCAATCCTTTACTGCTGCCACTTTAGCCGGATCCACGGCTATTCCTCCTTCTGATATAACATGCCCCAAGAATTAACCCTGGGTAACAAGAATTCACATTTGCTGGCTTTGGCATACAATTTGTTCTTCCTCAGAGTGTCCAAAACTATCCTCAAGTGCTCAGCATGTTCTTCCTGACTCTTAGAATACACTAGAATATCATCAATAAATACAATCACAAACTGGTCTAAGTAAGAACGGAAGATCCTGTTCATTAAATCCGTGAACACAGCCGGTGCATTGGTGAGGCCAAACGGCATGACTACAAACTCATATAGTCCATACCGCGTTCGGAAGGCTATCTTCTCTACATCTTCCCCCTTGACCCGAATTTGATGATATCGGGACATCAAATCAATCTTAGAGAAATGACTGGAACCTCTAAATTGATCAAATAAATCATCGATCCTGGGTAGATGATACTTGTTTCTAACCGTCAACTGATTTAATTTCCGGTAATCCACACACATACAGAGTGAACCATCTTTCCTTTTCACAAATAACACTAGAGCTCCCCAAGCTGATGTACTGTTCCGGATGAAACCAGTCTGAGTAATTCATCAATTTGCTTCTTTAACTTGGACATCTCCACTGGTGCCATCCGGTAATGTGGTAATGATACTGGTGCAGTGCTAGGGTACAGCTCAATTTCAAAATTAATCTCCCTCATGGGAGGCAAACTGGGGAGTTCTTTTGGAAATACGTCCGCATAATCCTTTACTATTTTCGGAAGTTCAGTCACCGGTGTCTCATTGATTCTGATATTGTTCAATACTAGGTGGTTTACCCCTTCATGCAGTATGCTTTGTTTGTCAGTACGCACTATATGTTCTTTTCCTTCCGGTGACAAAAATGCCACCCTGCGGCGATAACAATCAATGTTGGCCTTAAAGCTAGCTAACCAATCCATGCCGAAAATAATATCATACTCGGTCATATCGATTACCAAATAATTGAACTCGAATCTGAGTCCAACAAGTTCAGTATTCACTGCTGTGCATATAAGCCCCAATGACGTGTCTCCAACGGGGGATACAATAGTGAGTGATGTGGACAGTTTTTGTACTAATGTTCCAATAGCACTTATGAATGCAGCAGATATGAAAGAATGTGAAGCTACATAATCAAATAATGCAAAGGCGTAGGAACTACTGACTACTGCCATACCTTGAATCACAGAATTTTCCACTGCTGCTGGAGGGGCTAATGTAAACAACTGTCCAGCTCCTGTAGTTCGCCGTCCCGCCTGACTAAATGTCCTGCCACCTCGTGAGTTAGCTGGCCTCACTGGTGGACGAGATGATCCTCTAGAATAAGAGAGCTTGCTAAGCTTCGGGTAATCCTTCTTGAAATGACCAGGCTGATCACAATGGAAGCAAGTGTTCACCCCTCTGGTAACCGGGGTGACTGATGCAGATGGAGAGGGACGATTGGAACGAAAGTCCCCTGTTGACCCAATAGATGGTGTGGGTCTGCTAGAGTTCGGTCGGAACCTCTTGTTGGGCTGAAAAATACCCCTCCCACTATGAGCTCGGCGATTATCAAAATGCGTTAACTCAGCCAACTCTTACTCTGCTATTGTGGCCTTGCTAACCACTTCAGCCAATGTAGCTGCCTTGAATATGGTGACCTTGGCCCTTATGTTTGGCCGTAGGCCCCGCTCAAACTTGCATGCTCTTCGGTACTCTGTGTCTACCATATAAAATGCATACACAAATAAACTGAGAAATTCCTGGTGGTACTCTGCCACGGTCATGTTACCTTGTACCAAAGATAAAAAGGCTTGTGTTTGGCGCTTCTTCTCTTCCTCAGGGAAATAATGTTCCAGGAAAGTAGCTGAGAACTGCTCCCAAGTCATGGCAATCCTCTCTCTCTCTGGAATAAGTGATTGCTGTTTCTGTACAACCTCCCACCATTTGCCAGCATCATCAACCAATTGTTATGTGACCAGTAAGATCTTATGAGCATGACTCGTGATATTCAGCAAAGTTAGGATCTGTGAAATCTTCTTAAGCCAATTTTCTGCTCCGTTAGCCCCTTCTCTTCCCTTGAAGTAAGGAGGGAGCTATTGCTGGAAGTCCCTGACCATGCTCCTGTCATTGTTCTCCTTGGTCGTTCCATTATCATTCATGTGTTGTTGAAGCACTGAAGTGACCACCGCTTGAACCAAATTTTGCAACTAAGGAGGCACCACCAGCATCTTCACACTATTTTGTTGTTCCTCCTCTTTGTGGGATTGTTGCTCTTCTTCTTCATGGTGAGATTGTCTTTCCTCCCCATGATGAGATTGTTGTTCCTCCTCAAATGAGATTGTCGTTCCTCCTCATCTTCACCCCCACTTGGGTTTTGTGGGGTATTTCTCCTTGGCCTTCCCCTTGGACACATTTTTCCTAAGCCATTGAAAAATATCAAGACTTAGTTTCCACAATAAAAATTTGTATTTCCTACCTGTGGGAAAATTTCCAAATAAGCACTCTTGGTTTTTCTTTGTTTCTAGGGAATACATCCTATTTTACAATGTTGGATAATTCCGATTATTTTGACTGTACTTCCTTTGCTATCATCCGTCTGAGTCTAACGAAGTAAATTAATGCACGAGAGCTGGATTAATTTACTCCGAAAGATTCAATTTTCGGGTTCCCTCTGATACCAACTATAACACCCCGCCCTTCTCGCATCGAAATCAACGTCTGTTTTTTTTTTTTTAAATTTCAGAGTATGAGCAAGTGCGGAATGTCACGACGCGAGCTAAGTCCGAACTTCCAAACTGCGACCCTTAACTGGCAAACCCTATGTGTGCATGGACCAAGTCTAGGAAAACATTTCACACATAGCAATATGATACACATGCGGAATAATCATCATTGCGGAATCATGATACAACTCATATCCAAACCATTTGATAGCAAAGTACTTAGTCATTGAATCAAATCACATTATCCAAATAACATCCAACCATAGAAAAATATCTAAGTTATTACATTCCAAATTCTGGATACTGTAAATAAAAATTCATGAGTATCTTTATTCAAACATATAAAATAATTCATCCAAGTTCCTATGCCTGGCCTTCCTTGCGTTCCCCGTTTCCCCCATTTCCTGCATCATTCATTACAGGGTAAAACTAGGGCGTTAGACCAACGCGCCAGTAGGTATTCCAGTTAGGGCTAACACATGGGTTAGTACCAAAAATCCAGATATAACATATATCAAAATCAGGGATTCATAAATCATAATATACTCATAAATCATGGTATCCAAAACAGGGCAAACAGGGTATGATAATAGAGATCCAATCATACCGATAAAACCAAAACCTTGCATGATAAATAAAATCATAATCATACCGATTCAATGCCATGCCATGCTATCATATGCAATGAGTCCCACCCATCGCAAACACATGGTATCCACCTGATAGAATTCTCCTCATCAAGGTATGCCCCACAGTTGCCTTACGGACATCCCGACAGAGTGTGGGCTCCGGTTACATATTGTCCTCTTGATGGAATTCTCCTCATCAAGGTAATCCTCCTGGTGGGATTCTCATCACCAAGGCAGGCCCCACAGTTGCCTTACGGACTTTCCAAAGGAGTGTGGGCTCCGGTTACCTGTCATCCCTCCCATGACATGCATGAGGTGCAATGCCAACATGCTATGCAATAAAACAAATCATAGCATTTAAAATCACATATTTGAAACATATAATTTTGCATCATAAAACATCATAAATAAGATAAGCACAATGTACATAAACCCATGGTTTCAAAGAGGTGGAATCCTACCAAAGACCGCTAAAGTGTGCTTGCGTCCTTCGTCCGGTAACCACTCACGATCGTAAACACATTGTGAGGCCTCATTACCTTATAATATGATAATTAATCAATATCAAGTCCCACTTGATTTTCAAAATTCCAAGTCCATAAACAAAACCCCATGGGGTTCGGCCATACACCATGGCCGAACCCATGGCTCACCATTTTTCACACCTATTTATGAAAATGCCATCCATGGCTATTATTCCATAATCCAATCCTTTTCCATCACTTGCCTATGTTCATGTTTGATATACAAACATCTCATGGGGTTCGTCCATACATCATGGCCGAACCCATGATCTTTCAATTTAGGCGATAATTACAAATTTGCCATTGGTTCCATCAACTTATGTTTGAGTTCTAACATATAGGTTCATTCATTTATTTAATCATTCATAACACTCCCATTAACCGATTACTTTAAACATATTAGATTGCCATAAAAATCCTTAACCTCTTAAGACCATAAAAACCTCATGGGGTTCGGCCATACACCAATGGCCGAACCCATGATCCTCCATTTTGGCCTTTATTACATTTTTGCCATTCCTTCACCATCAATCCATAACATACATTGTATCCTTCACTTTATTTACAAACATAAAGCCTAACCCACCATTTTTTATTCATGGAGTTCGGCCATACACATGGCCGAACCCATGATACCTTTGTTTCCAATCTTATCTCCACTTTCTAAATTAAAAACCATAAATTTATTTACACTAATAATACCAAACCAACTCCATGGGGTTCGGCCATACCCATGGCCGAACCCTATGGTTTCCAAAATCCTTCATTTAGAAAGTCCATAATTAGGTAGCTTCTAATTTTAGGAATCTCCTTCCATAAATGGAATCTTTCTAAATTTAGCAAACACCTTCCATAATTGGAATCTTTCTAAATTTGGCAAACACCTTCCATAATTGGAATCTTTCTAAATTTAGCAAACACCTTCCATAATTGGATGCTTTCAAATTTTAGCAACCCCTTTCCTTAATTAGAAGCTTCCTAATTTAGCCATCCAAATCCATCTACCATTCCAAAACTACCCCATGGGGTTCAGCCATACACCATGGCCGAACCCTATGGTTCATGATCTTGGCCATTAGTTTAGATCCAATTAAACATTCAATAATAACATTAACCGATTATCATCCATAAAATCAATTAAAAACATAAATATAATTGATGGGGTTCTGCCATACACCATGGCCGAACCTCACCCCTTTCTTTTCCATTCTTTTTGATCCAATCAACTTAGCCATAATGCAATTATGGTTCGACCATGCCATGGCCGACCCTCATCCCTGTCCATATCTCCATTATTCAATCATATATCTTCCATTTAATCCCTTCAAAATTACATATTATTAACACCAAACACTTATTTAACAATCTCCATGGTTTTCATTCTTAAAAACCAATAAACTAAATCAAGTCTTTCCATGGGATTCGGCCATGCACTATGGCCGAACCCTATGGTTCTTTCTCTCCATTTAAGATCATCAAATCATCATCCAAACTTCTTCCATGGGGTTCGGCCATACCCATGGCCGAACCCTATGGTTCTTTGGTTTCATAAATAAAATTATTCGATCAATATACTAACCTCTTTCCGATTGATTTCTTGCTCTTCCAATCTTCTTCTCCTTTTCCTCTTTCCACTTCTTCTTCTTGATCTTTCACCAAAACCAAACTGATCTCAAGGTTGAATGTGTTACCATGAATGAGGAATTGAGGGAGAGAGAAGGAGAGATAAAATTCGGTTATGGTGTGTAAACCATGCCCCCTTGTCCTTCTCTCCTTCATATAACCTTCCCTTGGTCCAACATTAGAAAGTTCTTAAGATAATCTCACCCCTTCCTTTGGCCGTGCGCCCCATCCTTACCTTAGATGGCAATTTCCGACCTCCCTTGCTTAAATTTGAATATGTCTAAGATACAGCATGCCCCATTGCTGTGTGCCCTTGTGTTTAATTTAGATACTTCTTTTAATTAATTTAAGATTATATGCATTCCTTTTTTAAAATATCCCATTCGCATAATCTTGGATATGATAATCCCTCCACATGGCCAAGGCAATCTTTTATTTTATTTTTTTTAAATTTAGATATAATGCATCACTAAAATAATTCAACCCATTTAAATTTTAATAAGACCAATTCCACCATTGATTGGGTCCTAATTGGGCCATGGCCCAGTTCTTTATCCATATAAGATCCAATTTTATAATTCACAATTAAAATGGATAACTTTCATATAAAAATAATAATCTAAAAATCCGAGGTATTACATTTAAGGTGATCAAGAAAGAAGATCATGCTCCACCGAATTGAAGTTCATCGTTATGGCAATTACAAAACAGGTATTTGGCCATAAATGACTTTAGGTGGAACCCACACCTTAGGATGACCATCCCTAGGCTTAGCTGCATATGTTTGTAATGGACATAATAAGCCTAAAGAGGAAGCTTGATAGTGAATTGGAAACGAACTTTGTAATATGAATTAAGTGCATTGTCTGCTCGACCAATCGTTTTCACCGACCCTTCGATGGAGACAGGATCGACCCATCATGGTCAAAGACTGGTCATCCAGATTGACAAAGGTCCTAGATCATTGAACTACCATTTTGAGTATGCCTTTGATCGAGATTCTCGTATGCACCGACCCCTTGGTGATGAACTTGACGACGCCTTGTGGTCAACGACTCATCGGTGTTAACTTATGAGTTATGGAACCTATAATTCATGTGGACTCTCGAGAAAACAGAAATCTCGATTATTCAAAATTGATCAAGAGTACCAGGACCGACCCTCGGTAAAAGGAGACAGGTCATTCTATGGCAGGACAAGTTTCGGGACATGAAACTCTATCTGCATGGTGTTCCCCAGATCATGATCCTTGTATGGATCGAGCTCTCGGTGCCATGACTGTCGACCCATCAGCGACATAGACAAGTCGACGGGGTATAAACTATGCTGTTTGGGGTGCATTTAATGTGCAACGGTCGGGTGGTTGAACGGTAATATCTTTAGTCACTAACCCCTCGGTACACCCGACCTGTCGGTACATGACAATCTCTGAAACAAGTTGCATTCTCTATAAATACCAACTCTTGTGCAACCGTTTCATATGCTTTGGTAAATCCATTGGACCCTGATCATTATCAGTGAGCTTAAATAAAGGCCAACAAAAGGATTACTATCTCTCTTGTGCTTACACTTGGGAAATATAATACAACCAATTATAGTGATTGTGGTTGTGAAAAAAGAGAGAGAGGAAATGATATACAGCTAGGATAGATATTGGTAGAACTAATTTCCTAGTCACCATGAGATTGTGATTGCTCAACCATGGCTACGAGGTAGAGAGTCGAGGTTAACTCGGGCACACATTGGGTAGATCTTTGACAAACACACATCTTCGAAAAAGAGAGACAAAGGCAAGTGCCTCTTGGTTTTAATTATGTTTTAAAACCTTTATCCTATTAAAGTGGATTAAAAAGTTTTGGCTCTGCAACCACTATTAAAAATCTAGAGCGTGGTCTCTGGCACACGTGGTGGGTGGAATTTCCAGCCATATCAAATAGGTGGAATTCCTATTTTACAAGTGGTGGGTGAAATTCCTAACCAATTGAGTGTGATGGAATTTCATTTAAATGGGTCAATGATACTTAATTGGGTCAAGGATGGTCAATTGGGTCAAATACCCATTTGGGACCCAATGGATCAAGATGGTTTGAGCATTAGGGCAAATGGGTAAGAGGTGAATTTAATTGGGCCATGGGGCCCATGGTGATCCAAGTGGATGAAATGGAATGAAGTGAGTAAAATCACCTAAGCTAAATTGGAATGAGTCAAGATGGCATAAACAAATGGGACCCACCTCCACGTCATCAAGTGAGGTGGCGTGTGGATCATGACTTAGGTGGGGCTGACCACCATGGTTGACTTGGTCAACCATGGATAAGTCAAAGGGAATTAAGGAGGATCCAAGTAAATTAAGTTGAATTAATTAAGGTAAATCACCTAAGTTAATCTTGAATAAACCAAGGTGGCATGATCAAGTGGGACCCACCTCCACCTCCTCAAGTGAGGTGGCGGGTGGGCTAAGGAGTTGGTGGGACCGGCCACCATGGTTGACTTGGTCAACCATGGGTGGATTCATGGAAAATTTAAAGGGAAAGAAGTGGAATTAAATTATGGAAATTAAATAACCTAACTTAGATATCAAATTTAAATAAATGGGTGAGTCAAATGGGTGAGTCAAATGGGTGAGTCAATGAGTGGTTTCATCTCATAGAAACCACCCAAACCGCCAAGATAAGCCCCACCAAAACCATTGGCCATGAAGGAGTGGTATGGCTAAGACAAGATCCATGAAATGGGGGCCTAGATTGGACATGCATTGACCATTGTGTGGGGGTAGTTCCACCTCATCCCAACCACCACCACTAAGGGACAAGGGGCCTAGGATTAAGGGCATGCAAGGCCATAACCCCAACCCCCCCCCCCACCATTTGGTTTGGTCAATGTTTCGTCGATGGACATCATGGGGAAGACTCCACCTTAATGAGGGTGGAGTCTAACCAAAGTTGAGATGGGAAAAGACTAAGGTTTCATCTCCTTTCCATCTCTCCATCTCTCACTCCCTCTCCTAGCATTCCTCTCCTCTCTTCCAAGGACCAAAAGAAGAGAAAGAAACTTAGAAGAAAAGAAAAGAACCTAAGCTTGGCCGATCACACCTTCCAGACCCAAGACTTGAGATATTTTCCCATTCTCTCCTCCTCTCCCTCTCTCAAACCTACCTCCATCTTTGGCCGAACCAAACCTTGGGGATCCTATCTTGATCAAGCTCACCATTGGCCGAGCATCAAGGAGAAGAAGGAAGGAGAAATGTTAAGGATCAAGAGGAGCAAGAGGCAACCGGAAGAGCCATCGATTGGTAAGTATCTTCAAAACAAGATGTTATGTTTTTAAGGATTAAAATGGAGTCCATCCTTATTGGATCAATTTGTAAGGTCCAGGAATTTTTAAATTAATAAAAAAAATGTGGATATAAGTTATTTTAGCGATGGCAATTGGAAAATTGGTGAAGTAAAGAGTAAATGGGCCAAAAAATTTGGACAAAGGCCCAAGTATGGCCCAATGGACTATGAAGTTGATTTAAATTCATTTAAAGGGGCAATGAGGGTTAAATGGGTCAAGAATGGTCAAATTGGGTCACATACCCATTTGGGACCCGATGGGTCAAAGTAGTTGAGCTCTAAGGTAAATGGGCTAGATGGAAATGTAATTGGGCCATGGGCCCAATGGTGATCCATTTAGAGGGTATTCAATGAAATTAAATCACCTAAGTTAAGTTAAAAATTAAACCAAGGTGGTGTGGCCAAGTGCGACCCACCTCCACCTCATCAAGTGAGGTGGCGTGTGGGCCAATGATTGGTGGGGCCGGCCACCATGGTTGACTTGGTCAACCATGGGTGGAATAATGGGAATTAGGTTAAATAAAAATGAATTAACCTAAGTTAATTACCAACTTCATTAAATACTTAAATTAACAAGTTGGTGGCTAAATGGGGTTAGATTGGTCAAATGGAGACCAAGCTACCCCACCTCAAAATGTTAACCACGTTGGGCATGGTGGTGGTTTAGATAACCACCACCATAAAGCAAATAAGAGATATTTAAAAATATCTAAGAAAATATCTTAGGGTTGGTGGAGTAATAAATGGTAAAACAAGTTAAGTTAAGTCCATTTTTTCTTTACCATTTCTTATTCTCTTTTCATTCTACTCTCTCCATTTTCATTCTCCCATGGTCGTCCCCTACATCCTAGTGAAGGAGAGAAAGAGAATTAAGGAAAAGAGAAGAGAAGGAGAGAAGAAAGAAGTGGAATTTTGAGAGAAATCACTCTAAGGTAAAGGGTTATCATATTCCCTCTCATAATTTTCCCCTCTCCCTCTCTCACACAAAACTTACCTTGGCTGATTCTAGGGTTGGGGATTGCCACCCTTGATCAAAAATCTTAACCTACCAAAGATTAAAAGGAAGGAGAGAGGAGGCTACGGAGACCGACGGGAGCGGCGGAAATCGGAGGAGACGTCAGATAGTGAGTATTTCTTAAACAAGAAATTTTGGATTTTAGGGTTTAAGATTTGGGTTTTATTTTGTGAATTTAATGGTAGTCAAGTAAATTTATGCTATGGATTTTAAATCCATCAAATGAAATGAATGGAAAAGTGGGCAAAACCCTAAGTGGAAAAATTAGGGTTAGGGAAAAGAAATAAATACTTGGATTATGTGCATTGGGTAATTTATGAAATTAAGCATAGAATTGGATGATTGGAAGAAAATTATGGGCCATAGGGTTCGGCCATGTGGTATGGCCGAACCCCATGGTGGGTGATTTGGTATTGGATTTAAATAATTAGGGTTTCAAAAAGATGGAAGACAATGAGGGTTTTATCTAATGAAAATTAGGGTTGTAGATGAATGAATGGGAGTAAGTTGTAAAATGGTTTTATGATGAAAAGGCAAAGGGGTTTATGGCATTGAAATGCATGGAGGAAGTGAACCTTGAGCCATGGGTTCGGCCATGGTGTATGGCCGAACCCTATGGTGATCAAATGGTGGAATGAAGGGTTGTGAATAATGGAAAGTAAATGGGAATGTTGGTGGTGTTGATGGACCCGAAAATGGTTTTAGCATTGATATTTGTAATGGACTCTAATGTAGCTAAGGATGATGGTTTTAAGTGTATGAATTAAACCCTTCATGGAGGGGTTTGTGATAAACCCAAATGTGTAACAATGGACCCAAGAAAAATGGGGAAAGGACACCATGGGTTTGGCCATGGTGTATGGCCGAACCCATGGCCCAATTGTGATTCATTTTGGTGGGTTAAATTGGAGGATGAGTGATGTTCATGGTCTCCAAAGAGTATGAATGGGTAATGGATTCATTGTAGTTTAAATGTATGAGCTAAATCCCATGGGAAGAGTTGATGAATGAGGTATTTTGAAACCATGATTCATTACCCATCTAAAGGGTTAAGTGTGGGATTTTGTATGGGTTTAAATGAATGAGGGGTAGGTTAATAAAATGGTTAATTTTAATGGCTTTGTGACATGGGTCAATGGGTAATTAATGGACCTAAGTTGGGGATCTAAGTTTATGATCAATTATGGACTTAATCATGCATGGATAAATGAGTGATTAAGCATGAAAAAAGGGGTAGTGGCAAAATCGTAATTAGTGGCCAAATTCAAGAATTCCATGGAAATTGATCATGGACTTAGGGGAGCTAATGTAATAACCTTATAAGTGATTGATAAAGCCTAGGGTGGCTGAATTTTAAGTCTTATGGGAGTAAAAGGTTTAATAGATGATATGGGACCCACAAAACCTAAATAGTGACCGGTTTTTTTTCATATGGGCTTAGAAATGGTTAAAACATGGACTAATGATGAATGTGTAATAAGGTACTGGACATCGCAGGCAGTGCGCGATCGGCGACTGGGTTTATCGAACAGAAAACGTAAAGGGACGCGGGTCGGTATTCGGTAGGATTCCTACCCTTTTGTAAGCCATGGATTTGGGTGATGTTTTCTTTAATCTATTTTGGAAATCATGTGGTTGTCTTTAAGATATGTTATGGATTATGTATCATGTGATGTTTCACTCTAAATTATTTTGGAAATTATGTGAATGCTTATGATGGGTTTTGGATTAAATATTGTGGGATGTTTTCCCTTGGATTTAGTTGGTAATCTTGTAATTGTTTTAAGATGGGTTTTATTACTATTGAATTTCATATATTACATGGCAAATGGCATCTACATCTCATGCATGGCATGGGAGGCATATGACAGGGGAAGGATGAAATGAAACCGGAGTCCATGCTCCGTCGGGGCGACCGATAAACAAGCATGGGGACATTTCACATATGTATTATTGTACCTTGACGAGGCCTTACCGTCAAGGGGGATGTTGTATTTATTGTTATACCTTGATGATGATTCTTCCATCAAGGGGAATATTGTATTTGTGGGTACGCCTTGACGAGGCCTTACCGTCAAGGGGGATATGGCATCGGGATAGTAAGGATGATGGGTGGGATTCATAACACAGACACCCATGGCATGACATTCATTCTATGGCTTTTCGTTATGTATTATCTATCTGCTTTGTTATCACTAATCCATGTGTTAGCCCTACTCGGAGTCCTACTGGGCGCGTGGTCTAACGCCCTACTTCTACCCTGGCTGATGACGCAGGAAATGCCGGAGCAGAAGGACGAGACGGGAGCCAAGCTTAAGAGCTTTGGAAGGCGGACTAATTATTTTATTTAAGTTATTTTGAGAAATGTGTATTTGATGTAGTTTAATTTGTCGGAAATGTAATAATTGAGATTACTTACTATATTTTGGACATTATGGTTTTAAGGATGTTTGGTGATTGAATGAATGTAACTTCCCTGCTATCTAAGAATTTGTAGGTTAGGCTCTTTTATAATTTTCCGCAATTGGTTTAAATGTTCCCCGATGCTTACTTCTACGTGTGAACCATTCTCCGTGGACTTCATTCCACGCACACGTAGGGTTGGCCAGTTAAGGGCCGGGTTTTAGAAGCTCGGACTTAACTCGCGTCGTGACGTTCGCGCCCTTTGTCACTTTTCCTTTTAAAAAAAAAAATTAGACTCTGATTTTCGGTGAAAAGGGGCGGGCGTTACAGTTGGTATCAGAGTGAATTCGGAAGAATGAATTTCTCAAAGTAAGATTAAGATGGTTGCACGTCTCACTGACGGCTAAGAATCCCAACCGACCGACTCTTCGGAGTCCGCTGCACGGGGGCCGAATTAATTTACTTCGATTGACTCAAACTGAAGTGTTTAATCTGAGAACAACAATTGACGGAAAGGAATGATAGCAAGGGAAGAAATATTCATTCTAGGAGAGATTTATTGAAACATAGCAAGATAGGGTTTACTTCCCCAGAAATGAGAAAACATCTAGTTTTTTTTTCCCCCAAATTGATGAAACAGTACTAGATTTATCAGTCATAGCAAAGTAGGATGTACTTCCTCGGTATTCCCAATTTGAACAACAGACAATAGGAATTTAGAGATTCCCCCCCCAGAAACAAAGGAAAAACAAGTGTGCTTATTTAGCAACTTTCCCCAAACAAAAGATATTGTGATATACATAAGAAATTCCCCAAAACCGAGATTGGTTTTATTGGAAATTGCAGTTGATGATTTTTGGGTTCTAATTGTATTCTATGAATACAAGTGTGTCAAATGAAGGGGAGTGTACGGAATTATGGGATAAGGGAAACCCTAACTGTTTCATAGATTTGGTTTCTGCTTCTAGCATAGCAGTTAGCCTGGACTTTCAGGAGGGACCTCCCGAGGAAGATAAAGAGAATTTAGCATCTCTTTCTGAAGAGAATGTGGAAGACTTTCTGATGATAAGATAGTCGGTAGGGGAATTGGAACCCAGTTATATGTGCGAGTTGTGTAACCAGGTTGGGCACAACTGCAGATATTGCCCCTACCCTCTTTAAGTGGTATACCCGATTTGTGGACTACATGGACACGGGAAAGAGAGGACTAACTGTCCTTATATTGGAAGATAGTTAATGATTTTGGGTTTTAAATGAAGAAAATAAGTGTGATATTAAATTGCACAAGCATACTTGTATTGTGAGTGCATGTGAATATACATGTGTTGAATTCTTATTGTTGAGTGTATGAGGTGATGAAATGTGGAAAGATTAATAGTTATGATCATACTAATTAAGTGAGGAAAGAGTATGTAAAAAAAAAAAAAAAATGTACAATGAGGAACTGCATGCATCAAATGAGGATAAGAGGCATGAACTTTTGATGTGGGGTATATTTGCATATGCTTATGAGTGAGGTAAATGTGAATAAAAAGGGTGGGGAGTATTTGTTAATGTGATGTATGGGTATACTTGGGGGATGGTACAATGGCTTTTAGAAATGGTTTTTTATATTGGTGATAACCCATGGTTTGATAATTTGTCATGACCAAGTGAAGAGATTTATGTTATGACATATAATGGGTGATGATGTAAACGCTTTGTGAAGGGGTATAAGAGGTTCTCATGTGAACAAAATGCCATTTGAGAGATGTTGGATAAACAATCTACTTGAAAGAGACCGGAATGCATGGGTTAACTTGCCACATGAAACTCGTGAGAAGATGATATTATGAGGAGAATGTGAAGGGTCTAGCTTGCAAAGACTAATATATTGTAGGAAAAAAAAAATTCTTGTATGTATAATGCAATTGCATTCTCCCAATGTGTTGTGGAGATTATGAACGAGTGATGATAGGCCTTGAAATGGGTTTATGGCCTTAAAAAGCATGAATGAATGATGGACCATGAACTTATGAAAATATTTTATTTAGTGATTGCATGAGGATTCTCTATGATGTTACTAAATTGTGACTTATCAATCATTGCAATGAGTTTATATGATATTGCTTTGATAATTGATTCTATGCAATGAATAGTCAATGAGGAAACAAGGATGTGTTATAAGTTATGTATATGATGATGAGTTGATAAGGTGCCTTGAGTTGTTAATATGTAGTATGCATGAAGAGGTTGTGACATGCCAATGCATTTGGTTGGAAACCTAGGTGGGGCTGATGGAAAATTCCAAAGTTTAGGAATTCATGGATGGTCTTTGAATGTATTGGGATGACTTGCTTTGGATGAGTAGGATTGTTATTTCAAAGTCTCTAGGTGTATGTTGTAAATGGGGTAGGGTAACCTAACCATAATTAGGTTGAATCACTAGATCTTATTAATGTGTTATTTCTTATGTTACCTCAAGTTGTTGTTTGATGTGACTGGAGGTGAAAGATCTGGTTACACATGAATTGTGTTATTCGAAGATTGTGTGATTTCAATTCTACGTGGCTTGCTAATGAAGGAATATGAACCGTATGATGTGGTAACCATTGATAACGTAGGCATGTAGGGTGGAATTTGGTGGTTGGTGAAATTGGTAATACTTGTGAATATTTTATTGGTGAATGGGCACTATTTGACATAATCTAAGTAAGCTTAGATATATCACTGTTTTTATGGAATCTATGAAAATATGTGGAATAATCCAGAAGGGTAGGAAATTAGTATCTATATGATTTGGATTGATGTCGGGTATTGGTATTGTAGGAGTTATGAACAAAAAGGGTTAGTCACATAGTGGCTTATATGCAAATAAAGGTATGATTGCTTTTGAGAGATAGGCCTAAGGGAAAGGTTAAGAGTCTAGTGAAACTTGAATGGGAAGCTATGGGCGACTGCCGAGTGAGACTGATCACCTGACTCTGTAGTTGGCCGATGGAATTCCAGGAGGGTGAAGCTAGCAACCTAGTTAAAATGGAATCAACAATGGACTTGAGCATAGGCTTGTATTGGCAGACTAACTCACACGGAGAGTAGACAAAAGAACGTATTGAAGGAGTACGTATGAGAAATGTTTTGGCAACAGATAAAGTGAAATAGAATACGTTAGTCTACATAAAATCGCAAATGGATGCATGAGGAAAAGAGATAATACGAGGCAAAGTGAATTCTGCAAGAATGAAACTCATAGGTTGATATGAGTGGTGTTGATGTGAGTAAAAGATACTTGACACAATTGAACGGGAACAACGAATAGACCCAGAAATGGAGGAGACTTGGACCAAGATATCTACATGTGAGGTAGTATCGGAATTCGAGTTACGACCGGGATAGGGTCTTGTGTTCCGAGGTAGGACGGAGGTACCTAAGAGCTATGGAAGGGAGTTGTTGGTTGAGGCACACCAAACCAAGCTCTCTACCCATCCGGACAGCGCTAAGATGTGCAAGGATCTTAAGAGGCACTAATGGTGGCATGGACTTAAGAGAGGCAGAGTTTGTTACTCGCTACACTAACTTGTTGGCAGGATAAGGCGGAACATCGGAAGCCACTGGGTTTACTCAAACCCTTACCAGTGCTGGAGTGGAAATGGGAGCATGTAGCCATGAGCTTTGTAATAGGGCTACTAAGGTCATCTAGGGGCAACGATGCAATATGGGTCGACGGTACATCCGAAATATTATCGGACCACATGGTGTACCCCGGACTATTGTGTCCGACAGAGATGGCCGATTCAGTAGCAGAGTATGGCAGAGCGTGCAATCGGCTATGGGGACCGATGTGTTGACCAGCACAACGTTCCACCCATAGACTAATGGACAGTTGGAAAGGACAATACAGATATTGGAGGATATGCTGAGAGCATGTATGCTGGATTTTAAGGGTGGATGGGAGGATCATTTGCCATGGGTGGAGTTCTCCTACAATAATAGTTACCAGGCAAGCCTCCAGATGGCTTCGTTCGAGGCCTTATACGGCAGGCCATGTAGATCACCAGTGTATTGGACAAAAGCTGGTGAGCCTGCGCTAATTGGACCGGAATTGGTTGCAGAGACCACAGCATAGGTCAAATTGATACGGCAACATCTACTCACAGCACAGAACCGTCAGAAGAGTTACGCCAACAAGAGGAGAAGGTTCCTCGAATTTGAGGTGGGAGACTTAGTGTTTTTGAAAGTCTCACCACGGAAGGGACACATGAGATTCAGAAATAAGGGGAAACTGTCACCTAGATGGTGGGGCCGTTTCCAATCCTAAAGAGGGTGGGGGAGGTAGCTTATTAGTTGGCGCTCCCTCCGCAGTTATCCTCTTTACATATGTGTTTCATGTGTCCATGTTGAGGAGGTACAACCCTGACCCTTCACAGGTGTTGAACGTACAAGACGTCGATGTACAAAGCGACATGATGTATGTGGAGAAACCGATCAGAGTGATCGGGAGCGAACAAAAGGTACTGCGGAACTGCGCTATTCAGTTCGTCAAGGTGGTATGGGAACGACGTGGCAATGAAGAGACCACTTGGGAACTCGAATAAGAGATGAGAGCCGCTCATCCGGAACTATTTGTATGAGATGTTTTGAACCTCTACTTCGCTCGAATTTTCGGGACGAAAATTTTAAAAGAGGATTGTATTGTAAGGGCCCGGAATTTTTAAATTAATAAAAAAAATGTGGATATAAGTTATTTTAGCGATGGAAATTGGAAAATTGGTGAAGTAAAGAGTAAATGGGCCAAAAAATTTGGACAAAGGCCCAAATATAGTCCAATGGACTATGGAGTTGATTTAAATTCATTTAAAGGGGCAATGAGGGTTAAATGGGTCAAGAATGGTCAAATTGGGTCACATACCCATTTGGGAGCCGATGGGTCAAAGTAGTTGAGCTCTAAGGTAAATGGACTAGATGGAAATGTAATTGGGCCATGGGCCCAATGGTGATCCATTTAGAGGGTATTCAATGAAATTAAATCACCTAAGTTAAGTTAAAAATTAAACCAAGGTGGTGTGGCCAAGTGGGACCCACCTCCACCTCATCAAGTGAGGTGGCGTGTGGGCCAATGATTGGTGGGGCCGGCCACCATGGTTGACTTGGTCAACCATGGGTGGAATAATGGGAATTAGGTTAAATAAAAATGAATTAACCTAAGTTAATTACCAACTTCATTAAATACTTAAATTAACAAGTTGGTGGCTAAATGGGGTTAGATTGGTCAAATGGAGACCAAGCTACCCCACCTCAAAATGTTAACCACGTTGGGCATGGTGGTGGTTTAGATAACCACCACCATAAAGCAAATAAGAGATATTTAAAAATATCTAAGAAAATATCTTAAGGTTGGTGGAGTAATAAATGATAAAACAAGTTAAGTTAAGTCCATTTTTTCTTTACCATTTCTTATTCTCTTTTCATTCTACTCTCTCCATTTTCATTCTTCCATGGTCGTCCCCTACATCCAAGTGAAGGAGAGAAAGAGAATTATGGAAAAGAGAAGAGAAGGAGAGAAGAAAGAAGTGGAATTTCGAGAGAAATCACTCTAAGGTAAAGGGTTATCATCTTCCCTCTCATAATTTTCCCCTCTCCCTCTCTCACACAAAACTTACCTTGGCTGATTCTAGGGTTGGGGCTTGCCACCCTTGATCAAAAATCTTAACCTACCAAAGATTAAAAGGAAGGAGAGAGGAGGCTACGGAGACCGACGGGAGCGGCGGAAATCGGAGGAGACGTCGGATAGTGAGTATTTCTTAAACAAGAAATTTTGGATTTTAGGGTTTAAGATTTGGGTTTTATTTTGTGAATTTAATGGTAGTCAAGTAAATTTATGCTATGGATTTTAAATCCATCAAATGAAATGAATGGAAAAGTGGGCAAAAACCCTAAGTGGAAAAATTAGGGTTAGGGAAAAGAAATAAATACTTGGATTATGTGCATTGGGTAATTTATGAAATTAAGCATAGAATTGGATGATTGGAAGAAAATTATGGGCCATAGGGTTCGGCCATGTGGTATGGCCGAACCCCATGGTGGGTGATTTGGTATTGGATTTAAATAATTAGGGTTTCAAAAAGATGGAAGACAATGAGGGTTTTATCTAATGAAAATTAGGGTTGTAGATGAATGAATGGGAGTAAGTTGTAAAATGGTTTTATGATGAAAAGGCAAAGGGGTTTATGGCATTGAAATGCATGGAGGAAGTGAACCTTGAGCCATGGGTTCGGCCATGGTGTATGGCCGAACCCTATGGTGATCAAATGGTGGAATGAAGGGTTGTGAATAATGGAAAGTAAATGGGAATGTTGGTGGTGTTGATGGACCCGAAAATGGTTTTAGCATTGATATTTGTAATGGACTCTAATGTAGCTAAGGATGATAGTTTTAAGTGTATGAATTAAACCCTTCATGGAGGGATTTGTGATAAACCCAAATGTGTAACAATGGACCCAAGAAAAATGGGGAAAGGACACCATGGGTTCGGCCATGGTGTATGGCCGAACCCATGGCCCAATTGTGATTCATTTTGGTGGGTTAAATTGGAGGATGAGTGATGTTCATGGTCTCCAAAGAGTATGAATGGGTAATGGATTCATTGTAGTTTAAATGTATGAGCTAAATCCCATGGGAAGAGTTGATGAATGAGATATTTTGAAACCATGATTCATTACCCATCTAAAGGGTTAAGTGTGGGATTTTGTATGGGTTTAAATGAATGACGGGTAGGTTAATAAAATGGTTAATTTTAATGGCTTTGTGACATGGGTCAATGGGTAATTAATGGACCTGAGTTGGGGATCTAAGTTTATGATCAATTATGGACTTAATCATGCATGGATAAATGAGTGATTAAGCATGAAAAAAGGGGTAGTGGCAAAACCGTAATTAGTGGCCAAATTCAAGAATTCCATGGAAATTGATCATGGACGTAGGGGAGCTAATGTAATAACCTTATAAGTGATTGATAAAGCCTAGGGTGGCTGAATTTTAAGACTTATGGGAGTAAAAGGTTTAATAGATGATATGGGACCCACAAAACCTAAATAGTGACCGGTTTTTTTTCATATGGGCTTAGAAATGGTTAAAACATGGACTAATGATGAATGTGTAATAAGGTACTGGACATCGCAGGCAGTGCGCGATCGGCGACTGGGTTTATCGAACAGAAAACGTAAAGGGACGCGGGTCGGTATTCGGTAGGATTCCTACCTTTTTGTAAGCCATGGATTTGGGTGATGTTTTCTTTAATCTATTTTGGAAATCATGTGGTTGTATTTAAGATATGTTATGGATTATGTATCATGTGATGTTTTACTCTAAATTATTTTGGAAATTATGTGAATGCTTATGATGGGTTTTGGATTAAATATTGTGGGATGTTTTCCCTTGGATTTAGTTGGTAATCTTGTAATTGTTTTAAGATGGGTTTTATTACTATTGAATTTCATATATTGTAACACCCCGCCCTTTTCATTCTAATTTTTAGAGTTTATTTTTTTTTTTAAATATAATATATCATGTGATCGGGGCGGAGTGTCACGACGCGAGTTAAGTTCGGATCTCTAAATCCGACCCTTAACTGGCCAAGCCCATGTGCGTATGAACTAAGTCCATAAAACTGATCCGCACATGGTATATATATAACTTGCGGAATTAACTTAGTCTTATTCTAACTGAGGTTATAATAGAACCTATGACTATTCCATTTCTTTCCATATTAGATAGCAAATTACATAATCTTATTTTCCAAAATTACTAACTAATATTATTCTACTATTCAATTCAACCATCCAAAATAAACTAATCCACAGCATCTACTTATCTACTTATTACATGCCAACAAATCTAGCTACCAAATTACATTGTCCACATAATTCAAATAACAAATCCATGAATAGTCCATTCAAAATCATTCAAACCGGCCAAGTTTCCGTGCTTGGTCCTCTTCTCCAACCACGTTCTTTCCTTTCCCTGCATCATCCACTAAGGATATAGATAGGGCGTTAGATCAACGCGCCCAGTAGTGTTTCCGAATAGGGCTACCACATGGTTAGTTAAAACATGCAAATAATATCATAATAATACATGTGAGACAAAATTCCATATAATCATGTTATGTATGAAATGAACATGTAATGAGTCCCACCCATCACCATTCAACACAGCCATCACTTGACAGGATTCTCATCGTTAAGGTAACCCACAGTGGTCTTTCGGACGCCCCGACGGAGTGTGGCCTCCGGATTCCTCCTGATGGGATTCTCATCATCAGGGTACCCCACAGTGGTCTTTCGGACGCCCCGACGGAGTGTGGCCTCCGGTTACAACACCATCATCCCATGCCATGCATGAGATGTCTATGCATATATATCATTTAGAAACATAACTTTACAATCATATAATTTATCGAAATCAACATAAAACAGCATATTAAATCGTGGTTACAATAAAGGTAGGAAACCTACTGAAGAATCACTTCAGCGTCCGTTCTTTCTTAGGCTTTATCCGGTCACGACTCGTTCGTCGTTCAACTCTCGTCACCTTGTGATACAATAATCAGTAAATCATATTGTCACTTAAATGTCCATTCACATATAAGGCCCAAAACATCTTGATTTGGTCCTTCTTTCAAGTCCTTCCATTATTGCCCATATTTACAATTTTTTTGCCATTGGTTCCAACCAATCTACTTAGTCATCCAATCTTTAATCCACCAAACTTACTCCATGGGGTTCGGCCATACATTTGGCCGAACCCAATGGTTCTTTTATCCATTACCATATGGTTCTCCATTAGGGTATTTTAAACCTTTTAAATCAACATAGAACCATTACCAACTACTACTCATAAGTTTAGCCTATTTAACCCATTCACCATGAATTAGCATAAAGTCCATCAACGTGCTTGGTTATTTACTGATATTAAGTACATAGATACATACATGATTCTTGAGTCAAAATCATAGAACCCAATCAGTAAGCATAACCATATATAAACCAAATAAAAACCATAAAGTAACCCATGGGGTTCGGCCACTCACATGGCCGAACCTCATGGTTCTTTGAATCCAATTCTTCTAATGATCTTTCATCATTTATCATGTATCTTAGGCATAAAAACAGCAAACATAACTCTATTTAAAATCCTATAGAAACCCCATGGTATTGAATGGTTTCTAACTCTTTAATTTCACAATAATCATCAATCTCTTTCATGGGGTTCGGCCATTCAAGTTGGCCGAACCCTATGTCCATGAATTGATCCTTCAAACATGCATTAGGTGTTATTTAAATTATGCAATATCAGTACCCTTTTACTGCCTTTATACCTCTTTGAAACCCTCTTTTAAACATGTATTTTAAATCTAATAACATATGTAAAAACAGTCCCAACGTGCATGGTTTTAAATTTCAAAAACCATACACACTAATCAACTTTTTCCATGGGGTTCGGCCACCCAAAGTGGCCGAACCCAATGGTCCATTTCCACTCCTTTAATCCACTGATTTAGACCATATAAACTTCAGCCCTTGATGACCTTCAAGTCCATGTTTTAACCTTTTTAAAACATACATTTTATGTCCAATAAAACATCTAAAAACAGTCCTATACTTGTATGGTTTTAAATTCCAAAAACCATCCAAACCAACCAATTGTTTCCATGGGGTTCGGTCATCCAAAGTGGCCGAACTCCATGTTCTCAATTTCCATCCTTTAAACCTTATCATCACACTTTAAAACCTTACTTATTTCGGCCACAAAATGACCCCAAAAATCAGTCCATAAAACCCATGGTTTTCATGTTTCCAAAACATGAAAACCATGCAATCTTTTACATGGGGTTCGGCCCTCCATGGTGGCCGAACCCAATGGTTATTTTCACCATTTTAAATCCTCCATAATCAAGGTTAAATATTGGTGTATTCGGCCATGACCATGGTCCAATACATCCCCTACTTGTTTTATGTTTTTAAACCAAAAAATCATAAAGATACTTACCAAATTTTCCAAACTTCCTCCTTATCTTTGATCCTTGTTTTCTCCCTTTTATTTCTTCTTTTCTTTTGCTGTTTTGTGCTTGAATATTTGATGCCAAAACCTCTGCTTTTCCAGCCAAGAAGAACAACGAATTGGAGAGAGGAGAGAGGGAGAGAGAGATGAGGAAAATCTTAGGCTTTGCAATGATAAATTGGCCAAGTGATGGTGTTCATTGGTTTTGTATTTTAGCCATCAACACCCCTCCACTTCCTCATCAACTCATGCACAAAACGATGGGCATTGGGTGCCCTCCAAGGTACCCCTTGGCAGCTACCCATGCAGCCATTCAAATTCCCAAGTAACTCACCTCAAACCCATGCATTTCATTAACCATTCACCATGGAACTCACCAAAACAAGTCCCCAACGTGTGGGACTTGTTTTGGTTGGTTTGAGACCAGCCAACCTCTTCAAATTCCCATTAAACTCACTGATTTACAGTCCCTTGGATTTCCATTTTGACTCACCCAACTCAAGATATTTTTATTCCAACCCAACTCATCACATTTAATGCTCCATCTTTGAGTCAACTCTTTTCTTAATTTAGACTTACTCCAAATCAGTCTAACTCAAGCTGAATTATCTCACACTTGAGTTCCATTGAGGGCCCACACGGTCATCCGTGGTCAAACTAGTCAACCCGACCCGTTGGGTCCACTTTTGGCTCCTTGACCCGTTTTTGACTCCATGACCCAATTATGGGTATTTTGGTCATTTGTAATTTGTTTTTGCATATGGGTCAGGCCTACCCATTTCTTCTCTACTTGATTTCCAATCAAATAAGCTTAACCCCATTCAATTTAAATTCACAAAACGGTCAAATCATCCATTTTGACCCGATGGGTCCCATTTGAGCCCTTTGACCCATTTAGCCATTTTTGACCCAAATGATGAAAATTACCCAACTAGTCAAACTTAACATTCATAATATGCTCATATGATTTTAATTTGAGCAATGGGCCCCACTATTTCCTTTCTTCACATCACAAAATAATTAATTTAACAACTCAGGGGCATTTTGGTAATTTTCCATTTCATTGAGAAATTGGGGTGTTACAATATAACCCTCTTTTTAAAATTTTCGTCCCGAAAATCGAGTAAAGTAGGGTTCTCAATGAATTACACAAATAATTCAGGGTGAGCTGTACTCATCTCCGACTCAAGTTCCCACGTGGCCTCTTCATCACCATGACGGTCCCATACCACCTTGACGAACTGAATTGCTCGGTTACACAACACCCTTTGCTCATTCTCTATTATTCTGACCGGCTTCTCGATGTAAGTGACGTCGCTTTGCACATCTATATCTTGCACATTCAAAACATGAGACGGATCGGGGTTGTACTTCCTCAGCATCGACACATGAAATACATCATGTAGAGACGCCAATTGCGAAGGAAGTGCTAACTGATAGGCTACATCTCCCATCCTTCTGATAATTGAAAACGGTCCTACATATCTTGGCGACAATTTTCCTTTCTTCCCAAATCTCATGTGCCCTTTTCGTGGCGAGACCTTCAAGAATACCATATCTCCCATTTCAAATTCGAGAAACCTCCTCCTCTTATCAGCATAGCTCTTTTGCCGACTCTGTGCAGTCAACAAATGTTGACGTATCAACTGGATCTGTGCAGTAGTTTCGGCAACCAGGTCGGGTCCTATCAGCGCAGGTTCGCCGACCTCGGTCCAGCACACTGGTGACCTGCATGGTCTACCATACAAAGCTTCGAATGGTGCCATCTGAAGACTTGCTTGGTAGCTATTGTTATAAGAAAACTCCACCAATGGCAAATGATCCTCCCATCCACCCTTGAAGTCTAGCATGCACGCCCTCAACATGTCCTCCAACATTTGTATTGTTCTTTCCGATTGTCCATCGGTCTGTGGATGGAATGCTGTGCTAATAAGTAGATCGGTCCCCATGGCCGACTGCATGCTCTGCCATACCCTGTCGGTGAATCGGCTATCTCTATCAGACACTATAGTCCGTGGGATACCATGTAATCTGATGATGTCTTTGATATATCTCCGACCCAATGTCTCTGATGAATCCGTCATTTTGATAGGAATAAAATGCGCGGACTTGGTCAGTCGGTCTACCACAACCCATATAGCGTCATTGCCCTTCGAGGACCTCGGCAACCCCGTCACAAAATCCATGGAAATGTGCTCCCATTTCCATGCCGGCACTGCTAAGGGTTTGAGTAACCCTGGTGGCTTCTGATGTTCTGTCTTAACCTGCTGACAAGTTAAACAATGAGCCACAAACTCTGCAACATCCTTCTTGAGTCCATGCCACCAATAATGTCTTTTTAAGTCATGATACATTTTTGTGCTACCCAGATGAATGGAGAGCTTGCTCTGATGTGCCTCTATCAGTAATTCTTTTCTGCAGCTTCTTGGCACATAAATTCTACCCCGGAACATAAGACCCTGTCCTGGTCGTAATTCCCAATCCGGTACAACCTCGCCAATAGACATCTTAGCCCATGTCCCTGCCATTTCCGGATCTGTTCGCTGCTCCTGTTCAATCTTTGTAACCATGTTGGATCGTATGATCAAATTGTACATACTCCCATGGTTTGTGATGTATAGATTAAACTCACGAATGGAATTCAACATCTCCCATTCGGTCCTGATCAAACATGCCAATGATGCATGAGACATGCGGCTGAGAGCATCCGCCACTTTGTTGGCCTTTCCCGGATGATATCGGAGCGCAAATTCATAATCCGCCAGATATTCCATCCATCTGCGCTGCCTCAGGTTGAGCTCTTTCTGATCAAATAAATACTTCAAGCTCTTGTGATCTGAAAATACTTCAAACTTCTCCCCATATAGATAGTGTCTCCAGCTTTTGAGAGCGAAGACCACCGCAGCTAATTCTAGATCATGTGTGGGGTAGAGGCGTTCATGTATCTTTAGTTGTCTTGAACCATATGCCACCACCCGATCACGTTGCATGAGTGAACATCCCAGTCCCTCTCCTGATGCATCACATTGTACTTCATAACCTTTGCCTCTTTCCGGCAGAACTAGAATAGGAGCAGTTGTAAGTCTCTCTTTCAGCTCCTCAAATCTCTGATTGCACAACTCTGACCATTCATATTTGACTCCTTTCTGCGTGAGTCGAGTCAATGGGGATGCAATTTTGGAGAAGTCCATGATAAACTTCCTATAATATCCAGCCAAACCCAGAAAACTACGGATTTCAGTGACATTCTTTGGTGCTTTCCACTCACTTACTGCTGCCACCTTAGCCGGATCAACGGCTATACCATCTGCTGTTATAACATGCCCCAAGAATTTGACCTTAGGTAGCCAAAATTCGCATTTGCTTGCTTTAGCATACAACTGGTTTTGTCTCAAGGTGTTCAATACTATTCGTAGATGCTCAGCATGATCCTCCTGACTTTTGGAATAGATCAGGATATCGTCAATGAACACTATAACAAACCGATCCAGATATGGACGAAATATTCTGTTCATTAAGTCCATGAACACAGCCGGTGCGTTGGTAAGCCCAAATGGCATGACTACAAATTCAAATAGTCCATACCGTGTTCTGAAAGCTGTCTTCTCGATATCTTCCTCCCTGACCCGGATTTGATGATAACCGGACATCAGGTCAATCTTGGAAAAATGACTGGATCCCCTCAACTGATCGAATAAATCATCGATCCTGGGTAGAGGATACTTGTTCCGGACAGTTAGCTGATTCAACTTCCGATAGTCCACACACATTCTGAGTGAACCATCCTTCTTTTTCACGAACAACACTGGAGCTCCCCATGATGATGTGCTGTTCCGAATGCAACCTAGTCTGAGTAACTCATCAAGCTGCTTCTTCAACTCAGACATTTCTGCTGGTGCCATCCGATAATGGGGTAGAGACACTGGTGAGGTACCAGGATACAGCTTGATCTCAAAATTGAGCTCCCTCATAGGCGGTATACCAGGGAGTTCTTTTGGAAAGACATCAACAAATTCTTTCACAATTGCTTGAAGTTCAGTGACTGGTGCTTTGTTGATGACAATATTGTTCAACACCAAATGATGCAACCCTTCCTGCAGTTTGCTTTGCTTGTCGGCACGAACTATGTACTGTTTTCCCTCGGGTGACCAAAACGTCACTCTTCGGCGATAACAATCAATATTAGCTTCATAACCAGCCAACCAGTCCATGCCAAATATAATATTTTACTCAGTCATGTCGAGTACCAAATAATTGAACTCAAATCTGAGTCCAGCGAGTTCTGTATTTATGGCCGTGCATATGAGTCCCAAAGACGTGTCTCCGACAGGGGATACTACTGTGAGTGTGGTGGACAGCTTTTGTACTAGTGTTCCAGTAGCAATTATAAAGGATGCAGATATAAAAGAGTGCGATGCTCCAGAATCAAACAATGCATAAGCATAAGAACTATTGACAACGGCCATACCTTGAATCACAGAATGATCCACATCCTCAGGAGGTTCCAGAGCAAATAGTCGTCCAGATCCGGTAGGAGTAGGCGCCCGTCCCGCCTGATTATATGTCCTGCCTCCTCGGGAGTTAGCTGGCCTAGCTGGTGGACGGAAAGATCCTCCGGAATATGAGAGCCTATTGAGCTTTGGACAGTCTCTCTTGAAGTGACCCGGCTGATTACAGTGGAAACAGTTGTTCACCCCTTTGAATGACTGGGTGACTGATGCAGATGGGGAGGGCTGGTTGGGACGAGAGCTCCCCGCGGACCCAGTAGATGGTGAGGGTCTACTGAAGTTCGGACGGAACCTCTTGTTGGGCTGAAACCCACCCCTCCCACTTGGAGCTCGACGATTGTCAAACCGTACTATTGCATTCAACTCCTGTTCTGCTATTGTGGCCTTGCTGACCACCTCAGCCAATGTGGTACGCTTAAATATGGTCACTTTGGCCCTGATGTTTGGCCGTAGACCCCTCTCAAACTTTCTTGCCTTGCGAAGTTCTGTGTCCACCATATAGAATGCATAAATGGATAAACTGAGAAATTCACGGTGATACTCTGCCACCGTCATAGAGCCCTGTACCAAGGACAGAAAAAGTTCCGTCTGTCGCTCCTTCTCCTCCTCCGGAAAGTAATGTTCCAGAAAGGTTGCTGAAAACTCATTCCATGTCATGGCCGTCCTCTCCCTAGCTGGTATGAGTTCCCTCTGCTTCTCCACCACCTCCCACCATTTACCGGCATCTTCTATCAATTGTGAAGTAGCCAGTAAAATCCTGTCAGCATGACTCGAGATCTTAAGTAATTTTAAGATCTGAGTGATCTTCTTCAGCCAATGCTCGGCTCCGACAGCCCCTTCTTTCCCTTTGAAGTAGGGAGGACGCTGTTGTTGAAATTCTCGTGCCATACTCCGGTCACTAGCATCCCTGGAACTTTCACTCCCATTCATATGTTGCTGGAGTACTGAGGTTACCACTGCTTGGACTAAGCCCTGAAGCTCAGGCGGCACATGCGGTATATGTACACCACTGTTCCCTTCTCCCTCCTTCCGTGATGCATTATCACTCCCCTTCTCTTCCCTCCAAGAGTGCTGTGATTCTTCCCCATTGTGAGACTTTTCATGAACAGCTTGCTCCTCATCAGGTTGGGTTACCTCTTTCTCATGGATAGATGGCTCCTTCTCATGCACAGATTTTTCATGTTGTGATAAAACTTCCTCATGTTGCGTGATTTGCAACACCTTTTCCTTCCCTTTCTGGTTCTGAGAGATCCTTTTCTTTGGAGCCATTTCCCTAAGTCATAAAACATTATTGACTTAGTTTCCTCATACAGTTTGTACTTTTCACAATTTTGGGGAGATTTCCAAATAAGCAAACTTGGTTTTCTATTTGTTTTTGTGGGGGAAGTCTCTAAATTCCCTATGTTTGTTTTTCTCAATTGGGGAGTATTGGGGAATGTATATCCTATTTTGCTACATTTGATAGATCAATAATAATAATGTACTTTTGCTATCTTTCACTGTTGTTCTCAGATTGATTTGTTCAGTCCGAGTCCACGAAGTAAATTAATCCGGCCCCCAGTCAGCGGACTCCGAAGAGTCGGTCAGTTGGGATTCTTATCCGTCAGTGAGACATGAAACCGTCTTAATCTTACTTCGGAAGATTCAACTTCCCGTTTCGCTCTGATACCAACTGTAACACCCCGCCCTTTTCATTCTAATTTTTAGAGTTTATTTTTTTTTTTTAAATATAATATATCATGTGATCGGGGCGGAGTGTCACGACGCGAGTTAAGTTCGGATCTCTAAATCCGACCCTTAACTGGCCAAGCCCATGTGCGTATGAACTAAGTCCATAAAACTGATCCGCACATGGTATATATATAACTTGCGGAATTAACTTAGTCTTATTCTAACTGAGGTTATAATAGAACCTATGACTATTCCATTTCTTTCCATATTAGATAGCAAATTACATAATCTTATTTTCCAAAATTACTAACTAATATTATTCTACTATTCAATTCAACCATCCAAAATAAACTAATCCACAGCATCTACTTATCTACTTATTACATGCCAACAAATCTAGCTACCAAATTACATTGTCCACATAATTCAAATAACAAATCCATGAATAGTCCATTCAAAATCATTCAAACCGGCCAAGTTTCCGTGCTTGGTCCTCTTCTCCAACCACGTTCTTTCCTTTCCCTGCATCATCCACTAAGGATATAGATAGGGCGTTAGATCAACACGCCCAGTAGTGTTTCCGAATAGGGCTACCACATGGTTAGTTAAAACATGCAAATAATATCATAATAATACATGTGAGACAAAATTCCATAAAATCATGTTATGTATGAAATGAACATGTAATGAGTCCCACCCATCACCATTCAACACAGCCATCACTTGACAGGATTCTCATCGTTAAGGTAACCCACAGTGGTCTTTCGGACGCCCCGACGGAGTGTGGCCTCCGGATTCCTCCTGATGGGATTCTCATCATCAGGGTACCCCACAGTGGTCTTTCGGACGCCCCGACGGAGTGTGGCCTCCGGTTACAACACCATCATCCCATGCCATGCATGAGATGTCTATGCATATATATCATTTAGAAACATAACTTTACAATCATATAATTTATCGAAATCAACATAAAACAGCATATTAAATCGTGGTTACAATAAAGGTAGGAAACCTACTGAAGAATCACTTCAGCGTCCGTTCTTTCTTAGGCTTTATCCGGTCACGACTCGTTCGTCGTTCAACTCTCGTCACCTTGTGATACAATAATCAGTAAATCATATTGTCACTTAAATGTCCATTCACATATAAGGCCCAAAACATCTTGATTTGGTCCTTCTTTCAAGTCCTTCCATTATTGCCCATATTTACAATTTTTTTGCCATTGGTTCCAACCAATCTACTTAGTCATCCAATCTTTAATCCACCAAACTTACTCCATGGGGTTCGGCCAAACATTTGGCCGAACCCAATGGTTCTTTTATCCATTACCATATGGTTCTCCATTAGGGTATTTTAAACCTTTTAAATCAACATAGAACCATTACCAACTACTACTCATAAGTTTAGCCTATTTAACCCATTCACCATGAATTAGCATAAAGTCCATCAACGTGCTTGGTTATTTACTGATATTAAGTACATAGATACATACATGATTCTTGAGTCAAAATCATAGAACCCAATCAGTAAGCATAACCATATATAAACCAAATAAAAACCATAAAGTAACCCATGGGGTTCGGCCACTCACATGGCCGAACCTCATGGTTCTTTGAATCCAATTCTTCTAATGATCTTTCATCATTTATCATGTATCTTAGGCATAAAAACAGCAAACATAACTCTATTTAAAATCCTATAGAAACCCCATGGTATTGAATGGTTTCTAACTCTTTAATTTCACAATAATCATCAATCTCTTTCATGGGGTTCGGCCATTCAAGTTGGCCGAACCCTATGTCCATGAATTGATCCTTCAAACATGCATTAGGTGTTATTTAAATTATGCAATATCAGTACCCTTTTACTGCCTTTATACCTCTTTGAAACCCTCTTTTAAACATGTATTTTAAATCTAATAACATATGTAAAAACAGTCCCAACGTGCATGGTTTTAAATTCCAAAAACCATACACACTAATCAACTTTTTCCATGGGGTTCGGCCACCCAAAGTGGCCGAACCCAATGGTCCATTTCCACTCCTTTAATCCACTGATTTAGACCATATAAACTTCAGCCCTTGATGACCTTCAAGTCCATGTTTTAACCTTTTTAAAACATACATTTTATGTCCAATAAAACATCTAAAAACAGTCCTATACTTGTATGGTTTTAAATTCCAAAAACCATCCAAACCAACCAATTGTTTCCATGGGGTTCGGTCATCCAAAGTGGCCGAACTCCATGTTCTCAATTTCCATCCTTTAAACCTTATCATCACACTTTAAAACCTTACTTATTTCGGCCACAAAATGACCCCAAAAATCAGTCCATAAAACCCATGGTTTTCATGTTTCCAAAACATGAAAACCATGCAATCTTTTACATGGGGTTCGGCCCTCCATGGTGGCCGAACCCAATGGTTATTTTCACCATTTTAAATCCTCCATAATCAAGGTTAAATATTGGTGTATTCGGCCATGACCATGGTCCAATACATCCCCTACTTGTTTTATGTTTTTAAACCAAAAAATCATAAAGATACTTACCAAATTTTCCAAACTTCCTCCTTATCTTTGATCCTTGTTTTCTCCCTTTTATTTCTTCTTTTCTTTTGCTGTTTTGTGCTTGAATATTTGATGCCAAAACCTCTGCTTTTCCAGCCAAGAAGAACAACGAATTGGAGAGAGGAGAGAGGGAGAGAGAGATGAGGAAAATCTTAGGCTTTGCAATGATAAATTGGCCAAGTGATGGTGTTCATTGGTTTTGTATTTTAGCCATCAACACCCCTCTACTTCCTCATCAACTCATGCACAAAACGATGGGCATTGGGTGCCCTCCAAGGTACCCCTTGGCAGCTACCCATGCAGCCATTCAAATTCCCAAGTAACTCACCTCAAACCCATGCATTTCATTAACCATTCACCATGGAACTCACCAAAACAAGTCCCCAACGTGTGGGACTTGTTTTGGTTGGTTTGAGACCAGCCAACCTCTTCAAATTCCCATTAAACTCACTGATTTACAGTCCCTTGGATTTCCATTTTGACTCACCCAACTCAAGATATTTTTATTCCAACCCAACTCATCACATTTAATGCTCCATCTTTGAGTCAACTCTTTTCTTAATTTAGACTTACTCCAAATCAGTCTAACTCAAGCTGAATTATCTCACACTTGAGTTCCATTGAGGGCCCACACGGTCATCCGTGGTCAAACTAGTCAACCCGACCCGTTGGGTCCACTTTTGGCTCCTTGACCCGTTTTTGACTCCATGACCCAATTATGGGTATTTTGGTCATTTGTAATTTGTTTTTGCATATGGGTCAGGCCTACCCATTTCTTCTCTACTTGATTTCCAATCAAATAAGCTTAACCCCATTCAATTTAAATTCACAAAACGGTCAAATCATCCATTTTGACCCAATGGGTCCCATTTGGGCCCTTTGACCCATTTAGCCATTTTTGACCCAAATGATGAAAATTACCCAACTAGTCAAACTTAACATTCATAATATGCTCATATGATTTTAATTTGAGCAATGGGCCCCACTATTTCCTTTCTTCACATCACAAAATAATTAATTTAACAACTCAGGGGCATTTTGGTAATTTTCCATTTCATTGAGAAATTGGGGTGTTACATATATTACATGGCAAATGGCATCTACATCTCATGCATGGCATGGGAGGCATATGACAGGGGAAGGATGAAATGAAACTGGAGTCCATGCTCCGTCGGGGCGACCGATAAACAAGCATGGGGACATTTCACATATGTATTATTGTACCTTGACGAGGCCTTACCGTCAAGGGGGATGTTGTATTTATTGTTATACCTTGATGATGATTCTTCCATCAAGGGGAATATTGTATTTGTGGGTACGCCTTGACGAGGCCTTACCGTCAAGGGGGATATGGCATCGGGATAGTAAGGATGATGGGTGGGATTCATAACACAGACACCCATGGCATGACATTCATTCTATGGCTTTTCGTTATGTATTATCTATCTGCTTTGTTATCACTAATCCATGTGTTAGCCCTACTCGGAGTCCTACTGGGCGCGTGGTCTAACGCCCTACTTCTACCCTGGCTGATGACGCAGGAAATGCCGGAGCAGAAGGACGAGACGGGAGCCAAGCTTAAGAGCTTTGGAAGGCGGACTAATTATTTTATTTAAGTTATTTTGAGAAATGTGTATTTGATGTAGTTTAATTTGTCGGAAATGTAATAATTGAGATTACTTACTATATTTTGGACATTATGGTTTTAAGGATGTTTGGTGATTGAATGAATGTAACTTCCCTACTATCTAAGAATTTGTAGGTTAGGCTCTTTTATAATTTTCCGCAATTGGTTTAAATGTTCCCCGATGCTTACTTCTACGTGTGAACCATTCTCTGTGGACTTCATTCCACGCACACGTAGGGTTGGCCAGTTAAGGGCCGGGTTTTAGAAGCTCGGACTTAACTCGCGTCGTGACGTTCACGCCCTTTGTCACTTTTCCTTTTAAAAAAAAAAATTAGACTCTGATTTTCGGTGAAAAGGGGCGGCCGTTACACAATTGGTGGCCAAAATATCAAGGGCCATGGATCTAAAATCCATCCAAGGAGGGGATGAGAAATGGACAAACCCTAAAGGGTAAGATAAATTAAGGAAGCTAAATACTAAGGACCCCATGGACATGTATTAATGATTTTGAGGCTTAGAATGGTTAAATGTTAGAAAATTTTAAGGGGTTTTAATGAAGGAAACCATGGACAAATATTGATGACATTTATGGTCCTAAACCTTACAACTAAAGATGAACCATGAACCATGGGTTCGGCCATGGTATATGGCCGAACCCTATGGTGGTATGTTAGTGATTTTAATGGGTGAAAAGATGGGAAATGATGAAGAATGTTGGTAGTTTTAAATGGATTCTAAGTATTGTAAATGATGTTTTAAAAGAGTGGAAATAATGATAAACCATGGACCATGGAGAGATTTTGGTGAACTTAGATCTGTTTGGAACCCTAGAGGTGATGGGGAATATGGTTAAGTTAATGGACTCAAAATGTAGTTAAGGTTGATCAAAAATGATGATCGAAACCCCCTCGCGAAGGGACTTTTTGTGGATCAAAAATTTTGTAATAAATCCAAGGAAAAATGAGGGAAAGACATCATGGGTTCGGGCATGGTGTATGGCCGAACCCATGACCCATTTGTGAGCCATTTTATGGGCTAAGTTAAGGTCTATGCATGTGTTAAATGAATGTGGATTAGGTTAAGTAAATGGCTGATTTTTAATGATTTTATGTCATGGTTAATGAATCAATCATGGATCCATGTTTATGGATCAGTTATGGACCTAAGGATATAAAAAATAAAATGAGAGTTAGCCATAGAAAAGAAGGATGGCAAAAGTGTAAATATGACCCAAAAATGAAGAACCATGGGTTCGGCCATGGTGTATGGCCGAACCCCATGGGGGATGTTTGTGGACTTAGGGTCTTTTAATAATAATCTTATTTGCTGGATAAATGAAGCAAAGGGTGGTTGGTTTAGACCCACATGATTAAAATAATTAATGAATTAAAAAGGGACCCAAAAACCTAGTTAGTGAGGTTCGGCCATCGTGTATGGCCGAACCCCACTAAGGCATGAGTAATGGACTTAGGCATGGTTGAAACATGGGTTAACTTGTTGATGTGTAATAAGGTATCGAACATCGCAAGCGGTGTACGATTGGCGACCGAATTCGTGGACGAAAACGCAAAGGAACACTAGTTGGTATTTGGTAGGACTCCTACCTTATTGTAAGCCATGGATTATGTGTTTATGCACGTTTTATTTAATTTATTTTGGTAATCAAATGATATGTTTTAAGATGGGATTTAAATGCTATGGTTTGAATTATTATTATATGGCATATTGCATTTACATCTCATGCATAGCATGGGAGGGATGAAAGGAAATAAGAGTCCATGCTCCGTCGGGGCGACCGATAAACATACATGGGGATTCTATGTATTTATGATCTCTTGATGAGGGTTTTTCCATCAAGAGGGACATTGTATAATGATGGGTGGGACACATAACATATGCACCCATGGATGGCATTGATTGCATGATCTTACTATAACTATATCTATGTATCCTGTTTATCACTAATCCATGTGTTGGCCCTACTCGGAGTTCCTACTGGGCGCGTTGTCTAACGCCCTACTTCCACCTTAGATGATGACGCAAGAAATGGAGGAAATGAAGGACGTGATGGGAGCCAAGCGTAGGAGCTTGGAGGAGCGAGCTAGTTCATTTTACTTAAGTTTTATTTTGGAAATGTAATTTGAGAAACTTAGCTCGTTGGACTGTAATAATTTAGATTACTTGCTATGGTTTGGACTTTATCTTGGACATTATAATTTTGGTGTATTTTAGTAATTTAAGTGATGAAATTCCTTGCTATCTAAAATTGGTAGGATAGATTCTATTATAACCCCGATTTAAGTTTATGTTTCACAAGCTTATTTCTACGTGTGAACCGTTCTCGTGGACTTAGTTCCACGCACACGTAGGGTTGGCTAGTTAAGGGCCGGACTTTGGAAGCTCGGACTTAACTCGCGTCGTGACGTCCCGCACTCTTGTTACTCTTTATTCAAAAAAAAAAAATACATTGATTTTCGGCTAAGCGAGTGAGAAAGGGGCGGGGCGTTACAAGAACTCTCAGGCACCAAGTCAGAACCAACGGACTTAAATTTCAAATTATTGAATTTACTATCATGGCGACACATAGTGTAGGCGACCAATCGTAGATGACAGAGACGACCATTTGTGGCATAACAATGCATTTTCTGGATCAACATAGTTCTTGTTTGAATGGTCAATCATACAAGTTAAGTCTTCTAATGATATTGTCGTCATGACGATCTATCATCTGAGACAGGGCCAATCAATCGGGTATACGATCTATCGCCCTGGGCTTTTAATGTTCTAGTTTCAACAAAGCTTGAGAAAATAGTTTGATCTCAGGACGATATATTCGTCAGGTGGTGACCCTTCATGTGGTACAGAACACAAACAATAGGGCGCATGACTAATCGCTAGAGATAGGGACGACTTATCGGCACCACGATCTAACGGCAAGGAAATGTTTGAGGTTTGTCTTGTCAATGCACTGTCAACATAGGATAGCCTCAGGCCGACACAATCTCCAATCCACGATCTATCGCCAAGGAATGATCACGATCAATCGTGTGGGCGATCAATCGTGACTGACCGTTTTTGTGCCATTAATGAATTTGGAGATATCCCAAGGTTGGGTGAGTCTTAACAGTGGATATAGGTTTGTCTAAACCGAACCACTATAAATCTTGTGTTCATGGTGTTAGAGCTTATTGTGTGATTTAGCTCATTCGCGCATTCTCTTGTTCACACACATACACTTGATTAAGTTAGCTTAATTCCGCACTCTATATTGCTTAATCAAGTAAAAATTGAAAATAACACATACTTGAAGATTACCCTATTCACACCCCCCAACCCCCCCACCCCCCCCCCACGTCTCCTCTCCTCTAGGGATAATCGAGTTCTAAGCACTAGGGAACTTTCAGAGGTCATATAGGTCATCAAATCAAATAAAAAAAAAATTGTCTAAGAAATGGATAGGAGTCATGCACATAGATTGTCGAGTTTGAGTTTTTGCACTATGCCTGTCTAGAACACAAATTCCCAACGAAAGTTCCCTTGTTCTCGAATCAGATTAATCCTAGAGGGGGCGAATGGGGTAATCACAAATTTTAAGGCCTTTTTCAAATTTCCTTAATTATATGAAATATAGTGCAGAATTAAAACAATTAATCAAGTGTGTGATTTCCTAAAGTGTGCAAGATTATAAAAAATCACACCAGTAAACACCAATGCACAAGATGTATAGTGATTCAGTTAAACAACCTACATCCACTGAAGAGACTCACCCAACCTTGGGCTTTCTCCAAATTCATTAAGCGTTGGAATTACACGAATACAATAGAATAAGACTTCCACTTATCCAATTGATTGGGACTTTCTCCCAATTCCTATCCCACTATTTTTTATAGTGATTCAAGAGAAAAACAATCTTTTTAATCCACGTCATAGTGATAAAATGATTTTTCAAGTAAAAATCTAACAAAAAAACACTTGCCATAAAGAACCTTGCAAATGTAGATGTGTTCCTTGAATCACTCCAAATGTGAGCTCGTATAATCCCGACGATACACCGTGTAGAACAACCACAATCCTTGGGAGGGAGGGCTTTGTTGAGACATGAAAATGGCATTTCTACCCCTGTTTGGACTAGTTTGTCTTTGATGTACTTTTTCAAAAAAATTCTGAAACATCCTGTAACACCTCGGGTTTTCAAGTTATCAATATATATATATATAGATATATATATATATGAAATTGCCCATTTAATTTGTGAATTAAATGGTATGGACCTTAGATGGGTAAGGTGTTGAGTCAATTGCCTAATTAAGACCCAACGGATTGTGTATGGTTTCAATTGAAATAAATGGGTAAGATGTATTCAATTGGGTCAAGATTGTTAATTGGGTCAAAATGCCCAATTGGGACCCAATGGGTCGTGGTGGAGTTGATTGACCACCAAAGTGAGTTCAAGTTTAAATTAAGTGGGGCTGAATTAAATTGGAAATGGATTCAAATAATTGAGTTGATAAAGTGAGTTGAATTAAAGAGGTGAGTTGAGTTAAATGAGTTGGATGGAAATTAATGGGACTTTCATCTTAAGTGAGTGGAGTGTGAAGATGAAGGTGGTTTGTTGTTTCAAAAACCAAACCAAGGCATACACGTTGGAATGGGAGTTTCATCTCATGGGATGAAACTCCAAAATGGAACATCAATGAGAGGTGGACCGTTTTTGTGTTGTTACACAAGCCTACACAAGGCTACACGTTGGACATGGGAGTTTCATCCTATGGATGAAACCCCCAAATGGGCCATTAATGGAGAGGTGGCGGTTTTGTGGAGGTTGCACAAACCAACTCAAGGCTACACCGTTGGGACATGGGAGTTTCATTTCATGGATGAAACCCCCAAAATGTATCATGAATGAGAGGGGACGGTTTTGTAAGGATACACAATCTAAGTCAAGACTACACCGTTGGGACATGGGTGCTTCATCTTATGGATGAAAGCCTCAAATGGACCATTAAGGAGGGAGGTAAAGGAGCTTGGGAGTTACAAGGGGTGTCAACCAAGGACATCACCCTTGGCTGAATTTCATTAAACAAGAAAAGACTAAGGGGTTGCATCTTAGACTCTCTCTTTCTCTCAAGCTCTCTCTTGGCCGAACCACATGTCAAGACAAGGGACACTTAGAATATTTTTATCTCACTCTCTCCCACTCACACAAGGCCGAGCTATCTCACAAGGATCAAGAAGGAAGGAATAAGAGGCTAAGGAAGGAAAAGATCCAAGGAACAAGTCGGAGCGAAGAAAGAAACCAGAGGAGTGGCGGAATCGGTAAGTGCTCGATAAATTTCATAAATAAGAAAAGAGGGTCAAGGACATGGTTCATGTAACGCCCTGCCCTTTTTCACTCGCCGAAAATCAGAGTCTATTTTTTTCTTAATAAAGAGTGAGAGAGAGCGGGACGCCACAATGCGAGCTAAGTCCGACCCTTAATGGGCCAACCATACGTGTGCATGGACTAAGTCCACTAAAACGGTTCACACGTACTCAAGTTAACATGTGGAATAATCATAAATGCGGAAATACAATAGGATAACAAATCCTATTCCATTTTAGATAGCAATGTAGTCCAACACTTACCAATAATTATCTTATGTTAACATATCCAAAGTTAACAGTTCAAACCATAGCAAATAATCTAAGTTATTACATTCCCAGTTACTAGCTACTCAAATACATTATCCATGAGTAACTTAAACAACATATAACTTAATCATCCAAGCTCCTAAGCTTGGCTCCGATCATGTTCCTCGTTCCGTCCATTCCCTGTATCATCAACTAGGGTAGAAGTAGGATCTTAGACAACGCGCCCAGTAGGTATTCCATTTAGGGTTAACACTTGGGTTAGTACCAAAAATCCAGATATAATATATCTTACCATACTTCTAAAGCATCGTATCCAAAAAAAGTATGATAATAGAGATTCAATCATACAGATAAAAACCAGAAGCATTGCATGATAATAAATATCATAATCATGCCAATTCAATGCCATGCCATGCTATCATATGCAATGAGTCCCACCCATCACAAACACATGGTATCCTCTTGATGGAAACTCCTCATCAAGGTATCCCCCACGGTTGCTTTACGGAAGCCCCGACGGAGTGTGGATCTCCGGTTACAATTACAAACATAGTATCCTCTTAATGGAAAGCTCCCCATCAAGGTATGCCCACAGCTGCCTTACGGACGCCCCGACGAAGTGTGTTCTCCGGTTACTTCTTGATGGATAATGCACATCAATGTCTTCCCACGGATGCCTTACGGACGCCCCAACGGAGCGTGGCCTCTGGTTACAAATCATCCCTCCCATGCCATGCGTGAGATGCAAATGTCCATATGCTATGCAATAATACAATCATAGCCTTTAAAATCTCACATTTGAAACATATCATTTGATACAAAGTAACTCATCAAAATAAGAATTAAAATCCATTGTACACATCCCATAGTTTTCAATGATGTAGGAAACCTACCAATGACCAGCTTATGTGTCCTTTGCGTTTCCGTCCTAAAATCGCTCACCGATCGTACACCGCTTGTGAGGTCCCGTTACCTTATTACATATCAATAAGTTAAACCAATGTTCGTTTAACTTCCAACCATACTTAAGTCCACAAAACATCTTTTTGGGGTTCCGCCATACAACATGGCCAACCTCACCCACTTGAATTTGGTCCCTCTCTTGATTTAACCAATCTCATCCAAGTACATCCTTTTAAAAACCCTAAGTCCACAAGAAAACATTCTCCATGGGGTTCGGCCATATGCCATGGCCGAACCCATGGTCCATCATTTTCACCCATATTTACCTCTTTGCCATTAATCTTTCCATGGCTACTCACTTAGCTTATATATACATAACTTAAGTCCCAACATCATTCATCAACACAACATAGTTCCAGTGACTAAGCTCCTCCATTTCATAGCTTGATGATTCATCTCTTAAATCATACATGGATCTACCAAATGATCCATTAATGGTCCATAATTGGTTCATGGGGTTCGGCCATACAACATGGCCGAACCCATGATGTCAATTTCATCCTCTTTCTTAAATCATTTACCACATTAAATCCATAACTAAACATTTCATGCATGGATCCACAAATGATCCATCAACATAGATAGACCCATAATCAAATCCTTCCATCTCCTAGCATAATCATTCATTTAATTTAAACATGTATAGATCTCCACATGACCCATTAAAATGGTCCATGGGGTTCGGCCATACAACATGGCCGAACCCATGGTATTCATCTTCATCCTCCCTTTGCATTATTTACAACATTTAAACCCATAAATAAAGTCCCTCCATGGTGGGGGGGGGGGGGGGGGGGGGTGCGGGGGCGGGTGGGCGGGAGGAGGGTTTAATCATACACTTAGGTCATCATTTTACAACATGTAAACCTTATTTAAGATCACTAATCAATTTGCATGATTTTCATCCTTTACCACTCATTACCATTTAGCAACATCCATCCATCATTCTCATCTTTAAAACCCTTTAAACATCAACAATATGCCTTCATAGAGTTCGGCCATGGTGTATGGCCGAACCCATGGTGAATGGCTGAACCCATGGTCCAAGGTTCTTCACCATATAACATTTTAGACCTTTTAAAATGATTAACAATTCTCCATTATTTTCATCCTTTAAAACCCTTTCAAATCATTGACATACAACCATTTTAAAACCTTTTAAAATCCTTAATACCTTTCCATGGTTTAACCACCTTTAAAACCATTTAAACTAATGATGTTCTTCCATGGGGTTCGGACATACAACATGGCCGAACCCTATGGTTCATCAATTTATTCTAAAAATCATATAACCATGATCATACTCTTTTGATAGGGTTCGGCCATACATCATGGCCGAACCTCATCCACCCCTTTTTGTTGCCCTTGATGGTTCTCATAAGTATAGCTTAGGGTTTGGCCATGATAGGGCCAAACCATGATCTTTGATCATTCACCATTCCATACATGGTTCATGCATAAGGTCCTTTAACTATCACAAGATTAGGGTTCAACCATGCCATCGGCCGAACCATGTCCTTGAACCATCTTTTTCTTACTTATGCAATCTTAACGAGTACTTACCGATTCTGCGACTCCTCTTTTTTCTTTCACTCGTTATTGCTCTTCCAATCTTCTCCCTCCTTAGCCTCCTCTTCCTCCTTGATCCTTGGCCGAGAGTAAGCTTGAGAGGTTTTGAAATGAAAACCCAAATAGAGGGTTCGGCCAAGAGAGTGTAGGTTTGAGAGAGAGAGGGAAACTTGGGATAGAAAGTAGTCTAAGTCCTTTGCCTTTTGTCAATGAGAGAGGGTCGGCCTTGTGTGAGAGCTTGAGAGTGAGATGGAGCAAAGACTCCTCTTTGTTTGTTCAATATATTCTGCCAAGGGTGGCACCCTTTGGTTTATAACCCTTTTGTAACTCCCATGACCTTTCACCTCTCCATTGACTTTTACTTCGGGGGTTTCATCCTATGAGATGAAACTCCCAATCTTATGTCCCATGGGCTTCCATGTTCCAACGTGTAGCCTTGTGTGTCTTTGTGTAACAACACAACTCTCCAATTTCCTCATCTTGATCAATGAGGGTCGGCCAAGGGTGGTGTCCTTTGGTGATACCCCTTTGTAACCACCATGCCCCTTCACCTCCCTCCTTAATGATTCATTTGGAGTTTCATCCAATGAGATGAAACTCCCACCTCCAATGTGTACACCTTGATTGTGCCTTTTGGGTTTCCTTCTTTGAGATGGAAACTCTCCATCTTCCCATTCCACTCATTTTAATTCAACTCAACTTAAATGAACTCATTTTCCAACTCAAGCACTTGAACTCACATTAATAAATTCTCAACTAATGTGAATTCACTTTCCAACTCAAGTATTATTTATCCCACTTGAGCTCATTCATTAACTCAACTCTATTGAACTCACCCATGATTGACCAAGTCAACCATGGCTTAGCCGACTATGAACCATATAGTATTTTGGGTCCCACTTAGCCATTTCATTTATATGCCACCTCACTTGATGAGGTGGATCTCATGTCTTGTATCTTAATTGGTTGTTAGACCCAATTATCAAACCTTATCCATTTACTTCTAACTAGCTCATATATGATCCATTAGGTCCCAATTGGACTTTTGATCAAATTGACAACCATAACCCAATTAAATAAATCTTACCCATTTATTTCAATTGAACCTTATTCATAATCCGTTGGGTCTTAATTGACCAATTGACCCAACTCCTTACCCATCTAAGATCCATCTGCATTAATTTACAAATTAAATGGACAATTTCCATATATATATATATATATATATATATATACATAGCTTGAAAATCCGGGATGTTACAGTTCGGCCATTGCATGGCCGAACCCTAATTTTATTATGGCTAAAGACTCAATGATGAACCATAGGGTTCGGCCATGTTGTATGGCCGAACCCCATGGAAAGGTATGAAGGAAGTTATATGGGTCTAAGTAATTTTAAGGGAAGATGATGAACCATAGGGTTCGGCCATGTTGAATGGTTGAACCCCATGAAAGGACATTGTTTATATTTTAATGGATTTAAAGGATTATAATCTTGGATGAATGATTCTAAGAGAAGATTAAGAACCATAGGGTTCGGCCATGGTGTATGGCCGAACCCCATGAAAGGTTATTAATGTTTTTAAAAGGTTTAAAATGGAAGTCATGTTGATGGACTTTGTGATTGTAAATGATGACCTATGAGTATGATTAAACTTTCCCATGGAGGGACTTGATTTATGGCCTTAATATGATAAAGGATTTAAAGGATGAAGATGAACATCATGGGTTCGGCCATAGTGTATGGCTGAACCGCATGAATCAATTTTTAATGGGTCATTCATTTGTGGATCATGTTTGGATTAAGGAATCAGTTAAGGATCATGTTTGGACTTGAAGTCATATGCAAATAAGTTAGGTAATTAGCCATGGAAATAGTGGCAAAGAAATAAATATAGACAAAAATGAAAGATCATGTGTTCGGCCATGGTGTATGGCCGAACCCCATGAGGAATGATTTGGTTATGGATTTGTATAAATGGCAAAGATGTAAATAGGTGAAAATGATGGACCATGGGTTCGGCCATGGTGTATGGCCGAACCCCATGGGGAATGTTTTATGGATTTAGGGTGTTAATAAGGTTAGATGATTAACTTATAAGTGTTTGGTTTTATGAATCAAGGATAGCATGATCTTGGACTTAAATTAAAAGATCAAAGGATTGAAAAGAAGGGCACAAAACCAATGGTGAGGTTCGGCCATGTTGTATGGCCGTACCCCAGTAAGGTATATTTTATGGATTAAGGGTTTAAATGATTAACTTAGTGGTGATTGATTAATAAATCAAAAGAGGCACTAAAACCAAGTGAGTGAGGTTCGGCCATGGTGTATGGTCGAACCCCACAAGTGTGTTTATGGACTTGGAAATTATTGTAAATCAAATGGGACATGGGATTGATTGGTTGGCATGTTATAAGGTAACGGGACCTCACAAGGGGTGTACGATCATGAGCGGTTTCCGGACGAAAGCGCA
The DNA here is from genome assembly GCA_013350335.1 of Chimonanthus salicifolius. Lineage (NCBI taxonomy): Eukaryota > Viridiplantae > Streptophyta > Magnoliopsida > Laurales > Calycanthaceae > Chimonanthus > Chimonanthus salicifolius. The sequence goes on along the minus strand of CM023537.1, from coordinate 19,850,991 downwards.
AGGACACTTTAGTGGTCTTTGGCAGGATTCTACCTCTTTGAAACCATGGGTTATGTAATATGGTTTAATCTCTTATTTTGATGGTTTATGTTGTAAAAATAATATGTTTCAAATATGAGGTTTTAATGCTATGATTATTCTATACCATAGCATGTGGACATATACATCTCATGCATGGCATGGGAGAGAAGTTTGTACCCGGAGGCCACGCTCCGTCTGGGCATCCGTAAGGCATTCGTGGGAAGACCTTGATGTGCATTATCCATCAAGAAGTAACTGGAGAACACACTCCGTCGGGGCGTCCGTAAGGCAACTGTGGGGATACCTTGGTGAGGTGAATTCCATCAAGAGGTTACAAGTGTTTGTGATGGGTGGGACTCATTGCATAAAAAACACCATGGCATGGCTTTGTTTTACATGGTTTTGATATTATGTTATTATATATGATTTGTACTAACCATGTGTTAACCCTATTTGGAATACCTACTGGGTGCGTTGTCTAACGCCCTATTTCTACCCTAGTTGATGACACATGGAATGGACTGAACGAGGTCGTGATCGGAGCCAAGCATAGGAGCTCGAATGTGGTTACTTTATATTTTGATTAAGTTACTCATAGACTACGTAATTTGAGTAGCTAGCATTTGGGCGTGTAATAACTTAGATATTTTGCTATGTTTTTGTAACACCCCGATTTTTCAAAGATATGAATATTTACGAAAATGCCACTAGAATGGTGAATTTAAAAGATGTGATTGTAAATGAGGAAATGGTGGGGCCCATTGTTCAAATCATGATCCAATGTACATATTATAAGGATCAAATCAAATTGAATGAGTAATGTACATCTAAATGGGTCGAGGTGGTTATTTGGGTCAAAGGACCCAATTGGGACCCAATGGGTCATGGTGGACTTATTTGACCATTGGGTGAGCCCAATTTTAATTGGGTTAAGCTGTATTGATTGGGAATTAAATGAAGGATAAATGGGTAAGCTTGATGCAAGTATGTAAACCACATTTAAATGGGTAAACCACCCATAAATGGGTCATGGCGCCAAATTGGATCAATGAGCTAAATGGGGACCCAATGGGTCGAGCTGACCATGTTGACCAGGTTGACCGATTGGACCATCAAGTGAACTAAACGAGTTGAGTTAAATCATGTTGAGTTGAGGCTGAAGTGAGTTGGGTTTGAATCAAACAATGGAGTTGACTCAAGTGCATTAAATGAGTGGTATTAAATGGGGTGAGTTGAGCTAATGAGTTGGGTGAGTTAAATTGGAAGCCATGGAGACTTTTTAATTCAAATGATTCAAGTGGGGAGGTGAGGAGTTGCCTTGATCTCAAAGACTCCAAAACAAGCTCCCCCACATGTTGGTTAAATGGGAAGATTCTTCCATGCATGAAGCCCCCACATGGGGTGTTAATGGGAATCAAGGGGAGATGGACTGTCTCAAGAGACACCACCAAAGGTTGCAGCCGATTGGACAAGGGAGGTGAAGAGGCATGGGTATTTCATCACAAGGATGAAACCCCCAAGTAAACCATAATGGAGGAGATGAAAAGACATGGGGGTTACCAAGGGGTGTCACCAAAGGACACCACCTTTGGGTAACTCTCATTAACCAAGGAGTTAGAGTTTTACATCACTCTCTCCCTCTCTTTTCCTTGACTGTTCCCTACCTCTCAAGACAAAGAATATTGGCTGGTTGTCTCTCGCACAATTCAGTCCTTGGCCGATCCCTCCATCAAGACAAAAGGACTTGGAGAAAAGGAGTTGCATCTCTAGGTTTATCACTTTCACCCAAGGCTAAGTTTCTCTCTCATTTTCTCTCTCAAAATCTACCTCCTTGGCCGAACCAGTCCTTGGTGTTTTCACCATTGATCAAAGCACACAATCAGCTAAAGACTAAGGGAGCAAGAAGGAAGGAAGCAAGGATCAAAAGGAGAGAAGAGAAGCAAAGGAATTTGGTAAGTGTTTCATAAAAATTTAGTTAGATAGATTGGTAAAAAGGAAGCATGATTTGGCCATGGTATGGCCGAATCCATCAAGGGTTTAAACCTTGGAAGTGCTAATTATAAAGGGTGGAAAATGGATCATTGGGTTCGGCCACTTTGGATGGCCGAACCCCATGAAATGTTTGGTTATTGTTGATGGTTTTTGAAAGTTAAAAACCATGCAATATTATGGAGATTTCTAGATGTTTTAATTAGACATAAAATGTATGTTAAAGGGTTCAAATCATGGGTCATAGGGTTCAGCCACTTAGGATGGCCGAACCCCATGAATGGATTTGATAATTTTGTATGGTTTTTTGAGAGATAAAAACCATACCAATGTATGAGAGTTTTTAAGTGTTTTATTTGGAATAAAAATTGATGTTTTAGTTTGGCCATTGGATGGCTGAACCATATTAAGATTATGGTTAAAATGTTGAATATGAACCATACACAAAGGATGGGAGATTTACATCAAGAGAACCATAGGGTTCGGCCATTATATGGGTGTTTAGAGTTAATAACATACTTGGAAGTTATAAATGGATTTTAGTATGCAAATAGATGGCAATAAGGAACCACATGGCCGAACCCCATGGAGAGATTTTGATGGATTTAAGTATTTTTGGAACTTTGAAGATGATGGAGAATAAGCTTAAGTTTAAAAGGTTTAAAAGTGGTTAAAGATGATGACCAAAATGTATGATGGAATCCCCTTTGAGAGGGGACCTTGCTGTGGATCAAAATGGTTGAAAAAGATTCAAGGAAAATAAGGAAAATAACATCATAACATGGCCGAACCCCATGACCATTTTATGAGTCATTTCATGGGCTAAGTTTAGGTCTATGTATGTACTAAAATGAATGGCTATTAAGTTAAGGAAATGAATGGTGCATAGTGATTTCATGTCATGATTGATGAGTCAATGATGGATCCATGTTTATGGATCAGTTATGGACATAGATGTGCATGAATGAAAGAAGTATTTAACCATGGAAGAATGAGTGGTAAAAATGTAAATATGGCCAAAAAAAATGAAGAACCATGGGTTCGGCCACGGTGTATGGCCGAACCCCATGAGGATGATTGTGGACTTAGGATAAAAAGATCAAGTTTGAGATTGGTGAGGTTCGGCCATGTTGTATGGCCTGAACCCCACTAAGGTGGATTGTTATATGGACATGGGTTATTTGTAACATTAAACCAAGGTAAGACTAGTGGCAATAATGTAAATATGGAAGAAAAGAGCAAAGGACTTGAAAAAGGGGCTCAAACCAAAATGGTGAGGTTCGGCCATGTTGTATGGTCGAACCCCACCAAGTTATGGTTAGTAGGTTGAGGTTTTTAAATAAAGTTATTCGGATGGTATTGATCCAAAACAAAGGCAAGGACAAATTCAAAGTGGGTGAGGTTCGGCCATGGTGTATGGCCGAACCCCACAAGGATGGTCTTTGGACTTAGACTTAATTAGAATCAAATATATATTGTTTTGACTTGCTGTTACATAAACATGGTAACGAGATTCCTTGAACGGTGCACGAGTCGTGAACGGGTGACGATTAAGAAGAACGGACACTTAAGTGAACACTATAGGCTTCTTACCTCTTTGAACCACCTATTATACTTGCCGTTTTTATGTTGATTTTGATGAATTATTTGTGATAGTATTATGTTTCAAATGGGATTTGAATGTTATTATTTATTTACAAATGGCATGTACTCATTGGCATCTCATGCATGGCATGGGGTGATGGTTATGGAAACCGAAGCCCACACTCCGTCTGTATGCCCGTGATGCAACTGTGGGGCCTCCTTAGGCGATGAGAGTCCCGCTAGGAGGAATAACTTGATGATGAGAGTCACATCAAGAGGAAATGGAAGAACACTGTGGTTACCTTGACGATGAGAATCCCGTCAAGTGATGGCTATGTATACTTGTGATGGGTGGGACTCATTACATTTGCATACATACATAGCATTGATTTATATGTTTTTGATGATCATATATTATGATATAAGCATGTCTTGATATACTAACCATGTGGTAGCCCTAATCGGAAGACCTACTGGGCGCGTTGATCTAACGCCCTAATTCTATCCTTAGAGGATGATGCGGGAAAAGGAAAGGCTGAGGATTACGAAGGAAGCCAAGCATAGGAGCTTGGGTGTTGGAATGGATTATTATTATTTATTGTTATTTGGATAAACTTCATGGATATGTAATAATGTAGATAACTGCTATGGTTTGATTTAAGTTTGAATGAAGGTTTAGTTTTAAGTAAATATGACTTGTACTTTGCTATCTGAGAATGGAGCAATCTGAAGATTGATTATAATTCCGCATATTTGATTTATTCCGCAATCAGTTATGTTTATTCCGCATGATTTACTTAGTTCCATGTGTGGATTGTTTTTCATGGGTTTTGTCCATGCACACATGGGTGGCCAGTTAAGGGTCGGACTTTGGAAGTCCGAACTTAGCTCGCGTCGTGACACCCCCCGTCCTCTTCCAGTTTTGCTTTATTATTTAAAAAAAAAAATTAGACTCTGAATCTAGAAAGGGCGGGGCGTTATAGTTTTGAATGGTTTATTTTGGATATTTAAGTTATGATAATTATGGTTAAGACATGGACAACTTTGCTATCTAAAAATTGGAATAGAATTAGGTTCTATTATAATCCGCAGTCATGTTTTATTCCGCATGTTAACTTGAGTACGTGGGAACCATTTTAGTGGACTTGGTCCATGCACACATATGGTTGGCCAGTTAAGGATCGGACTTTAGAAGTTCGGACTTATCTCGCGTCGTGACGTCCTGCCTTCTATCACTCTTCTAGTTATTAAAAAAAAAATTAGACTCTGATTTTCGGAAAGCGAGTGAAAAAGGGCAGGGCATTACACATCCAATTTTCGAATTTCATTAATGATTGTCTGATTTATTTTTAAGTTTATATTTTTTGTTTAATTAATTGACCATAATGAAATAGTTAGGACTTAGATTTCGTTAGATTCAAATCTAAGCTTCCGATGGGACATAATGAAATAGTTTAGATGTGAATTTAATTATTTTAAATCTAAGGACCTAAGGTTTGATTACTTAAATTTAAGTTTATGGATTTTAATCTTAATGAAAGATTTGAATTGAAATTTGGACTTTTACGAGAATTTTAGATCTAGATATCCTATTTATTAATAATTTTTTAATATGATGTGCAATGATGGTTGTGATTGATCTAATCCAATTGTAAATTATGTATTTTTTTTGTTATTTCATTTACTTTAATTGTCAATTTATTTCCTTTGCTTACTTTATTTTGTTATGTCATTTACTTTATTTATTTAATTCATTGCATTTGTTTATTTCTTGTTTATTCAATCTATTCATGTTATTTATTCCATGTAAATTATATTTGTAAATCCTCTCTCTCTCTCAAGATTCTTTAACTACTATTGAACATGTAATATTTTATTGTTAACCTTGTAATTTTAAATTCAAATGAGGACTATCTATTTTCACCATTTTAATAAAAAGATGAAAAATTCAATAGATTTAGTTTGGACTTGTTAATATATTTTAAAATTTTGTTTCTTTTAGATCTAAGTTAATCCAAACTTCTATGTTTTAGAATTCTTTTTCAAAGTGTTAGATTTAATTCTATTTAACAAATCATGTATTTTTAAAAGGGTACTAATTTAATTTATTTGATTTAAGCATATATTTTGTGGATTTCCTTTGCGTTCGACCTCGCATTCACACTACTATAACATGTGTTAGGGCTCTGGCTTGTCGAGTCCCTAAGTTTGTCAATTCCATGACTCTGGAAGAAGCACTTGCTAGAAGTTCGAAGACTCAAGGTGATCAAAATTGAGGATCACGCTCCACCTGATTGAAGTTCATCGTTATAGCAATCACAAAACAGGTATTTGGCCATAGATGACTTTAGGTGGTACCCACACCTTAGAGAGGACCATTCCGAGGCTTAGTTGAACAAATGGTAAAAACAAAAAAAATCCTAGAAAGGAAGATTGACAGTGAATTGGAACCCAACTTGGAAATATATATTTGATTTCACTATCAATGCGAAGAGTCGCTCTGACCGACCCCTGGGTGGAGACAGGATCAACCCATTGTGGTCAAAGACTGGTTGACCAGATTGACAAAGGTTCTGTATCATAGAACTGTTATTCTGGATGTGCCTCTGATCAAGAGTCTCGTATGCCCCCACTCCTCGGTGAAAGGCTGAAATGAACCCTCAGTAAAGGGCGACAGGTCGGTCTGGATAAGACTGGTTTCTAGACTTGAAACTCTGTCAGCATGGTGTTGCACCAGGTTGAGCCTCTCCTATGGACCTATCGGTGACACCGACATGTCGACCGAGAAATAATTATACTGTTGGGAGTGCATTTAATGTGCAACAGTTGCGTGATTGAACGAGGACAAATGTAAACACCGACCCATCGGTGCCACCGACATGTCGGTAGTGGACAGTTTGAAAAATTGTTAAGACTCCTTTATAAATATGAGTTGAGTGATCATTTAATTATCTTCCTAAAATTGAGAATTCACACACTGAAAGGAACGATCAACTCTCTTGTGCCTACACCTGAGAATCATATACAACCAATCTATTGATTGAGTTAGTAAAAGAGATAAGAGATGAGGAAAGAAAATATACCAGCTAGGATAGATATTGGTCGAACCAATTTTTCTAGTCACCCAAAGATTGTGATTGCTATACAACGGCTACAAGGCAGAACGTCGGCACACATTGGGTGGATCTTTGAGAAGCACATATCTACGAGAAAGAGCTTCAAGGCAAGTGCCTCTTGGTTTTTATTGTGTTTTAAAACCTTTGTCCCATGAAAGTGGATTAAGGAGGCTTGGCTTCGGAACCACTGTAAAAAAACATGTGGTGGGTGGAATTCCCAACTAATTGAGTGAGGTGGAATTCCTACTCTAATTATGAGGGTTTAAGTCCCCACTTACTGAATTTGGAGATAGTTCAAGGTTGAGCTAGTCCTAACAGTGGATGTAGGTTGGCTAACCCAACCACTATATATCTTGTGTCCTTGTGCTTGTGATGTTAGAGATAATTTCTTGTGTTGATTTCATAGTCACATTTGCTTACACACACACACACACACACACTTGATTGCAATAACCGCTACATAAACATTCATCAATCAAGGAATTTCAAAAAATGACCAACAAATTGGAATTGACCTATTCCCCCCCGCCCCCACCCCCCCCCCCCCCCCCCCCTCTCTTCCTTCTTGGATCAATTGTGTTCTAAAACACCGGGAAGTTCAGTTGGTATCAAAGCCTTGTGTTCACTTTGAAAGGATCTAACCATCCGAGTTGATCCGTATTAGAACATTATCATGATGCCCGAAAAATTGATTGTAGATATTTATTGTTTGTTTACTCTTATTTGAAAACATAAATAGAGAACAAACTTGCATCCCATGTTGAAAAAAATTGGACATCTATTCAAGATGAGTTTATTTAAAAATATTTTACATCTTCGGATAGTTCAATGGAAGGCCCCACCTCTCATAACAAAGTGGAGAATCAAGAGAGAGGTGAAAATTTCAATTGTTTCATTGCCTCCATAGTAATATTCAAGAGGGATCCTCAAGTGAAGATGAGGATAGTAAATACAATATTGATGAGGATGATGACCTTCAAGAATTTTACAATGCTTTGAATCTAGAAAGTGAGAAGTTGGCTAAGAAGGTAAACATGTTTAAATCTGAAAAATTAAATCTTGCAAACCAACAGGAAGTCTTGAGAGAAGACTATGACTCTCTCACTTTAGAGCTGAAATGTTCAAATGAAGAAGTTTTAAAACTCAAAGAAATTGAAGTAGACCTTCAAGAATCATTAAAAAGGCAAAGGGATGACATCAAGATGCTGAGTAATATCAAAGAAGATCTTGAAGATCATGTGGTAAAACTAACTCTAGAGTTACAAGACTTAAGAAACCACAAAGAGAAGTTTCAAGATAAATTTACCCAAGGCGAAGAAAAATTGAAAAAACTCTTAAAAATGGGTAAAAGGTTTGGCGACAAGTAGGACCTTGGTTCCTCCTTAGAAACCAATGGACATGTTGGGCAAAGAGTGTTTATTAAGGGAAATGTGTAGGACATTACAAGATGGAATGTAACCTTAGAAAAAGGGTATATGGAGGATAATGCCCAAAACCAAGCCCTAAATCTTAATGTTAAAAAACACCCACAAAATGCTAAGGTAAAGCCTAAAAGATTCCCACCAAGGCCTAATAGTAGGATCCTCCCAATAAAGGTGAACCCAAAACAGGACTCCTTGTTAAGACAACTCGACCAAGTCTTGAAGGAATTTAGATATCCAATACTTTGACCTCCAAGGAATGCCCAAAGGAATGTGTATGAGAGACCAAACTCAACCATTTGGGGTCCTAGGAGATAGATCACCATCTAATCATGTGTTGTCATATTTTTAGACTTGACTCCATATCTTTAAACCGTAGTAGAAAAATACTGTGACATAAGGAGAGAAAATTTGGTTAACTACAAGTCTAGAATGTACTTTTCCTAGCTATAGTACATATTCTACTTGGAAACCATACATTCCATTCAAAATATTTTGAAACTCTATGTGTTTTAGAATGTAAATTTTGATCTTGTGTATGTTTTAATAATCTGATTTTTGGCATGTTTGTGTTTTATCATATTGGGATAGATCTGTGTATGCCATGCTTAGAATAGGATTTCATCAACTTGCATAAATCAGGGATGATTTCTCTGCGATCTAAACCTCTCGGTATAGTCGACATGTTGGTGAATAGACTAGTCGATGTGACACATGTCGATACTGTGCTAAATTGAGCACTGCTGAAAGGGGCAAAAAATTGTCGAAAGGATTCGACATGTCGATGAGAGAAGACATGTCGGTAGGACGGTAAACTTATGTAACACCCCGATATCTTAACCCAGGCAGTAAAGAAAAATTTCCTCTTAAGAGTGAAATTAAAGGGTGACTAATTTATTAAGATGAGTCAAAGTAAATGAGTTAGGAATGTAATTGAGTAGAAGATAAATTTAATTGGGTCAATGGCCCAATTAGGATCCAATAGATAGTGGATACGGTTAGAATATATTTAATTGGATCAATTAAGACCCGACGGGTCATGGATAGAGTTTGAATGAAGATAAGCGGATAAATGTGATTTAATTGGGTCAAATGGCCAATTGGGACGCAATGGGTCAAGATGAATTGATGATTAGGGTTTGGTTTGAAAACATTTGGTAAATGTACTTAAATGGGCCAATTACCAATTTGGGACCCAATGGGTCATTTATGAGCTGATTTTAAATAAATGGGTGGACTTAAGTTAATTGGGTCAATTACCCAATTAAGACCCAAATCCACCTCATCAAGTGAGGTGGCAAATGATTAAATACAAATGAGGGCATGGTCGACTAAGCCATGATTGACTTGGTCAATCATGGGTGAACCCAAGTATTGAGTTGAATTATTTTGAGTTGGAAATGAATCCAAATTGAATTAAATAGAGTTGAATTAAAGAGATGAGTTGAATAAGGAGATGGAGAGTTCCATCTCAAGGGACACCATCATGATCCACACGTTGGGGGAGATGGAGGGTCTCATCTCATGGGATGAAGACATGCACCAACGTTGGGGGAGATGGAGGGTCTCATCTCATGGGTTGAAGACAACCATTATGAAAGAAATGAGGAGTTTCATCTCAAAAGACACCACCATTATGAGGAAGTGGGAGGGTTTTGGTTGTTACAAAGAAATATCATCAAGAGACACCACACCCCTTGGTTGTCCCCTCCATGAGAGTATTCCATCTTATCTTTTCTTCCTCTCTCTCTCTCTCTCTCTCTCTCTCTCTCTCTCTCTCTCTCTCTCTCTCTCTCCCCCCCCCCCCCACCCCCCCACATTTGGTATTAACATTTAGAGGACCAACAAAGCATCAAGGAAAGAGAAGAATTAAGGAAGAATTGGAAGGAGTTGGGGTTGATTTCAAAGGAACATCACCAAGGGCCACATCATACCCCTTGGCCGAACTTGACCTCTTGGAAACAAGAGATTTCTTTCCTCTTCTTTTCTATCCATTTCCATCTACATCATCAACACTTAGAGAAGTTGCTGAAGAATAAGAAAGGAGAGAAGGATTAAGGACGAAAAATCGAAATAAAGAAAACGAAGGAGATGCGGAAAGAGGTATGTGTTGAGTTTAGAGTTATGGGATTATGATAAAGGAAACCATAGGTTTGGCCATGATGTAGCCAAAACCATGGGTACCATTTCGGATTGGATTTGGTTCGGCCATGATGTATGGCTGACCCCATCAAGTAATTTAATCATGGGTAGGTGTTTGTTAAAAAGAAAAAGATGAACCATAGGGTTCGGCCATGTTGTATGGCCGAACCCCATGGAAGTGGATTATTAATTTCAATGGGTTTTTTAAAGGATGAAAAGGGTGGATGTATGTTAGTAATTTTAAAGGGTTTTAAAGAAGGAAAATGATGGAGGAATATTGATGGAGTTACATGTATTTAGACGATGAAAAAAATGGAAACAAGGAACCATGGGTTCGGCCATGTTGTATGGCCGAACCCCATGAACCATTTGGATGTATCACTTCGTAGATCTATGCTTGTTTAAAGGATGAATGATCAAGCTAAGAAAATGGAGGAAATAATTGTGGGTCTATTTTTATGTTAATAAATCATTCATGGACCTAAGTTATGCGTAAATAAGTAGGTGATTAACTATGAAAATGAATGGTATTTAAGATGGGAAAAGATAAAATCAGGAACCATGGGTTCGGCCATGTTGTATGGCCGAACCCCATGAAGGGCATTTCATGAACATAGCTGTATGATGAAATGACATTTTATGGACTTAGGCTGTTAAATGATTAATTTATGTGATTTGGATGAATAAATCAAAAGATGGATCGTGTTGGACCCATTTCGTTTAAAATAAAACAAGGGTTAAAAAGGGGGGTCAAAACCAAAGAGTGAGTTTCGGCCATGTTATAGGGCCGAACCCCACAAGTGAGTTTTGGTGGACAATGGGTAGTGGACAATGGACAGTGGACAGTGGACAATGGACAGTAGGTAGTGAACAGTGGACAATGGACTGTGGACAGTGGATAGCGGACACTGGACAGTGGACAGCGGGTAGTGGACAGTGGACAGTGGACAGCGGGTAGTGGATAGTGGACACTGGGTAGTGGACAGTGGACAGTGGACAGCGGGTAACCGGCTGATTTTAAAAATGAAATATTTATATGATTTTCCAAATGGTTAGGTTAAATTGGAAGGATGAAGGGAATGGTTTAAATCAATTGGAATAATTAATTTGGTTATGTTATAGAATTAAATGGATCATCAAATTGATGTATGTATATGTGATTAAATGTAACAAGGTAACGGGATTTCACAAACGGTGTATGATCGGCTTGACGCGATCGGTGATCGGTTTTTGGATGGAAACACAAGGACCCGATATTTGGACGTTGGTGGATTCCTACCTTATTGAAAACCATGGAATATGTATATATGATGATTTTAATTCATGTTTTGATGAGTTATTTTGGTATCAAATGACATGTTTCAATTATGGAATTTTAAATGCTATGATGTTTATTATTACATAGCATGTTGGCATTTGTATTTCATGCATGGCATGGGAGGGATCAAATGAGGGGAGTCCATGTAACGCCCCACCCCTTCTCACTATGCTTAGCCGAAAATCAGAGTCTATTTTTTTTTTTTTTTTAAATAAAGAGTGACAAAGAGCATGGGGCGCCACGACGCGAGTTAAGTCCGAGCTTCCAAACCCCGCCCTTAATTGGCCAACCCTACGTGTGCGTAGAACTAAGTCCACGAGAACGGTTCACACGTAGAAAGTAAGCTTGCGGAATTATAACTTAACACGGAATTATAATAGAGTCTATCCTACCAATTTTAGATAGTAAGGAAATTATATCATTTAAATTACTAAATACCTCAAAATTATAATGTCCAAAATAAAAGTCCAAATCATAGCAATAGTCTAAGCTATTATAGTCCAACAAGCTAAGCTACTCAAATTACATAACCATGAAATAAACTTAAATAATTAAGCTAGCTCGCTCCTCCAAGCTCCTACGCTTGGCTCCCATCACGTCCTTCATTTCCTCCATTTCCTGCGTCATCATCTAAGGTGGAAGTAGGGCGTTAGACAACGCGCCCAGTAGATACTCCGAGTAGGGTCAACACATGGATTAGTGATAACATAACACATAGGTAATAATATAACAAAACCATGAAATCAATGCCATGCAATGGGTGTCCTATGTCATGAGTCCCACCTGTAACGCCCGCCCCTTTTCACCGTAAAATCAGAGTACTTTTTTTTTTTTTTTTTTTAATAAAAGTGACAAAGGGCGCGGACGTCACGACGCGAGTTAAGTTCCGAGCTTCTAAAGCCCGGCCCTTAACTGGCCAACCCTACGCGTAGGGTTGGCCAGTTAAGGGCCGGGCTTTAGAAGCTCGGAACTTAACTCGCGTCGTGACGTCCGCGCCCTTTGTCACTTTTATTAAAAAAAAAAAAAAAAAAAGTACTCTGATTTTACGGTGAAAAGGGGCGGGCGTTACACCACCCATCATCCTTACCATCATTATACAATGTCCCTCTTGATGGAAAAACCCTCATCAAGATATCATAAGCACATAGTATCCCCATGTATATTTATCGGTCGCCCCGACGGAGCATGGACTCCTGTTTCATTTCATCCCTCCCATGCTATGCATGAGATGTAAGTGCAATATGCCATATAATAATATTTCAAACCATAGCATTTAAATATGATCTTAAAACGTGTCATTTGATTACCAAAATAAATCAAGTAAAACATACATATAATCCATGGCTTACAATAAGGTAGGAATCCTACCAAATACCAACTAGTGTTCCTTTGCGTTTTCGTCCATGAATTCGGTCACCAATCGCGCACCGCTTGCGAGGTCCTGTTTACCTTATTACACATCAACAATTAAACCCAATGTTTCAGCCCTGTCTAAGTCCATCAAACATGTCTTAGTGGGGTTCGGCATACACCATGGCCAAACCTCACTAACTACGTTTTTGGGTCCCTTTTTAATCCATAGATTATTTTAATCATGTGAGTCTAAAAACCAGCAACCCTATGCTTCATTAACCAACTCATAAGGTTATCATAGAGGTCCCTAAGTCCACAACCATCCTCCATGGGGTTCAGCCATACACCATGGCCGAACCCATGGTCTTCCATTTTGGCCTTATTTACATTTTTGGCACTCCTTCTTTTCCATGGCTAACTCTCATTTTATTTTATATCCTTAGGTCCATAACTGATCCATAAACATGGATCCATGATTGATTCATTAACCATGAGCCATTTACTTAACCTAATTCCCATTCATTTAAACACATGCATAGACCTTAACTTAGCCCATAAAATGGCTCACAAATGGGTCATGGGTTCGGCCATACACCATGGCCGAACCCATGATGTCTTTCACTCATTTTTTTCTTGGATCTTTTATCACATTTAAATCCACCACAAGGTCCCTTCTTGAGGGGGTTTCAACCATATATTTAGATCATCAATCTTAACCACATTGTGAGTCCATTAACTTAACCACATTCCCCATCACCTCTAGGGTTCCAAACACATCTAAGTTCACCAAAATCTCTCCATGGGGTTCGGCCATATAACATGGCCGAACCCATGGTCTATGGTTTATCATTATTTATACCCTTTTAAAACATTATTTACACTACTTAAAAATCCATTTAAAACTACCAACATTCTTCATCATTTTCCATCTTTTCACCCATTAAAATCACTAACATCCCACCATAGGGTTCGGCCATACACCATGGCCGAACCCATGGTTCATGGTTCATCTTTAGTTGTAAGGTTTAGGACCATAAATATCATCAATATTTGTCCATGGTTTCCTTCACTAAAACCCCTTAAAAATTTACTAACATTTAACCATTCTAAGCCTCAAAGTCATTAATACATCTCCGTGGGGTTCGGCCATACATCATGGCCGAACCTTATGGTTCATCATCTTCCTTAATAATCCACATCCAATGGTTAGATTCACTTGATGGGGTTCGGCCATACACCATGGCCGAACCTCATCCAATCCATTTTTTTTGTCCTTATTTGCTTCATTTTCATAGCATACCTTACCCATTAGGGTTTGTCCATTTCCTATCCCCTTTCTTGGATGGATTTTAAATCCATGGCCCATGATATTTTGGTCACCATTTAATCCAAGAAAATGGACTCCATGATCTCTTTTTTAACCCTTAAAAAATAAAATCTTGTTGAGGACTACTTACCACTCCCACGGCTCCTCCTGTTTCCTCTTGCTCCTCTTGATCCTTAGCCCTTCTCCTTCCTTATTTCTTCTGATGTTCGGCCACTATATGTGCTTGATTAAAATGAGATCCCCAAGGTTTGGTTCGGCCAATGATGGAGGTAGGTTTGAGAGAGAGAAAGGAGGAAAGAATGGAAAATCTTCTAAGTCTTGATCGTAGGGTGGTGGTCGGCCAAGCTTGGAATGTTCTCTTATTTTTTTTCTAAGTCTTTTCTTCTTCTTGGTGTTGGAAGATAGGGGAGGACGGTTTGGAGAAGGAGTGAGAGATGGAGAGATGGAAATGAGATGGGAAAAAGGGATGGAACCCTAGACTTTTCCCATCTTGCCTTGGGTAGCTTGGGTTAGACTCCACCCTCATTAAGGTGGAGTCTTCCCCATGATGTCCATTGACCAAACCAAATGAGGGGGGGGGGGGGGGGGGGGGGTGTTATGGCCTTGCATGCCCTTAATCCTAGGCCCCTTGTCCCTTAGTGGTGGTGGTTGGGATGAGATGGAACCACCACCACACAATGGTCAATGCATGTCCAATCTAGGCCCCCATTTCATGGATCTTGTCTTAGCCATACCACTCTTTCATGGCCAACGGTTTTGGTGGGTCTTATCTTGGTGGTTTGGGTGGTTTCTATGAGATGAAGCCACTCATTGACTCGCCCATTTATTTAAATTTGATATCTAAGTTAGGTTATTTAATTTCCATAATTTAATTCCATTTATTTCCCTTTAAATTTTTCCATGAATCCACCCATGGTTGACCAAGTCAACCATGGTGGCCGGCCCCACCAACTCCTTTAGCCCATCCGCCACCTCACTTGAGGAGGTGGAGGTGGGTCCCACTTGATCATGCCACCTTGGTTTATTCAAGGTTAACTTAGGTAGTTTACATTAATTAATTCAACTTAATTTACCTGGATCCTCCTTAATTCCCTTTGACTTATCCATGGTTGACCAAGTCAACCATGGTGGTCGGCCCCACCTAAGTCATGGTCCACACGCCACCTCACTTGATGAGGTGGAGGTGGGTCCCATTTGTTTATGCCATCTTGACTCATTCCAATTTAACTTAGGTGATTTTACTCACTTCATTCCATTTCATCTACTTGGATCATCATGGGGCCCATGGCCCAATTAAATTCACCTCTTACCCATTTACCGTAATGCTCAAACCATCTTGACCCATTGTGTCCCAAATGGGTATTTGACCCAATTGACCATCCTTGACCCAATTAAGTATCATTGACCCATTTAAATGAAATTAATCTAATCCTTGGTCCATTGGACCCCACTTGGGCCATTGCCCAAATTTTGATCCATTTACCATTCATTCCATCAAAATTCTAAATTTCAACCATTAACATAAATAATAGCCAATATATATATATATATATATATATATATATGTATATATATATATTGATTTAAAAATCCAGGCTATTATAGTCCACGCTTCCATTAGGTTTTCAATAAAACAATCGTGGGGAGGAATCCACATTGATTACGGGTTATGATGATTGTGATGTAAACGGAGTCCACGCTTCATTCAGTGGGAGGAATTTACACTAATTCCTATGGATTTGTAACCGGAGTCCACGTTTCGTTCGGGGCGACCGATAAGGCATTCGTGGGGATACCTTGATGAGGATTTTCCATCAAGAGGATACTATGTTTGTAATGTAATCAGAGTCCACGCTCCGTTCGGGGCGACCGATAAGGCATTCGTGAGGATACCTTGATGAGGATTTTTCCATCAAGAGGATACTATGTAATTGTGATATGGATGATGGGTGGGATTCATGGCATATGACACCCATGGCATGGCATTGACTTACATGGTTTTGATATTATGTTATCTATGTGATTTTCATACTAATCCATGTGTTGACCCTACTCGGAGTACCTACTGGGCACGTTGTCTAACTCCTTACTTCTACCTTAGATGATGACACATGAAGGACGCGATCGGAGCCAAACTTAAGAGCTTGGATAATTTAGTTTCACTTTATTTAAGTTTATTCATGGACAATGTAATTTGAGTAGCTAGTATTTGGGAATGTAATAGCTTAGACTATTTGCTATGGATCGAATGATGATTAATCTGGATTAAGTTAATTTATATTGATTGCCTTCCTTGCTGAGTAAATGTTGTGATCCGATGTTATTTCTGCAATGGATATTCCGCAAGTCGTAGTATCGCGTGTGAAATGTTTTAGTGGACTTGTCCAAGCACACGCATGGTTGGCCAGTTAAGGGTCGGGCTTTGGCAGCTCAGACTTAGGTCCCGTCGTGACGTCTCGCTCTCTCTCACTCTTTTACGAAAAAAAAAAATAGACTAATTTTCGGCAAGTGAAAAAGGGAGGGGCGTTACAGTTGGTATCAGAGCGAAACAGGAAGGAAGAATCTTTCAAAGTAAGATTAAGACGATATCATGTCTCACTGGCAAGATAAGAATCCCAACTGACTGACTCTTCGGAGTCCGACGCACAGGGACCGGATTAATTTACTTTGATTAGACTCAGACTGAAGCATTCAATCTGAGAGCAACAATTGATGAAAAAAGAAATAAGAGTAAGGGAAGGATAATCACTATAAATATGGATTTATCAAACATAGCAAAATAGGACATATTTCCCTGAAGATGAGAAACATCCAGATGTTTCCCCAAATTGAGAAACAACACTTGATACTTAGGAAGTTTCCCCAAAAATGAGAACTACAAGATGCTGATTTGGCAATTTCCCCAAAACAAGGAACATTAAGATTTTCCCCAAAATAAGCAAAATTATGTGATACATAAGGAAATTCCCCAAAACAAAGATTAGTTTGATTAGAACTGCGGTTGTCATTGATATGCTTCTATTGTTGTGATACAGATCTGTCGAGCAACATAAAGTATACAGAGTTGTGGGACAGAGGAACCCCTAGCTGTCCTATAGATCTGGTTTATTTTTCCAACAATTCCAGCAGGCCAGACCGCGCTGTGGGAGTTAACGTTGACGTCCAAGTAGGATCTGTAACGCCCCGCCCCTTTTCACTATGCCGAAAATCAGAGTATATTTTTTTTTGAAATAAAGAGTGACAAGAGAGTGGGACATCACGACGCGAGTTAAGTCCGAGCTTCCAGAGCCCGGCCCTTAACTTGCCAACCTTACGTGTACGTGGAACTAAGTCCATAAGAACGGTTCACATGTACTAAGTTAAGCTTGCGGAATATAAACTTAATGCGGAGTTATAATAGAGCCTATCCTACCAATTTTAGGTAGCAAGGAATTACATCACTTAATTAATAAATATCTCAACTTAAAATGTCCAAAATAAAAGTCCAAACCATAGCAATAGTCTAAGTTATTATAGTCCAACGAGCTAAGTTACTCAAATTACATAACCATGAATAAAACTTAAATAAATCAATCTTGCTCCTCCAAGCTCCTACGCTTGGCTCCGATCACGTCCTTCACTTCCTCCATTTCCTGCGTCATCGTCTAAGATAGAAGTAGGGCGTTAGACAATGCGCCCAGTAGGTACTCCGAGTAGGGTCAAGACATGGATTAGTATAAACAAAACACATAGATATAAGTATATCAAAACCATGCAAGTAAATGACATGCCATGGGTGTCATATGCCATGAGTCCCACCCATCATCCATATCATCATTACATAATGTTCCCTCTTGATGGAAAGTGCACATCAAGGTACCCTTCACAAATGCCTTACGGACGCCCCGACGGAGTGTGGATCTCCGGTTACAAAACAATCATACATAATGTCCCTCTTGATGGAAAACCCTCATCAAGATATCACAATCTCATAGTATCCCCTGTAATAGCTCGGATTTTTAAATAATAATTATATTGGCTATTATTTATTTTAATGGTTGGAATTAAAAATTTTGATGGAATGAATGGTAAATGGATCAAAATTTGGGCAATGGCCCAAGTATGGTCCCATGAACCATGGGTTGGATAATTTCTAATTAATTGGGTCAAGGATGGTCAATTGGGTCAAATACCCATTTGGGACCCAATGGGTCAAGAGAGTATGAGCATTATGGTAAATGGGTAGGAGGTGAATTTAATTGGGCCATGGGCCCAATGGTGATCAAAGTAAATGGAATGGAATGAAGTGATTAAAATCACCTAAGTTAAATTGGAATGAATCAAGATGGCATAATCAAATGGGGCCCAACTCCACCTCATCAAGTGAGGTGGCGTGTGGACCAAGACATAGGTGGGGCCGGCCACCATGGTTCGTCAACCATGGGTGGATTCATGGAGAAATTAAAGAGAAATAAATGGAATTAAATTATATAATTAAATGACCTAAGTTAAAAATCAAATTAAATAAATGAGTTGCATCACATGGAGTGAGTTCAATGGGGGTGAGTCACCTAGGAAATGGGTGAGTCAAATGGGTGATTTCATCTCATGGAAACCACCCAACCATCAAGACAAAACCCACCCAAAACCGTTGGCATGGGTGGAGTGCCATCTGGAGGGCATGCTTCTCCCTTGGCTAGACCAATTAGAGCATGCCTTGGCCAAAAATGAGGTGGTAGTGCCACCTCATCCAAGCCCACCCAAAACCGTTGGACATGGAGGGGTTGGGAGTGCCATGGGGAAGGCATGCACCCTCCATGGCTAGACAAGATCCTTAAGTTGGGGGCATGCTAGGGCATGCATTGGCCCAAAGGGAGGTGGTGGTTCCACCTCATCCCAACCATCACCACTAAGGGACAAGAGGCCTAAGATTAAGGGCATGCATGGATCATAATTGGGCAAAAGAAAGGTGGTGGAGTCTAGCTCAAGCAAGTCCAAGTCAAGATGGAAAGATGGATTTTTCCATCTCATTTCCCATCTCATTTTCCATCTCACTCTCTCCCTCCCTCTCCTATTCGACCCTCACACAAGGAGAAAGACAAGAAAAAGACTTAGAGAAAAGGAGGAGATCCCAAGCTTGGCCGACCACCATCTCAAGACCCAAGACTTAGGATATTTTCCCATTCTCTCCTCCTCTCCCTCTCTCAAACCTACCTCCATCTTGGCCGAACCAGCCCTTGGTGATCTCATCTTGATCAAGCTCATATATTGGCCGAAGATCAAAGAGAAGAAGAAGAAGGAAGGCTAAGGATCAAAGAGGAGCAAAAGGAAACTGGAAGAGCCGCGGGATTGGTAAGTAGTCCTCAACAAGAGTTTATTTTCAAAAGAGTTAAAAAGGAGACCATGGAGTCCATTTTTCTTGGATTAAATTGGTGGCCAAAATACTATGGGCCATGGATCTAAAATCCATCGAAGAAAGGGGATGAGAAATGGACAAACCCTAATGGGTAAGGTAGGCTATGAATAATGGAACAAATAAGGACACTATGTATGTATATAGGTTATGTATTCATGCATGACAAAAGGGTTCAAGGTTCGTGGTTTGGCCATTACATGGCCAAACCCTAACTGTTATGAAGATGTGGAAAGGACCTCATGCATGTCATAAATATGGTGAAGGATCAAGATGTATGGTTTGGCCTTTGCATGGCCAAACCCTAGGGGTTTCTTGTATGAGAACCATCAAGTAACAAATCATGGAAATATAATTTTATGAAAAAATAATAAACCATAGGGTTCGGCCATACAATGGAAGGATATTAAGTATTTCTCCATGGGTTTAAAGGATGAAAACCATGAAATGATTGGTTAATGGTTTTAGGGTCTTTAAATGGTTAAATGATAGTAAATTTTAAAGGGGTTAAGTGAGGGAATCCATGGAGAAATGTTAATGAATATTTATGGTCTTCCGCTCAAAAAAAAAAGAATATTTATGGTCTTAAACCTTGCAAATGAAGATGAACCATGGACCATGAGTTCGGCCATGTTGTATGGCAGAACCCCATGGAGAGATTTTGGTGGATTTAAATGTTTTTGGAACCATGAAGATGATGGGGAATGTTGGTAAGTTTAGAAGGTTTAAAAGTGGTAAATGATAGTGACCTAAATGTATGTTTGAAACCCCCTCAAGAAGGGACATTGTTGTGGATCTAAAATGTGATAAAGGATCCAAGAAAAAGGAGGAAAAGGACATCCCCATGGCCGAACCCCATGACCCATTTTATGAGTCATTTTATGGGCTAAGTTTGGGTCTATGCATGTACTAAAATGAATGGGTATTAAGTTAAGGAAATGGATGATGTATAATGATTTTATGTCATGGTTGATGAGTCGTTAATGGATCCATGCTTATGGATCAGTTATGGACATAGATGTGCATGAATGGAAAAAGTGTTTAACCATGGAAGAAGGTGTAACGCCCACCCCTTTTCACTGAAAATCAGAGTCTATTTTTTTTTTTTTTGAATATAAAGAGTGACAAAAGGCGCGGGACGTCACGACGCGAGTTAAGTCCGAGCTTCTAAATCCCGGCCCTTAACTGGCCAACCCTACATGTGCGTGGAACTAAGTCCACGAAGAACGGTTCACACGAAGAAGTACGCTTGCGGAACATTAAACTAAGTGTGGAATTATAATAGAGTCTATCCTACCAATTTTTAGATAGCAGGGAAGCTACATTATTTAGTTACTAACATACCTCAAAATTATAATGTCCAAAATAATATCCAAACCATAGTAAGTAATATAAATTATTACAGACCGACGACCTAAACTACTCAAATTACATTTTCAAAATAAATCTTAAATAAACTAAGTAGCTCGCTTTCCCAAGCTCCTACGCTTGGCTCCCGTCTCGTCCTTCGATTCCGCCATCTCCTGCGTCATCAGCTAGGGTAGAAGTAGAGCGTTAGACAACGCGCCCAGTAGGACTCCGAGTAGGGCTAACACATGGATTAGTGATAATAATGCACAAACAAAACACGAAATCAATGTCATGCCATGGGTGTCTTATGTCATGAGTCCCACCCATCATCCTTGCCATTGTACAATGTCCTTTTCCCAATCATATATAAAATCCCCCTTGATGGAAAAACCTCATCAAGATAAATCAATACAAGTAACCCCCTTGATGGCAAAGCCTCATCAAGGTATCCCCATGTTTGCTTCTCGGTCGCCCCAACGGAGCATGGACTCCGGTTATATCTCGGCACATCAAGATATCCCCATGTTTACTTCTCGGTCGCCCCGACGGAGCATGGACTCCAGTTCCTTTATTTTCCCGCCCATGCCATGCATGAGATGTAATTGCAATATGCTATATAGTATTTAAATCATTGTAAATGCAATATGCCAAATAATACATATAAATCATAGTCTTGAAACCCATCATAAAACAAATCATATAATTAACAAAATAAATCAAAGGAACCATCACATAACACATAATCCATGGCTTACAAAAAGGTAGAAATCCTACCGAATACCGACTAGCGTCCCTTTACGTTTCCGTTCACGAATCCGGTCACCGATCACGCACCGCTTGCGATGTCCGATACCTTATTACATATTAACAATTAAACCCATGTTTTAATCATGTCCATGTCCCTAACATATGCCTTAGTGGGGTTCGGCCATACACCATGGCTGAACCCTACTAATTATGTTTGTGGGTCCCATCTTAATCCATTGATTAACTTAATTTTTGTGAGTTTAAAACCATCACCCTAGGCTTTATTGATCCATACCTAAGGTCATCAAAGAAGCACCCAAGTCCATAATCATCCTCCATGGGGTTCGGCCATGTACCATGGCCGAACCCATGGTTCTTCATTTTGGCCCATATTTACCATTTTGCCATTACTTCTTCCATGGTTTAATCATTCACTTATCCATGTACATTTTGTTCCAAAACTGATCCATAATTTAGATCCATTAATGACCCATCAACCATGTCATAAGATCATTAAAAATCAGTCATTTAATTAATCTAATCCTTATTCATTTAAACACATACATAGCCTCATACTTAGCCCATCAAATGGCTCATAAAATGGGTCATGGGTTCGGCCATACCCATGGCCGAACCCATGAGTTCTCTTCCCCATTTTTTTCTTGGATTTATTCACAACATTTAGATCCATCATAAGTCCTTCCATGAAGGGGTTTAAATCACACATTTAAACCATCATTCTTAACCATATTTGAGTCCATTAACTTAGCCATATTCCCATTTATTTTTCATGGTTCCAAGGTACTTAATCCATCAAAATCTTCCCATAGGGTTTGGCCATACACCATGGCCTAACCCATGGTCCATGGTTTATCACTACTTCCACCCCTTTAAAACATTATTTACTACCCTTAAAAATCCATTTAAACTATCAACATTCTTAATCATTTTTCCATCTTTTCACCCATTAAAACCACTATTACATCACCATAGAGTTCGGCCATACTCCATGGCCGAGCCCATGGTTCATGGTTCATCATTCATTCGTGACATTTAAGACCATTAGAAACATTAATCTTCATCCATTATTTTCACTCATAAAAATCATTAATACATCTCCATTTAAAGAAAAAGCCCTTAAATCATTAACCATCCTTCCATGGTTTTAATCTTAAAAACCCCATTAAAATTACTACATTATCTACCATGGGGTTCGGCCATACTACATGGCCGAACCCTATGACCCATGGTTCCTTCAAAAATCATCACTTCCATGCTTGAATAAGTCTTAATACATAATGTCCTTAATACATCCTTTATTTTCTTAACCTAATTTATCTTTCCCACTTTGTCCATTTCTCATCCTTTCCTCGGATGGATCTTAGATCCATGGCCCATAACATTTTGGCTACCATTTACTCTAAGAAATGGACTCCATGTTTTGTAACGCCCCGCCGTTTCCGCTCCAAAGATCAGAGTCTAATTTTCTTTTTTTTTTAAATAATTACGGGACAAGGGCGGAGGGACGTCACGACGCGAGTTAAGTTCGGACTTCCAAACTCCGACCCTTAACTGGCCACCCATGTGTGCATGGACTAAACCCATGAAGGTGATCCACACATGGAACTAAACATGTTAAGCGGAATAAACATAACTGATGCGGAAACTAATCAATCTTACATAACCCATAAATTCAAAGATAGCAAAGTACAAGTCTCATATAAATAAACTGTTTAACTAAGTATCCAATATTAACCCAAAATCAAACCATAGCAAAGGTTCCTACTTATTACAACTCCAATCAATAATTGTATCAAAATATAATAAATAGAGTTTCATTTCCAACATCAATCAAGCGCTTAAGCTTGACTCCCCTCCTGGTCATCGACCTTCTCTTTTCCTTTCCTCGTTCCTGCATTATCCTCTAAGGATAGAATTAGGGCGTTAGATCAACGCGCCCATTAGGTTCCCGATCAGGGCTACCACATGGTTAGCATATAAAGCATGCATATATCATAGTATATAAGGTCATCAAAAATAGATAAATCAATGCTATGTATGTATGCAATTGTAATGAGCCCCACCCCATCACACATACATATAGCCATCGCTTGACGAACCTCCATCGTCAAGGTAATAATCAGTGCCCATTTCTCCTGGCGGGACCTGCATCGCCTAAGGAGACCAATGTGGCTCTCATCATTATAACATACCTCCTGGCGGGACCCTCATCGCCTAAGGAGGCCCCACAGTTGCCTTACGGACATGCCGACGAAGTATGGGCTCCGGTCTCCATAGTCATCACCCCATGCCATGCATGAGATGCCATGTATATATGAAGCATGTATATAAATCTCATCATTCAAATCCGAATTAATAAAATAGTAGTTTAACAAATGCCTCATAAAAGCCATCATAAAATCAAGTATAAATGTTGTAACACCCTGGAATTTCAAAGTTGTCAATTTATATGAATTTATTCATATTTATGAAATTGCCATTGCGATATATTGAGTTGAATTTAAATGGGTCAATGGTTCAATCAAGACTCAATGGTTAGTAGTTTTGATTACAAAACAATAAATGGATAAGATGTGCATAAACGGGTCGAAAATCATAATTGGGTCAAATTTGGTTAAATGGGTCAAAATGGCCAAATAGGACCCAATGGGTTGTGGTTGACGTGTTTGACCATTAATTGAGCTCAAAGCTTAGTTGGGTTTGAGTTGAAATAAATGTTGGAGTATAGTTGAGTGGAAATTATTAGTTGAGTCACATAAAATAAATGAGTTAAGTTTGGGTGAGTTAAATATATGAGTTAGATGGAATAATTGTTTGGGTCTTCAAAAGACAGCAATACATAGATTGATGGTTCATGCATGTAACTCCAAGGTTGGAGAACAAATGGGTAACTGATTGGAGGAGCAACACATAAGAGATTACAGCATTTTAAATTCAAATTAGACATTAAATCAATGGGAGTAACAAAGTGTGTTCACACTTGGAAGAGGGGAGTTTTTATTCCAATGATAGAACTCCCACATGGGACGTTGATGAGGGCCAAATGGGGCTGATTGGAGCTGTTGTTTGTGGAGTTACACTTGAGAGTGGTGGCTGTTACATAAGCCAAAATTTAGAGGCAACCAACAAGGGACGGTGCAGCACATGGGAGTTACATTTCAAAATGAAACTCCCATGTGAGACCTTAAAGAGAGGGGAGGTTACATTAGTCTAACCACAAGAGACGTTGGTTGCTTGGGGTGTTTCATTTCATAGATGAAACCCCCAAATAACATAAAGAAGTTTGATTAAAGTGAGGGAGTTACACAAGGGTAACCTTGGACTGTTTTTGATCAAACAAGGGATTTTCATTTTACTCTCTCTATCTCTCTTTCTTTCTTGGACTGTATTATCATCTCCCAAACACCAAGAACAGCAGCTGGTCACGAATTTGTAATCAGTCTTGGGTTGTTTTCTTTCACCAAATCAAGAGCACACATTGAGCAAAGGAGGGGGGAATCAAGGTTTCTCATCTAAAAGCCAATATTCTATCTATCTCTCTTTGTTGTACTTGATTTTTCCAAACACCTAGAGCAGCAGCTGGTTGTTTAAATCAGTCCCTGACCATCAAGGAATCAAGAAGAAGGAGAGGCTAAGAAAGGGAAAGGAACAAGTCGGAGGGAAGATCAATTGGAGGAGTCGCGGAAACGGTAGGTTTTTCGATAAACAATTTTTAAATCATGATCCGGCCATTGGATGGCTGAATCTAACAAAGGTTAGATATTGGTTGGAAGTGCATGATTAAGATAAAAAATGGATTATAGGGTTCGGCCATATGGGATGGCCGAACCCCATGAAAAGATTGGGTTAAATTTGATGGTCTTTTGAACCAAAATCATGGGCTGTTTTTGGATGCTAAATTAGATTGATTACATGCCTTGAAAAGTTTTAAAATTATGGTTTTAAGTGTTGTGTGTTGGGCTATGGATTGGCCGAACACATCAAGGAAATTAATCTAGAATTATGATGTTTAAATGACAAAATATGGACCATAGGGTTCGGCCCCATTGGATGGCCGAACCCCATGGAAAAACTTGGTGATTCTTAATGAAGATTTTAAAGGATTTAAAGTGAAGATAAGCTTACTGTTTTTAGGTTACTATGGCTTGGCTGAACCATACTAATGCTATGGTTAAATTATGGATTAAAACCATGGACAAAGGTTGGAATACTTACACCAAGAGAACCATAGGGTTCGGCCATATGTATGGATGAACCCCATGGACTGTTTTGTGGATTTTTGGATTTAGTTTTACAAAATAGAAATAATACAAGGTGATGGACTTATTGGATGGTTTTGAAGGGTAAAAACATGGTAACATTATACAGTTAGCCTATGTCCAAATGAGACCCAAAAACATGTTTTAGAGGACCAAAACATGGACATAGGGTTCGGCCACCTTGGATGGCCGAACCCCATGTAAGTATTTGGTTGTTTGGTTTGGCTTTCAAGAAGATGGAAATCACATCAATTATGGACTTAGTATTAAGGTGATGATGGAATATAGGATTAAAATCTTTAGGGTGAGGCTCGACCATGTTATGTGGCCGAACCCCACCAATTGTCATGTGATGGACTTGGTGGTTCATTCATAACAAATTTGGGCAAAATGAGATGTATGATTGAAGGGTTTATATGACTAAAATAAATGGTGAGGTTCGGCCATGTTGTATGGCGGAACCCCACAAAGGTGGCTTGTTGATGGACTTTGTTGTCTAAGGAAAAATTAGGCAAAGGATAGTATAATGGCATTATTGTAAATAAGGATGAAAAGATGAAATGATCAAAATAATGGACTTATGAGCCAAAACCTAAGGTGGTAAGATTCGGCCATGTAGTATGGCCGAACCCTACCAAGTGTCATTTGAAAAGTTTGGGATACTTAGATGGTATTAAGTAAATAAAAGATTTATCAAGGTTTAAATGGGTGAGGTTCGGCCATGGGGTATGGCCGAACCCCACAAAGTGGATTTTTGGGATTTAAATCAAATTAGAATCATATGGTCAAATGATTAACTTACTGCCATGTACATAGGGTATTCGGATTTCTAGAACGGTGTACAAAGCCGTGATCGGAAAACGGTCCAAAGGAAGGGTCGAACAAAGTAAATTATTGTAGGTTTCCTACCTTTATTGTAACTACAATTTCATATGCTGTTTTATGTTGATTTCGATAACTTATATGATTGTAAAGTTATGTTTCTAAATGACATGTTGCATACACATCTCATGCATGGCATGGGATGATGGTGTTGTAACCGGAGGCCACACTCCGTCGGGGCGTCTGAAAGACCACTGTGGGGTATCCTGATGATGAGAATCCCATCAGGAGGAATCCGGAGGCCACACTCCGTCGGGGCGTCCGAAAGACCACTATGGGTTACCTTGACGATGAGAATCCCGTCAAGGGATGGCTATGATGAATGGTGATGAGTGGGACTCATCACATGTTCATTTCATGCATAGCATATTTTATGGGATTTTGTCACACATGTTTTATTATTATATTACTTGCATGTTTTTAACTAACCATGTGGTATCCCTATTCGGAAACACTACTGGGCGCTTTGATCTAACGCCCTATCTATATCCTTAGTGGATGACGCAGGGAAAGGGAAGAACGTGGATCGAGAAGAAAACCAAGCATAGGAGCTTGGGCATGTGGAATGGACTTGAATGGATATGAATGGACAATATATGGATGTTTTATTTAAGTACTTGGACAATGTAATTTGTTAGCTAGATGTTGTGGGCATGTAATAATGTAGTTAATTAGATGCTATGGTTTGTTTTAAGTTGGATGGTTTGATTGAACGATTAGTTAAGGTTGATTAGTAATTTTGAAGAATAAACTATGTGCTTTGCTATCTTAAGTTTTAAAATGGATTAGTCTTAGGATCTATTATTACCTCAGTTAGACTAAGACTAAGTATAATTCCGCAAGTTGTATTTGTACCATATGCAGATCAGTTTGTGGACTTAATCCATACGCACATGGGCTTGGCCAGTTAAGGGTCGGACTTTAGAAGTCCGAACTTAACTCGCGTCGTGACACTCCGCCCCGATCACATGATTATTATATTTAAAAAAAATAAACTCTGAATATTAGAGTGAAAAGGGCGGGGTGTTACAAATGTGGTTACAAGTAGGTAGGAAACCTACCGAAGATTAGCTTCGGTGATTGTTCTTTCTTACGCGTCACTTGCTCACGACTTGCACGCCGTTCACGTTCCGTTATCTTGTTATGTAACAGCAAGTCAATCATACTATCATTTTAAATTTCCTTTCACATCTTAAGACCCAAAAGCCATCTTGTGGGTTCCATACAACCAATCCCATGATCATTCCATCTTTGATCATTTCATTAATAATTACCTTTATGCCATTGCTACCAAAAAATTTCATAAAACGGATCCCTAAAACCCATAGTCATGGACCATGGGGTTCGGCCCTACACATGGCCGAACCCTATGGCTTTCCCATTTAAACTTCCATATCCTATTTAGCCATAGAACCCCATAGTTCGGCCATGAAATAGCCGAACCTTGACTTGTCCAATTGTTCACATAAAAGGTCCTTTACCAACCACTCAAGATATTCCATAATCTTCAAACTTGAAACCTTTTGATTCAACCAAAACAGTCCATATAAAATGGCCCATGGGGTTCGGCCATACAGATGGCCGAACCCAATGGTTCTCTTGATTCAATTAGTCCATCATCTATCCATCATTTAAATCAGCAACTTAACCTAACATTAACATGGTTCAGCCACATATTGGCCAACCAAAAACAGTAAATTTATCTTCATTTAAATCACATAAGAACCCATAGTAATGTATGGTTTTTATCTCTCAAAACCATCATCATTAACCATAAAATTATCTCACCATTTCATGGGGTTTCGGCCATACTCTTTGGCCAAACCCTATAGCCTTTGATTTGAACCTCTTAAACATTTCTCTTATGTGTAATTTAATCATCCAAAACAGTCCATCATTTGTATGGTTTTAACCTACAAAAACCATCAAAATACCAACATCATTTCATGGGGTTCGGCCATCCAAAGTGGCCGAACCCAATGATCCATTTCATCATTTTATACCCAAAGTTTAGACCCATGATGCATTCGGCCATTGATGACATCCAAATCTATGTTTTGAACCTTTTCAAAACATGCATCATAAGTCTAAATAAACATCTAAAACCGTCCCTTATTTGCATGATTTTATCTTACAAAAAAAAAATCCACATGATCATAACATTTTAAGGGTTTCGGCCAGCCAAGGTGGCTGAACCCTATGATCCATCTTTCATCACATTTAAGGGTTACCATCCAAGGTCTAACCCTTGATGGATTCGGCCAAGTGATGGCCAAATCATGATTCATTAATCCCATTTTATTAAACAAAAACCCATGGGAAACTTACCAAATTTTCCAAGCTTTTCCTTTTGCCTTTGCTCCTTACTTCCTATCTTTCTTAACCTCCCTTCCTTTGCTGGTTTATGCTTGATCAATTGATGCAAACACCACTGCTGGTTCAGCCCAAAGAGACGTTCTTGAGAGAGGGAGAGGGATGAGGATTCTTAGGACTTTACTTGTGTGAAAATCGGCCAAATGAGATGGTCTTCCTCTTTTGTAATCAGCCACTTAAACTTTCTCATCTCTCCATATTAATCCTTGTCAAAACCAAAGAGATATTGGGTGCCATCCAAGGCACCCCTTGGTACCAAACGTTGCATCCATTAGAATCAGCCAATGCATCTCATGAGATGAGATGAGGCCGCCCAACCTTGGTGACCCTTGGCTTGGCCAAGGCACCCCTTCACTCCCAACGTGTGGGATTGACTTCCCCAAGAGTTGTGTGTGATTAAAACACCTTTCCATATCCTCTTGACTCACTTAACTCATGGCCCTTTTTATTCCAACTCAACACACTTAATGCATCATATTTAATGCATTTGAGTCAACTCATTTCTTAATTAAAACTCAATCCAAATCAGTCCAACTCGAGTTGCACTAACTCATACTTGAGTTCAATTGAGGGCCCACACGGTCAAACGTGGTCAACCCAATCAACCCGACCCATTGGGTCCCCAATTAGCTTCTTGACCCGTTTTGACAACATGACCCACTAATGGGCTGATTTTGGCATTTTTAAATGGTTTTCACTTGTGCATCAAGCCTACCCATTTTTGCTTCACTTGATTTCCAATCAATTCAGCTTAACCCCATTTAATTTGAGCTCACACAATGGGCAAATAATCCCCTATGACCCATTGGGTCCAATTGGGCCCTTTGACCCATTTAACTATTTTCGACCCAATTGTTGTACATTATCCGTTCCCTTCAAATTTGACATTTGTAATATGTTAATATGACTTAATTTGAACAATGGGCCCCACTATTTTCTCATTTAAATCATAATTAATAAATTTACCAATCTAGGGGCATTTTCCTAATTATCCATCTCATTGAGAAATTGGGGTGTTACATTTTTAAACCTTAAAAAAACTATCATCTTGTTTAGAGATACTTACAAATCCGACGGCTCCTCCAACTTCCTTTTCTCCCTTTGGATCCTTAGCCTTTTCTCCTTCTTCTTCTTCTTGATCTTTGGTCAAGATGTGCTTGATCAAAATGAGATCATCAATGTTTGGGTCGGTCAATGATGGAGTGGGCTTGAGAGAGGGAGAGGAGGAGAGGATGGGAAAAACTATCCCAAGTCTTTATCTTGAAGTGGTTGGCCAATGCTTCAATTTTTCTGCTCTTTTCTTCTAAGTTTTTCTTCTTCTTTCTCCTTGTGAGAGTGAGGGACGGTTTTGGAGAGGAAGGGATGAAGAGAGTGAGATGAGAATGGGATGAGATGAAAACCCATCTCATTTGGTTGCTTAAGTTACACTCCACCATCATTTCCTCCACCAACCAATCATGGGCTCACATGCCTTAGTGGTGGTGGTTGAGACAAAACCACCACCCTTAGCCAATGGTTTTATTTGTGTTTCTTTAAGTGGTTTGGGTGGTTCCAATGAGATGAAACCACCCATTGACTTATCCTTTGACTCCCCATTTGACCCAATTTGACTAACTTAATTATTTAATTAATTGGATCATTGATTTAGGTTAATTAATTCCCATTTAATCTCCTTTAATCCCCTTGATTCTTCTCCATTAATCCACCCATGGTTGACCAAGTCAACCATGGTGGCCGGCCCCACCAATCCTTGGTCCACACGCCACCTCACTTGGTGAGGTGGAGGTGGGCCCCACTTGGTTATGCCATCTTGATCATTTCATCACTAATTTAGGTGCTTTAAACTAATTCAATCCATTCGCACTTATTGGATCACCATTGGACCCATGGCCCAATTAAATTTATTTCCTACCTATTTACCTTAGAGCTTAAATCATCTTAACCCATTGGGTCCCAAATGGGTATTGGGCCCAATTTGACCATCCTTGGCCCAATTAACCATCATTGACCATTTAAATGAATTTAATCCAATCCATGGTCCATTGGACCATACTTGGGCCTTTTGCCCAAATTTTGATCCACTTAACATCTATTCCATCAAAATTCCCAATTTCCATCATTAAAATAAATAATAGCCCCACATATATTGATTTAAAAATTCCGGGCTATTACAGAAGGAGTGGCAAAAATGTAAATATGGCCAAAAATGAAGAACCATGGGTTCGGCCATGGTGTATGGCCGAACCTCATGGGGGATGGTTGTGGACTTAAGGACTTTTAATGATGACCTTATGTGTTGGGTAAATGAACCAAAGGGTGGCTAATTTTAGACCCACAAGATTAAAATGATCAATGGATCAAAAAGGGACCCAAAAAACTAATTAGTGAGGTTCGGCCATGGTGTATGGCCGAACCCCACTAAGGCATGTATGGTGGTCTTAGGTATGGTTGAAACATGGGTTAATTTGTTGATGTGTAATAAGGTAACGGGATCTCACAAGCGGTGAGCGATCGGTGACCGAATTCTTTGACGGAAACGCGAGGCACATTAGTTGGTCTTTGGTAGGATTCCTACCTCATTGTAAGTCATGGATTATGTGTATATGAATGCTTTACTTGACTTTTTTTGGTATAAAATTATATGTCTTAATGATGGGATTTTAATGCTATGATTTGTATTATCACATGGCATGTTTACACTTGCATCTCATGCATGACATGGAAGGGATGATTTGTAACCGGAGATCCACACTCCGTCTAGGCGTCCGTAAGGCATTTGTGGAGAGTACCTTGATGTGCATTTTCCATCAAGAGGGACATTATGTAATGATGATATTGTAACACCCCGATTTTTCAAAGATATTAATATTTACAAAAATGCCATTGGAATGGTGAATTAAAAAGATTTGATCGTAAATGGGAAATGGTGGGGCCCATTGTTCAAATTAAAATCCAATGTACATGTTATAAAGATCAAATTTAAACAAATGGGTAATGTACATCTAATTGGGTCAAGATGGTTATTTGGGTCAAAGGACCCAATTGGGACTCAATGGGTCATGGTAGACTTATTTGACCATTGGATGAGCTCAATTTTAATTGGGTTAGGCTGAATTGATTGGGAATTAAATGGAGGATAAATGGGTAAGCTATGTGCAATTGGGTAAACCCCATTTAAATGGACAATGGTCACTCAAATGGATCATGCGCCTAATTGGGTCAAGGAATTGAATTGGGACCCAATGGGTCGAGTTGACCATGTTGACCATGTTAACCATGTGGACCATCAAGTGAGCTAAAAGGGTTGAGTTAAATCATGTTGGGCTGGGGCTGAAGTGAGTTGGATTTGAATCAAATAATGGAGTTGACTCAAGTGCATTAAATGAGTGGTATTAAATGGGGTGAGTTAAGCTAATGAGTTGGATGAGTTAAATTGGAAAATGAAAGAGACCTTTTAATGCAAGTGAGTCAAGTGGGTAAATGAGAGTTGTGTTAATCTCAAAGACCCAAGAAGAACAATCCAAGTTGTACACGTTGGGT
The DNA here is from genome assembly GCA_013350335.1 of Chimonanthus salicifolius. NCBI lineage: Eukaryota > Viridiplantae > Streptophyta > Magnoliopsida > Laurales > Calycanthaceae > Chimonanthus > Chimonanthus salicifolius. Next base: position 19,818,156 of record CM023537.1, on the reverse strand, counting down.
ACTTGGGAGTGGTATCCCATGATGAAACTTCAATGTTTGTGGGCTGTTTGGTGGGAGTACACAATGTACAATGAGATAGGATTTTCCATCTCATGGGATGAAACCCAAGAAGCACAATCCAAGTGGTACACATTGGGTTCTTGGGAGTGGTATCCCATGTTGAAACTTCAATGTTTGTGGGCTGTTTGGTGGGAGTACACAATGTACAATGAGATAGGGTTACATTGGGAGCTTGGAGGGTTTCCATCTCATGATGGAAACCCAAGGCCCAACATGGGGAGATGAAAGGGTGGTCTAAGCTTAGGCCAAGTGTCCCATGGTTAAGCCATGGGACTCCTTGGTTAGACTAAAATTGATGAGGGTAAATGAGAAGGTTTTAAGGGCTGATTAACCAAAGGAGTTGCATTTTCACTCTCTCCCTCCCTTGGCCGTTTTTCACCTTTCAAAGACAAGAAGCCTTGGCTGTTAGACTCTTCCACAAACCTCTCTTGGCCAGCCAGCACTCAAGGAGAAAGAAGACCAAAGAAATAGAGTTCCATCTCCAAATATTCTCACACAAGGTCGACCACCTTCAAGACAAAGACTTGGAGTATTGTTTATCCCAAGTTCTTCTTTCTTTTTCTCCCTCAATCCATATCACTTGGCCGAACCAGCCCTTGGTGTTTTCACCATTGATCAAAGCTCACAATCTGCTAAGGACCAAAGGAGCAAGAAGGGAGCAAGGAAAAATCAAAGGTAAGAAGAAAAGCTAAAAAAAAGATTGGTAAGTATTTCATGAAAATTGGTTAAATAAATGGGTTAAAGGGAGCATGATTTGGCCATGGTTTGGCCGAATCTATCAAGGGTTTAAACATGGAAGATGATGTTTAAAAAGAGTAGAAAACATGGATCATAGGGTTCGGCCACTTTGGATGGCCGAACCCCATGAAATAATTTGGTTATTTGTATGGTTTTTAAAGGACAAAAACAATACAATGATTTAAGGTTTTAAGGTGTTTATTATGGAGATATGATGGATGTTTTGGGTTGGCCATTGGATGGCTGAACCATACTATGATTATGGTTAAAATGTTGGGTATTAAACCATGAATAATTATGGGAAGGATTGAGTTAAGAGAACCATAGGGTTCGGCCATGTGAATGGTTGAACCCCATGGACTATTTTTATGGGTTAATTGGAGTAAGATTATGTTAGAACTTATTATTGGTTCTATGATGTTTTAAAGTGTAAATAGATGGAAATAAGGAACCACACATGGCCGAACCCCATGGAGAGATTTGATGGATTTAAGTATTTTTGGAACCTTGAAGATGATGGAGAATAAGGTTAAGTTTAAAAGGTTTAAAAGTGGTTAAAGATGATGACCAAAATGTATGATGGAATCCCCTTTAAGAAGGAACCTTGCTTTGGATCAAAATGGTTGAAAAAGATTCAAGGAAAATGAGGAAAATAACATCATGGGTTCGGCCATGGTATATGGCCGAACCCCATGACCATTTTATGAGTCATTTTATGGGCTAAGTTTAGCTCTATGTATGCACTAAAATGAATGGGAAATAAATTAAGGAAATGAATGATGTATAGTGTTTCCATGTCATGATTGATGAGGCATGGATGGATCCATGTTTATGGATCAGTTAGGGTTATGAACATACATAAATAAAAGGTGATTAACCATGGGAAGAATGAGTGGCAAGGATGTAAATATGGCCAAAAATGAAAAACCCCATGGGGGATGATTGTGGACGTAGGATAAAAAGATCAAGTTTGAGATTGGTGAGGTTCGGCCATGTTGTATGGCCGAACCCCACTAAGGTGGATTTGTGGTGGACCTTGATTATTAAGCAAAAATTAAACAAGCGTTAGTTAGTGGCAAAACCGTAAATACAAGTTATAATGGAATGAAGGATTAAAGGACTTGAAAGAGGGGTCAAACCAAAGTGGTATGTATGGCCGAACCCTACCAAGGTATATTATTTAATATAAGGTGTTTATGTAAATTATATGGATGGTATTGATCAAATGAAAAGGAAGATCAAATCCAAAGTGGGTGAGGTTCGGCCATGGGTATGGCCGAACCCCACAAGGTGGTTTTTGAGACTTACATTTAATTAGAAATCAAAAAGATATGTTATTGACTTGCTGTTGTATAAACAAGGTAACGGGACTTGAACGGTACACAATTGCGAACAAGTGACAGTTTAAGAAGAAAAGACATTTTTAAGTGACTTTCTAAGTAGGTTTCCTACCTCCTTGTAACCACATATAATACTTGATGTTTTATCTTGATTTTGATGAGTTATTTATGTTAAAGTATTATGTTTCAAATAGGATTTGAATGTTAGTATTTATTTACAAATGACATATCTTCATTGACATCTCATGCATCGCATGGGGTGATGGTTATGGAAACCGGAGCCCACACTCCGTTGGTATGCACGTGATGCAAATGTGGGGCCTCCTTAGGCGATGAAAGTCCCGCCAGGAGGAATAACTTGATGATGAGAGTCCCATTAAGAAGGAAATGGAAGAACACTGTGGATACCTTGACGATGAGAATCCCGTCAAGTGATTGCTATGTATATTTGTGATGGGTGGGACTCATTACATGTGCATACATACATAGCATTGCTTTAGAAGTTTTGATGATCTTATATTATGATAAATGCATGTCCTGTTATACTAACATTGTGGTAGCCCTAATTGGAAGACCTACTGGGCGCGTTGATCTAACGCCCTATTTCTATCCTTAGAGGATGATGCAGGAAAGGGAAAGGGAAAAGCCGAGGATCGTGAAGAAAGCCAAGCATAGGAGCTTGGGTGTTGGATTGGACTTCTTAATTAATGTTATTTGGATAATTTGCAAGGACATGTAATAATCAGTAATATTGCTATGGATTAAATGAATGTTTAGTGTTTAAGTAAATATAACTTGTACTTTGCTATCTGAGAATGGAGCAGTCTGAGGGTTGATTACAATTCCGCATATTTGATTTATTCCGCAAGTTTTATTTAGTTCCATGTGTGGATTGTTTTCATGGGTTAGTCCATGCACACATGGGTGGCCAGTTAAGGGTCGGACTTTGGAAGTCCAGACTTAGCTCGCGTCGTGGCGCCCCCGCTCTTGTTCACTCTAGTTAATTTTAAACGAAATTTTTTGACTCTGATTTTAGAGTGGAAAAGGGCAGGACGTTACAGATATGGATGATGGGTGGGACTCATGACATAGGACACCCATGGCATGGCATTGATTTCATGGTTTAGCTATACTATTACCTATGTGTTTTGTTATCACTAATCCATGTGTTGACCCTACTCGGAGTACCTACTGGGCGCGTTGTCTAACGCCCTACTTCCACCTTAGATGATGACGCAGGAAATGGAGGAAATGAAGGATGTGATGGGAGCCAAGCTTTGGAGCTTGGAGGAGCGAGCTAATTTATTTACTTAAAGTTTTATTTTGGAAATGTAATTTGAGTAACTTAGCTCGTTGGACTGTAATAACTTAGACTATTGCTATGGTTTGGACTTTTGGTTTGGACATTTTATGTTGAGGTATTTATTAATTAAGTAATGTAATTCCTTGCTATCTAAAATTGGTAGGATAGACTCTATTATAACTCCGCTTTAAGTTTACATTCCGCAAGCTTACTTTTTACGTGTGAACCGTTCTCGTGGACTTAGTTCCCCGCACACGTAGGGTTGGCCAGTTAAGGGCCGGGCTTTAGAAGCTCGGACTTAACTCGCGTCGTGACGTCCCGCTCTCTTGTCAGTCTTATTTCAAAAAAAAATATACTCTGATTTTCGGCGAGTGAAAAGGGCGGGGCGTTACATCCCCCTTGATGGATAACGCACATGAAGGTACCCTCCACAATTGCCTTACGGACACCCCGACGGAGTGTGGGTCTCCAATTACATTTCAAACATACATCCCTTGGAATCAGTGTGGATTCCACCCCATAGTTGCTTTATCGGAAAACCGAATGGAGTGTGGACTCCTTTCAATTGATCCCTCCCATGCCATGCATGAGGTACAAGTGCAAACATGCTATGTAATGTTACAAACCATAGTATTAAAAATCCCATCATTAATACATACCATTTGATACCAAAATAATTCAAGTAAAACATACACTTAATCCATGGCTTTCAATGAGGTAGGAATCCTACCAAAGACTAACTAATGTGCCTCGCGTTTCCGTCCAAGAATCAATCACCGATCGCGCACCGCTTGCGAGATCCCGTTACCTTATTACATGTCAACAAATCAACTAATGTTCCAACCATGTCTAAGTCCATAATATATGCTTTAGTGGGGTTTGGCCATACACCATGGCCGAACCTCACCCACTTTAGTTTTTGCGGTCCCTTTTTAATCCATAGGTCATTTTAATCATGTGGGTCTAAGATCAGCCACCCTTTGATTCATTAACCCAAATACACATAAGTTCATCATTTAAAAGTCCCTAAGTCCCAAAAACACTCCCCATTGGGTTCGGCCATACAACATGGCCGAACCCATGGTCTTTCATTTTTTACTATATTTACATTTTTGCCATTATTCCTTCCATGGTTAGTCACCTTCATTTATTCACTCACGTTTAGGTCCAAAACATAGATCCATAACTTAGACATCACATGCGTGGATCCACAAATGATCCATAAACATAGAAACATAAATAAATCCCTCCATATCTTAGCTTAATAATCCATTCATTTTAAACATGCATAGATCCATACCTAACCCATAAAAATGGTTCATAAAATGGGTCATGGGGTTCAGCCATACACCATGGCCCAACCCATGATCTCTTATTTTTCATCCCCCTTAAATCATTTACCATATTTAGACCCATAACAAAGTCCCTCCATGAGGGGGTTTAATAATGCACTTTGGTCCAATATTTTGCAACCCATAATCCCTTAGCATTTCCTCCATCATTTCATGGTCAAAATAGCTCAAGTCCATTAATATTTTCTCCATGAGGTTCGGCCATACAACATGGCCGAACCCATGGTCCATGGTTCATCATTATTTACAACATTTGAGACCATAAAGAATCATCAACATTTCTCCATGATTTTCCTCATTTAAAATCCCTTTTAAAAATTACTAACATTCATCCATTCAAAGCCTTAAAATCATTAACCAACATTCCATGGTTTTCATCCTTTAAACCCGTTAAGAATCACTTAATTTCCCTCCATGGGGTTCGGCCATACAAATGGCCGAACCCTATGGTTCATTATTTCCTCTAAAACAACATATTTCCATGATTTGTTACCTTGATGGTTCTCATACAAAAAACCCTAGGGTTTGGCCATGCAAAGGCCAAACCATGCATCTTGATCATTCACCATTCCTTTCATGGAACATGTACAAGGTCCTTAGCCATAATAAAATTAGGGTTCAGCCATGCAAGGGTCGAACCATGATCCTTCACCATTTTCCATGCTTAAGCCTTATATACGTAGTGTCCTAAATCATATCCATTAATCATAGCCTAACTTAGCCATTAGGGTTTGTCCATTTCTTACCCCATTTCTTGGATGGATTTTAAATCCATGGCCCATGAATTTTGGCCAACTCTCCAAACCAAAAAATGGGATTTCATGTTTCCTTCAAATTAGTAAAATCTTGTTGAGTACCACTTACCGATCCGCGACTCCTCCGGTTTCCTTTGCTCTTTCTTGCTCCTCCGATCTTCTCCTTAGTCTCTCTTCTTCCTTGCTCCTTAATCTTCGGCCTTGAGAGGGAGAGGGTCTAAGATGAACCCCCAAGAAGATGGTTCGGCCTTGGTGAATGTTTGAGAGAGGGAGAGGAGGAGAGAATGGAAACCCTAAGTCTTTTTCTTTGTTTCAATGAGTGGTCGGCCAAGTTTGAGGGGGAGAGGAGATGAGATCCAATTTTCTCAAAGTGTTTTCTTTGTCTTGAAAGAGAGAGGGTCGGCTAGGAGAGGGAGGGAGAGAGTGAGATGAGAAATGAGATGGAAAAACCCGAGTTTTTCCCATCTTGTCTTGGGTTGCTTGGGTTAGACTCCACCCTCATCAAGGTGGAGTCTTCCCCATGAACATTGACCAAACCAATGGTTGCATGCCCTCCACATGGCCACCACTCTCCTCCCAACGATTTTTGTGTTGGCTTTATCCCTTGGTGGTGGTGGTTGGGATGAGGTGAAACCACCACCTCTCCTTGAGCCAATGCATGCCCTAGCATGTCCACCTTCTAAGGATCTTGTCTAGCCATGGAGGGTGCATGCCCTCAACATGGCACACCCAACCCCTCATGGCCCACGGTTTTGGCTCATTTACCATGGGTGGTTTGGTGGTTTGGATGAGGTGGAACCACCACCTCATTTTTGGCCAATGCATGCTCTCCACCTAAGCTTTTGGTCTAGCCAAGGGGGGAGCATGCCTTCCACATGGCACTCCACACTATCCCAACGATTTTGATGGATTAAATGGGATGAAAAAATCCTTGACTCACTCCATTATCTAGGTGACTCACCCCCATTTAACTCACTCCATGTAATGCAACTTATTCATTTAAATTAATATCTAACTTAGGTCATTGCAATCAAATAATTTAATTCCACTTACTATATTTAATCTCTTTTAATTTATCTTTGACCCACACATGGTTGACCAAGTCAACCATGGTGGTCGGCCCCACAAGTGCCTTGGTCCACACGCCACCTCACTTGATGAGGTGGAGTTGGACCCCACTTGGCCATGCCACTTGGCCAATTCCACTCCTACACTTGCCAATGAGATAGACCCTATGTCTTTGATCTTAATTGGGTCCATGACCCAATCAATTCTATCTCTTACAATTTACCCTAATGCTCAATCATCTTGACCCATTGGGTCCTAATTGGATACTTGACCCAATTGACCATCCTTGACCCAATTAATTGGAAATAATCCAATCCATGGTCCATTGGACCTTACTTGGGCCATTGCCCCAATTTTGATCCATCTAACATCCACTCCATCTATAATTCTTAATTTTTCACAATTAAATCGAATAATAGCCAATATATTTATTGTCTTAAAAATCCAGGCTACTACGGGATCACCTAAGGATGTCGAAGTGTTTCCAGCCCTTTTCCAGAAGAGAATATGGGAGATATCCCAGTGATAGGGAATCCGTAGGGGTGATAGGCTCGTCCAGGTATATGCACGAATTGTGCAACCAGGAGGGGCACAACTGTATTTTCTGCCCTACCCCCTTGAGGTTATTTGCCCTGTTTGTGGACTTCACGGGCACGGGAAGGAGAGGACTAATTGTCCTTACAGTGGGGGACCGGGAATAATACCCTGTCTGACTTGTGGAGTGTTAGGGCACACGTCGACGACATGCCCTGACAGCTTCTTCAATTTTGGTGATGATGCAGGGTCTTCTACGTAAGGTTAGGCTAAGAAATGGTAAGAAAATGTCGGCGAAAGGGGAGATTTTGTAAGGGTTGTGGGTACGTTTTGTTCTTTGAAGGGTTTTTTTCCTAACCCTACCAACCCTTGTATTGTGATGGAAGTTTGAATGATTTTTAATAAAGTATGCAAACTTAAGAGTTTATGAGGACTTTGGCGCTGAGATGTAGGTGACGAGATCACTTGATTATATTGAGACGTGGTATGGGTGCATCCCTCATGTGATATTGATGGTTGATATGTGGTATGGGTATGTCCCTCACCTGATATTGATAACGTTATGCCTTAGTCCGTTGGAAAGAGGAGACTGTCCGATTAGTAGATCATTGCGTCTCACCTTTGTGTAGTTAAAATGATGAGATAAGTATATAGATTCCATGAGTAAGGCCTAGAGTAGTCGTGAGACTGTGGGAGCCTCGATATGAACGTACAGAGACTTGGTCCTGTAGGGTTGCCATTGAGGAGTGGGTCCCTCACACGCTACGCACTGGAGGACGCTCTCACGGCTATTTCGCACACTTGATGTGCATTGATGCGCAGAGCTAAATACTATTTTACTCCATGGGGGTGGTGCTAGCTTCGTTAGATGTGGTTCGACCGCCTTAGAGCTTGACTGAATCATCCTTGGGGTGAAGGGATGCAAGGCGAGGTAGACTTGATCACGTTGGACGTTGGTCTTCCGCTTAGCAAGTCATGGGCCCTAAGTCTTGCTAGGGGTCTATAACACCCTGGATTTTCAGGTTATCAATATATAGAAAATTTGCCCATTTTATTTGTGAATTAATTGATATGGACCCTAGATGGGTAAGGTGTTGGGTCAATTGCCCAATTAAGACCCAACGGATTGTGGATATGGTTTCAATTGAAATAAATGGATAAGATGTATTCAATTGGGTCAAGATTTTTAATTGGGGCAAAATTTGTTAATTGGTTCAAACTGCCCAATTGGGACCCAATGGGTCGTGGTTGACTTGGTTGACCACCAAGTGAGTTCAAGCCTAAATAATTTGGGCTGAATTGAGCTAGAATGGAATCAAGTGATTGACTCGATTTTAAGTGAGTTAAGTGAGTTGATTTCAAATGAGTTAAATTAAAGTGGTGAGTTGAATTAAAGAGTGAGTGAAGTGTGAAGATAAGGTGTTGTTGTTTCAAAAATCAAACCAAGGGCTACACATTGGAATTGTGGGAGTTTCATCTCATGGATGAAACCCCAAAATGGATCATGAACGGGAAAGTGACTGTTTGGTGTTGTTACACAATCCAAGCCAAGGCACACCGTTGGGCACATGGGAGTTTCACCCCATGGATGAAACCCCCAAATGGGCCATTAATGGAGAGGTGGCAGTTTTGTGTTGTTACATAAGCCAAGCCAAGGCTACACCGTTGGAGCCTTGGGAGTTTCATCTCACGGATGAAACACCCAAGTGGAGTATTACGGAGGGAGGTAAATGGGAATGGGAGTTACAAGGGGTGTCACCAAAGGACACCACCCTTGGCTGAATTTCATTAACCAAGAAAAGAGTGTAGTTTCATTTCACTCTCTCCCTCTCTTGGCCGAATCACTCTCAAGACAACACTTAGAGAATTTTATCTCATTCTCTGCCTCTTACTCAAGGTCGATTCTCTCAAGACAAAAGACTTAGAGTTGTATCTCAAGTTTTCTCTCTTTCTTCCTCTCTCAAATCTATACCCTTGGCGAACTACTCCAAGGGGATTCATCAAGATCAGTCTCGGCTAAAGAGCAAGAAGGAAGGAAGAAGAGGCTAAGGAAGGAAAGGAGCAAGAAAGAGTGAAAGAAATCAGAGGAGTCGCAGAATCGGTAAGTGCTCGATAAATTTCATAAATAATAAAAGAGGGTCAAAGGTCAAGGACATGGTTCAGCCATTGCATGGCCGAACCCTAATTTTATTATGGATAAAAGACCCAATGATGAACCAACATGGCTGAACCCCATGGAAAATTAAGGAATTTATATGGGATTAAATGATGTTCAAGAGGAAATAAGGAACCATAGGGTTCGGCCATGTGGTATGGCCGAACCCCATGGAAAGGATATTAGTGAATTATAATGGATTTAAAGAATGGAAAATCATTGATGAATGCTTATGATTTTAAAAGGTTTTAAAGGATTTAAATGGATGTACGTATGAGAACCATCAAAGGACTTAATCTTGGTTGTATGATTTTTAAAAGAAATTAAGGAACCATAGGGTTCGGCCATGTTACATGGCCGAACCCCATGGAAGTGTGTTGGTAATGGTTATGGGTTTTTGGAAGGATGAAAACCATGGAAGGTTAGTGATGTTTTAAAAGGTTTAAAATGGACGTTATGTTGATGGACTTTGGGATAAAAAAGGATGAACCTAAATGTATGGTTAAACCCTCCCATGGAGGGTCTTGTTTATGAACTTGAGATGGTGAATTGTTTAATGGAGAACATGGAAACAAAGGACCACATGGCCGAACCCCATAGACCATTTTAATGGGTCATGTGGAGATTTAAGCATGATTAGAAATGATGGCCAAAGGAGTGAAATTAAAGGACCATGGGTTCGGCCATGGTGTATGGCCGAACCCCATAAGGAATATTTTGTGGACTTATGTTTATGGACCTAAAACACAAGGTGATGGAAACAATGGCAAAGAATGTAAATATGGGTAGAAATGAAAGATCATGGGTTTGGCCATGGTTTATGGCCGAACCCCATGAGGAATGTTTTTATGGACTTAGGTGGTTACCAATGTTAGATGAATAATTTATAAGTGATTAGATTGATGAATCAAGATGACATGATCTTGGATTTAAATTTATAAGTTCAAAGGATTACAAAGAGGGACCAAAAATCAAATGAGTGAGGTTCGGCCATACACTAAGGTGTATTTTGTGGACTAAAGGTTAAGTAAGTAACTAAGTGGTGATTGAGTAATAAATAAAAGGAAGGACTAAAATCAAGTAAGTGAGGTTCGGCCATGGTGTATGGCCGAACCCCACAAGGTGGTGTTTATGGACCTAGACATATTTGTAGATCAAATAGAACATGGGATTGATTGATTGGCATGTTATAAGGTAACGGGACTTCACAAGGGGTGTACAATCGTGAACGGGTTCCGGACGAAAGTGCAAGGACATTTTAGTGGTTTTTGGTAGGATTCTACCTCTTTGAAAACATGGGACATGCAATATGGTTTAATTTCTTATTTTGATGGTTTATGTTGTTAAAATGTTATATTTCAAATATGAGATTTTAATGCTATGAGTATTCTATTACGTAGCATATGGACATATACATCTCATGCATGGCATGGGAGGGATGTTTGTAACCTGAGGCTACGCTCCGTAGGGGCGTCCATAAGGCATTCGTAGGAAGACCTTGATGTGCATTATCCATCAAGAAGTAACCGGAGAACACACTCTGTCGAGGCGTCTGTAAGGCAACTGTGGGGATACCTTGATGAGGAGAATTCCATCAAGAGGTTACATGTATTCGTGATGGGTGGGACTCATTGTATTTGACACCATGGCATGGCATAATTTTTATATGGTTTTGATAATATGTTATTATATATGATTTGTACTAACCATGTGTTAATCCTATTTGGAGTACCTACTGGGCGCATTGTCTAACGCCCTACTTCTACTCTAGTGGATGACATAGGAAATGAAGGGAACAATGAGCGTGATCGGAGCCAAGCATAGGAGCTTGAATGTGTTTAATTTATATTTTGATTAAGTTACTTATGGACTTGTAATTTGAGTAGCTAGAATTCGGGCATGTAATAACTTAGATATTTTGCTATGGTTTGAATGGTTTATGTTGGATATTCTAGTTAAGATAATTATGGTTAAAGACTTGAACTACTTTGTTATCTAAAATGGAATAGAGTTAGGTTCTATTATAATCCGCAGTTTATGTTTTATTCTGCATGTATATATATTAGTACGTGTGAACCGTATCCGTGGACTCAGTCCATGCACACGTATGGTTGGCCAGTTAAGGGTCGGGCTTTACAAGCTCGTACTTAGCTCGCGTTGTGACGTCCCGGCTCTCTCTCACTCTTCTATTTATAAAAAAAATAGACTCTGATTTTCGGAAAGCGAGTGAAAAAAGGCAGGGCGTTACAGGGTCGGGGTATATTTATGATTTGATAATGTTGCTACGGTCACGTAGTGATTCATTCGAGTGTTGTTCCTACGGACAGAATATCTCATGGTAGATGATGTGCCTTGGATTAATTATGCCCAAGGATGGATTATGCCCATGGAGCGATTATATTCATGGATGGTTATTAACCATGGATAGATGATAATCACTAATAAAGTGATACTAGGGATGGATGTGTATAACCATGGATGATGGTTCCCATGGTGGTTTGGATTGATGCCGGGTATCGGTACCATGGTAGACATGTTGGTAGTGTGATGGACCTATTGGTCCCATAATGACGTATTGGTCTAATGATTGGGACATGTTTCGATCTACTTCCCACGTTATAAGAAAAGGGTGTTAGTCGTATTACGACTTGTATCACAGGAATGTTAGTGTTGAGAGATACTCGGTATCGTAGAAGTTTGAACAAAAGGTGTTAGTCATATAGTGACTTATGTGCAAATGAAGATATGCTTAATTTTGGAGATGTACTTAATGGAAAAGATAAGAGTCTAGTGAAACTCGAATAGGAAGCTATGGGCTACTGCCGAGTTAGACTGGCCAGCTGACTCTATAGTTAGCCGATGCAGTTCCAGGAGAGTGCAGCTAGAAACCTAGTTAAACGGAATCAGCAAAAGCCTTGAGCATAGGCTCGCATTGGCAGGGCTACCTCATGAACAACTTTTCAATGAGAGGCAAGGTCATCACTAACCTCACACAGAGAGTATTCAAATGAACGTATTGAGCGAGTACGTATGTAAAATATCTTGGTAGCAGGTAAAGTGAAACAAAGTACATTGAACTACATGAGATCGCAAATGGGCGCAAGAGAAAAAGAGATAACATGAGACAGAGTAAATTATGTGAGAATAAAACTCATAGGTTGATATGAGTGATTTTGATGTAATTAAGTGGTGTGGACCACAACAAGTTGTATTATATTATGGTCACTTGTGAAAGATGGATTACCAGAATGCCGGTTAGCAAATGTATTGGAAATTTAAATTCTAGATGTTGTATTGTAGTGCATAGGTCCTGTGATGGTTGCACTGTATATCCATGTATAACGAATGGTATGAATGGCATTGGGTAATCAAACTTAGAAAGTATAACATGTGGCTTGTGGGAATAAGACCCCATATGTGGGTGAATGTGATATGAATGTGTAAAGAAATCCTTGAAATACATCAATTGATGAGAGACTGTAGTAAACATAAACGTATGATAGAAAACAGTGATAGCGTAAATGCATGGACTTGTGTTCGGTGTATTATCCTGAAGGGAGTACAATATCCGTATTAGAGAAAAAACGTAATGAAGAGGTAAATACTAGACACTGTTGGTATATTAAGTGACTATACAAAGATGGAAGGAAACAACGAACACCGCTGATATGATGGTTGTGCTTCCCCATCTGGTTTTGAAAGCCATATGGATAATGGGATGGTTAGCAAAGAAGCGACATGAAGATGAAGGAACGAACTTGAGAATATGGATAGAAGATTCTATCCGAGATGATTGGAATGGAAATAAGTAGAACCCAAGCCCTGTCGAAATTTTTCGGGATGAAAATTCTAAAAGGTGTTAGTATTGTAACACCCCGAAATCTTAACCCAGGAAATAAAGGAAATTCCCTCTTAAGAGTGAAATTAAAGGGTGATTAATTTATTAAGATGAGTCAAGGTAAATGGCTTTGGAATGTAATTGAGTAGAGAATAAATTTAATTGGGTCAATGGCCCACTTAGGATCCAATAGATAGTGGATACGGTTAGAATATATTTAATTGGATCAATTAAGACCCTACGGGTCATGGATAGAATTTGAATGAAAATAAGCAGATAAGTGTGATTTAATTGGGTCAAATGCCCAATTGGGACCCAATGGATCAAGATGAATTGATGATTAGGGTTTGGTTTGAAAACAATTGGTAAATGTACTTAAATGGGCCAATTACTAATTTGGGACCCAATGGGTCATTTATGAGCTGATTTTAAATAAATGGGTGGACTTAAGTTAATTGGGTCAATTACCCAATTAAGACCCAAATCCACCTCATCAAGTGAGGTGGCAAATGATTAAATACAAATGAGGGCATGGTCGACTAAGCCATGATTGACTTGGTCAATCATGGGTGAACCCAAGTATTGAGTTGAATTATTTTGAGTTGGAAATTAATCCAAATTGAATTAAATAGAGTTGAATTAAAGAGATGAGTTGAATAAGGAGATGGAGCGTTCCATCTCAAGGGACACCATCATGATCCACACGTTAGGGGAGATGGAGGGTCTCATCTCATGGGATGAAGACAAGCACCAACGTTGGGGGAGATGGCGGGTCTCATCTCATGGGTTGAAGACAACCATTATGAAAGAAATGAGGAGTTTCATCTCAAAAGACACCACCGTTATGAGGAAGTGGAGGGGTAAGGTTTTCGTTGTTACAAAGAAATATCATCAAGAGACACCACTCCCCTTGGCCGTCCCCTCCATGAGAGTTTTCCATTTTATCTTTTCTTTCTCTCTCTCTCTCTCTCTCTCTCTCTCTCTCCCCCCCACATTTGGTCTTAACACTTAGGGGACCAGAAAAGCATCTAAGGAAAGAGAAGAATTAATGAAGAATTGGAAGGAGTTGGGGTTGATTTCAAAGGAACATCACCAAGGGGCACATCATACCTCTTGGCCGAACTTCACCTCTTGGAAACAAGAGGTTTCTCTCCTCTTCTTTTCTATCCATTTCCATCTACATCATCAACACTTAGAGTAGTTGCTGAAGAATAAGAAAGGAGAGAAGGATTAAGGAGGAAAGACCGAAATAAAGAAAACGAAGGAGACGTGGAAAGAGGTATGTGTTGAGTTTAGAGTTATGGGATTATGACATAGGAAACCATAGGTTTGGCCATGGTGTAGCCGAACCTATGGGTTCTATTTCGGATTGGATGAGATTTGGCCATGATGTATGGCCGAACCCCATTAAGTGATTTAATCATGGGTAGGTGTTTGTTAAAAAGGAAAAGATGAACCATAGGGTTCGGCCATGTTGTATGGCCGAACCCCATGGAAGTGGATTATTAATTTCAATGGGTTTTTTAGAGGATGAAAAGGGTGGATGTATGTTAGTAATTTTAAAGGGTTTTAAAGGAGGAAAATGATGGAGGAATATTGATGGATTTACATGTATTTAGACCATGAAAAAAATGGAAACAAGGAACCATGGGCTTGGCCATGTTGTATGGCCGAACCCCATGAACCATTTTGATGGATCACTTGGTAGATCTATGCTTGTTTAAAGGATGATTTCTCTGCGATCTAAACCTCTCGGTATAGTCGACATGTTGGTGAATAGACTAGTCGATGTGACACATGTCGATACTGTGCTAAATTGAGCACTGCTGAAAGGGGCAAAAAATTGTCGAAAGGATTCGACATGTCGATGAGAGAAGACATGTCGGTAGGACGGTAAACTTATGTAACACGCCGAGATCTTAACCCAGGCAGTAAAGAAAAATTTCCTCTTAAGAGTGAAATTAAAGGGTGACTAATTTATTAAGATGAGTCAAGGTAAATGGGTTAGGAATGTAATTGAGTAGAAGATAAATTTAATTGGGTCAATGGCCCAATTAGGATCCAATAGATAGTGGATACGGTTAGAATATATTTAATTGGATCAATTAAGACCCGACGGGTCATGGATAGAGTTTGAATGAAGATAAGCGGATAAATGTGATTTAATTGGGTCAAATGGCCAATTGGGACGCAATGGGTCAAGATGAATTGATGATTAGGGTTTTGTTTGAAAAAAATTGGTAAATGTACTTAAATGGGCCAATTACCAATTTGGGACCCAATGGGTCATTTATGAGCTGATTTTAAATAAATGGGTGGACTTAAGTTAATTAAGTCAATTACCCAATTAAGACCCAAATCCACCTCATCAAGTGAGGTGGCAAATGATTAAATACAAATGAGGGCATGGTCGACTAAGCCATGATTGACTTGGTCAATCATGGGTGAACCCAAGTATTGAGTTGAATTATTTTGAGTTGGAAATGAATCCAAATTGAATTAAATAGAGTTGAATTAAAGAGATGAGTTGAATAAGGAGATGGAGAGTTCCATCTCAAGGGACACCATCATGATCCACACGTTGGGGGAGATGGAGGGTCTCATCTCATGGGATGAAGACATGCACCAACGTTGGGGGAGATGGAGGGTCTCATCTCATGGGTTGAAGACAACCATTATGAAAGAAATGAGGAGTTTCATCTCAAAAGACACCACCATTATGAGGAAGTAGGAGGGTTTTGGTTGTTACAAAGAAATATCATGAAGAGACACCACACCCCTTGGTTGTCCCCTCCATGAGAGTATTCCATCTTATCTTTTCTTCCTCTCTCTCTCTCTCTCTCTCTCTCTCTCTCCCCCCCCCCCCCCACCCCACATTTGGTATTAACATTTAGAGGACCAACAAAGCATCAAGGAAAGAGAAGAATTAAGGAAGAATTGGAAGGAGTTGGGGTTGATTTCAAAGGAACATCACCAAGGGGCACATCATACCCCTTGGCCGAACTTCACCTCTTGGAAACAAGAGATTTCCATCTACATCATCAACACTTAGAGAAGTTACTGAAGAATAAGAAAGGAGAGAAGGATTAAGGACGAAAAACCGAAATAAAGAAAACGAAGGAGATGCGGAAAGAGGTATGTGTTGAGTTTAGAGTTATGGGATTATGATAAAGGAAACCATAGGTTTGGCCATGATGTAGCCAAAACCATGGGTACCATTTCGGCCATGATGTATGGCTGACCCCATCAAGTGATTTAATCATGGGTAGGTGTTTGTTAAAAAGAAAAAGATGAACCATAGGGTTCGGCCATGTTGTATGGCCAAACCCCATGGAAGTGGATTATTAATTTCAATGGGTTTTTTAGAGGATGAAAAGGGTGGATGTATGTTAGTAATTTTAAAGGGTTTTAAAGGAGGAAAATGATGGAGGAATATTGATGGATTTACATGTATTTAGACCATGAAAAAAATGGAAACAAGGAACCATGGGCTTGGCCATGTTGTATGGCCGAACCCTATGAACCATTTTGATGGATCACTTGGTAGATCTATGCTTGTTTAAAGGATGAATGATCAAGCTAAGAAAATGGAGGAAATTATTGTGGATCTATGATTATGTTAATAAATCATTCATGGACCTAAGTTATGTGTAAATAAGATGGTGATTAACTATGAAAATGAATGGTATTTAAGATGGGAAAAGATAAAAGAAAAAAAGAACCATGGGTTCGGCCATGTTGTATGGCCGAACCCCATGAAGGGCTTTTCATGAACCTAGGTGTATGATGAAGATGACATTTTATGGACTTAGGTTGTTAAATGGTCAACATATGTGATTGGATGAATAAATCCAAAGATAGATGGTGTTGGACCCATTTCGTTTAAAGTAAAACAAGGGTTAAAAAGCGGGGTCAAAACCAAAGAGTGAGGTTCGGCCATGTCGTATGGCCGAACCCCACAAGTGAGTTTTGGTGGACAGTGGGTAGTGGACAGTGAACAGTGGGTAGTGAATAGTGGACAATGGACAATGGACAGTGGATAGTGGACAGTGGGCAGTGGGTAGTGGACAGTGGACAGTGGAAAGTGGACAGAGGGTAACTAGCTGATTTTAAAAATGAAATATTTATATGATTTTCCAAATGGTTAGGTTAAATTGGAAGGATGAAGGGAATGGTTCAAATCAATTGGAATAATTAATTTGGTTATTTTATGGAATTAAATGGATCATCAAATTGATGTATGTATATGTGATTAAATGTAACAAGGTAACGGGATTTCACAAATGGTGTACGATCTGCTTGACGCGATCGGTGATCGATTTTTGGACGGAAACACAAGGACTCGATATTTGGACGTTGGTAGGATTCCTACCTTATTGAAAACCATGGAATATGTATATATGATGATTTTAATTCATGTTTTGATGAGTTATTTTGGTATCAAATGATATGTTTCAATTATGGAATTTTAATGCTATGATGTTTATTATTATATAGCATGTTGGCATTTGCATCTCATGCATGGCATGGGAGGGATCAAATGAGGGGAGTCCACGCTTCCATTCAGTTTCCGATAAAACAATCGTGGGGAGGAATCCACACTGATTCCAAGTTACGATGATTGTGATGTAAACGAAGTCCAAGCTTCGTTCGGTGGGACCGAAAAACAATCGTGGGGAGGAATCTACACTGAGTCCTATGGATTTGTAACTGAAGTCCACGCTCCATTCGGGGCGACCGATAAGGCATTCGTGGGGATACCTTGATGAGGATTTTCCATCAAGAGGATACTATGTTTGTAATGTAATCGGAGTCCACTCTCTGTTCGGGGCGACCGATAAGGCATTCGTGAGGATACCTTGATGAGGATTTTTCCATCAAGAGGATACTGTGTGATTGTGATATGGATGATAGGTGGGATTCATGGCATATGACACCCATGGCATGGCATTGACTTGCATGGTTTTGATATTATGTTATCTATGTGATTTTCATACTAATGCATGTGTTGACCCTACTCGGAGTACCTACTAGGCACGTTGTCTAACTCCCTACTTCTACCTTAGATGATGACACATGAAATGGACGGAACGAAGGACGCGATCGGAGCCTAAACTTAAGAGCTTGGATAATTTAGTTTCACTTTATTTAAGTTTATTCATGGACAATGTAATTTGAATAGCTAGTATTTGGGAATGTAATAGCTTAGACTATTTGCTATGGATCGAATGACGATTAACTTGGATTAAGTTAATCTATATTGATTGCCTTCCTTGCTAAGTAAATGTTGTAATCCAGTGCTATTTTATCCAATGGGTATTCTGCAAGTCGTAGTATCGCGTGTGAAATGTTTTAGTGGACTTGTCCTCGCACACCCATGGTCGTCCCGCTCTCTCTCACTTTTTTATTAAAAAAAATAAATAGACTCTGATTTTTGGTGAGTGAAAAAGGGTGGGGCGTTATAGCTTAAGTTAAAAAGACCCTTTCTGTGAAAGCAACAATCCATTCGAATTTATCGTTCTCCCACCCGCGAAAGCCCTGGCTATTTCTCTTTTCGCTCCTTGTCCTAGACCCAACGTTGCTACCTCCCGGAGTGATTTCTCACCAGAAAAACTTTGGGTTTTTGTTCCTCTCACCTCAAGAAACGAAGGTGTCACGGATATTTTGGTTTTTCGTGTTCAGGTAAGCACAGAAGCTTCTCTCACCTCAGTTTTTTTCTTTGAGTCAGCTTTACCCAAGTAAACCGTTCCAAAGATGAGATTGCCAAAGAATTTATGAACTCCTGATTTGGAGGAACATGCTCAAGCTCGCTCTCCACCTCCCAAGAGACCAAAACTTGCTAGGAAAAAAACATTTGCTGTCTCGAGACCTAGCCGTACGCTCTAAGACTTAAGGATTCTGACTTTGAAAATACACCTCTGGCTAAACTGCCTCTTGTCAAATCCAAGTTCGTAGGTCAACCCCATTCTCAAATCCCATCTGAAAGGGTAGAAGAACCTGCTGTGGAAGAATACAATGACCAGGAAGAAGTCAGAGAAGAAGGAGACTTGGATGAGGAAGAAGAAGGCACTGATATTCGGAATGTAGAAGGAGTTAGGGCTTCTGGGATAAGTGATGAGGAAGGAGAATCCTCAGATGAAGAGGGTGCTGGTCCCTATCTTCAACCCTAGTTCGACGTAGATGTTTCAAAGACTTCAATATAGAACGAACTAGTTGTGTAGTTGATTTGTATAAGCGTGGGGCTAAGCAATAGCTACATGACATGGGGTGGTCGAATTTAGTGCATTGGGGTGGAAAGATGTATTCTTCCTTGACCACGAGAATGTACTGCTCCATTAGAGATGATCCAAAAACAAATTGTTTCTAAATTCTGTTTAAAAATGGAGAATCAGTACAAGTCTCTACTCATCTTGTCTCTGAACTTATTGGGATCTCCTTTGTACCAAATATTGCTCTACGCATCATTCATCCAAAGATAGAAGTACCTGAGCAAAAGAAATTTGCCAATAGATTGTGTGGAAAAGAAATAGAGTGGAAAAAAAAAAAATATATATATATATATATATATGGATCAACAGTGCAGACTTACTTCCACAATTCAAAGTTCTCCACCTTCTTTTCTGCTCTAATCTATATCCTAGTCATGGGAACAGGGATAATTTAAATCCTCCCATGATTATTCTCCCCGACAGGGTTGCTCGCAAAGAGAAATTTTGCATGTCTACTTGGATGTGTCATTCTATCTCTATGTACTGAAAATCAGCAAGGAAAGGATATCATCCCTTCTGTTACCTTATATCAAAACTGGTTGAGCACTTCAAAATCAAGCCAAGAAAAGGAGAACTGCCAAGATCCACCTGACCCATCGACGAGACCATTCTTCGAAAAAGTCTTCCTAGAAGTTTAGATGAGTCCATCTTAGAGAACAATGATTTTTCCTCCTCTGGCCACCCTATGTTTGAAGAACCAGAAGAAGGAGATGAAGAAGAATAAAAGGGAAAAACAACTGAATCTACTCCTACAAGTCTGAAAGCTTTATAAGAACGACTTCAAGTTCAGTTCAATTATCTTTCAAGCACACTTGATGAGCATGAACTTCTTCTAAAACAAATTCTTACTATCATTACCTCGAGTCAATCTCAACCTTCTACCTCTGTTCCTCCTCCTGATGTTGCACCACCTCAGCTTCTCACATTTTATTTTGGTTGTATAAACATTAACCACCTTCGGTGCAAACTCTATTATTTTTGGATTGATGTTGTGGTGTGCTTTAGTTTGATATGTGCTGAATTGTATGTATTTCCTTCTATCTCTTGTCTATTGTTAACTTGGTTTTTGTTAAATATACTAAGATGCAGGTTATGATAAGTTGGTTTTGTGTTGGCATGTTAAGGGAGATAGGGATTGGGCTCTGATGTCATACACATCTTTGAAGTTTAGGGGAGCACAAAATATGTGCTGGTTAGTACCTGTCACTGATCATGATAGTGTAAGGAGGAAGGATGATACAAGCTTGAAAGGAAGCTTGATGAAAAATAAACTTAAAGGTAGCTAAGTTTATGGGGAGATAATCTGGAGAAGCTAGAAAGTATAGCTTACTCCATGAGGAAGATGAGTCAAAAAGCTAAAGGAGATAGCTTGAAGAATAGGGGAGAAGACTCCAAATAGGGAAGCTAGGAAAATTAGCTTGACCCATGAAAAAATCAGCTAAACTGGAAATGCATTGAACTGTGGGGAACCATGTGTTGGAACAGAACTTATTTAAGCACTAACTAAAAAAAAAACATGGGGGATGCTTGAAATTCAAATCCTTCCAACTGAAGGGGAACTCCATGTCTGCCTCCTAACCTTCGTCAATTGTATGATAAAATGGAGGAGAAATTAATCAAAGCTATAAGACATCAAAACCAATTATGGGGGCTAATTGGTGAAGCCTAAGTGCTTGGGCCTCTAGGACGAGAGAGCCTTGAAGGGGAGGAATATGAAGAAGCCAATGGACTTAGGGGAATGTCTATGCTCGGAGTTTGGGACGTCAAACTCAAAGAAGGTTGGGGGAGAAAATCTTCTCAACACTGATAGCTTGGATATGCTATGGATAGTGTTGGTAGCTAGGAAATCATGGTGTTAGAGGAAAGTATGAATACCAATCTTGTTTAGTCCATGGTTGCATATTTATGTTTTGGACTAACCCCTCTAATGATTTTCTAATATTGCTTGCTTATGTGCTTGAACAGGAAAACACGAAATGAAGCAAGCTGAACAAGAATACGCGAAGATCATAGTCTTGTTTACAATTTGAATATATACATGTAATCAATGGAATATGCTTGTATTCAACTGTGATGTAATAAGAGTGGGCTTGTAATTGGGTTAGCTTTTAGGTTTTGTCAAGAATTTGAAAAAGGGGGAGATTGTTAGTGCCCCAACTTGCCGAGTCCTTAAGTTTGTCAATTTCATGACTTTGAAAGAAGTACTTACTAGAAGCTTGAAGACTCAAGGTGATCAAGAGTGAAGATCACGCTCCATCGGATTGAAGATCATCGTTATAGCAATTACAAGAAAAGTCTTTGGCCATAGATGACTTTAGGTGGTACCCACACCATAGAGATGACCATTCATAGGCTTAATTGAACAAATGGTAAAAACATAAAAAGTGTAGAGAGGAAGCTTGATAGTGAATTGGAACCCAACTTGGAAATATGTATTTGGTTTCACTGTCAGCACGACCAATCGTTCTCACCGACCCCTCGGTGGAGACATGATCGACCCATCGTGGTCAAAGACTGCTTGACCAGATCGACAAAGGTTCTGTATCTTAGAACTGTCATTTTGGTTGTGCCCCTGATCGAGAGTCTCGTATGCACCGACCTCTCGGTAAAAGGTTAAAATGACCTCTCATGGTCAACAACTCTTCGATAGAGACTTATGAGTTCTGGAACTTAGAACTCAGGTGTACTTTCAAGAAAATAGACATATCGGTAGTTCAAGACCGATCGAGAGTGCCAAGACCGACCCCTCGGTAAAGGGCAACAGGTCGGTCTGGGTAAGACTGGTTTCTGGACTTGAAACTCTGGCAGCATAGTGGTATCATGATTGTCGACCCATCGGAGACACCGACATGCCGACAGAGAAAAAATTATACCGTTGGGAGTGCATTTAATGTGCTACGGTCGGGTAGTTGAACGGTAATAAACATAAACACCGACTCGTCACTGACCTATCGGTACTAGACAGCTTGAAAAACTGTTAAGACTCCTCTATAAATATGAGTGTTGTGTGATCATTTAATTATCTTCCTAAAACTGAGAATTCATGCACTCAAATGAACAATCGACTCTCTTGTGCTTACACCTGAGAATCATAGACAACCAATCTATTGATTGAGTTGGTAAAAGAGAGACTGAGGACGAAAGAAAAAGATACCAACTAGGATAGATATTGGCGAACCAATTTCCTAGTCACTCGGAGACTGTGATTGTTATACGATGGCTATAAGGCGGAACTTCGGCACACACTGGATGGACCTTTGAGAAGCACACATCTACGAGAAAGAACTTCAAGGCAAGTGCCTCTTGGTTTTAATTGTGTTTTAAAACCTTGGTCCTGTGCAAGTTGATTACTGGAGGCTTGGCTCCAGAACCACTATTAAAAACTCTAGAGTGTCGTCTCTGGCACATGTGGTGGGTGAAATTCCCAACCAATTGAGTGAGGTGGAATTTCTACTCTAATTGTGAGGGTGTAAGTCCCCACTTAGTGAATTTAGGGATAGATCAAGGTTGAACTAGTCCTAACAGTGGATGTAGGTTAGCTAACCGAACCACTATATATCTTGTGTCCTTGTGCTTGTGGTGCTAGAGCTAATTTATTGTGTTGAGTTCATAATCACATTTGTTTACACACTTGATTGCAATAACCGTTGCATAAACATTCGTCAATCAAGGAATTTTTAAAATGGCCAACTAATTGGGATTGACCTATTCACACCACCCCCCCCCCCCCCCCCCCCCCCCCCCTCCCTCCTCCTCTAGGGTCAACCGTGTCCTATCTCACCGGGAATTTCATTATGCATAATTCGTACCCATGTGAGTAATAAATTTAAGACACAACAATTTTTTGGCGTCGTTGCCGTGGAAATCAAATCAAAATAAATAAACAAATTGAGTACCATTAAATTTATATGACTTACGAAATATTGCTATTTTCAGAATATTACTATTTTCGACAACTCTTTAAAATTGGAAATTTCTATTTTTGGAAAATCTAAATTTTGAAAGTTTCCTTCAAATGGAGATTTTTGAAAATATCGATATTCTCGAATTAAACTATTTTTATAAAGTTGCTAAATTTTGAAACTACTATAGTTAGAATTTTCTACTTTATTTGGAGATCCTAAAATTTATTAGTTTCCTCATTTAGCAAGAATTTTTCTAATCTTGAAATTTTAACAACTTACTTTAGGAAATATTATTTTTGGAAAGTTTTTATTTTTAGAAAAATCTATTTTTGGAAAGTTTCCATTTTTAGAAAATCTCCAAACTTATAAATTATTGTTTGCATATTTGCTTGAATGTCGTGTGGTAAAGTAGGATTGAATTTTTCACAATATCTAGAAAAACAAGATAATAAAATGGTCCATGCATGTCCTTTAATAAAATGAACTTAGGAACCATTAGATTTGTTTTAGGGTTTCATGCTCGTTAGAAACCTTTTCAATCTAAATCAATTGTTTTAACCAATGAATAGTTTTCCTTAAAGAATGGTGTCTAAGGCTAGTTCTGTCTCCAAGGTGTGAGGTCAAGCACGTCTAAGGATATGTTGGGATGAAATGTCGTCTGTGCTCCCCCACTTACCTGGGAACTTACCTAACTATCTTGTGGTTAAACTCTCATTGGAGACTTAGATTATTTGGAAAGAAAATTAGGAGAAAAGACTAGTTTTTAAGATCCCTTAGAACCCAATAAAATTTGATTGCAATAGTGCAAGTCGAATATTAACTTAGGCATATTTTGTGTTATATTTGGTTGAGCGTGAATGATCGTGTCGATGTATGCCTCATTCGTCTCATAATTCTTCCAATCGTTTGGTACGAGTTACATTGCCGGTCAATTTACCGATCATTGCGTCTGGAGCCCATTCAAGCTCAGTCTTAGACATAGCCAGTCCACCCACATCACCATCTACTCCATCACCCAAAATGGCTGAAGGACCTGGAATCACAAAAGCTCTTCAAGACTACTTTTCATCGGTCACAGCTGATACACCTTCGAGTGTAGTCATCCCACCAACCAATGCGGCCAATGAACTTAAACTAGCCCTTTTACATCTTTTACCTTCATTCCATGTCCTTGATCGTGAGGATCCATACTTACATGTCAAAGAATTCCTAGAGATTTGTGCCACCAATAAAATTCTAAATGTCACTGAAGAATTTGTTAAACTTCGCCTATTTCCTTTTTCTCTTAAAGAAAAAATGAAGTCATGGTTGAACTCCTTGCCTGTAAATTCAATCAGAACATGGGATCAATTGGTTAATAAATTGTTGAATAAATTTTTCCTTATTTCCAAAATAAACGCCCTCAAAAAAGGAAATCTCAAATTTTGCATAGAAAGAGGGTGAACAATTCTTAGAATCATGAGAAAGATTCCAGGATACATTGAGCAAATGTCCTCATCATGATTTTGAAACTTGGAGAGTCGTATAATTTTTCTATGATGGCTTAACCACATCTAGCCGTACTTTGGTTGAGATTATGAAAAATTAGGGCTGCAACTTGAGTCGGCGGGCCGAGTTTTAATAAACCCAACCCTAACCCGACTCACTCCATATTGAACCCAACCCAACCCAACCCGACCCGAATAAGAAACCCGAGATAGTGAACCCAACTCGACCCGAGATTGTAATACCCTTAACCCAACCCGACCCGACTCTTAACCCGACAAAACCTGACCCGAGTTGCAGCCCTAGTAATTTTATATGTTTCTGGATGAAAGTCCTTCTTTCAGAAATGGATGCTGCTGCTTCTGTAATCTCTATGGATGTGGCTAGTGTGGAGGAGAAGGAAGGCCTTCCCATGGAAGCTTTTGCTAAAGTGCATGAAATATTCAGCTACATGGATTGGCTTGATCCAAAAGATTAGAAATTACCGGCAGCCATGGCGGTACCGACGTCGATGAATACAAAAAGGAAGGTGCAGACGAGCTCAGCCACCAAGGCGAGGAAGCAGTCGGGCTGAGTCGCCTCCTCCCTGTTCCCCAATGCTATCTTCGCCATTCCGTCCTCCGGTAATTCGCCGATCCTTCCCACTGTCCTTCTCTCTGCTTGAGGAAATGCCCTATTTATAAACAGGGCCGAGACCCGTTAAGAAGAGAATGGAATTCCACCTACCCGTTAAGGAGCTCTGCCAAACTTTCCTCTCTCTTTTCTTTTCATCTTTTCTCAATGTTGTTTTTCCCTTTTCCTTTTCACCCATTTCTTCTGCTAGGGTTTGGGATAAGGCAGCCTTTTATATTAAGTTATGTTGGGTCGGGTCGGGTAGGGTAGGGTCAGGTAGGGTCGGGTTTTCTCGGGTCGGGTCGGGTCGGGTTGAAATTTAAAGACCTCAACCCAACCCGACCCGAATTTCGGTTGGGTTTTTCTTTTCTCAACCCGACCCGACCCTACAGCCCGACCATTGTAACCCGACCCTAGTTACAGCCCTATGAAAAATGGGGCATTTTTTGAACAAAATGAAAATGAAGGATGAAATTTCTTAGAAAATTTTGTAGAAACTCTAAGCGATTGGATTTTTCTAAAAGGGAGAGTTCAGTGCAACCTCTAAGAGAGGAGGTTTGTATGACGTTAGGACAATCTTTGACGTTAAGCTTGCAATTGCAAATCTAACGAAAAAGATAGATGTGTTAGTAGTAACTCAGGTGATTAACCCACCAATAGGATTGAACAATGAGGCTTGTGCGATCTATTCGAACCTTGGACACACTACCCCGAGTTGTCCGTCCTCAGTACAAAATGTTGAGTTCTCAACCTGAACAGGCCAATGCAGTCAATAATTTCGAAAAACACAGCAAGGAACCCCATTTTCTGCCACATACAATCCTAACTGGCGAACCATCCAAATTTCTCTAGGTGGTAAAATCAACCTCTGGTGAGTAATGGACCCCATCAATATCAACGTCAAAGATACCAACCACCTCAAAATCAACCATTTCATCCATTCCAGCCAAATCAGTCTTATCAATCCAATCCACCTCAACGTAAACCTTCTCTTTAGGATACATTGCATTAGTTTATGCAATCTACCCAGTAGGCTATGTACAAGCTTGAAATACAGCTTGGTCAGTTAGCCATTACGATAGGAGACGGGGAGAAAGACAAATTACCCACTCAACCTATACCCAAGCGAAAGGGACAGTATGAGGTTTCATCATCTAAACCAGAAGATGTTAAATCAATTACTACATTAAAATCGGGAAAACAAGTTGATAACAAAGTGAAAATGCCTAAACAATAGGATGACAAAATTCCTGGTCAATCCAAGCATGACGATAACTCATTGAGTCCATCGCAGTCCAAATTGTTCCGAAGTACTCTACTAGAAAGACATATGAACCTAAGGCTCCATATCCTCAAAGGTTGAACACAATGAAAGGAGTTCCTTATGGTGACATACTAGAGGTATTTAAACTTGTCAGTATCAATACTCTACTGTATGCCATCAATCAAGTTCCCTCTTATGCCAAATTTCTCAAAGGCCTCTGTACGGCCAAAATGAGAACTAATGTACCCACAAAAGCATTTCTAGCTGAAAATGCAAGTGTAATCCTCCAACGACCATTTCCAATTAAACATAAGGATCCTGGATGCCCAATCATTTTATGCACCATTGGTACATACACAATTGTCAGGGCTTTATTAGATATTGAAGCAAGTGTCAACCTACTGCCATACTCTGTTTATGAGCAATTAGGCTTAAAAAAATTAAAACCCAACCGTATCACACTGCAATTAACTAATCGATTTGTGAAAATTCCAAGAGGTGTGATAGAGGATGTTCTAGTGAAGGTCGATGATTTCTACTTTCCTGTCGATTTTGTGGTATTGGATACTCAACCTACTCAGAATGAAAATGGACGCATTCCGGTTATTCTTGGATGGCCATTTGTGGCCACTGCTAAAGCTGTCATCAATTGCCAAAATGGTATGCTTAGATTATCATTTGGAGATCTAACGACTGAACTCAATGTGCTTGGTTTGTATCGATAAGCTCTCTCCTGTAATGCCCCGCCCTTTCCGAGAATTATGCATAATGAAATTCCCGCTCTAATAATAATAATTTAGACTCTGATATTCTCGGAAAGGGCGGGGCGTTACAGTTGGTATCAGAGCGAAATAGGAAGTTGAATCATCGAAGTAAGATTAAGACGGTTTCATGTCTCACTGACGGATAAGAATCCCAACTGACCGACTCTTCGGAGTCCACTGACTGGGAGCCGGATTAATTTACTTCGAGTGACTCGGACTGAACAATCAATCTGAGAATGACAATGAAAGATAGCAAAGTAAAGTACAGTCATCATAACTGGATATATCAAACATAGCAAAGTAGGATGTACTCCCCTGAAACTCCCACACTGAAAAACAAACAACAGGAATTTAGAGATTTCCCCAGAAACAAAAGAAAACAAAGAGTGTTGATTTGGCAATCTTCCCAAACAAAGTACATGATATTATGCATGATCAAATTCCCTGAAAACCAAGAGTGGTTAATTTAGAATTATTGTTGAAAATTTTTGTGTTTGAAATGATGTGGCACAGATATGTCAAGCAACGAGGAATACACTAAGTTATGGGATAAAGGGACACCTAGTTGTCCAGTGGATTTGGTAGCGACTTCCAACTAGTATCAGCATGGAAGTCAATGTGGACATTCAAGAGGGGCCTCCCGAGGAGGAGGAATGGAACCTAGCACCATTGGAGGAGGTGAACCTAGCACCATTATCGGAGTATCTTATGGAAGATATTCCTTGGTTAGTGGGACCTCCTGAGGAAGAAGAAGGGGATCTAGCAATTTTTTTGGAGGATCCTATAGCAGATGTTCCTATAATATTGGAGTCACTTGGGGAGATAGATCCCTACGATACATGTGAGTTGTGCAATCAAGACGGGCACAACTGTAGGTATTGTCCTCACCCTTTAGGCATTGTCTGCCCGTTCT
Source organism: Chimonanthus salicifolius (assembly GCA_013350335.1). NCBI lineage: Eukaryota > Viridiplantae > Streptophyta > Magnoliopsida > Laurales > Calycanthaceae > Chimonanthus > Chimonanthus salicifolius. The sequence goes on along the minus strand of CM023537.1, from coordinate 19,789,801 downwards.
ATGGACTGCATGGGCATGGAAAGGCGAGGACTAATTGTCCTTATATTGGAGGACCTGGATTAATACCCTGCACGACATGTGAGGTATTGGGGCACATGGCGATGACGTGTCCTGATAACCGTTTCAAGTTCGCTGATGATGCGGGATCTTCTACGGAAGACTAGGCTAGGAAGTAATATGAAGGGGTATTAAAAAGATGGATTATTTGGTAAGGGTGTATTTTGTTCTCTATAGGGTTTTGTTTCACCCTACCCACCTTTGTACAAGGATGAAGTATGAATTTATATAAAGTATGCGATGTTATGATTCTAAGAGGATTTTTGGGACTAAGATATGGGTGACGAGGTCACTTGACTACATTGAGACGTGGTATGGGTGCGTCCCTCACGTGATGTTGATGATTGAGATGTGGTATGGGTGCGTCCCTCACATGGTATTGATGAGATAAGAATATAAACTTCATGAGTATGGCTTTGAGTAGCTATGAGGCTGTGGGAACCTTGATACGAAATACGGAGACTTGGTCCCGTAGGGCTACCGTTGAGGAGTGGGTCCCTCGCATGCTACGCGCTGGAGGGCGCTCTCACAGCTGTTTGGCACACTAGATGTGCTAGCTTCGTCAGACGCGGAGCGACCACCTTAGAGCTTGACTGAATCACCTATGAGGTGAAGGGATGCAGGGCGAGGTAGACCGAATCACGTTGGTCGTGGGTCTTCTGCTTGGTAAGTCATAAGCCCTAAGTCTTGCAAGGGGTCGGGATATATTTGTGATTTGATATAGTTACCACAGTCTTATAGTGATTCATTTGAATGTTGTTTCCTACGGATATTAATCATGGATAAATGATACTCATGGACAGAGTGATATCAAGGATGGATTGTTTCCATGAATGGATTATACCCATAGGTGGGTTATATTCATGGATGGTTAGTAACTATAGTATAGATGATGCTCCTGGACAGAGTAATACCAAGGATGGATTGTTACCATGAATGGATTATACCCATAGGGGTTATATTCATGGATGATTATAAAACAGGGATAGATGATATTTAGTGAAAGCGAAACACCAGGGATGGATGTATTTAACCATGGGTGATTATTCCCATGGTGGTTTGGATTGATGCCGGGAATTGGTATCGTGGAAGTTGGAACAAAAGTTGTTAGTCACATAGAGACTTATGTGCAAAGAAAGATGTGTTTAAATTTGGAGATGTACTCAACGGAAAAGATAAGTGTCTGGTGAAACTTGAATGGGAAACTATGGACGACTGCCGAGTTAGACTGATCACCTGGCTCTGTAGTTAGCCAATGGAATTCCAGGAGAGTGTAACTAGAAACCTAGTTAAAATGGAATCAGAAAAAGCTTTGAGCATAGGCTCGTGTTGACAGACTACCTCACACGGAGAGTAGATGAAAGAACATATTGAGCAGGTATGTATGGAAAATATCATGAGAACAGGTAAAGTGAAACAGAGTAGATTAATCTACGTAAGATCACAAATGGCTCCTTACGAGGCTTTATATGGTAGACCGTGTAGGTCGCCGGTATGTTGGACAGAGGCTGGAGAGCCTGCATTGATTGGACCAGAACTAGTCGCGGAGACTACTGCGCAAATAAAGTTGATACGTCAACACTTACTGACTGCACAGAGTCGGCAGAAAATTTATGCTGATAAAAGGAGACGGTTTCTGGAATTTGAAGTGGGAGACATGGTATTTCTAAAGGTCTCTCCACGGAAGGGACATATGAGGTTCGGAAAGAAAGGAAAACTGTCACCAAGATTTGTGGGACCGTTTTCCATCATGAGAAGAGTGGGGGAGGTGGCTTATCAGATAGCACTCCCATCACAATTAGCAGCTCTACACGATGTGTTCCACGTGTCGATGCTAAGGAAATACAATCCGGATCCGTCCCATGTTTTAAATGTTCAAGATATCAAAGCACAAAGCGACGTGACGTACGTCGAGAAGCCGGTTAGGATAGTGGAGACCGAACAAAGGGTGTTGCGAAACAGAGCGATTCAGTTCGTAAAAGTGGTATGGGACCGTCATGGTGGTGAAGAGGCCACGTGGGAACTTGAGTCGGAGATGAGAACAGCTCACCATGAATTATTTGTGTAATTTAATTTGAGAATCCTACTTCACTCGATCTTCGGGATGAAAATTTTAAAAAGAGGGTTATATTGTAACACCCCAGTTGCTCAATGAAGTGGAAAATTACGAAAATGCTCCTGAGTTATTAAATTAATTATTTGGTGATGTTAAGTAAGGAAATAGTGGAGCCCATTGCTCAAATTAAAATCATTTGAGCACATTATGAATGTTAAGTTTGATTGGATGGGTAATTTTCATCATTTGGGTCAAAAATGGCTAAATCAGTTGAGTGGGACTGAGGTGAGTTGGAATTAAATCAAGTAGTGAGTCAACTCAAGTGCATTAAATGAAATGCATTAAGTATGGTGAGTTGGACATGTGAGTTGGTTGAGTCAAAATGGAAGTCAAATGGGCTGTAAATTCAGTGAGTTAAGTGGAATATGAGGAGGTGTGGTAATCTCAAACAAACCCAAAACAAGTCCCACACGTTGGGGACTTGTTATGGTGAGTTTCATGCAAAACATTAAATGGGAATATGGGGGGTTTCTATTCCATTTGGAAACCCCAAGCCTTCAACGTTGGAATGCCAATGGGTGCATTTGTTGGCAGCAAGTGTCCCATTGGTTTAGGCAAGAATTGATGAGGAAGTGGAGGGGTTTTGAGGGCTGAATTATTAAAGGGAACAAACACCATCTTGGCCGTTTTTCACCATTGAAAAGCCAAGATTCTCCATCTCTCTCTCCCTCTCTCCAATTCATTTGCTTAAGTGGAACAGCAGAGGTTTTTGGCATCAATTATTCAAGCTTAAACCAATAAGGAATTAAGAAAGAAGGAAGGAAATAAGAAGGAAAGGAAGCAAGGATCAAAAGGCAAGACAAGAGCTTGGAATTTGGTAAGTGTTTCATGGACTTTTGGATTAATAAAGTGGGGTATGTATTGGGCCATGGTCATGGCCGAATACACCAGTGTTTAACCTTGATTATGGAGGATTTAAAATGGTAAAAAAATAACCATTGGGTTCGGCCACCATGGAGGGCCGAACCCCATGCAAGAGATTGCTTGGTTTTCATGTTTTGAAACATGAAAACCATGGATTTTGTGGACTGTTTTTACATATTTTATTAGTTTCAAAATACATGTTTTAATGAGGGTTAAAACATGGGTTTGGATATCAGAAAAGGCTGAAGTTTATGTGGTCTAAATCAGTGGATTAAAAGATGGAAATGGACCATTGGGTTCGGCCACTTTGCATGGCCGAACCCCATGGAAACAAGTGATTGTTTTTGATAGTTTTTGGAAATTAAAACCATATAGTTTGGGACTGATATTAGATGTTTAAATAACACCTAAAGCATGTTTGAAAGACCAAAACATGGACATAGGGTTCGGCCACCTTGAATGGCCGAACCCCATGTAAGTAATTGGTGTGATTTGGTGAGGTTTAATTTACTATTTTGGTGGATGTTTATGCGGCTAAACCATGTGTAATATGGTTGGGATAGCATGGTTTAATCATGACTAATCATGGGAAGTTGAGGGATCAATCAGATCAAGAGAACCATTGGGTTCGGCCATGTGCATGGCCGAACCCCATGGGGCTATTTTCTTGGGATGAATGGACCAAGTTATGGGTTTGCTTAGATGTGTTAAATAGAAATAAGCTTGCTGATTTTGGTTGGCCATTGGATGGCTGAACCATATGGTTCTTATGATTAAGGAGTAGGGCTTAAATTAAGAACATATGGTGGAAACGATGAACCAAGGGAACCATTGGGTTCGACCATGTTAGGGCCGAACCCCATGGAGAAGTTTTGGTGGATGAAAATGAGGATTGGAACCAAAGTGATTTGAATGGTTGTGAAGGATTAAGAGATCCAAATTGGATTGGTAGGGTTCGGCCAAGTAGTATGGCCGAACCCCACTAAGGTGGAATAATTATGGATGTTAGTTTCAATATGGTTTAAGGTCAATGGCAAAACCGTAAATACTAGTCAAAGTTCAATATGAAAGGATTGACCAAAGGAATTGATTTGTGGGACCAAAGTCCAAGTGGTATGGTTCGGCCATGGTGCATGGCCGAACCCTACCAAGACATGTTTGAAGTATTAAATGTTTATCAAATGAAAAAGAAGGATTAAACCCCACAAGATAGTATATGAGACCTAAACTTGATTAGGAATCAAGTAGATTAAGTATTGATTTGTTGTTATATAATAAGGTACCGGAAGTTGAACGACGAGCAAGTCGTGATCAGGTGACGCTAAAGAAAGATCAAGTACTGAAGTGAATCTTCAGTAGGTTTCCTACTTACTTGTAACCACGGTTTTTACCCAGTTTTTCTTATGATACTCTTGTTTTAATATATGTGTTTCAAATGATATATTATGCATTAACAAATGGCATACAGGCATTGGCATCTCATGCATAGACATGGGATTATGAATGAGGTTCTACAGTGTTTCAAGTTATAAGTTACGTCCTGCCTCGGTGGTGCAAGTCACGCTAGGAGGAGTAACATGATGATCATAGTCACATTGGTCTCCTTAGGCGATGAGAGTCCCTCCAGGAGGACTAATACATGATATGAATCAGTCAATGATGAAGAGATGGAAGTTGTATTGTAATTTACCTTGACGGTGCAAGGCACGTCAAGTGATGACTATGAAGGTACATGATGGGGGATGCTCATTGCATGTGCATACTTCATAACATGGTTTTACTTGTTTTTAATGATCATGTATTATGATATATATGCATGTTTTATATGCTAACGTGTGGTAGCCCTGATTCGGGAACCTACTGGGCGCGTTGATCTAACGCCCTAATTCTATCCTCAGAGGAGATTGCAGGTACAAGTAAAGGGAAAAAAAAGGTCGATGACCGGGAGGGGAGCCAAGCCTAAGTGCTTGAAATGAAGGACTGAACTACTTTATATTAGTGTCTTTTGAATACTTTTGTGGGACATGTAATAATTCATTACTTGCTATGGTTTGATTAGGTTGATAACATTTGGATGGTTGATCTATATTAAATAATGTTTAAGACTGTTACTTGATATCTGGTCTTTCTATTCCGCAATTAATCTAGGTTATTCCGCATGTTGATGTTAGTTCCATGTGTGATTCGTAATCATGGTCTATTCCATGTACACATGGGTGGCCAGTGAAGGTTCAGACTTGGGTAGTCTGAACTTAACTCGCGTCGTGACGCCGCCCGCTCTCTTTCGATGTTTTATTATAACTTTTAAAAAAAAAAAAATTAGACTCTGAGATTCTCGGAAAGGGCGGGGCGTTACATCTGCAAGGATGATCCATGCGAGGTTAATATGATCAAGAGTTTTGTCAATGAATCTTCCTACACTTCATCTGTGATGATCCATTAGAGAAGCTCTGTCCACCTTTAGCCCAAACTTCAATGAAAATGGTACACATGAAGTAAGCATTGTATTTGATGCATCTCCGTTTGAAAAAAAGTCATAAAATTTGAACCTCTCCCTGTTAGTCCATTTGTATTGTCTTCTTCTATCGAAAAGCCACTGAAATTAGAACTCAAAACACTCTTTGAAACTCTTAAATATTCTTATCTGGGACTATCATAAACTTTACCTGTTATCAGAGCTTCCGATTTAAGTTCTGAGAAGGAGTCTAGACTCCTGATTGTTTTAAAGAGATCATTGGGAAGTTATTGGATCCACCGTCGATCTCAAAAGAATTAGTCTGTCTGTGGTCATGCATAAAATTCACTAAAAAGAAAACTCCAAGACATCTAGGAACCACAGAGAAGACTAAATCCGACGATGTAGGAAGTGGTGAGAGCAGAAAGTTTAAAACTTCCTTGAAGCATGTATCATTTACCCGATCTCTAAAAATGCTTGGGTAAGTCCAATACAAATTGTTTCAAAAAAGTCTGGTGTGACTGTAGTAAAAAATGAAGATAATGAGCTAATCGTAACACGAATTCAAACGGGTTGGAGAGTTTGCATTGACTACCGTAAGTTGTACACTGCCACTAGAAAGGATCACTTCCCTCTTTCTTTTATTGATCAGATGCTTGAGCGTTAACCGGTCATACATTCTATTGATTTCTTGATGGTTATTTCAGCTATAACCAAATCTATGTTACTCCTGAGGGTCAAAGAAAACCACATTCACTTGTCCATTCGGTACGTTCGAATATCGTAGTATGCCATTTGGGTTGTGCAATGCACTTGCCACTTTTTAGCTGTGCATGATCAACATTTTTTCGATACAGTCGAACGTTTCCTAGAAGTCTTCATGGACGACTTCTCTGTTTTTTTATATACTTTTGACCAATACCTGCACCATCTGACTCTTATGTTAGTCAGGTGCAAAGAAAAGAACTTGGTACTGAATTGGAAAAATGTCACTTCATGGTAAAATTAGGCATAGTACTAGAACACATTATCTCTGAAAATGGAATCGACGTAGTCAAACCCAAAGTCGATTTGATCTCTAATCTTCCAAGACCTCAAACTGTTAAAGACATCCGATCATTCTTAGGTCATGCTGGAATTTACAGAAGGTTTATCAAAGGATTTAGTGACATATCGCGACCTCTTTGTAGACTCTTCACCAAGGATTTTGTTTTTAATTTTGATGAAAAATGTTTCATAGCCTATGAAAAATTGAAAACCGCTTTGACTTTCGGTCCGATAATACAGCCACCTGATTGGTCTGTTCCTTTTGAAATCATGTGCGATGCCTCTAATTACACCATATGAGCTGTTTTAGGACAATAACGGTTCCGAGAATGTGGTAGCAGATCATTTGTCTAGATTGATAACTGAATTCACAGATGATAACCATCCTATCACTGAGTCCTTTCCAGGTGAACAACTAATGTTAGTGTCCCATTTACCATGGTTTGTAGATATTGTCAATTATCTCATTACTGGTCAAATGCCTTCATATTGGACTAGGCAAGATAGATCTAAGTTTCTGGCATATGTCAAAAGTTTCATTTGGGATGACCCATACCTATTTAAACATTGTGTGGACTAAATTATTCGTCGTTGTGTCCCTGAAGAGGAATAACAAAGTGTCATAAGTTTATGTCATGACCAGGCTTCGGAAGCCATTTTAGTGCTAAAAAGACAACGGTCAAAAGTCTTGCAGCATGGATTTTATTGGATCTCCATATTTGGCGATACTCATACCTTCTATACTTCATCTAATAGATGTCAAAGACTAGGTGGTATACCTCGTCAAAAGATGATACCGTTAAACCCCATCTTAACTGTTGAACTTTTTGATGAATGGGGCATCGATCTCTAACTCTTTCGATAATCTATATAACCTTGTAGGCGTTGACCACATATCAAAGTGGGTCAAAGCGGTGGTATGCAAAATAAATGATCACAATGTTCTCATCCGTTTATTGAAAGAAAGCATTTTCTCTAGATTTGGTGTTCCACGAATCATCATTAGTGATGGAGGAAAGCACTTCTGTAATCACCTATTTGAAAAGTTGATGAAATCATATCGGGTGATGCATAAGGTCGCTATTCAATATCACCCGCAAACAAGTGGGCGAGTGGAAATTTCAAATAAAAAGATTAAACATATCCTTGAGAAGACAGCCTGTTAGTGCCCCAGCTTGCCTAGTCACTTATTTGTCAATTCTTTGACTTGGGTGAAGCATTGCCTCGGAAGACTGAAGCATGATTACAAGACTCGTGGTGTGATGAAGATCGAATCAATAACTCAAGATGGAAGATCAAGTTGAAGACTCATCATCACCAAGTGTATGTATGGCAATCACACAAAGGTGTATTAGCCATAAATGATTTTAGGTGGAACCCACACTATAGGATGCTCATGCCTAGGCTTAGAAATCATATCTGGATAATCTAAATGAATCCCAGTGGTTTTTTGACAAACCAACAAAACTAAATGGGACCGAACTTGGAAATATGAATATCATGAACTGTCAGGATGATAAATCGTGTCGGCCATCCATTGCCATTGATAGTATACGATCAATCATGGTTCAGCAGTGCATCGTCCTAGAAATCCAAGGTTGTGGTTGGAATGGTCTGTCAAAGATAAGTTGTCTCAGGACATGAACAATCATACAATACGATCAATCATTGAGACAGAGGCTGACCCATCGGTCATGCGATCAATCGCATGAAGCCTCGGTTGAACACACATTGTAAAATACAGTCAGGCTCAGGATGATACATTTGTCTGGCAGCGACCCATCGTGAGGAACCATTAAGATCAATCGGCGCACGTCACATTGCCGGAGACAGGGCCGAGACATTGGGCATACGACCAATCGCCTGGGGGTCTGGATAAGGCTTGTCTTGGCAAAGCACTGTCAAAATAGGGTAGCTTCAGGTCAATACGATCGCCACCCCATGATCAACCGCCCATTAATTCTCACGATCAATCGTCGGTCACAATTTTTTATCCGTTGGAAAACATTTAATGCAGAACAGTCACATTACAACGGCTATATTTGAATGCATGATCAATCGCCCGTTGTAACTTCAGGATTTTCTATTTTGCATATTTAAACAGCAAACCTTGTTGTATTTTGGTTGGACCTCCCACTTAGAAAATCACAATGCAAAACCAAAGCTCACTAAGTGAATCATTTACAATCCAACATCTTGATATGAGATTAAGAAAGAGAGAGAAGGAGAGAGAGGGAGAAAGAAAACCATCTAGGATAACTATTGGTGTATCTTAAATCCTAGACCTTTGTAAGGACTCAGAGTCTTAACTCCCTCTTTTACGTAATTTCTTAATCATATAAATGAAATATATGATTTTGTTCCAAATAATGTAAATATTTATTAAAAGAAATAAAGGAAACTAAATTTCCTTTAGACAATACATCGACTTGGTCTATGTGTCGGAAAAACTAAACGTTTCCAGAAAATGCATCGACTAGATCGATGTATCAAGGAAAACTGAGATCGAAACCCAAGGTATAATTTGTTAGAAGGATACATCGACGTGGTCAATGTATCGGCGAAAAAATGAAATCCAGTTGGTGAGAACATCGACAAAGTAGATGTCTAGAGTATTCCCAGTTTCTCTCTGATACATTCATTTTAATGAATCAGCTGATTCATTAGAATGAATGCACGTTTGAAGGCATTCAATCGAATGAATCAGGTGTATACGAATGAATCGAATGAATGAGCTGAACAGTATTCCGTGTTACTGTTCAGCCCAATCATTCGAATGAATTCCCAGTCATTCGAATGAATGGATTCATTCGAATGAATGCCAAAATGAACTGGGCATTCATTCGAAAGAATCCATCAACGTATACGAATGAATGTTCATTCGAATGAATGGGCTGAATAGTATTCCGTGTTACTGTTCAGCCCATTCATTCGAATGAATGCGAAAATGAACTGGCCATTCATTCGAATGAATGCGAAAAATGAACTGGGCATTCATTCGAATGATTGGATCAGCGGGGGTAAAATCGTAATTTCACCCAAAAATCCGATTTCGGGTGTGTGGAGGCAGGATTTCCGGGTGTGTGTAAGTGCAACCTTGAATGTCTAGTTTGCAAGGCCATGATTAATCATTCTAATTCTTATTATTAAAATTTAAAAAATTATAGTTATAAAAAGAATATGTAAAATTTAAGGGTGAGAATTACCATAACTGGGTTTTTAAGGTGATCGTTGATAATAAATAAAGTGATAAAATGTGTAGAGGATTTAGATTAGAAGAGAAAAGTAGACTCATTCAAATATAAATGAAGGATTATAGGATATTTTTTTTCTCTAATTGAATAGATGAAATGATTCCCATCACACTCATGCATAGAGTGTCTTAGTAATCCACTATTAATCACCTTCATTAAATTGATCAAGCCATATTTTTTTTCTTCAATTTAAATGAAATTTGAAAAAATATTTATTACTTCAAAACTACTATTGAGGCAGTAAATTGTGGCTTGATAAAGAAACAAAGAAAAGGGTAACACTTATGAGGGTCTCTATTACTTCCGTATGGTTTTTGCACTGACCGTCATTCATCCCCCTTTCATTGATCTCTGGCTTTTCAGGCTTGGGCACTAGAACCACCATAGTTTGAATAAATTAGGTAAGGATATTTTTTTTATTTCATATTTGAAAAATAAATATTGTGATATTTGTCCTTGAGCTTGTAACGCCCGCCCCTTTTCACCGAAATATCAGTCTATTTTTTTTAAAAAAAAAGAAAAGTAACAAAGGGCGCAGACGTCACGACGCGAGTTAAGTCCGAGCTTTTAAAGCCCACCCTTAATTGGCCAACCCTACGCGTGCGTGGAGCCAAGTCCACGAGTACGGTTCATGCGTAGACGTAAGCTCAAGGAATATTACTTCTCAGTGCGGAATTAACAACAAAGATTATCCTACAGATTTGAGATAGCAGGGAAGATAACATTCATTTAAATTTCTATAATACCTCAAAACCATAATGTCCATAATAAAGTCCCAAAACATAGTGAGTAATCTAATTTATTACATTCCGACAAGCTAAGTTACTCAAATTACATTTTTCCAACATACACTTAAACAACATAATTAATCTGCCTTCCCAAGCTCCTAAGCTTGACTCCCGTCCCGTCCTTCCGTTTCGCCACCTCCTGCGTCATCAGCTAGGGTAGAAGTAGGGCGTTAGACCACGCGCCCAGTAGGACTCCGAGTAGGGCTTGCACATGGATTAGTAATAATAGCATGCAGATAATATTATAGCAAAACCATGCACTTTAGGCAATGTTATGCAATGGGTGCTCTATGTCATGAACCCCACTCATCCATCTCATCCTCATCGTATAATGTCCCTTTCTTAACCATACACAGTGTTCCAAATAAAATCCATACCATCATCGTGCCATGATCCTCTTGATGGAAAAGCCTCATCAAGATGCGATCCACACTAGGCATCCCCCTTGATGGAAGAACCATCATCAAGGTATAACAATAAATACAACATCCCCCTTGATGGAAAACCATCATCAAGGTATAATAATACATAATAAACATCCCCATGCGTTTATCGGTCGCCCCGACGGAGCATGGACTCCGATTTCATTTCATCCTTCCCCTGTGCATATCCCTCCCATGCCATGCATGAGATGTAGATGCCATGTGCCATGTAATATATGTAGTTCAATAGTAACACAAAAACCCATCTTAAAACAATTACTTGATTATCAAATAAATCAAAGGGAAAAACATCCCATAATAGTTAATCCAAAACCCATCTTAAGACATTCACATGATTTCCAAAATAATTTAAAGGAAAACATCACAAGATACATAATCCAAAACTCATCTTAAAGGCAACCACATGCTTTCCAAAATAAATTAAAGAAAACATCACCCAATCCATGGCTTACAAATGTAGGAATCCTACCGAATACCGACTCGCGTCCTTTTGCTCTTTCCATTCGATAAACCCGGTCGCCGATCGCGCACCGCCTGCGATGTCCAGTACCTTATTACACATTTATCATTAGTCCATGTTTTAACCATTTCTAAGCCCATATGAAAAACCGGTCACTATTTAGGTTTTGTGGGTCCGGTCCCATGTCATCTATTAAACCTTTTACTCCCATAAGTCTTAAAATTTGGCCACCCTAGGCTTGATCAACCACTTATAAGGTTATTACATTAGAGCCCCTCATTCCATGATCAATCTCCATGGAATTCTTGAATTTGGCATTTAATTACGGTTTTGCCACTACCTCATTTTCCATGGTTAATCACCCATTTATCCATGCATGATTAAGTCCAAAAATTGATCCACAACCTAGGTCCATTAATGATCCCTAACCATGTTACAAGATCATTAAAAATCAGCCCTTAACTTAGCCTCATTTCCATTGATTTAAACACATGATAATTCCAAATTTTTGCCCTTTAAGCATTCTAATTTATGAAACTAAAATGCATCAACCCCAAGCTTAATTTAATCATTCATAAGGTCATCTTAATGTACCCAAGTTCATGTCCAACATACATGGGGTTCAGCCATGGTTCTTCATTGTGGCCCATAATTACGGTTATGCCACTAAACTTCCATGGTTTAATATCTCCTCTATTCATGTATATTTTAAGTCTAAAATTCATCCATAACTTAGATCCATTAAGGATTCACTAACCATGACTCAACATGAAACACAATCAGCCATCTCATTTAATAAGATTCTCCATCATCTAAATACAAACATGGACCCAACCTTAGCTCATACAATGACCTACAAAATGGGTCATGGGCTCGGCCACACACCATGGCCGAACCCATGATGTCTTGTTCCCCATTTTCCTTGAATCTTTTGGCATATTTTAGATCTATCACAAGTCTTCCCATGAGAGGTTTACATCATGCATTTAAATCAGCATTCATCATCCAATTTAACCCACCAAATGGATCCCAATTGGGCCATGGGTTCGGCCATACACCTATGGCCTGAACCCATGGTGTCCTTTCCCCATTTTTTTCTTGGGTCCATTGTTACATTTTAGATCCACCAATAATCCCTCCTTGAGGGGTTTACATCATGCAACTAAACCATATTCTTAGCCCCATTTGGATCATTACTTTTGTTCATTTGAAACCCAAAATTCATCAACACATTATCCTTTAAACCCACCATTTAATCATCATTTCATCACCATAGGGTTCGGCCATATACCATGGCTGAACCCATGGTTCATGATTCATCATTCATTGCTCCATAATACCTATATTCACCCAAAATATTAAATCCACCCATCTTCCCATTTTCCATGGCTTTTTAAACCCTAAAACCCTAGCTAATTTCACACATAACAACCTAGGGTTCGGCCATGCACCATGGCCGAACATGGTTCACAATTCCTTCTCTTTTATGTCTTCTTAATGCCATAAAACCCCATTGCATTTTTCATCATAAAACCATTTTAATACTCATCCACATTCATTCATTTACAACCCAAAAATCCATTAGCCACCTTCATTATCTTCCATCCATAAAACCCTAACCAATTAAACCAACCACCAAATCACCCACCATGGGGTTCGGCCATGCTACATGGCCGAACCCTATGGCCCATGATTTCCTTCCAATAACCTAATTCCATTCTTAATTTCATAAATTACCCAATGCACATAATCCATTTATTTATTTTCTTACCCTAACCCTAATTTACCCATTTAGGGTTTTCTCCATCTTCCACCCTTCCATTTGATGGATCTAAATTCCATAGCATAAAATTATCTATCCACCATTTATTTTCACAAAAATAAATTCCAATTCTTAAACCCTAAAATTCCAAAATTTCTTGTTTAAGAAACACTTACAATCCGCCGTCTCCTCCGATTTCCGTCACTCCCGTCGGTCTCCGTAGCCTCCTCTCTCCTTCCTCTTGATCTTTGATAGGTCAAGATTCTTGATCAATGGTGGCAATCCCCAACCCTAGGATCGGCCATGTTAGGGTTTGTGTGAGAGAGAGAGAGGGAAAAAAACCATGAGAGGAAAGATGTTAGCCCTCACCTTAGAGTGATTTCCCTCCAATTTCTACTCCTTTCTTCTCTCCTTCTCTTCTCTTTTCCTTAGCTCTTTTTCTCTCCTTCACTTGGATGTAGGGGACGACCATGGGAGAGTGGAAGAGGTGGAGTTTGTGAAAAGAAAATGAGAACGGGAGGACCAACAAAACTTATCTCATTTGGTGACTTAAAGACTTTTACTTTACATTAATTGGTTTCACCAACCTTATGAGATATTTTTAAGATCTTTTCTTTGCTTTATGGTGGTGGTCATCTAAACCACCACCAAGCCCAACGTGTGTAAATTTTGAGGTGGGGTAGCTTGGTCTCCATTTGACCAATTTTAACCCCATTTGGCCACCAATTTAATAAATTAATTACTTAATTAATTTGATAATTACCTTAGGTTAATTCATTTGTATTTAACCTAATTCCCATTATTCCACCCATGGTTGACCAAGTCAACCATGGTGGCCGGCCCCACCAATCATTGGCCCACACGCCACCTCACTTGATGAGGTGGAGGTGGGTCCCACTTGGCCACATCACCTTGGTTTAATTTTTAACTTAACTTAGGTGATTTAATTTCATTGAATACCCTCTAAATGGATCACCATTGGACCCATGGCCCAATTACATTTCCATCTAGCCCATTTACCTTAGAGCTTAACTACTTTGACCCATCGGGTCCCAAATGGGTATGTGACACAATTTGACCATTCTTGACCCATTTAACCCTCATTGTCCCTTTAAATGAATTTAAATCAACTCCATAGTCCATTGGGCCATACTTGGGCCTTTGTCCAAATTTTTGGCCCATTTACTCTTTACTTCACCAATTTTCCAATTTCCATCACTAAAATAACTTATATCCACATTTTTTACTAATTTAAAACTTCCGGGCCCTTACAGAGCTAAACATAAACGTCTACCATTTTCTTCTAGTTCCAGTACTACTGGTAGACCTTTTACTTTAATTCATTATGATATATGGGTTGCCTTTTCTCAACATTCTTTAAATGGTTCTCGATATTTTTTAAATATTGTGGATGACTTTACTCGATGTACATGGATTTTTCTTATGCGTGTAAAATTTGAAGCCCAATTGATTTTAGCATCCTTCTTTGCTATGGTGAAGACTCAGTTTCATTCTTACACTCACTCCATTTATTCTAGTATTGGTGGTGAACTTTTTCCCCTTGTGCAACAAGTTTGTTTGGATTATGACACTGAGTTCCTTTCCACTTTCCTGCAATCCTTCTTCGACACTCATGGCATCATCCATCAACACAATTGCGTTGCCACTCCACAATAGAATGGTATTGTCGAGCGCAAGCATCGCCACCTCCTTGAAGTTGCTCGTGTCCTTCGATTCCAAGCTAACCTTCCCATTACAATTTTCGGGAAAATGTGTCCTCAACGCTGATGAACACAGAAAAATGACAATTTTATCCCTAAAATATTGGATTAGTTAGCTCTAAAATTTTTTTATTAATAAGATTTTTTGAATTTTGCAGGAAAAATGAAGATTTCAAAGAAAGGAAATGAAATTAAAGAGATGGTGGTTCAATTTTCGAAGAATGGGTAGATGATACAGCATGGACAGAATCGATGAATCAACAAGTCAAAATGCAATGTGATCCTTGAGCGGATTTGAAATATGTAGGCCCATTAGCAAGGAAATGGAATTTGAGGCTTTGGCTATGTCAATTTGGTGATTAAAGAGAAAGCTATGGGTATAGCTGTAGGTGGAAGGTTGTAATTGTGGTGGAATAATATAATATACAAATGGAACCCATTAATAATACTTGCTGAATTAAGTGTTTGTAATGACCCATTCCGAATTTTCTAATTTTCGAAGAGATTTTCGGATCTCTGAGTTGTTTTGGGGACCTTGGTAACAGTGAAGAGAGTGTGGGCGCCATGGTGGGCCCAATTTACCTGTTTTCGAGTTCGGAGACTCGAAGGGCATTTTGGTAATTTTCCTAAATCGTTGCGTATTTGTTATGAAAACTTGTTTAAAAGTCACACGTTTTCTCGCTCAAGATTTTTTGGATCCTTTCTTCGAGTTTTTCTTTCTCTTCTGAAAAAAAAAAAAAGCTGAAACCCTAAACCCTAACCCTTATAAACTTCCTCTTTTTCGCGGCACTGTAGCCGCTCACGCGACAGTGCCGGCGTTCCCCCAAAACCGCAGCACCCTCTTCTTCCTCTCCCTACCGATGTGCGGTTCCCCCTTTTCTTCTTCTTCTCCCGGCGTTCTCGGTAAGCTTCTCCTCCATTCTTCTTCTTCTCTCTCTCTCTCTCTCTCTCTTGGTTCTCTCCTTCTCTTCCTTCTCCAACTAGACCGATTCCACATCCGTTTTCCCATATTTTCTCTTTCCCTTTTCTTCATTTTTTAAGAATTTCTCTCGATTTTTGTCAAGTCGACTTAGTCGGGTTTTTTATGTTCTGAGTCAACCCGGCCCTTGGGCTGGAGTGGCGGCCCAACTGCTCCGCCCTACTGGCCCAGACCCGACTCTACCCAGGCTTAGGTCCGGCCCGACCAGGCCCAGACCCGGTCCGGCCCATGTCTGGCAGGCCCAATCCACCTTGGCCCTAATTTTAGGCCCGTTTTCTACCCGGCCTCTTTTTGACCTGTTTTGTCTTAATTAATTATCCGTTCTTCCTTGTTTCTACAGATTGAACTCCCTTCAACCCAACAAGTCTCTTACTCGCTTTGGACTTTCGACTCCACACACGGTGAGGGGACTTATCACTGTTTTAGCATTCATTCACATTCTTAACCTATAATCTTGGACATTGAGTGACCTGAATGGGACCCTTTCGTTTATTAAGTCACTCGGTAAGGGAACTATTGAAATGAATATGTGGCAAGGGATCCGTTCGGGTTCACCCAAGTCAATTATATGCGATTAATGAAAAATTTTGATTCAATGAATGGTTATTGATGCTTGAAAGTTGTTGAAAATATGTTTGTGTTTAATCATAACACATATATTATATCATGATGAACTGAGAGAAGTGTAGATGGCTATTGAACACAATAGTTGGAAGATGTTATGATGCTTTACGTGTTTACACATAATATGCATATGTAATCACATGTTGGATATAGAACTATGAGTCTAAGCACTGCTATGTGTCGTTGACCGCATGATGAGGCATGTTGTTGATATTGATGTCATGTTAGAACGTGTTTGTGTTGTCATACATGATCATGATACCATGTGCATGCATGGGAGGTTTTGCTTATGTATATACATTTATGATGATGAGATGAGCCTAGGTTGTTGGGACGACTTTCCCGTTACACTCTGGCGGTCGAGACCCCCATAGGAGATGTGGGTTTCCCCGTTGTGTTCTGACGGTCGAGGTGTCTGCCCTAAAGTTTGGTTCCCTCAGGCATGGTCAAAGTGGTTTCCGACACAACTCGTGTGGGTGAGGCAGTTGTGTATTCTTTAGTCTCCCGATGATACTGGTAGGGAGATCGGGGTTCGTTGGAGGACCTGATGTGGACTATGGAGATGATTTCTTGGATTTGGTTCATAGAATGTCGGTTAATAGAGTAGTTGAGTATCGTAGGCATGGATGTTTTATCACTTGTGATATTTACTGCTCCTTTCATATGTGATCTGTAGCTACCTTGTTAATATGTGTTTTGTTCTTTCGCTGGGCTGTTTACTCACCCCTTACCTTTCAGGTGCCCCGATCGCGGAGGGGCCAGGCGGGCCCCTTGAGCAAGTACCAGGAGAGGAGTAGTAGAGAATAGACGCTTATGTTTATGTTATGTTTGATGTTTGAGAACTTTAGTCACATAGATTCAATCACTTGTTTGTTTGGATGACTGTATAACCTGTTGGTTAGTTTACATTTGTGGTTCATTGTGTTTATTCTAGTTTTGAACTTGTGGGCTGTTTGACGGGATGTAGTTACCCCACTTCAAAAAAATTGTTGCTATTCTTGTACCCGATATATGTCTTTTGTAACTTTCTGAGGTTTTTCGGAGATAACGCGCCCGTAACGGGATGGGGAGTTACAATTAGTATCAGAGCCAGGTTCAACTCTCGGACTATGCATGGGTTAGAGATGGACGAGTTGACAGCTAGAGATTAGGTTCATCCCCTGTGTGGTAGGGTAGATGGAACCAGGTTCTTGGGTAAAATGTAGATATTCTAAGTTTGTGTGATGTACCTAGTACGTATCCCATGAAATAGTATGTTGAGATATGTACTATTTTGGATTTTCGCATGTTAAGGTGTCTGACCTTCAGTATCTTTATGGAACAAGTAACGTCGAGATACAACATCCGTTCGAATGGGGGAGGCCGTGGCAACGGCGATGCCGGTGCGACTGGGGTTCCTCCAGCAGGGGAGGGACCATTGGTTCAGGATGGACTGGAGAGTTCGGCAGAGACGTCAGCCTTGAGACCGGACCTGCACAAGAGTCCATCAACCAGTGACAGCTGATGGAGATGTTGACTGGGATGGTGACCAACTTTGAGAGAGACATAGAGAGGAAGGTGGAGAGGATTGTAAAGGCCTTGTTGGAGCAGCAGGCAGCACCTCCTCCACCTCCGTCTCCACCTCCACCTCTGCCCCCTCCACCACCACCACCTCCACCTAGCGAGGTCTACCGCGAGACTAGGGAGATGGTTGCATTGAGGGAGTTTAAGAGGCATTACCCCCATGTGTTCAGAGGAGGGCCTGACCCGATTGCAGCAGAGGACTGGATCGATGAGACCGGCATTCTCCTAGATAAGCTGGCCGTTAGGGAGGGAGACCTGCTGGTGACCTTGGCCGCACATCACCTCACGGGAGAGGCAGCCCGTTGGTGGACCCAGGAGCCCCTCAGAGCCACAACCTTGAGGGATTGGGACATCTTTCGTCAAGTGTTTCTGGCCAAGTATTTTCCATCAGTAGTCAAGGAAGCTAAGAGCATTGAGTTCGCCAACCTAATACATGGTGATGACACAGTTATTCAGTATGAGGCCAAGTTCTCTAAGTTGTACCACTTCGCGCCAAAGATGATTGCGACTGATCTGTTGAAAACACGGCGTTTTGAGCAAGGCCTTCACCCAGTAGTCGCCCATGTGGTGGTTACTATGAGGAACACTACTTATGTTGAAGTGGTGTAGAGGGCAATCTTGGCAGAGAGCACCGCCCTTCGGAGCAGCATGATGGTTTATCAGCCGCCATCGATTTTTGCCCCTAGACAGAGTAAAGGTTTTGATAAAAAGAGGAAGAGGCCACCCTTCCACTCGAGTCAAAGGTTACCTTTAGGCCCTCCTTAGCAGGTTCAGACTGTGCCAGTGTCAGGTGGCCAGCCCAGACAGTATGTGCGCTTCTATTGTCAGCAGGCAGGCCACACTAGGAGAGATTGTCCTCAGCTTCAAGGGACAAGTTCAGGGCCAAGCTCAGGGCCTTCAGTGCTACACTTGTGGTGGGACAGGGCATTTGGCCAAAGATTGTCCTCAGGGCAAAGGCCAGGCCGTAGCGGTGGTACCACAGCGAGCGATCATGCCAACCCCCAACCATGTGACTCCCGGCGCCCCCACGGGCTGGGGTGTAGCATCTCCTCAGAGAGGCAGAGGTCGTGGCAGACCTGGACCAGTGACCCGTGGCAGAGCTTACTCTATTGCCCAGCAGGTAGAGGAGTACACACCACCGATAGTGATGCAGGGTATGTTAGTTCTTCAGGGTGCGTGGTGTAGAGTTTTATTTGATTCTTGTGCTTCACACTCCTTTATTGCCTTGAGTTTTGCTGTTAGTTCTGGTTTAGTGGTAGAACTGGCAAGGGTCCCTATCTCTATCAGTACACCGTTGGAGGTAACGGAAGTCGTAGATCAGATTTGTCGATCGTGTGCTTTGACCATTGGAACTGCAGTGTTGGAGTTTGATCTGTGGGTTTTGGAGATGTCAGATTTTGACGTCATCTTGGGGATGGACTGGTTGTCCTTCCATCAGGTCATCTTTGACTGTTATCATAGACGAGTAGCGGTCGTACGCTCACCGGTGATGTGTTCATTGAGAAGCTTAGCCCAGCCTTTAGTCCAAAAGTGGAGGAGTTGTGCAATTTGGTGGCGAGTTTGAGTTGGGAAGGTTCGGGGCCAGCAGGAGTCGAGATGCCTCGCGTGGTTCAAGAGTTTCCGGACGTTTTTCCAGAGACACTCCCTGGTTTACCACCACGCCGAGAGGTGGAGTTTGTTATTGACCTGCTACCCGATACATCACCCATCACCATCACTCCTTATCGGATGGCACCAGCAGAGACTTTGGAATTGGAGAGACAGCTTAGGGAGCTAGAGACCCTTGGCTTCATTCGGCATAGCACTTCATCTTGGGGTGCACCGGCGTTGTTTGCCAAGAAAAAAGATGGCTCCATGAGATTGTGCATTGACTATCGGTAATTGAACAGAGTTACAGTGAAAAACAAGTATCATTTGCCAAGAATTGATGATTTGTTTGACCAGTTGAGAGGGTCTAAATGCTTCTCCAAGATAGACTTTCGTTCAGGTTACCATCAAGTGAGGGTACGGGAGTGTGATATTGAGAAGACTGTTTTCCGCACTCGTTTTGGACTTTTTGACTTCGTGATGATGCCTTTTGGGGTGACTAATGCCCCGGCACCGTTCATGGCCCTGATGAAGAGAATTTTCAGGCCGTATCTGGATCGGTTTGTAGTGGTGTTCATCGATGACATCTTGATATATTCAGCGTTGGAGGAGGACCATGAGCAACATCTGAAGACAGTACTCTGAGTCTTGAGGGATCACAAGCTTTATGCGAAGTACAGGAAGTGTGAGTTTTGGTTACCAGAGGTTCAGTTTCTTGGACAAGTGGTGTCAGCCGATGGTGTGGTCGTGGATCCAGCTAAAGTTGAGGCTGTTCTGAGTTGGGAGAGGCCACGAAGTGTGGCGAGATCCACAGCTTTTTGGGTTTTGCGGGCTACTACAGACGGTTCATCAAGGATTTCTCCAAGATTGCCACACCCATGACAAGGTTGACCCTCAAGGATGTGCAATTCATTTGGGACGAAGCCTGTGAGACAGCCTTTCAGAGATTGAAGAAGAGTTTGACTACCACTCCAGTGTTGATAGTGCCAGAGAGGGGTCGTGGTTATGCGGTCTACAGTGATGCATGCGGTGATGGTTTGGGTTGTGTTTTGATGCAGGATGGAAAGGTGCTAGCTTACGGTTCAAGACAGCTTAAGACCCATGAACAAAATTATCCTACTCATGACTTAGAGTTGGCAGCTGTAGAGAATAGACGCTTATGTAGAGAAAGTTATCCTACCCGATATCTGTCTTTTGTAACTTTCTGAGGTTTTTCAGAGATAACGCGCCCGTAACGGGACGAGGTGTTACAGTGTTTCA
Source organism: Chimonanthus salicifolius (assembly GCA_013350335.1). Taxonomy (NCBI): domain Eukaryota; kingdom Viridiplantae; phylum Streptophyta; class Magnoliopsida; order Laurales; family Calycanthaceae; genus Chimonanthus; species Chimonanthus salicifolius. The sequence continues at coordinate 19,768,821 of CM023537.1, read as the reverse complement.
TTAAAAAACACCAAACACAAAGAGATTGGGAGCTCCAACAGCAACTAAAACATGTAGAGCACTGGTTGGAAACACAAACAGGTGCATGGGCTATTCTCAACCATACACGAGTTTGAAGATAATGACTTTTGACACAAGGAGCAGACGTGGTCAATTCTTGGTTAAATTTGAATTGCTTTTTTTATATTTTATTTCTTGATTTTTGTAAACTCAAAACACTATATAAAGGAGTTTAAGGATTGAGTTTAGGAGGCTAGTTTTCAGACAGAAGTAGAGAAGGCTGAGGCGTGAGCAAAGCCCAGAAATTCTGACTGCTTAAATGGGTTCAATCTTTCTCTTTTCTTTTGTTGTAATTTTGTCATGATGTCTTTCTAATTTTGTACTAAGGTTGAAGATGAAGCCGAGTTAGTGACATAATTTTCAATTATGTGTTTATTAGTTCCCATTAATGTGTTTAATGTTTATGATTTTGCCTTCAATTGATTATCAAATATAAATTATTTCCACCATTAATTTCATGTATTTTTTGTTGTTAATAATTATATTTGAGTAATCAAGGCTTGGTATTTCAAATATTAAATATAATTTTCTTTGATTTACTTTTTTCAAGTTATTTAGATATATTGGATACTTAGAATTATTTCTTTGATCTATTGTCTTTTAAATTAAAATTGGATTCATTAAATGCTTAGAATTTTATACATTTAAGCGAAGGAAAATCTACATTTGAAAATTTTATTGATGAGATTACATGATCATACCTTGAGAAAATAGTAGATTGAGTTCTAGATTGTTCCTCTAAAAGTGGGAATTAGTAAATAGATAATTAGAAAATTATAGATTTAATGATGGTGGAATCTGAAACCTTAGTAATTTCTCTCGACCAATTAAATTCTTCTTTTGTTTATGTTGTTTAAGTCTTGTCGTTATTTATTTCACTTACATTTTGCAGGTCTAGTGTAATTTGATCATTATCACCAACTATTCGTCACTCTTTGGTTTAAGTAGATTAAGATTTAATTAGTTTTTCTGATTTTCTTACACAAGTTCCTTTGGGTTCGACCTCATTCTCACATTTCTATACTTCAACAGATTTGTGCGCTTGCGAGTTAAAAGTAAAATTTTGTACACATCAAGTTTTTGGAGTCGGTGCCGAGGAACTTGTATCGGAAAACAATTGATTTTTTCTTTATACCAGTTGTGGTTAGGATAAAAAAAACTATAAAATAAAAAAAAAAAAGTGCAAAGAACGGTTCATTTTCTTTTCTTTTTTATTCTCTCTCTTTCTTGCAGGCCTAGCAATCAAGCACCAATCAAATCTAATCAAGATAGTTGAACTGCAGTGTGGACTATAGAGATCTAATTTTTTATGCATTCATATAGATTTTATTAGGGTGTTTGCATCTTATTTGTGTGTGTGTGTATATATATATACATATACATATATATAAACAAAAATATTGACTATTTAATTTTCTCATGAATTTAGATTGTTGGTATTCATGCATTAGAATAAATTGTTTGATTATCGATTTCATATTTGCTTGAATCTTGCATTGGTAAATTAGGTTGCATTCACAATATTTAGTAATCAATTAGTAAAAAATGGTTCATGCATTACCTAAATAAAATCAATTTAGAACCGTTAGATGTAGGGTTTTTTCATGCTCAATAGGACCATTTTCAATTCATTTAATTTTGGACCACCAGGTCTACAGTTTCTCTTCAAGCACGGTGCCTAAAGCTGATTCTGCTCCAAGGCTTGAGGTCGAGCACGTCTAAGGATAAGTTGGGAAGAGATGCCATTGTGCTCCCCCACTTACCTCGAAACTTACTTGGCTGCGCTTATGGTTGAACTATCCTCGGAGGCTAAAATTTTCTACAAAGGAGATTAGGAGCAGTCTAAAATTTAGGATCCATGTGTGTTAGCCATTGAAATTCAAATTTTAGATTTAGGGCATATTTTGTGTGGATTTGTTTCAGCGTGTTTGTCCGTGCTTGTGTATGAGTAGTTGGGTTAGCGACTCTACCAACAGTTTGGATTGAGCTGAACTGTCGGTCGGTCCATCGTTTGTTGCGTCTGGAGCCCAGTCAGGCTTAGTCAAAGTTAGTTTACTTCCACCAACTAAAATGACCAGGAGAACAGGAGAAAAGCCTTTGAGAATACTTCTCGCCAGTTACAGCCAACACACCTTCGGGCATAGACCTTCCAGCGACTAATGCAACTTTTGAGCTGAAACCAGCCCTTGATACCCTACCTTGCCCAAACTGATGTGGGAAGAGTGCCACATCGGTTTGGAAGGGTGAGGGTTAAGGGGTTATATGAAACCACCCCTTGGAACTCTTGTGTGAGGCCTTTTGGGCCTTGGCGATGTAGATCAGGACCCAAATGCAAAACAGTCCGGGTTCGAGCTATGTACGAGGCCCAAAGCTGACAATATCACACTGAGTCAAGCCCTAAGCCCCGTGTTCGGGTCGGGTCGTTACAAATTTGGTATCAGAGCCGAGTTCAACACTCGGATTGTGTGGGCTTTCCTCATTCCCCTATAGTTGTTGAGCTGGATCGGGTCGAGCCGAGCACTGCTCGAGGCTTTAGGGGGGGTGATTGTGATACCCCACCTTGCCTAAACTGATGTGGGAAGAGTCCCACATCGGTTTGGAAGGGTGAGGGTTGAGGGGTTATATGAAAGCCACCCATTGGAACTCTTGTGTGAGGCCTTTTGGGCCTTGGCCATGTGGGCTAGGGCCCAAATGCAAAACTGTGCGGGTTCAAGCTGTGTGCGAGGCCCAAAGCTGACAATATCACACTGAGTCAAGCCCTAAGCCCTGTGTTCGGGTCAGGTCATTACAAGCCCTATTGTATTTTCTTCCTTCATTCTATGGTCTTAATCGTGAGGATTCTCATTTACACGTCAAAGAATTCTTGGAAATCTGCTCTACTTTCAAATTCCAATTTTTTTCTAGTGATTCTATGAGACGTGAAGATTCTCATTTACACGTCAAAGAATTCTTGGAAATCTGCTCTACTTTCAAATTCCAATTTTTTCTAGTGATTCTATGAGACTTCTCTTGTTTCCTTTCTCTCTCAAAGAGAAAGCGAAGCCTTGGTTGAACACTTTACCAGCCAACGCCATCACAACTTGGGACCAGTTGGTCAACAAGTTTCTGTCTAAGTTCTTTCCAATGCCCAAAACCACTGCCCTTAAGAAAGAAATATCTAATTTTTCTGAAAAATAGGGTGAACAAATCGGGGAATCATGGGAAAGACTCAAAGATCTGCTAAGTAAATGTCCCCACCGTGGTTTTGAACTATGGAGACTCATACAATTTTTCTACGACGGTTTGACTACACCAAACCGCACTATGGTAGAATTTATGAAAGGTGGGGCATTCTTAAAACAAAGTCAAATTGATGGATGGCAGTTTTTGAAAAATCTGGCAGAGAACTCTCAGCAATGGGATTTCTCTAAAGAAAAATAGTTTAGTTCAAGCACCCAGAAAGGGGGTCCCATACGAAGTTAGCCATGACTTTGATGTTAAGGTCGCAGTTTCAAATTTGACAAAGAAAGTAAAGACCCTAGCAATGAATCAAATGATAGGCCCATCAATGGGTATGTAGTATGAAGTGTGTGCAATGTGTTCTAACCGAGGACACACGGCTCAAAATTGTCCTTCCTTAGGATTGATGCCCGAGTGCTCGGCTGAGTAGGTGAATGCACTCAACAATTTCGGAAGGCAGCAGGGAACCCTTTTCTCTAGCATATACAACCCCAATTGGCAGAACCATCCAAATTTTTCATGGAGACAGAATCCACCTCCAATGGACCAATGGGGCCAATCATTCAATTTGCCTAATCAACAATTTAAACCCCCCCCCCCCCCCCCCCCCCCCCACCCCCCCGCCCGCCCCCCCCCCCCCCCGCCAATCATATCCTCCTGTCCACCAACCAGTTTTTCAGCAACAAAAACCTTCTTTAGAGGATACACTCCAGCAATTCATGCAATCAACCCAACAGGCCTTACAATCAAATTCTCAGGTGATATTAAAGCTAGAAACTCAATTGGGTCAATTAGCAAATGCATTAAGAGAAAGGGAGATTTCCCAGTCGACCTGTTCCTAATCATGAAGGTCAGTTTAAAGTAGGGACCTCTTCTGTTTCCAATGTGCATGAGGAGGATGTTAAATCCATTACTACCTTTAGGTTAGGAAAAACATTTGACAAGTTAGAATGCCTGAGGAAGAAAAATAGTCTGACCAAAAACAAGGCCAAAAGGAACCAACTGTGAGCACTAATCACCTTGCAGAGCCTGAGAAGCCAAAACCTCATGAGTTAAGAGAGAATGAGTATGCCTCTAAACCTTTTGTTCCTAGAGCTCCTTACCCACAGAGACTAACTCCGAATAAGAAAGGTGCACCATATAGTGATGTGTTAGAGATACTTAAGCAAGTTCGCATTAATATCCCTTTCCTCGATGCTATTTACCAAGTGTCTTCTTATGCAAATTTTTTGAAAGATCTCTATACAGAGAAAAGGAAAACCAATGTCCCAAAGAAAGCATTTCTCACTAAACAGGTTAACTCCATTCTTCAATAGAAAATGCCTGTCAAGTATAAAGATCCTGAGTGCCCTACTATTTCATGTGTCATTGGTGACCATTAGATTAATTGAGCTTTACTTGACTTAGGGGCGAGAGTTAATTTGTTGTCGTATTAAGTATAAGTACAATTGGGGCTAAGACAGTTAAAACTCACTCCTGTTACAATTCAATTGGCTGATAGATCAGTTAAAATTCCTCGAGGTGTAATAGAAGATGTTCTCATAAAGTTTGATAAGTTTAATTTTCCAGTAGACTTTATAGTCCTTGACACACAACCAGTGATGAACACCAATGGACAAATTTCAGTAATTTTGGGCCGGCCATTTTTTTCCACATCAAATGCAATAATCAATTGCCTGAATAGAGTGCTGAAATTATCATTTGGCAACATGATTGTAGAACTCAATGTGTTCAATGTGAGTCAACAACCTCTAGACACAGAGGACCTGTGTGAGGTAAATCTAATTTAGAGTATAGTTCATGAATCACTTTTGCAACTCATTAGTGATGACCCTTTTAAGAAGTGTCTGGCAAATTTTGGCATGGATTTGATGATGATAGTTTGGTCAAGGATGTGAATGCTTTGTTAGAATCTACCCCATTTTTAGATACTGATAAGTGGAAATCCAAACTTGAAAATCCTCCAGTTGTTGAGTTTACACCTGTCCCATCCATTGAAAAACCACCCAAGCTGGATTTGAAGCCACTACCTGACACACTCAAATATGCATTTCTAGGACCATATGAGTTCTTGCCCATCATTATAGCTTCAGATTTGGACGATGATCAGGAACATGAATTGTTAAATGTTCTTTAGGAACACAAGGAAACGATAGGGTGGTCCATTGCTGATATCAATGGCATTTGCCCTTTTGTGGTCATGTACAAAATTCATCTAGAAGAAAATGTCAAACCCTCGCATGAACCACGAAGGCGTTTGAATCCTGCCATACAGGAAGTGGTAAGAAGTGAAATTTTGAGACTCTTGGAATCGGCTATCATTTACCCCATCTCTGACAGTCGTTGGGTGAGTCCAATTCAAGTGGTTCCAAAAAGGTCTGATGTTACAGTAGTAAAGAATGATGAGAATGAGTTAGTCCCAACCTGTGTCCAGACAGGTTGGAGAGTCTGTATTGACTACGGAAAATTGAACTCCATGACAAGGAAGGACCATTTTCCCTTTCCTTTCATTGATCAGATGTTGGAACGGTTAGCAGGTCATGCGTACTAATGTTTCCTTGATGGTTATTTCGGCTATAACCAGATCATTGTTACTCCTGAAGATCAAGAAAAGAACACTTTCACTTGTCCTTTTGGAACATTCCCCTACCGCCGAATGCCCTTTGGGCTATGCAATGCACCCGCCACTTTTCAGCGATGCATGGTCAGCATTTTCTTTAACATGGTAGAAGAGGTATTCATGGATGATTTTTCCATATTTGGGTCTTCTTTTGATCAATGTCTACGCCACCTAACCTTAGTGTTAGCACGGTGTAAAGAGAAAAATCTTATTCTCAACTGGGAGAAATGTTATTTTATGGTAAAACAAGGCATCGTTTTTGGGCATGTTATTTCTCAGAAAGGTATCGAGATTGACAAGGGCAAAGTTGATCTAATCTCCAACATTCCCTGTCCACAAACTGTGAAGGAGATTAGATCCTTTTTGGGACATGCAGGTTTTTACAGACAGTTTATCAAAGGTTTTAGTGACATTTCTAGACCTATGTGCAACGTACTTGCAAAAATGCCTCTTTTGTCTTTGACGATGATTCCATTCATGATTTTGATAAATTAAAGACCGCATTGACGATAACACCTATCCTTCAACCTCCTGATTGGATTGTACCTATTGAGATTATGTGCGATGCCTCTGATTACGCAATGGGAGCTATTTTGGGCCAACGGGTGAATAAACTTCCCCATGTGATCTATTATTCTAGTAAAACTCTTCATGATGCTCAACTTCATTATTCCACCACGGAAAAGGAACTGTTAGCAGTCGTTTTTGCACTTGATAAGTTTAGGTCCCATCTGGTAAAGTCTTAGGTCGTAGTCTATTTGGACCATGCCGCATTGAAGTATCGTTTATCAAAAAAATATGTTAAGTCTCGTCTTTCTGATGGATTCTGTTGCTACAAGAATTTGAATTTAGATCATGGATAAGAAGGGTTCTGAAAATGTTGTAGCAGACCACTTATCCAAATTGGTGACAGAGTTTACTGACAATTCTTTGCCCATCACAGAGACTTTTCCTAATGAACAATTGTTGCATGTCTCCCAATTACCTTAGTTTACTGACATAGTCAACTATCTTGTTACTAAGCAAATGCCTTCACATTGGAACAGGATAGATCAAAATTTTTGGCTGAGGTAAAATACTTCTTTTGGGATGATCCATACTTATTTAAGTACTGTTCTAATCAAATTATTAGGAGATGCATCCCTGAGAGTGATCAACAAGATGTTATCCGCTTCTGTCATGATCATGCTTGTGGAGGCCATTTTAGTGAAAAAATACCGATGTCAAAATTTTAAAGTGTGGGTTCTATTGGCCTTCAATTTTTCGAGATTCCCATGCATATTGTCTAGCTTGTGAGAGATACCACAAATTAGGGAGCATTTCACGAAAGAATATGATGCCCCTAAACCCGATCTTGATGATTGAAATATTTTATGTCTGGGGTATCCATTTTATGGGACCATTCTCCAATTCATTTGGTAATTTGTGCATCCTCGTCGGAGTGGATTATGTGTCCAAATGGGTAGAAGCGATTGCATGCAAAACAAATGACCACAAGGTGGTAATTCGCTTCTTGAAGGAGAATATCTTTTCCCGATTTGGAATGCCACGCGCTGTTATTAGCGATGGGGTAATGTACTTTTGTAATAGGCATTTTGAGCATTTAATGAAAACCTATGGCATTACTCATAATGTTGCAACTCCTTACCACCCACAAACAAGTGGTCAAGTTGAAGTTTCAAATCGGGAAATCAAGCACATTCTTGAGAAGATGATAAACCCAAATAGGAAAGATTGGTCTTTGAGACTCATTGATGCACTATGGGCTTATCGCACTGCATTCAAGACCCCAATTGGAATGTCTCCTTACCGACTTGTGTACGGAAAAGCTTGTCACCTCCCTGTAGAGTTAGAGCACAGAGCATTTGGGGCAATCAAGCACTTGAATTTTGATCTTGACAAGACCGAGATTCATAGAAAACTCTAACTCAATGAATTGGAGGAAATTAGGAATGATGCATACACCTATGCGAAAAGGTATAAGGACCAAATGAAGATACTTCATGATAAGAACATTCTAAGAAAGTTCTTTACACCTGATCAGAAGGTCCTTCTATACAATTTTTGTCTGCATCTATTTCCAGGAAAGTTGCGTTCTTGATGGTCCGGTCCATTTCTCATTCGTACTATTTATCCTCATGGGGCTATGGAGATTGAAAATCTTAAAAATGGTGATGTGCTTAAAGTCAATGGTCAAAGGTTGAAACCATTTTTAGAGTTGCAAAATTCAAATGTGGAGGAAGTACTTCTGGATCATCTTGTGTATAAAGATTGATTATCTTGGTCATCTGCATATCTAATTATTTTTCTTCATTTAAAAAAAATAAAAATAAAATAAAAATGTATATAGTTTGCACCATGTGTCTAATGTGTTTGATGTTTTTTATCTTTAGTGCATACTGGAGCCGCCCAAGGTGATCTTTTCTCCAAACTCTTTTTAATTTTGTTCCTTTCAATTTTCTATACAATATTTTCATATGCATGTCTGGATTTTTTTAAAGGAAACATGGAGGACAATGTTTAGTTCAAGTTTGGGGTAAGGAGTTACAGTGTGCCAAAAGTTACATTGTGTTAAAAAGAATAAAAAAAAATTAAAAACAAAAATGTGTATAAAAAAAAAGGATTTTAGCTTAAATATGTGACCAATAATTTTTTCATCATCCTTTTCCAAATATAATTTGTGATGTTTATGCTCGAAACAATATGTTGCACAGCGATTTTACTATAGCTTGAAAAAGAAAAGTGTGCATGAGTTATGTGATCACCTGAAGAATGCTAGTAGAGACTTATAACCTAAATAAGCTTTTGTGCTAGTCTATTTTTCTGAGGATTATAATAAAGTTCTAAAATTTTCTTGAAATGTGCATCAATTTTTGTTTTAATCTCATTATTCATTTTTTTGGTCAAATACTTAGAATAACATCAAAATTGGATTATTACACAAAAAATTCCTTCTGAACCGTTTAAGCCTTCAAGCCTATCTTTATTGGTCATATTATCCTTTTAGTTCCCAATTTGAGCCTGAGTAGAGCCTTTTTGTTGTTCACCTCACTAACCATACCCTACTCCAAAATTGGAATAATAGCATGTATTTCATATCCATTACCCTTTTCTTTTGAGAAATGGTGAGGACAAATTTGGGATGGTCAACATGTGTTAAAAAAAAAAAGGAACATCCAAAATAAAAAAGGATGGAACAGAAGAAAAGAAACAAAATTCAATGATTTCTTTAAAAAAAAAGAGAAAAATCCCATATATATATCAATAAAAACCTCTAACCTTCTCAAAAGTGCTTTGAAACTCTTTACCCTTCCTTTGATTTACCTTGTCCCTAAAGCCTCATTACAAGCAATAGAAAAGTCCTACTTGATCTTGAGTATAGTATGGTTATAATGTGGAGAATAAATGAAGAGGAATATTGGTGTTTGATTCAACATTCTTAAGTAAATAATATTCCAGTCATGAGATCAATATTTTTCTTGGAAAAACCATTTTTCTTTATGATATGTGAGATATTTGCTTTGCAACATCAACTCTACTCACATATAAATGAGAGAAAATATTAGCCAATCTCCGAGGGATTTTGTTATGAGTGATATATCTTGGTGAGATTTGAAGTCAAAGTGCATTTTCGGATGGTGATTATTAAACTTGAGTACATTTTCAAAAAGAAGGCTATATAAATGTTGGCAATCACACACAACACTTCGAGTATGAGTTTTATAAAATAATTTTGGCATTGAATGATGTTTACAATTCATGTTTGTATTTTTCTGCTAAAAATTCCTATGATGTTTGTGGGTGTCATCACTTAAACCCTCACAAGACTATAATTCGTCCACTAGGGGTGACCTAGGGGTTTAAAAGGCTTGTTGCATACACTAAATGCAATAGAGAGTGCCAGCAAAAGTGGGTAGTTAGGATTTCTTTTTTGTTAATTTTGCTCAAGGACTAGAAATATCTAAGTTTGGGCGCATTTGATGAATATAGAAAAATGACAATTTTATCCTTAAAATATTGGATTAGTTAGCTCTTAAATTTTGTTTATTAATAAGATTTTTGAAATTTTGCAGAAAAAATGAAGATTTCGAAGAAAGGAAATGAAATTAAAGAGATGGTGGTTCAATTGTCTAAGAAAAAGTAGATGATGTAGCACGGGCATAATTGATTGAATCAACAAGTCAAAATGCAATGTGATCCTTGAGCGGATCTGGAATGTGTAGGACCATTAAAAAGGAAATGGAATTTGAGGCTTTGGCTATGGCAATTTGGTGATTAAAGAGAAAGTTATGGGTATAGTTGTGGTGGAAGTTTGCAATTGTGGTGGAATAATATAATAAACAAATGGAACCCATTAATAATACTTGTTGAATGATGTGTTTCACTAAGAAACACCAAACACAGAGATTGGGACCCTCCAGCAGCAACTAAAGCATGCAGAGCATTTGTTGGAAACACAAATAGGTGCATGGGCTATTCTCAACCATACACCAGTTTGAAGATGATGGATTTTGACACAAGGAGCAGACGTGGCCAAATTTGAATTGTTTTTTTATATTTTATTTATTGGTTATTGTAAACTCAAAACACTATATAAAGGAGCTTAAGGATTGAGTTTTAGGAGGCTAGCTTTCAGACAGAAGTAGAGAAGGCTGAGGCGTGAACAACGCTCAGAAATCCCAACTGCTTAAATGGGTTCTGTCTTTCTCTTTTCTTTTGTTGTTATTTTCTCATGATGTCTTTCTAATTTTGTACTAAGGTTGAAGATGAAGCCTAGTTAATGAAATAATTTTCAATTATGTGTTTATTGATTAATATGTGTTTAATGTTTATGATTTTGACTTCAATTGATTATCAAATATAAATTATATCCGCCATTAATTTCATGAATTTTTTGTTGTTAATAATTATATTTGATTAATCAAGGCTTGGTATTTCAAATATTAAATATAATTTTCTTTGATTTATTTTTTTTCAATTTATTTAGATACATTGGATACTTCGAATTGTTTCTTTGATCTATTGTCTTTTAAATTAAAATTGGATACATTAGATGCTTAGAATTTTATACATTTAAGAGAAGGAAAATCTACATTTGAAAATTATATTTATGAGATTACATGATCAAGCTTTGAGAAAATAGTAGATTGAGTTCTAGATTGTTACTCTAAAAGGTGGGAATTAATAAATAAATAATTAGAAAATTATAGATTTAATGATGGTGGAATCCGAAACCTTAGTAATTTCTCTGGACCAATTAAATTCTGCTTTTATTTATGTTGTTTAAGTCTTGTCTATATTTATTTCATTTACATTTTGCAAGTCTAGTGTAATTTGATCATTATCACCAACTATTCATCACTCTTTGGTTTACCTAGATTAAGATTGAATTAATGACTTAATTAGTTTTTCCGATTTTCTTACACAAGTTCCTGCGTGTTTGACCTCGTTCTTGCATTTTCTATACTTCAATAGATTCGTGCGCTTGCTAGTTAAAGCAAAATTTTGTACACATCAATCGTTGCCTATCTTATCAACAAAATGCCCACCCCACTTTTATCAAGCAAATCCCTACATGAAGTTATGTTCAAATCAAAATTGGATTATTCCCGTTTGCTTGTTTTTTGCAGTCTTTGTTTTGGTCATAACCACAATATCAAACATAATTTTAATTAACGAGCGAAACCAAGTATTTTTGTTTGCTACCCTTATGCTTAGAAAGGCTATCGCATTTTTTACGTCGCCTCCAAAACCATGTACACTTCGCGTGATATCTCCGTTTATCAGGGAATCTTCTCTTATCGTGATTTGCCTCAAACCACCCAATCATCCTCCCCTGTTACTCTAATACCCTTCTCTAATGGCCCCATCTTTGATTTTCCTAAAACTTTGCATGTTCTACCCTCTACCACAGTAGTCCCTTCTCCAACTTCCCCGAGTGTTTTTCTTGATATGGTACCTCCCAGTGATGCTCCACCTGCTTCCTCACCTTTAGTTACACGCCCCACCCACATTCGCCGCTCGTCGACTCATCTGGTTAATTACCACTGCTCCACTGCCTCTCATGAGCGTCCACTCTCCCCGTCCGATGCCAAATCCATTGGTACACCATATCCACTTCATCATTATCTTTCTAAGTCTATTCTCTCTGCTGCACATTGAGTTTTTCTTTCTCCTCTTTGTTCCGTAGATGAACTCGTACCTTCTCCCATGTTGATCAATCTCCACATTGGAAGGAGGCCATGGCCACAGAAACTATAGCCTTAGAGAAAAATAACACATGGAGCCTTACTCCATTGCCCATCGGTAAGAAACACATCGGTTGTAAATGGGTGTACAAAATCAAGTATTGGTTGGATGGTTCCATTGAATGTTATAAAGATCGCTTGGTTGCCAAAGGCATCACGCAGGTTGAAGGACTAGATTATTGTAATACATTTGCTCCGATTGCTAAATTGGTCACTTTTCGCACTATCACGGCCCAACCCAACCGTGCCTGATTCAACCCAACTCGGCCCAACACAATATTATCCTACTGCTTTACATTGGGCCTAACTCAACTATAGGCCCAAAAAGCGTTGGGCTGAGAATGAGGGGTGTGGCCTCTTATAAACCCCTTCAACATTCATCTCATTTTCGATGTGGGACTTCTAACCATGTCCACTCGCACAATGGTGATCCATCGCCATTGCCTATCTATAGCAGACGCTCTGGCATTCAGGCAGGGGCAGAAAATTCGACCGAACCGAGATTTCTGCTGAGATTTTTTCTCCCTTTAAAATTTTTTTTTTTGGAAATCTCGGTGGTTTTTTTTTTTTTTTTGAAAAATTTCATTTAAAAAAATAAAAAAGGCTTTTTTTAGAAATACATATATAAATATCGGCCAATACCTAGGCCAATATTCTTCCAGTAACGCCCCGTCCCGTTATGGGCGCATTATCTCCGAAAGACCTCAGAAAGTTACAAAAGACATATATCGGGTACAAGAATAGTAGTAAATTTTTTTTTGAAGTGGGGTAACTATTTTCCATCCAACAGCCCACAACTTCAAAACTAGAACAAGCACAATGAACTACAAATGTAACTGATCAACAGGTTATACAGTCATCCAAACAAACATGTGATTGAAACTGTATAACTAAAGTTCTCAAACATCAAACAAAACATAAACATAAGCTTTTATCCTCTACTACTACTCTCATGGTACTTGCTCAAGGGGCCCGCCTGGCCGCTCCGCGATCGGGGCACCTGAAAGGTAAGGGATGAGCAAAACAGCCTAGCGAAAGAATATATCACATTTTAACAAGATAGATATAGATCACATATGCAATGGCAGTAAATATCACAAGTGAATAAAACATCCATGTCTACCATATTCAACTAATATATTAACCGATATTCCATTAACCAAATCCAAGAAATCATCCCCATAGTCCACATCAGGCCCTCCAACAAACCCCAGTCTCCCTACCAGTATCATCGGGAGACTAAAGAATACACAACTACCTCACCCACACGAGTCATGTCGGAAACCACCTCGACTACGCCCCAGGGAACCAAACTCTAGGGCAGGCACCTCGACCGCAGGAACACAACGGGGAAACCCACATCCCCTATGGGGGTTTCGACCGCCGGAGTGTACGGGGAAGTCCTCCCAACCACTAAGCTCATCTCATCATCATAAAGGTATACACATAAACAAAACCTCCCATGCATGCACATAGTATCATGATCATGTATGACAACACAAACATGTCCTAACATAACATCAATATCAACGACATGCATCCTCATGCGCTTAACGACACATAACAATGCTTAGGCTCATACTTCTATATCCAACATACGATTACATTTACATCTTATGCATAAACACGCAATAAATCACAACATCTTCCAACTATCATGGTCACATCCATCATAATATCATATATGTGTTATGATTAATCACAAACATGTTTTCAACAGCCTTCAAGCATCAATAATCATTCATTCAATCAAATTTTCGATTAATCACATACAATTGATATGGGTGAACCCGAACAGATCCCTTGCCACATATTCATTTCAATAGTTCCCTTACCGAGTGTCTTAATAAACGAAAGGGTCCCATTCAGGTCACTCGATATCCAAGATTATAGGTTAAGAATGCGAATGCATGCTAAAACAATGATAAGTTCCCTCACTGTGTGTGGAGTCAAAAGTCCAAAGCGAACAAGCGATTTGTTTGGGTTGAAGGGAGTTCAATCTGTAGAAATAAGGAAGAACGGATAAGTAATTAAGACAAAATGGGTCAAAAAGAGGCCGAGGAGAAAACGGGCCTAAAACTGGGCAGGGCCCAAAACGGGCCGAACTGGTCCGAGTAAAAAAAAAAGGGGCCGGGCTTGAAAACGGGATTTGAAAAAGGGCCGGGTCTGGAAACTGGGCCAAGGAGGATTGGGCCGAAGACGTGGGCCAACTAGACATGGGCCGGACCAGGTCTGGGCCTGGTTGGGCCAGGCCGGACCACCTCTAGGCCTGGTCGGGCTAGACCAAGTCTGGGTCGGGTCGGGTCTGGGCCAGTGGGCCGAGTGGCTGGGTTGCCACTCTAACCCAAGGGCCGGGTTAACTCAGAGCAACTTGACTGAGTCGACTCGGCACTCGACCGAACGACTCAGTAATCTGCTAAGTCGGAGGAGATGGGAGAAAAAACCAGGAAAAGGGGGAAAAGAGGGAAAAGAAGGGAAAAACAAGGAAAAGCAGGGAAAAGAAGGAAGGAAGAAAAAAGAATGAGGGAAATCGAGCAGCAGAGAAATCCGAGAAAGGGAAGGAAAAGAAAGGGGAAAATCGGGAGAAATCTCGAAAAATCGAAGGAAAGGGAAGAGAAAAAAATTAGGGGAAAAGAAGGGGAATTGGTCGAGGTAGAGAAGGGGAAGAAGAAGAAAGCCGAGAGAGAAAGAGAGAGAGAGAAGGAGAAGCTTACCGACGCCAGAGGAGGAGGAAGAAAGCCGCACGTCGGGAGGAAGGAGGAAGAAGAAGAAGAGGCTGCGGTTGGGGGAGCGGCGGCACTGTAGCATGAGCGGCTACAGTGTCGTGGAAAAGGGGGTTTAAAAGGATTAGGGTTTAGGGTTTTTTGCTTTTTTCTTTTTTTCTAAGAGAGAGAAAAACTCGAAGGAATAATCCGAAAGATCTCGGGCGAGAAAACGTGTGACTTTTGGACAAATTTTCATGACAAACACGCAATAATTATAAAATTACCAAAATGTTCCTTTGAGTTCCCGAACTCGAAAACAAGTAAACTGGGCCCACCATGGCGCCCACACTCTCTTCACTGATACCAATGTCCCTAAAACAACTCAGAGATTCGAAAATCTCTTAAAAAAATTTTAAGAAAATCGGGACGGGTCATCACACTTCCGATATGGGCAAATATCGGCTGAGATATCGGCTGGGCCCACAACAGATATTCTTTTTTTTTTAAAAAAAGAAGAAATCCACTGAGATCTCAGTCATATCGGCCGAATTTTTTTTTCCTCTAGCCGATACAAGATATCTCGTTCGTCAAAAACCCAAGACATCTCGGCCGAGATTTATACCCCTACATTCAGGTCAGTTCCATCACAATACACCCCCCTTAAGCCCAGAGCCTTCATCGGCTCGATTAGGCAGCCTAGGGGAAAGCCCTGTCCTTGGGTCGGCACACAACAACTAGGGGATAGGCCCACACAGTCCGAGTGTTGAACCTAAGCTCTGATATCATTTGTCACAGCCCAACCCGACCATGCCCGATTCAACCCAACTCGGCCTAGCACAATATTGTCCACTTTGGGCCCACATACGGGGGTCCGCATGGCTTTGCATTGGGCCTAACTCAACTGCAAGCCCAAAACATGTTGTGCTGAGAATAAGGGTGTGGCCTCTTATAAACCCCTTCAACATTCATCTCATTTCCGATGTGTGACTTCTAACCACACCCACTCACATAATGGCGATCCATCGCCATTGCCGATCAGTCGCGGACGCTCTGGCATTTAGGTCATGTCACGCCCCGCTCCTCGTGGGTCTGAAAAACGTGATTAATTTTTTTTAATCATCACAGTAATTCACTATCATAGTCATTTGATCAAAGCATTAATTTATTCTCATACTACTTGTAACAACATCGATCAAAACATCATCAGAGTCGGCACCAAAAACATCACGGTGTTAATTACATGTTTAGATCACTACTTAAAGTTCCTCAAAATACTAGTAATAAAACCTCATCTAATGGGAAACAACACTCTTGCTTCAAGGCTCTAGCGGAGGTTCATTTATCCTATCCTCGGTGTTATTCTCTGAAACATTAGGGACATGAGCAAAGCATATATTAACATTAGACATATAAGCACATTCATTTTTTTATTATCACAAATTGATGCGGGCGTATGTAGATGTGATCAAAATGTTAATTTTGACCCAGGTGGATGTATTGACAAATTAGGAAATTCAGACCCTAAGTCAAAAGATGAAAATTTTATTTTCTATCTCGGCCCAAACAGGCCCAAGTTCAAGTTACAATCCACAAAGGGGCCCATATGTTTAAAGTCCTAAATACAATAGGACACATGCAGCAACGTCGGATTCTAAATGGGAGCAACAAGTTTATCATATCTAAGATTAGATATTTTTTAATCGGTGGTGACTTTAGATAAAGTAGTTGCTTTATTTAATTTTATTTTTATTTGGCACTCATGTAATTTTAGTAGGATTTGAATTAGTAAGATTTGACTTAGTTTTGAAATCAGTAGGTAAGAGGGTCGGTTCCGACTAGATTTAAGAGGTGAGTTTTATTATTTAAAGGATATGTGTCATACGTTTTGGCAGAAGATTATGAAATAAAATTATGTTATTTTTTCCAATGGAAAATTGTTGAAAGCAAGCACCGAGTTGCAGCCGAGTTAGCATTGATTGCTATCGAGCCCTCTTCGACTTGAGGCGTCTTGAGGATCGAGTGAACTCTCCTCTCTAATAACCAGGTAATCGTATTCTCTTTGAGTATTTTGGATTAATTGAATCAGTTTAATGCCTAGTTTTTCTGAAAGTGAAAATCGTGTAAACTGATTGAAAAGAGATTTATTTAAAACAGCGTTTTGGATCTGTTTTGGGGTGAAAATATTTTTATTAAAATCCCAGTTTTCTAAATCTATATTGAGGCTGATTTCTAAGGGTTTTAAATCTGTTTGGAATTGATCGTTTGTGGCCATTTAATCATGCAACGTGTAACGATGCATAGAGACTATATAGGCAGCATTGCATGCAACGTGTTTGTTGGGTTGTGCTAAAACAAGATTTTCTAGAGTTGTTTAAACCTGTTTTACAAATTTTATTTTCATCAAATATTTTGGCTAGTTTTAGAACTTGTTTTGGGACTGATTTAAGGAGCAAAAGCAGTTTGAAAGTTTGATTGTGCATGGAGGATTTTTTATTGGATTAATTGGACGCTTTTGAAACCCGCTCGTATTATTTGAGTTCGACTGATTCAATTAATTCCATTTCTTAAGAAAGTTGGGTTTTACCATCCAAGATCAACGGTTGTGTTATACCGCGGTGGTTGTATCAGTGCTTCCGCTTTAGCGATTGACTAGGGCGTCTTATCCTACCCAGCCTACATTACAAATGCATGTGTAATTCTCTATGTTGGGTCATTCTCTATGATGGGTATTCTATCATTGAAATATTGTTCCTGTCTTTCAACATTGCCGATCTATACTGGTGCAAGCAGCAACTAGTACTTCACCTAAGCTAGCCAGGGGTAGAAAGATCGGCCGGGCCGATATCCCGGAAGATTTTTCATATTGGCCGAACTTTTTCTCTCTCCTGCCCTTTTTTGAAAAAAAAAATTCCAAAAAAATTACAATAAATGCATATAATTATGAGCTTATTGAATATGTAATTTTTTCATAAAATATCAGACATTTACATATTCTAATATATTTTTGAAGTTACGATAGCGGGAAATTATATAAATAGTAATAAAATAGTGAAAATTACAAGGAAAAGGATATAAATGAGGAAAATTTGTAGAAATAATTTTATAATTTATTTTCTTAGTTAATGAGTTATTTTAAGTTATGAAATTATAGAAATAAAAATAAATAAATAATAAAATGATTGAAAATTACATAATAATGTAGAAAACTATTAGAAAATGAAACTAATGGGTTCCTAATTACTTGAACTGATAACCACAAAAATTTCATACATTTTTAATTATAATAAATTCCATTTAAATCATTAACTGAAAAGTTTTTAAAAATTAACTAAATGAAGAAACTTTCAAGATCTAAACTCAAAAGATAATTTATTCTCATACATTTCAGTTACATTTAAAGATGAACATCAATATTGAGAATGCTCTTCAAACTCATAACCGCAAATTTCATGTATTATTTTATACGTTTCGCCATTTTCTAACATTTATATGTCATAGTCCATAGATAATAATGAAATAATTACAAAAAGAAAGAAAATAAAAGGAAAAAATTGCATCCATGTAAAAGATGTTAGTATACATTAAATAACAGCAAATAAAAAAAATTCATGTATTATTTTATAGGTTTTACCATTTTCTAACATTTATATGTCATAGTCCATAAATAATATTGAAATAATTACCAAAAGAAAGAAAATAAAAGGAAAAAATTACATCCCTGTAAAAGAAGTTAGTATACAGTAAATAACAACAAATAAAAAAATTTCATATTTTATTTTATAGGTTTTCCATTTACTAACATTTATATGTCATAATCCATAATTAATGATGAAATAATTAAAATAAAGAGTAAGTGAATGTAAAAAATGTTGCTGTAAATTTTGACATGTTTGTAACAGTAACTAAGAGCAAATGAAAAATGTTCATCTATTATTTTATAGGTATTATCATTTTCTAACTTTTTTTTTCATTTATGCTATTTTATGTTGAAATAGTTAACAAAAAGGAATAAATAAATGAAAAAAAATAGTAACTAACAAAGTACACAAAAAATAACTACAGATACATTCAGATGGAAAAAAAATTATAATACCTTTATAAAGATTTTATTTACTACATATCTTATTTAACTTCAAGCATTTTTTAACTTTTTATAACACTTTTATGTTATTTTTGGCTAAAAAAATAAAATAAAATACAGATAAATCGAAATAAATTACAAAAATTACAAGATCAGTAGATCTATAAATGAAGAAAACTTTGAACGGTCTGGATCGTTCAATTTCAACCAAATCCGGGTCGTTCAGAACTTAGTTAAATCAAGTAATGAAGAGTGAAATTTTTTTTGGAAGAGAAATGGTAAAATCTGGTGTTTTCCTTGAAAATAAGGTGTGAAATTTGAGGTGTAGGTGAATGGTATTTATAGAAAAAAATTAGACCGAGTCGATTTTTCAGATTTAAAAAAAATAATAAAATATTCAGGCATGCCCAACCAGCTGAATTCTGCAGTCCGCCGTATACAGAGATTTGACTGGGAGAAATTGGTTGACAAGTGAGATCTCGTCCGAGATCTCGCCCAATATATCGGACATGAGATATCGCCCGATATATCGGACTTGAGTTGGGCCCAGGCCTGAGTTTTACTCTTTTTTTTTGGGGAAAAAACGGCCGATTCAGCCCAAATTCAGCCCAGATTCAGCCGAGATTTGGACCTATATATCGGTCATCTCGGCCGATATTTTTTATAAAAAATGTTTTTTTTTAAAAAAAAAAAAACAAACAACCGAATTTTTAAAATTCGGCCGATATGATGACCGATAATTCGGTAAAAAATTCGGTCATATCGGCTGAATTTTTTTTTTGTACGGCCGATACGATATAATTCGGTGGTTGAAAATGCGAATTATATCGGCCGATATTTCTACCCCTGAAGTTAGCACACCCAATATATATTACGGCCAAGGCAGGCCCAATACTTCACCAAGTCAGATTTTAGCCCATCTACACTAACAGTCAACACAGACTCAGTGCTTCACCAAGCGAGCTAAGGATCAGTCATTTCAATATGCCTACATGATAGACACATGCATCATCACACAACAAGTTACCCATGACCCAACATGATATGCCCCAACCTTGACATTGTTTTATAACTCACAACTAGCATGTATTTCTTATCATGCCCCACATGATTTTACTTAATCTATAAACATGCTATAACAGAACATAATCAGATAATCTACAGATAATATAATTTACATGACTGAAATAGAGAACAGTAGAAGACTATTTTACCCTTTTCAGGTTTCAACACGAAAATCGACTAATTATACTTACCACCCACGCATCAATGCTGATCATGCCAAAATATCGTACGACTCCCAAAGAAATAATAATTTGGAGATTGACACCAATGTGTCTCTCCTCAATTAAAATTTCAACTAACTCCTCGAGCCTACAATTGATTCCAATACTGTGTTTTAGACGGTTAGGCTTCAACTCCAAGACACCATTTATATGCTTACATCAATATACTGCAATTGATAAAAATAATCCCTCACGAGTAAGCAGTGTCCGGTCTCGCATTCTGGTCCCATTTACGTCTTTTCCATCCATTTTATTACCATGGGTTTCAATCTAGCCTTTAGATTTAGTGGTTATCATTTTTTAAAATAAAATGCAATATGTAATGCATCTCTGAAGAAATGTGTAGTTGAATCTTTTCACCAAAGTTTGGCGGTTTTTCTGAAAAAGCTGACAATGAAACAATGTGTAAATAGATTGCTTTGAAAATAAAGTGTGTAAGATAATTTGTAATTAAAACACTACGAGAAACACAAAAATCATATTTTCAAAATAAATTATAAAACAAAGGTGTAGTACGTAGGAAAGGCCCCCACTTTCAAATAAGTTAATGTTGGTCAAGCTAGATAGTCCTAGAAGGGAGGTGAATGGGACTTCTGTGGAATTTTTACAATCTTTAAAATGTGAGTCAATTAATTAATTAATCTTAATAGATTAATCATATTAAATATCAAGTTTGTGCAATAAAGATAGAGAATAAACACAAACATGATAATGAGAGATGAATCACAAATACACAAAATAATGTGAAGGAGGTGAGAAGAAATGGATGAGTGTGACACAAGTATTTTTACGTGGTTCGGCAATCTTACCTACATCCACGCCTCAACTACACCAGTTGAGGATTCCACTAAACTTCTCCTTCACGGGTGGAGAAGAAACTTATTATAACCTTAATCCCTTTCAAGGGTAGAGATTGAACCGATAACTTACAATCATCAAGAAAGGACCTTTCTTGGACTTCACTAGGGTTATACCAACCCTTACAAATACCTCAATGATTAATAAAAGTTGTAGAACTTGAAAGTCTTACCAAGAACACTAGCCTCTAGTTACTTGAAGTAGCCTTGGCTTGTCCTTTGATGTCTTTCTCCACTTAGCTCCTTGGTGATGAGAGAATGCTCAATGAATGCCACACCAAAGATTGGGAGATGATCTAGGGATGCTTAAAGGTTTGCCTATGTAAACAATCAATCCCAAATTGTTTCCTCAAGAACACATTCAATGTTGAGCCTTAAATGCTCAATGATTTGCCTATGAGTGCTTTGAATGTGTTTGAGATATGTTTTAGAGCAATGAGGGCCTAACTATGGAGATTTGGTACTCTAAGAATAGTTTAGATGCTTAGGAAAGAGTAGGAGAAAATTGAGATCAAAGTGATCAACCTTGGTCTCTCAAATGACTTTGGTTTATATAGCCAAAAAGCTCCCAACGGATCTCTGCTTCCGAACCTGGTTGACTAGACTCGGAACTTCTGAAGTCCCAACGGTTAGAAATACAACGGTCATATTTCAACGGATAGCTTGACCTTACAACGGCTAGTTGGACCACCTTCGGAACTAGCCAAGTTCCAGGTTCGGAACTTCCGAAGTCGGGTTCCGAAGGTCAGAAACAATGCCTCAAGGATGACATTGAAGGTCTCGGAAGCTGCAATATACATCCCTCGAAACATCTGAGACTGGTTCCGAGGAAGGTCTGAGGCAGGTTCTAAACTTACAAACAACTTATGGAACTTCTGAGGCTGGTTCCAAAGAAGGTTCCGAGTCAGGTTCCGAACCTAGGAACAACCTTCGAAACTTTTGAGGTTGGTTCCGAGTCAAGTTCCCAGGAAGCTGATAAGCCATAGATTTCACTAAGTGTTGATAAATTTAGAGTTTGGAAATCCGGACAAGATGGAGAGCCCTTTATGTGTTCATTTGCAATCATTAGATTTAACTATAATGAACATTTGTTAGATTGCAAATACACAACATATAAAGATATTTGATAGATAGCTAGAGCTCTCCATAGGGCAAAGGTACTTAGAAATCCTATATTAATTTAAACAAGTTCTTAACCGAAGGATTCTAAGGCCTCTAGGTCCGTCCTAAGGTCCGTATACTTGTGTTGGTTGGCATTCAAGGAGTTCTTCCGGTTTTGGTGCGATGTTTTCCAAACAACGTGTCTTCTGGAGCTTCAACCTTGATTTGACTGTGAATGTCTTCTAAATATGAGGTCTTGGACATGTAGACGGTCACGACTCAGTCAAATAAATTGACAACTCAGGACTCAGTCGGACACAGTCACGGAATTGACAATTTAATCTGATTCAGGAGAGGCAGATTTAACTTTTAGGATAACAGTTAATAAGTTAGCTCCAGAGTGTGATAGTCATAATAAATACAGAAAGGTGCTCCCTGACTGAACGAGTTAGATTCGGAGTGTCTTAGTCAGAATATGGCCCACATGTTCAAATGAGTTAGGTGAAGATAACACAGATAGTAGGCTTTAAAATAAGTATTTTAGCTATTTTTTAATATTTTAAAATAATTAGGTAAAGTGACCATTTTGCCCCTAAACTTTTCTAAAAATTACATTTGTGTCCTTTTGATTATATTCTAAACTAAAGTTTTCTAATTAAAATACCACTCAACTAAAATAAATTTGTAGTAATTACAATTTTGTAATCTTGAATGAAATGGAAATTATAACATTTTACTTAAATAAGATCTATGAATCCAAAATAA
The DNA here is from genome assembly GCA_013350335.1 of Chimonanthus salicifolius. Lineage (NCBI taxonomy): Eukaryota > Viridiplantae > Streptophyta > Magnoliopsida > Laurales > Calycanthaceae > Chimonanthus > Chimonanthus salicifolius. The sequence goes on along the minus strand of CM023537.1, from coordinate 19,745,879 downwards.
ACTCTAATTAAAATAACTTAATTAACTTTAAATTAGGTGTAATACCTGTTGGAAACACCTGGTAGAGTGAGAGACTTTTAATGAGAAAACCTTGAGAGAGAAAATTCTAGAGAGAGGGAATGAGTATGAAATGGTGAAAATGATTGCACCCCTCACCCTTTATAGTTGGGGTGAGATCGTTTGGAGAGGTTAAAAAAAAAAAAAATTTCCTTTTTCATTTATTATAATTATTATTTTATCATTTAATTTAGATATATAAAAAAATCTTAGACATGCAAGATGACACATCAGGGGTCTAGAGGGTAGACCCTCCACCCCTAAGGTGTAGCCCTTTTAAAAACTTATTATTTTAATATTTTATTAATTATTTTTATTTTATTGTTATTATTATTTATTAATTTCTTTATTTATTTATCTTTATTTCTCATCATGCAAGAGAACACATATCGGATCTACTAGAGTAAACCTGCCACCGCTAGTACCTAGGTAATTATTTTATTTATTAACTTTTTTTATCATTATTAAACAATAATGATTATTTTTATTATTATTTTATTTTTCTTTCCTCCATGCAAAAGGACTTGGGAGTTAAAACGGTAGACTCTTTAACCATATGTCTAAGTTACTATTCATGTGAATGATAAATTTATTTTATTTTTATTTTATTTTATTTCTTTTTCCCTTTTATTTATTTTTAAAAATTCTAGTAAATTAAAATTTTATCAGATAAATCTAACTGGTCCATTGGGTTGGGTATTGAGGGCTGGTTTTTTCATAAAAAATTGAAGAAAAAATCACTTTGGAAACCCCATGATTTAAACGAAATCGATGTTTTTCTTAAATCGACGACATAGATTCGACTTTGGAGATTAGGCGTTTAGAAAATAAAATTGAACATCTGACAATATAAAATTGTGCATTGAAATATGGATTAAATACTAAAACTCTTTCAAAAAAATTCTAAAATTTAAAAATATTTTTACTTTTTTTTTTAAATACGATTTTGTAAAGTGAAACTTCGAAGGTCTTAAATAATTAGTAATTTGTTAAATTGTTTGGGTGAAATCAAAATTTCATAATACTTAGTTTTGCCAGGTCTTCCGTGTATGCAAGTTTGGAAATCCAAATATTTCAAATCAGTGCTTTTATTTTAGAAAGAAATTTTAAAGTTACTATACATGATTTATGAATTAAATAAATGATGTAAAAATAAACTACAGGTTTGCCCTTCCAACTTCAACAAGTTGGATCACTGAGCTAACGAGCTCGGATTTGGTCAAACTTGGACTTTTCGGGAAGCCCACGAGATGATCTAGGTATTTAACCGTTCATAAAGCATGATTAACGATGCTAATATATAGTGTTAGTCTGATTAAAGGACATAGTATTTCAGATCAGGTCCATCACACGCTCTGTCTTGTCTATTGCTTCTGTTAAGCATTGGCCACTTCATTAGCTTGACGTTAATAATGCTTTCTTATACAGTGACCTTGATGAAGAAGTCTATATGACTCTTCCACCTAGATTTGCATGATAGGGGGAGGAGCGTGTCCGTCGATTGAATAAATCTATTTATGGGTTGAAAAAGGTCTCTCGAAGTCTGACTACTCTATTTACAAAATTCTTTTCTGCCCTTCTCCAGGCAGGGTTTTCACAGTCGAAGTCTGACTACTCTCTGTTCACACATCACAAAGGTGGTTCTTCTACATTTGTTCTAGTTTATATTGATGATATTCTTTTAACTAGTACTGATGCATTGGCTATTTAGCACCTTAAGCACTTTCTTGAAGCCAAATTTTATATTAAAGATTTGGGGTGGCTCAAGTATTTCCTTGGATTGAAGTTGCTTGTTCTCGGAAAGGTATTTTCCTCTCTAAACGGAAATACATCCTGAATATTCTAAAGGATACAAGCCTCACTGGGGGACGTGTTTCCGAATTTCCCATGGATAACAGTTAAGACTCTACTTCTTGACCCCAACGCATATCGCCTCGTGGGTTGTCTTATTTACCTTACTGTTACCAAGACATATCTCAATTATGTGGTATATATTCACAGTCATTTTATACATTCTCCTCGAACTGCCCATTTGGACGCCACACACTGTGTTATTTGATATTTGAAGGGTTCTATCAATAAATGGATCCTTTTGTCTTCCTCTAGCAGCCTTCATCTCCAAGGATATTATGATTCAAACTGGGATGGTTGTCCAGTTACTAGATGGTCCACCACTGGCTATTGCACCTTCCTCAGTTCCAACATCATCTTTTGGAAGACCAAGAAGCAAAATACAGTTTCCCACTCCTCCGCTGAGGCAGGATACAGCGTCGTGGCAACCTTGACTTGTGAACTTCAATGGTTGAAGTACCTGCTAAATGATCTTGGTATTTCTCATTCTTCGCCCATCACTTTATTTTGTGACAATTAAGCCGCCCTACACATTACCAATAATATCATTTTTCATGAATAGACATAGCATATTGAACTTGATTGTCATTTCGTTCGAGAGAAACTTCAGTCTGGGCTCCTCGTCCCTCGGCATATTCCTTCTTCTCATCAACTCACTAATGTATTTACCAAACCATTGGACAAAGACCAATTTTATGCATTAATTCGCAAGCTGGGTATTACTCAAATACGCACTCCACCTTGAGGGAGAGTATTAGAGTTGAACCTTCTAATTAGCCTCTCTAATTGAGGAATTTCATTGTGATTTACCCTGTAATTATATTTTTACATTTTTTATTCATTCATTCCTTAATTGTATTGTACTATTTTTCTCTATTAATATGAAGATTTTCGGTTCTCTCAATTCACACGAGAGAAAACAAATCAGTCTCCATATCAAATTTGGCATCTACTGCCTTGTGCAAGCCACGACTTTAAGATTCTCGGCTCCTCCTCACATTCTCAAACCTTCACTAAGATACCTCGGGGTTGGTGATATAAAACAAGCATTTTTCTTCTGATGAATCTTTTAATTCTAAATCTTGAAATTTAATTATTATAAGTTGTTTATTTTTGCAGCTCATCTTACAAATTTCTAATGATTAGATTGATGAGTTTCTTGAACTATGTCATTTACGAAAACTCAAATGTATCAATATTAGGCTCTCACCAACTAGGCAATATACCTTATTACTCAGGTTAGATACATATTGGCCAATAGGTCCAATACATCCTATTTGGTTTTTTTTTTTTTTTTTTTTTCAAATGCAGTCTAAAACTCGACAAAAAGATGACAATTGGTGGGATGTGTAAGAAGAAGTTTCTGCTTAATAATAAAAAGTTCACAAATAAAATTGGTAAGATGTATAGAAAACGACTTTGCTTGAATGAAGATAAAATTACAAGACATTACAACATCCTCTTATAATTTTTATCCTCAAAATTTTAAGAGTAAAAGTCATTTTTAGTAACCAATTTGATGATGCTGAAATTATTGAATGGAAATAAAACTTTTTCATATTGTTCTCTGGTCATATATGCTCCCATTCAATGTGTTTATATGCTACTTTATCTAGAGCTGAAATCCGGCCGGGTCAGATTGGATCGAGTTTTTCTTGATTGGTCCAAATTTCTGAAGAGTGGAAAAAGTGGTTCAGAATGATTTTTTCATATTCTTTAAAGATTGTTATACTGTTTATTTTCTTTATATTTCCAAGATGTTTGGGGTTTAAGGATATTTACACCATATTCTTTACCAATTCTACTGCCTTGTACAAGCCACTACTATGAGATTCTTGGCTCCTCTTCACATTCTCAAACCGTCACTGACATCTACCTACCGAGTTAGTGATATAAAACAAGCATGCTTTTCTGACGAATCTTTTAATTTTAAATCTTGAAATTTAATTATTATAAATTGTTTATTTTCGCAGCTCATCTTACAAAGTTTTGATAATTAGATTGAGGAGTTTCTTAAACTATGTCATTTGCGAACACTAAAATGTATTAATATATGATATTAGGCTCTCATCAACTAGGCAATATACCTTATTACTCAGGTTAGATATATACTAGCCAATGGGTCCAACACATCCTATTTTTTTCTTTTTCTTTTTTAAAAGTAGTCTATAATTCGACAAAAAGATGACAAATGGTGGGGATGTGCAACAAGAAATTTCGCTTAATAATGAAAAAGTTAACAAATAAAATTGGTGGGATGTATAGAAAACAATTTTGCTTGAATGAAGATAAAATTACAAGATTTTACAACTTTCTCTTGTAATTTTTATCCTCAAAATTTTAACGGTATAAATCATTTTTTAGTAACTAATTATGATGTTGAAATTATTGAATGGAAATAAAACTTTACCGTATTATTCACTGGTCATGTATGCATCCCATCCAATGTATTTATATGCTATTTTATCCAATATCCACTTCATATACTTATTGTCCTCGAGCATTATCTCTAGTTCTTCTCTTTTGTGCCGCTCACTTTCTCTCTTTACTCTTCCTCGCTGTTAAAAGAAATTGATCATAGAAAAATTAATTTTTTTAGCAAACGATGACCCAACCAATTTAAAGTCCAACCATCCATGGCAAGACCCATTGAATGGACTTCTACGAACCTTCCAAACCTCAACAACCACCCATTGTTATGGTTATATGATTGTGTTTGTCAATTTTCAATTAATGAGAAGTGAAGAATAAAAAAAAATGAGAGTATTCTTTCTTCTTCTATAAAATAAGTGCTCATAGTCAAGATCATGGAACATTAGTCATATTCCTATTTCTTCAAAGACTTCGTTTTCTATGAGAGAAAATAAGAAAAAATTAATAAGAAAAGAATGGAGATTTTTCTCTCTTGACGAGACAACATCTCATTTATTTTTTATAAAAATAAATTTTTTAATGCAAAAGATAGAATGCCAGATTTTAATGACTTGATACGGTGCCAAAGTTCATTAAGTGTAAATAATAATATAGATTGCATTCAAAGATAAATTTTCTTCGAGAGTTAATTTTTTAAAAAGAACAGCCTCTAGAGCTCTAGACTCTAGAGGTTCAAATTTCCATCAATATCATTTTCAGCTTTTTATTATTTCTAATTTTCTACTAAATTTTCTTTGTTACTTATCCTACCTTATGCCATGAACATGGTACTTTTTATGCGGTCAAGGGCTTGCAGTCTCCTCTAGTTTGCAAGTGTCTGATTAATCATTCTAGTTTTTATTATTAAAATTTAAAAATTATAATTGTAAAAAGAATATGTAAAATTTAAGGGTGAGAATTACCATACTGGATTTTTAAGGTTATCGTTGATAATAAATAGTGATAAAATGTGTAGAGGATTTAGTTTCGAAGAGAAAAGTAGACTCATTCAAATATAAACGAAGTATTTTAGGGGAAATTTCCTCTAATACAATAGATGAAATGATCCCCAGCACACTCATGCATAGAGTGTCTTTGTAATTCACTTTAATCACCTTAATTAAATCGATCAAATTACATTTTTTTTTTAATTTCTTCAATTTAAATGAAATTTGATAAAATCATTATTATTTCAAAACCACCATTGAGGCAGTAAATGGTGGCTTGAGAAAGAAGTAAAGTCTTCACCTAATCCAATATTAAATCTTCTTTCTTCTCTCTCACATACCCCACCAACCAACCTAGGATAGTAAGATCTTCATTTCACATGAAAGAGAGGAAAGAAGAGGAGAGAAGATGAAATCAGAAATAGTATTCTTGCCATCCCCTGCAATAGGGCACCTGAAATCTACTGTGGAATTAGCTAAACTCCTCCTTGAGAATGAACACTTTACCATCACCGTCCTCGTCATACATTTCCCATTCCCTCCCCTTGAATCCCCGATCGCTTCCTACATCCAATCCATCGCCGCCGATAACCCAAAAATACGATTCATCGATCTCCCACTTGTTGATTTCCAATTTGACGAGAAGCGGAGCGGCGAAGCAACGTTTTCTCTATTCATAAACGAGCACAAGCCACATGTCAAAGAGGCCATCAAAACACAATTGTCATCCTCATCTTCACTGATCATCGACCTTTTTTCGACCACCATGATCGATGTGGCCACCGAGCTCAGCATCCCGGTGTATATCTTCTTCACTTCTAATGCAGCCACACTAGGCCTCATGATGTATCTCCCAACACTCCATGTAAAGGTTCCATGTGAGTTCAAAGATGTTGAAGGAGAGATTGAAGTCCCTGGATTCCTGCGGTTGCCGGCAGAAGCGATGCCGTTGCCGGTGATGAACAAGAAGGTGGATGGATATGATTGGTTTGTCTACCATGGCCGGAGATTTCGAGAGGCTAATGGCTTGATTGTCAATACATTTGCTGAACTTGAGCCAACGATACTCCAAGCGGTAACATATTCTAATCTTACCCATACAAAACTATTTTTCTCTGCTTTCAGATAATAACACCAGATCTTATATATTTACTATTTATTCAAAAAAATAATTTTAAAATTTAATACTGACTTTAAAATACGAAGATCTAACTTTATAGTGTCAAATCGTTATTTTCCGACTATAAAATCAGAGGTTCGATTCATCTAATCAAAATTTTCCCTCAATTATTGGGGTGGTGATTCAGTTCAAACAGGCCCCAGATTAAAATTGGCACATAAAGCAAAAAGGAAGTCTTCAGTTTATCAACCAAGTTGTAGTGATTGCACAATTTTAGCTATTTATTCACAAGTTCTTGAGCTATAAAAGATAAAGAGGTTTAAAATATTTATAATTATTGAGTTTGTATTTTGAGAGACTGAAAAATTGAGTTGTAAACATTAATTAATATTAAAATATCAGTTTTTAAAAAAGTTGACAAAATCAGTAGATATTTTAAGTTAACCGATCAATACTTTAGTATGTACATTATCTTTATCATATTTACATTATCAATATATATTAATGAAATAATTTCAGTAGATTCATTACTCATTTAAATGACAAAGTACACTAGTATGACATTGTCCACTCTGGACATCACACACGGCCCGCATGGCTTTCAATCGGTGAGCGAACCCACTATTGGTTCCACAAGGCCTCATGTTAGAAGGAGGAAGGTTACCGCTTATATACCAAAGAATTTTCAAAGCAACTAGCAATATGAGACTTTTTCTCCTCCACACTATAGACCCCCTCTTGGATAGGGTATTATAATCTACTCCCCTTAAAGCCAGAGCCGTCCCCAGCTCTGCATACACAACAACCAAGCACACAACCTCAGGCAAAGAGTTGAACCATACACTGATACTATTTGTAACGACCCATCCCGCTAGCATAATATTGTCCGCTCTGGGCCTCACACACGGCTTGTATGGCTTTCAATTGGCAAGCCATACCACTGTTGCTCCCAAAAAGTCTCATGCTAGAAAAAGAAAGGCTGCCACTTATATACCTGGGAATTTCCAACCCAATTGGCAATATGGGACTTTGGCACGCTCCATACTACAGACACCCCTTTGGGGCGGGGTATTATAGGATTTCACCAAAAGTGTGTGATCATTGCTTTGCTATATAGTAAATATAACAGGGAGAGGATCGTTTGGGGCTTTTGGGGATTTAAATGCTTCTTGATTAATAATTACAACTATTAAATGATGTAAACGTGCATGCTGACATATATTCGCGTACTCTTCTTTTTTCCCATCCTTTTTTATTATATCTAAAAAGGTTGACGACAATAAATTAACGAGAAAAAGATGGAGATTTTTCTCGCTTGACGGTAAAATGTGATGATCATGTACCACCCTATATGATATTGGTCAATTTGGGTTCCACACACACATTCTCACGGTTTTACTTTTGAATACGTGCCCATACATCCACACAAAAAAGGCCTCATGCTAAGAGAATAAAGTGTCACTTATATCAAGGATCAAGACCTATGTTACATGCAATGTTAACAAGGTCCCACAATGCTTGTGGACCTTTGGAATGTAAGGTTTATAAACACTTGAGTATCCTCTCTTTAATAGCCGATTTTTAAAGGTGAGTTCTGCTCATGCGTTTTACATGGTACCAGATTGGAGGTACCACAGGAATAGATCGGATTCGTATCTCCAGCCCTGTGTGAAGGGAAGAGTCGAGTATCTCCAGCCCTGACACTGAGAGAGAGTGTTAGCAAAGTCTGATATTGCAAGTTGACCTTTAGAATGTGAGGTTTATAAACACCTCGGCATCCTCTCCTTATTAGCTAGTTTTTTAGAATGAATTCTACTCATGTGTTTTACAAGATTCATCAACGCTTCACTGGTGAATTTCTCTCTTCCATGCTCATTAGAGTTTTCTTCCTCCTCACACTGGTGATCACCAAGATTCCATCCCCGCCCACTGCCGTCGCCTTGGATAAGGGGACCGAGTACACCATTTGGGGTGCGCCACCACAACCCCCTACCTTAGACGACAACCATCCTAGGTTCTAATACTATCTGTAACGACCATGCTCCGCCCAACATGATATTGTCTGCTTCGGACTCTCATAGTTTTGCATTGGGATTATACACACCCCAAAATGCCTCATGTTAAGAGAAGGAAGAGTGCTAGTTATATTCCCAAGATCAAGATAGTTCTCAGGCGATATGTGACTCTAGAGTTTCAAATTTCCATCAATATCATTTTCAGTTTTTTATTATTTCTAATTTTCTACTAAATTTTCTTTGTTACTTGTCCTACCTTATGCCATGAACATGGTATTTTTTATGCGGTCAAGGGCTTGCAGTCTCCTTCTGTTTCGGGGTAGTTATATGTAGGGGACAAATGTAAAAACCTTGAATGTCTAGTTTGCAAGGGTCTGATTAATCATTCTAGTTTTTATTATTAAAATTTAAAAATTATAATTGTAAAAAGAATATGTAAAATTTAAGGGTGAGAATTACCATACTGGGATTTTAAGGTTATCGTTGATAATAAATAGTGATAAAATGTGTAGAGGATTTAGCGTAGAAGAGAAAAGTAGACTCATTCAAATATAAACAAAGTATTATAGGACAATTTTTTCTCTAATAGAATAGATGAAATGATTCCCAGCACACTCATGCATAGAGTGTCTTAGTAATTCACTATTAATTACCTTAATTAAATCGATCAAATTACATTTTTTTTTATTTCCTCAATTTAAATGAAATTTGATAAAATCATTATTATTTCAAAACCACCATTGAGGCAGTAAATGGTGACTTGAGAAAGAAGTAAAGTCAAGTCTTCACCTAATCCAATATTAAATCTTCTTTCTTCTGTCTCACATATCCCACCAACCAACCTAGGATAGTAAGATTAAAATTGGCACATAAAGCAAAAAGAAGTCCTCAGTTTATCAACCAAGTTGTATTGATTGCACAATTTTAGATATTTATTCACAAGTTCTTGAGCTATAAAAGATAAATGGATTTAAAAATTTTATAATTATTGAGTTTGTCCGAACGATCTATTTTGAGAGACTAAAAAAAATTGAGTTCTAAACATTAATTAATATTAAAATATCAGTTTTATTAAAATTTGACAAAATCAGTAGATATTTTAAGTTAACCAATCAATACTTTAGTATGTACATTATCTTTATCATATTTATATTATCAATCAATATCAGCAGTATACAGATTCATTACTCGTTTAAATGATAAAATTTAAAATCTCTAAATGGAAAGTGGATTTTACCAAAAGTGTGTGATCATTGCTTTCCTATATAGTAAATATAATAGGGAGAGGATTATTTGGGGGGTTTGAATGCTTCTTGATTAATAATTAGTACTAAATGATGTAAACGTGCATGCTGATGTATATTTTCGTACTCGTTCTTTTTTATTTCCATATTTTTTTACTATATCTCATAAGATTGATGATAAGAGTGAAGATAAGAAATTTTAATGAGAAAAAAATTAGAGGATTTTCTCCCTCAACGACAAAATGTAACGATCATGTCCCACTCAGTATGATATTGTTCGATTTGGGTTTTACACACGTCCTCATGATTTTACTCTGCAATATGCGCCCATACACACAGAAAGGCCTCATGCTGAGAGAATGAAAAGTGTCACTTATATTGAGGATCAAGTCCTCTGTCACAGGCGATGTTAGCAAAGTCCAGCATTACATGTGAACCTTTAAAATGTGAGATTTATAAACACTAGGTCACAACAGTTCACGTCGGCAAGTGTGGTTCATCATCACCTCTAACAATTTGGTGTGGTTGTAGATGAAGGAAGTGACATTTCTGCACCAATCAAGTATATTGTTCATCCTCATTTCTTTACAAAAATCCTTAAGTATGAGGTCTATATAATGTGCCACTCACGGCGTCCACATAATCCATGGATATGTTTCCATTAAATTCCTCTACTGCCTTTTTGAAAGTTAATCCATTGTCTGTTACCACCGAATAACGTTCTCAAGGACAACATCCATACAAACATCAATCATTTGACCCTTGATCAACATGTGATTATTGCTCTTGCTCGATGTGTCGTACGACCTGAGGAAAACGGTGCCCATATGACTGAAAATGAAGAAGTTAATTATACATCTCTCATCATCAGATTTCCAACTGTCACACATAACGGTCAACCCTTGCTGCTTCCAAACTCTTTTGAAGGTACCAATCCACTACTGGATGCGAGCAACCTCACGTGGAATGTAATGAGTAGATAACTCATATGGCGTGGAAAACTCAATGAATGGCCCTGAAATTGTTGCCGCATAACAAAGTCCCCGAAAATAGGGGTTCTTAATATCACGTGGGGCCCTATGCACATCCACGAAGTGCTTCGATGTCGCCGCACCAATGACATCCTTAGACTCATCTATGTCAACTTGGTCTATCCTTCTTTGACTAAATGATGAAGGTCTATCCATGTAGGATCTTTTGGTCCAACGGTAGCCGGATTAAATGCATATTCAGGATCTATTGGGTCATGCCGTCCACTCCTACTAAAGATTTTCTTCATGGATTTCCACTTGAACCACCCCCAGGATTCTTCTTTGAAGTTTTCTTGCTTCTCGAACCACCATCCCCACCCTGACCCCCAATCTTATTTTCCCGGCGACTCACTCTCAATGCCCTACGCATGTCCCGTTCCTCCTGTGTATCTCCTGGATCCTCCTCCTCTGAGTCACTATTGCCGGCTGGCAGAAAATCCTCCTCTCGTGATTGCCTATAAATGTCGTCCATGACATGGGCGACTGCATCTTCTTCTGCCCTAGATTTTTGCTTCTTCTTTTGCACATTTGCGTCAAGCAACTCTTAACATAGGCGTGGATGTTCCATGGAAGCGTTGTTGCATCTTGCCCGTCTTTCTTTCCTGCTGCATGTTTTTTAAGGTGGATAATTTCACCTGTTTTTACCTTTCCGCAGAGTTTACATCGAATTTTTAAATAGTTGTCATCATTGAGACGCTCACCGAATTTCCATACAAGGTCCTCCACTTTTGGTGCCATTAATCTGCAGACAATACAAATTTAACAAGTGCATGAAACGAAACAAATTAATATTACCTTACCTACTAATTTAAATAAACTACATCATTAATTTAACTTAAGCTAAAAAATTAAAATTAAGTGAAGAAAAAATTTGAAATATATGAAGTATCACATTTTAGGCCTACGTAAGTTCTAAAACAGTAAGTATGGTTTGGACTCAGTTCCCAATAAGTCATGAATTGATTCTGATATTTGAAACATTATTCTATATGTCATTTGAAAAACAATATGGTCATCAAACTAAATATTAAAGACAATTCAACCAATGGTGGCCATATTCATGTGGAGCCCACAAATTCAATTTTATTCTAAACTATCTATTTAAAAATATTATTTGAAAAAGAAAAAACTCATGACGGTAGTGTATCAACAAAAGGGTAAATCAAGAAGGTGGCTTTTAATCTATAGGAAAAAAAGATAGATATAGATAAATATGATTTCATGAAATATCACATTTTAGGTCTAAATTTATTTCAAAAAAACAAGTATAGATATGTAGGCTTCCTTATTGAATTTAGAGAAAAAACGCCCACTTGTCGGAAATCTATCAAGAAAAAGATCATCGAGAATGAGACAAATAACATATCTTTTACTAGGAAAAATTCAAAAAAAATTTAGAAGAGTGAGAACTCTCTGCCGATAGTGTGTTGAATGTGTTTGCCTTACCAATTTATAAAGGAATTGGTAAAAGATGTCTTCAAAAGCCCGTTCTTCTCAAAAACCACCTCATTTTACTAGTGGTACACATGTGATTATGTGAATACGGAAGTCTCAGAAGTTGAGGTGAAAGATTGTCGTCTAAAGCTGGATTTTCATTCATTTAAAGAAAAAAAAAAAGCTCAATTTTCTCATCACTTTTTGTCCATTCAAAATGTTATAGCCAGCTGTAGTGGAAGACGTCCCTCAAAGCAGAGTTCTTTCACTTGTCATAGATAGATGTTCCTTAAAAAAATTACTATTCACATGTGAAAAAAGAAAGAAAACAAGGTACATATCTCCTTTCGACTTTAAGAAATGTAACGGCCGTTTTTTAACCGATATGTAAAGCCCGCGACATATGGTGTATCAGTGCAACAATGTACGGCCTTTAACATGGTATAGCATATCGGTTGTGATGTAACGCCCCTCAAATTTTTTACCTCATGTTCTACTCATGTGTTTTAAAAGATTCATCAGGGCCTCACTGATGAATTTCTATCTTCCATGCTCAGTGGAGTTTTCCTCCTCCTTCCACTGGCGGTCACCGAGATTCTATCCCTAGCCATTGTCGTCTCATTGGATTAAGGGAACCGAGCATACCATCCGGAGTGGGCCATCACAACCTGCCAACCTTAGACGAGAGTCATCTTCGACTCTGATACAATCTGTAACAACCATGTCCCGCCCAACATGATATTGTCTACTTTGGGATCACACACGCCCTCACAATTTTGCATTAAGATGTGTGTCCATACACACATCCCAAAAGACTTCATGCTAGGACAAGGGAGAGTGCTAGTTATATTCCCAAGACCAGGATAGCTCTCAAGTGACATGTGACTTCATTCCCACCCAATCACCACCAACTGGCAATTTTCTCTTTTTCATGGACGGAGGAGTTCTACTCCTCCTTCCACTGACGATTTTTCGCGACATGGTGTCCAAGAGCTTTCATTCCCGACCACCGCCGCTGCCTCAGATTAAAGAAACCGAGTTCACCATCTTGAGTGGGCCATCACAAAAAACATCTCATTCATTTTTTCTAAAAAAAAACATTTAACAGAAAAGACGAACACCAGATTTTAATAACTTGACATGATGCCAAAGTTCATAAAGTGTGTATAATAACATAGATTGAATCCAAAAAAAATAATCTTAAAAGTACAACCTCTAGCATTTCAATTTTCCATCAATATCATTTTTGTTCCTTATTGAGTTGATTTGGACTACTCTTGTCCTTGTTGAAGTATGTAGGATAGATTTTCATGTCATTTCTTTATCATTTCTACTAATTTTGTTTTTCTACTTATTCCACCTTATACCAGGAACATGGTATTTTAAGATGATCGTTGATAATAAATAAAGTGATAAAATGTGTTAAGGATTTAGATTAGAAGAGAAAAGTAGACTCATTCAAATATAACCGAAGTATCATAGGACATTTTTCCTCTCTATTCACTATTAATTACTCAAGTCACATTTTTTAAATTCTTTAATTTAAACAAAATTTGATAAAATCATTTCAACCATGAATATTATGTTTAACCCACCAAACTGAGGCAGTAAATGGTGGGTTGAGAAAGAACCCAAGAAAAGTCTGCAACTTATCTAAGTGAATATCCAATAGAATCTTGCATTCTATAATAAAGTTTTATTTCAGTAGTCCTACATTAATTCTTCCTTCTTCTCCTTTACATATCCCACCCACCAACCTAGCATAGTAAGATCTCCAGTCCACACAAAAGAGAGAGGAAACAAGAGAAGAGAGAAATGGAATCAGAAATAGTATTCTTGCCATTCCCTTCAATAGGGCACCTGAAATCTACTGTCCAACTGGCCAAACTCCTCCTTGAGAATGAACACTTCACTATCACTGTCCTCCTCATGAATCTCCCAATCCCTAGTTTAGAATCGCCCATCACCTCATACATCCAATCCATCGCCGCCGCTAACCCAAAAATCCGCTTCATCGATCTCCCACAAGTTGATGTCCAATTTGACGAGAAGTGGAGCGACGAAGCGTCGATTTCTCTATTCATAGATGAGCACAAGCCACATGTCAAAGAGGCCATCAAAACACAATTGCCATCCTCATATTCATTGATCATCGACCTTTTTTCGACGACCATGATCGATGTGGCCACCGAGCTCGGCATCCCGGTGTATATCTTCTTCACTTCTAATGCAGCCTCATTAAGCCTCTTGATGTATCTTCCAACACTCCACGTAAAAGTTCCATGTGAGTTCAAAGATGTTGAAGGAGAGATTCAAATCCTTGGATTACTGCCGTTGCCGACAGAAGCTATGCCGTTGCCGGTGATGAACAAGAAGGCCGATGGATATGACTGGTTTGTATACCATGGCCGGAGATTTCGAGAGATAGATGGCTTGATTGTCAATACATTTGCTGAACTTGAGACGACGGTACTCCAAGCGGTAACATATTCTAATCTAATCCATACAAAAGTATTTTACTCTGCTTTCAGCTAATGACACCAGATCTTATATATTACTATTTATTTAAAAAGAATTATAATTTTAAAATTTATTACTGACTTTAAAAGATGGAGACCTAACTTTACTAGTGTCAAATCGATATTTTCCAACTATAAAATCAGAGGTTCGATTCATCTAATCAAAATTTTCCCTTAATTAATGATCGATGTGGCCACCTAATTTTCCCTTATATAACGAATTTGATGATGCTGAAATCATTGAATGGAAATAAAATTTTACAGTAGTATTCTCTAATCATATATGCGTCCCATCCAATGTATTTATATACTATTTTATCCACTTACTATACTTATTGTCCTCAAGCATTCTTTCTAGTTCTTGTCTTTTGTGCAGCTCACTTTAGCTCTTTACTCTTCCTCTCTGTTAAACATGAATAAGGCTATGAATGGACCAAACCTCCCACAATCACCTATTCTTGTTATGATTATGTTTGTCAATTTCAATTAATGAAAAGTGAAGAAATGAAAGCATTCTCTCTTCCTCTATAAAACAAGCGCCCTTTGTTAAGATGATGGAACATGAGATATGTTTCTCTTTTCTCAAAGACTTCATTTTTCTATGAGATAAAATAAGAAAAATAAAATGTGAAAAAAAAATAGAGATTTTTCTCTCGTGACGAGACAATATCTCATTTATTTTTTATAAAAATAACTTTTTTAATACAAAAGATATAATGCCAGGTTTTAATGACTTCACACAGTGCCAAAGTTCATAAAAATATATAAAATAACATAGATTTCCTTCAGAACTAAATTTTCTTCGAAAGTTAATTTTCTAAAAAGAACAGCCTCTACACCCAATATCATTTGGACTATTCACTTTCCATGTCTTTTTTTTATTATTTCTAATTTTCTACTAAATTTTCTTTTGTTACTTGTCCTACCCTTATGCCATGAACATGTTACTTTTTATGCGGTCAAAGGCTTGCACTCACCTTTTGTTTTGGGGTGGTAATATATAGGGGAGAAATGTAAAAACCTTGAATGTCTAGTTTGCAGGGGCCTGATTAATCATTGTAGTTTTTATTATTAAAATTTTAAAAATTATAATTATAAAAAGAATATGTAAAATATAAGGGTGAGAATTACCATTACTAGGTTTTTAAGGTCAACATTGATAATAAATAAAGTGATAAAATATGTAGAGTATTTAGCTTATAAGAGAAAAGTAGACATTCAAATATAAACGAAACACGAGTGTCTAATCATCTTAATTAAATCAATTAAGTCACATTTTTTTTTCATTTCTTCATTTTAAATAAAATTTGATAAAACCATTATTATTTCAAAACCACCATTGAGACAGTAAATGGCGGCTTGAGAAAGAAGCAAAGAAAAGTCTTCACCCAATCCGATATTAATTCTTCTTTCTTCTCTCTCACATATCCCACCAACCAAAGGAGAAAGGAAACTAGAGAAGAGAGAAGATGAAATCAGAAATAATATTCTTTCCATCCCCTGTAATAGGACACCTGAAATCTACTGTGGAACTAGCCAAGCTCCTCCTTGAAAATGAACACTTCACCATCACCGTCCTCGTCATGCATCTCCCAATCCCTATCCGTGAATCCCCGATCGCTTCCAACATCCAATCCATCGCCGCCGATAACCCAAAAATACGATTCATCGATCTCCCACTTGTTGATTTCCAATTTGACGAGAAGCAGAGCGGCGTAGCGGCGTTTTCTCTATTCATAGCTGAGCACAAGCCACATGTCAAAGAGGCCATCAAAACACAATTGTCATCCTCATCTTCACTGATCATCGACCTTTTTTCGACGACCATGATCGATGTGGCCACCGAGCTCGGCATCCCGGTGTATATCTTCTTCGCTTCTAATGCAGCCACACTAGGCCTCATGATGTATCTCCCAACACTCCATGTAAAGGTCCCATGTGAGTTCAAAGATGTTGAAGGAGAGATTGAAGTCCCTGGATTCCTGCCGTTACCGGCAGAAGCCATGCCGTTGCCGGTGATGAACAAGAAGGTGGATGGATATGATTGGTTTGTCTACCATGGCCGGAGATTTCGAGAGGCTAATGGCTTGATTGTCAATACGTTTGCTGAACTTGAGCCAACGATACTCCAAGCGGTAACATATTCTAATCTAAACCCATACAAAACTATTTTACTCTGCTTTCATATAATAACACCAGATCTTATATATTTACTATTTATTCAAAAAAAATTAATTTTAAAATTTAATACTGACTTTAAAACATGGAGATCTAACTTTATAGTGTCAAATCGTTATTTTCCGACTATAAAATTAGAGATTCGATTCATCTAATCAAAATTTTCCCTTAATTATTGGGGTGGTGATTCAATTCAAACAGGGCCCAAGATTAAAATTGGCACATAAAGCAAAAAGGAAGTCTTCAGTTTATCAACTACGTTGCATTGATTGCACAATTTTAGCTTTTTATTCACAAGTTCTTGAGTTATAAATGATAAAGAGGTTTAAAGTATTTATAATTATTGAGTTTGTATTTTGAGAGACTAAAAAAATGAGTTCTAAAATTAATTAATATTAAAATATCAGTTTTTAAAAAAGTTGACAAAATCAGTAGATATTTTAAGTTAACCAATCAATACTTTAGTATGTACATTATCTTTATCATATTTATATTATCAATATATATTAATGAAATAATTTCAGCAGTATACAGATTCATTACTCATTTAAATGACGAAGTTTAAAAATTCTAAATGGAAAGTGGATTTCACCAAAAGTGTGTGATCATTGCTTTGCTATATAGTACATATAACAGGGAGAGGATTGTTTGGGTCTTTTGGGGGTTTAAATGCTTCTTGATTAATAGTTACTACTATTAAATGATTTAAATGATCTAAACGTGTATGCTGACATATATTTTCGTACTCCTTTTTTTTTTCATCCTTTTTTATTATATCTGATAAGGTTGACGATAATAAATTAGCGAGAAAAAAATGGAGATTTTTCTCGCTTGACGGCAACATGTGATGATCATGTACCACCCTGTATGATATTGGTGGATTTGAGTTCCACACACACATTCTCATGGTTTTACTTTCGAATATGCTCCCATACACTCACACAAAAAAGGCCGGAAAAGTGTCACTTATATCGAGGATCAAGACCTATGTTACATGCTATGTTAACAAGGTCCCACAATGCTCGTGGACCTTTGGAATATAAGGTTTATAAACACTTGGGTATCCTCTCTTTAATAGCTGATTTTTAAAGGTGAGTTCTGCTCATGCATTTTACATGGTACCAGATTGGAGGATACCACAGGAATAGATCGGATTCGTATCTCCAGCCCTGTGTGAAGGGAAGAGTCAAGTATCTCTAGCCCTGACACTGAGAGAGAGTGTTAGCAAAGTCTGATATTGCAAGTTGACCTTTAGAATGTGAGGTTTATAAACACCTCGGCATCCTCTCCTTATTAGCTAGTTTTTTAGAATGAATTATACTCATGTGTTTTACAAGATTCATCAACGCTTCACTGGTGAATTTCTCTTTTCCATGCTCATTAGAGTTTTCTTCCTCCTTACACTGGTGATCACCAAGATTCTATCCCCGCCCACTGCCATCGCCTTGGATAAGGGGACTGAGTACACCATCTGGGGTGCGCCATCACAATCCCCCTACCTTAGACGACAATCATCCTCGGTTCTAATATTATCTGTAACGACAATGCCCCGTCCAACATGATATTGTTTGCTTCGGGCTCTCACAGTTTTGTATTAGGATTACACAGACCCCAAAAGGTCTCATGTTAGGAGAAGAGAGAGTGCTAGTTATATTCCCAAGATCAGGATAGTTCTCAGGTGAGACTTCATTTCCACCCAATCACAGCCACTGGCGATTGTCTCTCTTTCATGCACAGTAGAGTTCTCCTCCTCCTTCTACTGGCGATTTTCTCAACACAATGTTCACTATCTTGGGTGGGCCATCACAAAAAACATCTCATTCATTTTTTTAAAAAATAAAATTTCAATTCAAAAGACATAAAGGCTGGATTTTAATAACTTGACATAATGCCAAAGTTGATGAAGTTTGTTTAATAACATAGATTGCATCCAAAAAAAATTCTTAAAATTACAACTCTAGCATTTCAAATTTCCATTAATATCATTTTCGTTCCCTGTTGAGTTGATTTGGACTACTCTTGTCCTTATTGAAGTATGTAGGGTAGATTTTCATGTCATTTCTTTATCATTTGTACTAACTTGTTTTTCTACTTGTCCCATCTTATGCCATGAACATGGTATTTTATGGTGATCGTTGATAATAAATAAAGTAATAAAATGTGTTAAGGATTTAGATTAGAAGAGAAAAGTAGACTCAATTCACTATTAATTACTTTAATTAAATTGATCAAGTCACATTCTTAAAATCTTCAATTTAAACAAAATTTGATTAAATCATTTCAACCATGAATATTATTTCAAAACCACCAAACTGAGGCAGTAAAAGGTGGGTTGAGAAAGAAACAAGGAAAAGTCTGCACCTTATCTAAGTGAATATCCAATAGAATCTTGCATTCTATAATAAAGTTTTATTTCAGTAGTCCTCCATTAATTCTTCCTTCTTCTCCTTTACTTTTCCCACCGACCAACCTAGGATAGTAAGATCTCCAGTCCACACAAGAGAGAGGAAACAAGAGAAGAGAAGAAAGAAGAGGAGAGAAGATGGAATTAGAAATAGTATTCTTGCCGCTCCCAGTAATAGGGCACCCTGAAGTCTACTGTGGAACTAGCCAAACTCCTTGAGAATGAACATTTCACCATCACTGTCCTCCTCATGAATCTCCCAATCCCTAGCTTAGAATCACCCATCACCTCCTACATCCAATCCATCACCGCCGCTAACCCAAAAATCCGCTTCATCGATCTCCCACAAGTTGATGTCCAATTTGACGAGAAGCGGAGCGTCGAAGCGTCAATTTCTCTATTCATAGATGAGCACAAGCCACATGTCAAAGCGGCCATCAAAACACAATCGTCATCCTCATCTTCAGCCATCGACCCACCTCTCTGCACTGATCATCGACTTTTTTTCAACGACCATGATCGATGTGGCCACCGAGCTCGGCATCCCGGTGTATATCTTCTTCACTCCTAATGCAGCCTCACTAAGCCTCTTGATTTATCTTCCAACACTCCACGTAAAGGTTCCATGTGAGTTCAAAGATGTTGAAGGAGAGATTGAAGTCCCTGGATTGCTGCCTTTGCCGCCAGAAGCGATGCCGTTGCCGGTAATGAACAAGAAGGACGAAGCATATGATTGGGTTGTCTACCATGGCCGGAGTATTCGAGAGACTAATGGCTTGATTGTCAATACATTCGCTGAGCTTGAGACGACGGTACTCCAAGCGGTAACATATTTTACTATGCGTTCAGATAATAACACCAGATCTTATATTTTTACTATTTATTAAAAAAATATAATTTTAAAATATATTATTGATTTAATCGAACTGTATTAGTGTCAAATCTCCTACATATTGAAGCTGGAATCGATATTTTCCAACTAAAAAATCAGAGGTTCGATTATTCCTGAAAAATGAAATAATCAAAATTTTCCCTTTAATTATTGTGGTGGTGATTCAATCAGGGCCCAAGATTAAAATTGGAACATGGAGCAAACAGGAAGTCTTCAGTTGTATTGATTGCACAATTTTAGCTATTTATTTATTTACAAGCTCTTGAGCTATAAAAGATAAATAAGTTTAAAATGTTTATGATTATTAAGTTTGTCTAAATGATCTGCTTTGAGAGATTAAAATAATTGAGTTCTAAGCATTAATTAATATTAAAATATCAGTTTTTAAAAGCTTAAGGATACTAACCCACCTGTGGGCGTTTTATGTTGATGTCCCATGATTTTTCACTCGAAAATTTAAAAAAAAAAAAAAAAATTAGAATAACTCACTCGAGTTTTACTATTTTCATTAACTCAATGAATTATTGACTCAATTTGAATTGAGCCTTACCAAGTTCTCGACAAACAAGTTATTCAGTTAACATCTTAATCCCACCCTTTGTCGGTCAAGGATGGCTGTCAAAAACTCAAAATGGTCCCTGTGGGCTACAAGTTTGAGCTGGAAACCAGGACTGTGTTTGGATGGGGTAAGGGGGGCGACCCTGGGTCACCCCTCCTTACCCTTGTTGGGTAACCCAAAAATAACTCCAGATGAGGGAAAAAATCACCTTTTTTTAATACCCCATTGAAGTTTGGAGTATTCAAAGGTGACCCCAAACTTAAAGGTGACTCCAAGTGAAGAGTAGCCCTTGTAAAATCACCCTTCATCCAAACGCAGCCTAGGACTTCAATCCATGCCTGTTTAACTTAGGCTTTTCTAGATCACGTCAGGACCTGCAAATGCCCAAGTGAAAAAGGCCAATCGATGTTGGTGTTCATAGATACTAATTAAATTGCATGCATTTTTCTCATAATTATAATCTATGACAGATAACCGACGGCCAATGTTTGCCCGACCACCATCCAACTCCACCAGTCTATACAGTGGGACCCTTGCTCGCCATGGACAAGAAACCGCATGAACCACAAACAGGGCCATTGATGCAATGGCTTGATCAGCAGCCCGACTCATCTGTAGTCTTTCTGTGCTTTGGAAGCATGGGCTCTTTCCCCATCCCACAGATCAAGGAGATAGCCCATGGGCTCGAACAGAGCGAGCATCATTTCCTTTGGGCCCTTCGTTGCCGTCCGTCAGAACGGTTCGGCCCACCGATTGATGCTGATCTCAATGAGCTGCTGCCAGATGGATTCTTGGATCGAACCCGAGGGCGAGGATTGGTGTGGCCATCATGGGTCCCACAGGTGAACATCCTGGGACACGCTGCGACCGGAGGGTTTGTCTCTCATTGTGGATGGAATTCATGCCTTGAGAGCATTTGGTTTGGTGTGCCCATGTTGGCCTGGCCTTTGTATGCAGAACAAAGGCTCAATGCATTTCAAATGGTGCATGACTATGGATTGGCTGTAGACAGATTGGATAATAAGGATGATGGGTTGGTGACGTGGGGAGAATTGGAGAAGGGAGTTAGGTGCTTGATGGGGGACTCTGAGAAAGGTATGAAGGTTAGAAAGAGAGTAAAAGAAATGCAAGAGGCAAGTAGGAGAGCTATGGAACAAGGAGGTTCATCTTTCTCTGCATTGGCACTCCTCGCTGAGCAACTCAAGAAAAGTGTGGCAATCGATCATTAAATCTGTAATTTTTATTTTGTTATAAATAATAATTGAGACAAAGACTTTGATGACGGTGATTATATTTCATTATTTAGAACTATAAACTCATCTTGGTTGGGCCCTTTTCCTAAACTTGCAAGCCAATTGCAGATTCTTTTGATTCATCATTGGGTAGTTCCAATCGTTAGAACCCAGATCTTAGTTTCTCGATGATTGATGAAGAATAATTTTTCTAATGTCTAATGCACCAATTATAGTTAGTCAATGATTTGAAGTAATTATAAATGAACTTCACAAGGAATAAAATTGATCAAGAAATATTTTCATAGTTTACCCTTTTTACAGTAAAAGCTATTACATGCTTAGGCTGGTAGAAATCCGACCTGAGAAATCATGCAAGGTCGGGTTGAGAAGAGAAAAACCCAACTGAAATTCAGGCTGAAGTCTTTAAATTTCAACCTTACCAGACCCAGATTTCCTAACTTAATATAAAAACAGTCTACCCTCAAAGCCTAATCACAACTATCGTTTTTCAACCCTAGCCTATATTGATTTATAAACTGAAGAGACATGCTTCTCTACAAGAATCTTTCACTTATACAAAATCATTTTCAAGAAGGCTCTATATATTTCAAATACTAACATCTTTGGTTGGAAATTGAACATTTTTCAAACCAAATCGACCATGGTGGTATCCATCTTTGGGTGCGGTTTGGATGGGACAATGACAAAAATCTAATAAAAAGGTAATGGGAAACGATGGTGAGTTTGGAAAGCTTGGATGAAAGTCAAGGTTTGGTCAAATTCATGTTATTGTGTTAAGATGAAGAAGGAAAGGCATGGAACGGTAAACAGAATGGGTTTCTGGGTTGGGTGGGATTTGGTGGAGGTGTCGGCTGAAGAGAGAAGGGAAGATGGCGTTGGAACTGGGTGTGTTAGACGTTGGAAGTAGAGGAGGAGGAGGAGGAGGAGGGCTTGAAGGGTGGTCTCAAGAAGATGGGTTCGGTAGTGGGCTGAATGGAAGAGGTAAGTGGAAAGGCAGGTTGAGCGTCAGCTTGGCTGTGAAGAGGGTGAAGGGTATTACAATCTCAAGTCGGGTAGAGTTCGGTGTCAGGTTTAAGGTATTACAATCTCGGGTTGGGTCGGGGTCAAATCAGATTCAATGTGTTGTGACATGGGTTAAGATTGAATTTATTAAAACCCAACCCGAGTTGCAGCCCTACTGGTAGAGCAAATGGACCAAGAATATCTTACATACAAGGTGTTGGATTTATCAAAGGATAAAAAATCCATATAAAAACAAATGATATGTTGGTAGAATTTAATTGTTTCACTAATTTGAAGAGTTTTAGATGTTTTAATATATTAAAATCAAATTAAAAAAAAATTACAACAACCTACTTAATTTTAAAGAATAATTGTGACTCATAAAAGATTAAATAAAAATATTTATTAAATTAATATATACTAGTCATCCAAATACCATACATTTTTACTAAAGTAGACAACATTTCCCCCTCAATGAACTAGTGACGATGGCATAAAAAATTATCATAAAAAGATAATATCCAAATGACTCAACACGTGTAAAAGTAACATTTACCCTATTCTCATTATAGTATCATGGATAGCTACTTGAAGGGCTTAGAGCGTCACCCATGAGGTCACACTACAAATTAAACAAAAATATATTCCTAATATATTTTTATATAAAACTTTTTAATAATTTAAAAGATAAGTGTTTGAAAAGATAATATCTTGTAATAGATTATTGACCTTCGAGTATATACTTTTAAGAGAGATTCCCAAGTTAACGTTATCTCTCAAGTTACGGTTGAACGAGAGATTGTAAGTATTATACTTACGCATCGGATCGGATCAGCTCATGAGATCAACATTTCTTTTCGCTCGCATTATAAAATTTTAGAATAAAAACCACAAATCTACAAGGTGATGATCATAATACTGCCCAATATAATACTGAGTACACCCTATACCAGGATCACATGGGCTTAATCCACTATGATGCATTAGATTTTGATGACTAAGGGTGTCTAAATGTTTCACCCAACTAATCCTTCAAGGCATGTGAAAACCTGTCAATCTGCACACCGGATAAAACTATTATACATTAGATCCCTCTCTTGATCTTTCTTCATCCACTCAATCACCACCCCATTTGAGTTTTAGAGAATGGAACATAAGATAATTTATAAGACTCGATCACTCCACGAGCCATAAATATCTTAAATGTCAAACCAACTTCATTGTTCATTCAAGCCACTGAATCTAATTTCAACTGTCGATGCAGTCACATCTAAAATGGATGGAGGTGATAAAGGTGATGGCCTTATAGGATATGTATCCAACCGAGCTTTGTGAAAACCACCACATAATATGTATTGTATTTTCACTATATGCAACTTATTATTATAGCATTTGCATCATACTAGAGGTTACCCCTAGGGCATCTGATCAGGAAGGGCCATGTGTGAGTTGAGATCCTTGAATCATCTATAAAATTAGCATGAAATGACGTAAACCAAACCTAACTCAGTCATTAATAGGTTTAATACATCAACATAAACTCAGATTAAATTATTGATCGAGTCTCGTCGACTTTGTTGTTCGGGTCAGAACTCAGAAGCAACATCATATGAAATACCCGACTCTTATGAAGGTAATAGATTTTCGAGTTAAAATGCAGGCCCAACAACTTGTCATGGATGATACTAGAGGGCTCACAACAAACAGAATCTCCTTACCACATATGAATTGGGTTGTTTCTTGAGCCATTCTAACAATCGACTTCTCTGAGGTAGATTTGGAAGTCGATTGTTTCAACGTGGAGAGCAAGCATTAGTGTTAGACATGTGGACTTCAAACAAAGTTGGGTAAACATAGGTCATTTATTACCCTTCAAGATCATGTTCATGATCCCAATGAGTAAGATATATTTAGTATTGATGATGTGATAAGATGAAGACAAGAACATGGAGGAATCATTAGGTTCAAAGCCTTACACCTTATTGGGCCTACATTTTAACTCGGAAATCTATTACCTTCAGAAGAGTCAGGGATTCCATATGACGTTGCTTCTGAGTTCTGACCCAAACAACAAAGTCAACTAGAGTTGAGTCAGGTTTGGATTAGGTTAATGCATGCTAATCTTATAGATGGTTCGAGGATCTAAACTGAAACATGGCCCTTCAGATGCCCTAGGGATAACCTCTAAAATGATATACATGTAATAATAATAAGTTGCATATGGTGAAAATACAATGAATATTATGTGTCGGTTTTCACACAGCTCCATTGGATACATGGCCCAAAAGGCCATCACTTTTATCACCTCCATCTAGTGGTTTGAATGAGCAATGAAGTTGGTTCAGCATTTAGGATATTTATGGTTCGAGTGATCGAGTCTTATAAACTGTCGTAAGTTGCATTCACTAAAAAACAGATGGAGTGGATGAAGAAAGATCAAAAGAGAAATCTAATGTATAATAATATTACCCAGTGTGTGCAGATTGAGAGATTTTCACATGCCCTAAAGGATTAATCGAGTGAGACATTTAGATACCTTCAGTCATCAAAAAGTCTAATGCATAATAGTGGATTAAGCCCCAGTGGTCCTAGGTATAGCTTGTACTCAATATTTTATTGGGCAGTATTATAATCATCACCTTCTAGAGTTGAGGTTTTTATTTTAAAAATTTATAATGCGAGCAAAAAGAAATGTCGATCTCATGAGTTGATCTGATGGCGGAAGTCTAATACTTACCACCTCTCGTTCAAACGTAACTTGGGAATCTCTAAAAAGTATATACTTGCATCACATGGAATCCCCGACTCTTCTGCAACAAAGTGTACGGCCTTGAACAGGACGATTCCTCCCTGTTCATGTCTTTATCTTATCACATCATCAATACAAAAGACATCTTACTCATCGAGATCATGAACATGGTCTTGACAGGTAAGAAATGGCCTACGTCTACCCAACTTCCTCCGAAATCCATCCGTCTAGGACCGTTGCTTGCTCTCCACATCGAAACAGACCTACCTCAGAGAAGCCTATTGTTAGAATGGCTCAAGAAACAACCCAATTCATCTGTAGTCTTCTTGTGCTCTAGAAGCATGGGTGCCTACTCCCAACAGATTAAGGAAGATAGCACTTGAGCTGGAGCAGCCCACCATTATCATCCATGACAATTGCTCCTCTCAACAAATGATGCCAATCTCAATCTGATTCTGCTAGCCACCCGTCATGGGTCCCACAAATGGCCATCCTATGAAACACTGCAATCGGTGGGTTTGTACCATGTTGTGGGTGGAACTCGGTACTTGAGAGTTTACGGAATGGTGTTCCCATATTGGCCTGGGCTTTGTATGCAGAGCAAGGTTCAATGCCGTTTCAATTGGTGCAGGAAAACGGCGTGGCAGTGCGATTGAGAGTGGACCACTATCAAGATATGTGGGTTGCCAGGGAGGAATTGGAAAGAAGAGTAAGGTGATGGGTGATCCTGTCCAAGGTAAATAGAAGAGTTAAAAGAGGGCAGAGGCAAGTAGGAAAGCTTTGGCAGGAGGCAGCTCTTTTCTCTGCATTGGGACAAATGGTAGAGAAATTCATGAAAGAAGTATCAGCTGATCATTGAGTGGATCTGATCTTTGAACCACAAAAACTGGTCTCTCAACAATTTTAGTGCTTTTTAAATGTCACATTGTTTTAGTACTTCTGCCCAACTTACGTCCATCCTAATTCCTAAGTAGGATGGAATAGATAGTCATAGTGGTGCTGACTACTAGTAAATTCAGAAACAGAGGATTCATGGATTCAACATACATTTGATAAATTTAGTAAATATATTGTATTGGGGAACAGAAACATGTAAAAATAACATTGATACAATAATATGGGCGAATTTTACTCGGAACAAAAAGAATTTAGTATACTAGATTTTAAAGAGACTGAACTCAAAATGTCAACCCCATATGGACAAAATAAGTGGGCTATAATGATGGTCTTTATGATGATATTCAGAAAAGATATCAGAAAAGGGAACATATGCGATATCATTTTGAGGAACAATGTCAAGAGAGTATTGGAAAAAGTCATGAAGAATCTACACTTCAAACATTCCACAGGCCCTTTTGTCCTCAAACGGCTAAGTGACTCCAACCTGCAGCCATCTTGGTTGCATCAAAAACTTGCAAACTGTGATGAAAGCTCTTGTCATCACTGACATTAGTGGTTTTCTTCTCCTTGCATAGCTCTGCCTCCTAGACTTCCACCAAACTATGTTCCATCTCCTTCAGTAATCATTGTCCGGCATCTTCCCATGTCTTCCTTCAGCCTCCCCTTGTCATCATATGCCCTGCCTCTTCCTAAGCCCAAACTCCCAATCCCACTTGTATCTTTGCTTTTTTAGGGTGTGATAATTGCTCTACTCTCTATCCTTCTTTCCTTCTTAGTGGCAACAACAACAATTTCATCAAATACCCAAGGGGCTGAGGATAGGAGCAGTCACAATTTTTGGATTAGGGTGGAATTGAAGTAGGGGTCTCTCTAGGAAATATGAAAAACGAGGGGTTCCCTTGAAAGTGGAAAAATATCTACGTTTTTTTTGGGAGAAAATCCCTACCTTTACTTTCCCTCCTATTTAAGACACCTTGTTTGGCATTTAATTTAGAGAACTTGACATTCTCAATGGAAGGGGTGGAAATTTATTATACATGTAATAAGACCAACCTATTTTGTTAATCATTGGCACACCCATATAAGAAAGAAATACATGGTAGAATCCCACATCTCATTTCCAATTTCCATGTACATGCAGATCATGTAGGTGACTACACTTAATACCAATTAAGCTCGTGTATTACAAATGGCATGCAATCATTATTCCTATCTTATTTAATAAATCTATATCCGCACAAAATTTCTCCCACATGCATTACTAAATTGCAAGGGCTAGATAATATTCAAATCATAACACAAGATAGGAATAAATAGAAAACCTAACCACATACCTTGGAATGGTTAAGCCATTCAGTGGAGTGGAGAAGAGGAGGGTGATGGAAGTTGAGAGTGCCGACTGATTTCCCCACCCCTTGGTGGGGAAGTCACAAAATTTCAAGGTGAGTTTCTTAGCTGTGGAATACACACATTGACAATCAAAATAGGGTGTGTTTGCATTTTCAAGGTGAGTTCAATTTCTACACATCAACTCACCCTAATCCAAACACAGCCTAAGAGAGCCATCCAAACAGAATATGGACTACATCTATGAACCAAAAAAACATAAATAAATAGTCACCAACACGATGAAACACCTTTCTGATACTGCAAACTAAAGCACTCCTAATTTTGATTCTCCTAGTGTTCTGCAAAAGCTTCAAAGGCCCACCATATGACTGTTTTATTCAATGTTGTCAAACCCAATCCGCGGGTTAACCGTGGCCCGGCCGAAACACGGGTCAAGTCATTTAAAAACTCTTTTGGGTTAAAAACCCTCTGCGATCGGCGGGTCAACCCGGTTTATCTAATAAACCGGTGACCCTTAAAAACCCTTGTTTCTTTAAATGAAGAAAATGAAGATGAAGATGTTGGTTCTTTTGGGAATATGAATTTTGGATTATTAATTTTTGGTATTTACAATTGTGTTTGTGAGAAAAAGAATATATTTTTATGAAATATAACTTTAGTTAATAATATAATATTATATTAATAGCACGGGTTTGACTAGGGGTCAACCCAGTTGAACCTTATTTAACCCACCCTTCCTCCAAGACGGGTCGCTCCATGGGCCAGGTTTTAAAACATTGGTTTTATTCTCCATCCTTCTCATTTACCTGCCCAAACTTCTCATCCCAACGGCCACTTCCTCCTCAGCATTGTTTCTACTCTTCAATTGAAGTCATATCACTTAACCACCCACCTCTTCTCTTTTTCTCCTCAACCATCCGCCACTCCAAATCCTCCCAAGTTCTCTCTACCTTAGAGACTTCCTAGCATTGATATGTACATGATACAAGACTTCCTAGCATTGATATGTACATGATACAAGACTTCATGCCATACACAGAAAGAGCTAATGGTGAATGCTTTAAATTAACATCTCTTGGAATATTTAGACATTGCAAAACAATCAAGTTCAAAAGCTATTTAATGCAGGATCTGCTTAACAACACAACCAACACAAAATTAGAACATAAATAGCATTCATTTTTATGCAAAATCACAATCAAAGAGAGGACAACCAAATATATACATTTCTTTTCTTTTTCTTTTTTCCTTTTTTAAGTAATAACAGGTTCACTTAAAGAATCATTACTGATATTGTATTCAGCATATCAACATCATATAATGAGACAATTATAACAGGATGTTCAACACAGCAAAAGAAGTTATTTTGTACTTTTTGTGATTGAGCAGAGCATGGTATCAGTTACCGATTTAAGGTTGGCAGTGGAAAATGTCAAAATGATTTTTGCCTCCAGGCTGAGAATTAACATCTAAAAAGCTAGTCCGATTTGTGGAAATTTGGGTTTTAAAATGGGATCTCTACCCACAACAAACCTAGGCCCATAATAATCTGTGCAAAGACCTTCTAAGAGCCTACAAGAATGAGGACAGAAAGGAAATTGCCAACATGGAAGTTGGGATAAGTTTGGAGGTAGAATAACCTTAACCAAGGTAGCTTCATTTAAGTTAGTCTGATTTGTTAAATGACTGGCTTCAGGTCATCAACAGAATTAACATTTGTCAAAATGATTTTTGCCTCCAGGATGAGAATTAACATCTAAAAAGCTAGTCCGATTTGTGGAAATTTGGGTTTTAAAATGGGATCTCTACCCACAACTAACCTAGGCCCATAATAATGTGTGCAAAGACCTTCCAAAAGCCAAGAATGAGGACAGAAAGGAAATTGCCAACATGGAAGTTGGGATGAGTTTGGAGGTAGAATAACCTTAACCAAGGTAGCTTTATCTAAGTTAGTCTGATTTGTTAAATGACTGGCTTCAGTCATCAACAGAATTAAAAAAGCTCGAAGAAGATCCTTTATCGCAATGTATGGGGCTGGGGATGTTCCACTCCACGAGTTGGAAGTCTGTGCAGGCTTAAGTCACAGTTGGGACTGCAGATGGGGGTTAGAGCTACTAAAGCATGTTGGGTTGTGAACCAGTCACTGATGGACAGGTGGACATAGTGATTGGTGATGTTCTGACAGGTTGTGGAAGCATGTGATTACAGCAAGTACAAAACTAACAGCATAGGTGGTAAATCAGTAAGTGACTTGAAAGAATGAGAATATAAAAAGGCTAGAAAGATCTGGATTTGAAGGAAAAGGATATGTACAGGGGCATGATACTGTTATCAAGATTATCATCAGAATGAGCTTGAAATATGTCTACAGCTACCACAGGATGGGATCTCAATGCAAGTAATAATCTAAAAGTTGGACTCAAAAAATTATTCAATCAATAACCACTATGCAGAGAGAATAACTATCTGAAGAAAATTAACACAAGATGCCAAAAAAATAATAAATAGTGGCATAAGAAGAATACACTTCACCAATAACAAAGGCCTGTCTTGTGGTTTTTGTCCAGTTATCATACCTCAAAGACAAACCTGGGAAGATGCATCCTTGCAGCCATCTAATAGCAGAAAACTTGGCTTATCTGTCACACATAAAGCATGCATCGACCAATGAACATATGGCAGGCCATGAGCATGCATGCACACACACATACACACATGGATGCGTGCACACAGACACACACAAACAAGAGTGAGAGAGAGACAGAGAGATTAGAGAACAATGTGACCACACCAAATAATGTGAATATGAAGGCTATAGCCAGGCATACATTTCTTGAGTATATAATGAACCATAGCAGTTCCACAAATTTGAGTATTACATCACATTTTGTGGGCCTTCTTGTTTTAATGGGGGAAAAAACTTTACTTTCAAACAAACAAATGAAAACAAAAATGATGAATCATAGTATGGGTTCTTGATGACTAAATTAGTGATAATGATGATGATGTCAATTATCAGTGATTTTACGGATGTTTCTCCAGTAGATATAATGAAGTTGTTGCTGTACTGTTGTCAGTTCTTATTGAGGATGCTGGCTTCTAGAAGTGGCTTCTTGAATCCCTTTCTGTAAGTGATTCTTTTTCTTTTCTTTTTTGTATCAGCATGGAAGATGGTTTTATTTGTGCTAGGTGTCTAGGCCCTTAGGGGGCTCCATCATGGATTTCTGACAATTCTTTGTTCTTTCCTTCAGCAGGTTTTTGGGTGTATTCTTTTGCTCGGAATCGATGAAAGTTCTTAAAAAAAATAGTCTTCATTATTTAGATGTAAGAACTTCTACGGACCCTTTCAGCATCCACAGCTAAATCACAAAGCCCAAACCTATGCACGTGTTCAGTTAAATCAGTTTTTCTGAAAGGTAAGTTCAATTGGATCCACAAGACATCTTTTCTAATTTTACTATCATTTCGTAAGACCATTTCACAAGGTAAGAGACAGCAAATCCCATATACAGTTAGACAATCTGGCAGTTGTATACAGTGTAAAAAGATTGACATGACTAAATCATTTAAGCTCTTAACCAAAAGGTTTAGCTACACCATTGACCCAAGCTACAAAAAGCATTACATAACCTCAAATGTCCAGTTACTGAAATTTAAATAACGATAGAAGCGGCACAGACAAGCAACAAAACCAGAAAATGAGATAGTGATGCCCTTCAAGACAATAAAACATCATTTCACAAGAACTACTACGGGGTACTTCCAGCCAAGCACTTGTTAAATACTTAACCAAATGGTATTACCATGAAAGATAACATAAGCGGCAGCTCCTCATCTATTTATTTTGCTTACAGTGCAATTAACCTTTATTTTTAATCACTGACAAAGGCATTCCTTTATTGTTAATGAAGATAGTTACGAGGATAGTTCATCAAGATGAATACAGTAATAAAAATATACACAAACCCATCACTCTACATTGTAGGAAAAAGTTATTATGTAATATTAACTTTTTATAACGAAGGGGTGGAAGCTCGAGCACAGCCCTACTAACCCAATCCTCTCCCCCCCCCCCCCCCTTCCCCTTTCTGCCTCCCTTGGGTGACGTCCCACCCTTCTTCCTCCTTCGGGTGACGTCCCATACCTCCACAGGATAGCCACCGGGTTACGCCACGGGGACTCAAACTCGCACCACCCCGCTTCCTGAGGCAGAATGTTACTAGCTGAGCTACCCCGTGTGGGGTCATAATAAACTCAAAAATTAGCAAATTAAATAATAAAATGGAAAATAAGAACTTAGCAACTAATCTTTATTAAGACGCTCATAATAGCCCTTGATAGAAAGAAAAGGATTTTGTTTCAAGAGATGCATTCTTCAAAGGAACAAAAAATCCTGGTTAAAGCGGTTTGATAGCATTAAAGTCCTCACGTTCTCAGCACAACAAATATCAACAGCTCTGTTTGTTTTAATTTCATGAGGCACCATATGCACACTTTGATTAACTTCGAAGTCTAAAATCAGTCTTCAATT
Organism: Chimonanthus salicifolius; assembly: GCA_013350335.1. NCBI lineage: Eukaryota > Viridiplantae > Streptophyta > Magnoliopsida > Laurales > Calycanthaceae > Chimonanthus > Chimonanthus salicifolius. Next base: position 19,713,428 of record CM023537.1, on the reverse strand, counting down.
GAAATCGGTGATCTGCAGTCTGAAGCATGTGCCCAGTAATGTTCCACTGGGATTTGAACATGGTAGACTCAAAAACTGCAAAATTTAATTGGTGTTTTCTGCAATCTTCTTGGACCTTCGACTGTTCAGTGATGTTGAGTTACAAACAGCAGAGATAAAATATAAAAGTATCAAAAATAATCCATCCCATCGATCATCAGTTACTACAGACCCTATCTCCATGCAGATAGGCATAGATATACAAGACTAAGGCCCTTTGATGAACTTGTGGAATTTGGCAATTAGAAATGCTTGAGCACAAAAGCTTCCCAAACCACAGGCCACATTTATTGCAGTCGTCATCAATCGTAGACAAGGATCAGTGGAAGTCCACATAATTTTGTGATAGTGCCCATGTGAGCGTTCAAAGCATATAAATGGCCCAGGCTCATACATCTACCACATGTATTAAGATAAGAATTCATAATAACCAGATACATCCAAGTTTAAAACCAGATCCTTCCTAAATGAAAATCATAATAAAAGAATAATAATAAAATTAAAATAATCAGTTGTAAACTAGTTGTATCTGGGGTCAGTAAAGAACTGCATGGTGTTCCACCTGTTGCCTCTACTAGTGAATAATATGAGCATAAAGGTAGAATACAAGTAAACAACAAGAAAAGGTGATCGAAATAACCTTTGTATTGTGGCAAATCAAGGAGAGGTAGTCTCACTCATTACAAATGCTTGAAGAAGACTCTGCGCAGCATGAGTCTCTTCAGGTGTTCCAGATATTATAATCAATGTCTCAGACGTTCCAGGTTTGGGATCAGTTATGGTAATTTTGGCACCAGATATCTGAAAAAAGAGTTAACTGGCTGTTAAGTATCACCACCATCAAACCTGCAGTTAATGAATAATCATTATAAGCCCCATTAAAGGACCCAGATACAAACCTGCCGTATCTGTTTCAAACAGCATCCATCCTCTCCAACAATAGAAGGAACAAGAGGTCGTGGAACAACAACTTCTACAGTTGTATTTGTGATAACAGCTGGCTGGCTTCCACTGCATGGACAACCAATTATCCAAGGTATAGTTAGCCATGGATGGACAGCACTGTCAAGGAAAATGCTAAACACACCCTGGAATTGTACCCTAATTAGTAACCAGTGAAGTAGCAAATCCTTTGATTGTATATCTTTTTATAGCTCTTAAAATATCAACAAATCGTGGCTTAACACGATTAAAAGGATACAATTCCATGTGTATATAGCACCTCCCTATTACAAAACAACCAATGACAGAAACAAACCCTCCAAATCCACCGATTCTTCTTTGGGGAGCTCCCGCATAGTCAGACATGCCATTTGGACCACCACCATCAGTCATGCCCTATTCACCAGAAGTAGAAGAAAGCAATCATACACAATTTGTGATCACATCCATGAGGGTTAGAAAGAATAAAATTTCATTTACAGCACACAGCATGCATTTCCTCCACAGACACAAAAGCCCACCAAATGGTCCCACCTTGATATAGTCCTACATCCTAATTGATGCGGAGCATTTTGGAGCATATGATTCATCAATTTTATTTTTATTACTTATTTGGTTTGATATATTTGTTTTATTTTACATTTAGGGGTATTTTCGTCATTTTGTTGGTGTATTTATTATAAATACCTATGAAGAAAAGATACTTCGAAACCCTTCGAGTATCCGTGTCGAATGCGTATCCAACACGGATACGGCTGAATACGTGTCGGATACGCACCCAATTAAAAAATATTTTTTCAAATATGGATACGCCCGGATACGTCACTAGGACACGCCCGGATACGCGTGGACAAACCCGGACACGCCCGGATACGAGTGGACAAACCCGGACACGCGTTTTTTTATTTTTTTTGTTAAAAAGGGGCTGCTAACCCTAAGGAGAGGAAAGAACAATTGAAGAGTGGAGAAGGAGAGGAAAGAACGAAGGAAGGAGATGGTCGAGATATGGTAAGAATTTCTCCTCTCTCTTTCTCTTTTCTCTATTTTTCATTTTCTTCTCCTCTAGCCATCACCACCACCTAATCCAACCCTCTACCCTGTTGTTCCAACATCCCCACTGCAACCATACCTTTATAACTCTACCCTAAACTTCTGCCCTCCCATGTTCTTGCTTCCGCCCCTTTCTAGCCTCAAACACCATCGCTGCCACCTTCCTTAGACCCCACATCTGCTGCCGCTAACCCTCTTTGGGTTTCCTAGCCTTCACCCAACTCCTAGATCAGCAGCCGCCATCACCTTAGCCTTTTTTCTACCCTTTCTGCTTTCGCCATCTCCCAATAGCCATCCCTGCATATTCGATTCCCTCCCTAGTTCCCTTTCCTTGCTTCCACAAACCCCTTTTCCATCGCTAAGCCTTCCGCCCCTTGTTTTAATTCCATTCGTGTCCCACACCCATCTGTCCGTGACTTATTACCCATGTGCCTAAGGCCCTGGTTTAATATCCAGCTTCATAAGTCACCTTTACTCATTTACCCAAAGCCCATTCAACCCATCCCATTTAGTAATGCCATTAACCCATGACCCGAGACTTTTCGGGATTGATTAATTGTTAAATTTCTCATTATTCCCATTAAACACATTAAATTCTTATTATTTGCATGGTTATATATGGCAAATTTATATTAATTAATTGCAAGTATTAATAGATCGCTTAATTTCATCCCATTATAGATTTAGAGTGCATTATTTTCATCCTTTTTAATTTTTAGGGAACCAAATTTACGCATTTAGGGTTAGTTTTTCAAAATTTGTTGTATCCCCATATCGGATACGTGTCGTATCCGATACGCGCACCCATATCAGTGCTTCTTAGATAAATAAATTGTAAGCCTCATTAGGGCAATCAGTTGATGAATGAAATTGAAGTTTTCTTCCGCTGCTTGTTCAACGAAAATACTTAGGAGCGATTGCCTTTGGCGTGAGGCCCTTCTTTTGGCGTGAGGCCTAGCGTGAGACTACCATCCTTCCATCTTCTTCAGGTACTTCTTCTTCCTTCACTCTCTCTCTCTTTTCTCTTCTTCTTCCCCATCCTCTTTGTTTTCCTCTGCTGCTTGTTCAACGAAAATACTTTGGAGCGATTGCTTTGGCGTGAGGCCCTTCTTTTGGCGTGGAAGCTAGCGTGAGGCTACCATCCTTCCATCTTCTTCAGGTACTTCTTCTTCCTTCTCTCTCTCTCTCTCTTTTCTCTTCTTCTTCCCCACCCTCTTTGTTTTCCTTTTGATTTCACAAACCAAACAGCCCTTTCCAGTTGCCTCTACCCCCAAGGCTCCTTTGGGTCTCGCCACCCCTCCCCTAAGCCGCTATTGCTGCCATCAACCATTAACCCTCCCTCTGTAAGCCATTTTAAGCCCTCCTACACTGTTGTTCCTCATCTCTTTCGCCAAACAGCGATCGTCCTTGTTGCAGCAGCCACTAAAACCCATTGTCTTGCCTTCGTCCCTCTCCTAGACACTCTCCTTCACTGCCGTTACTCCTAAACCCCTTGGCTGCCGTAACCCAAAACTAAGCCCTTTTCTCTGTTTCATTACTACTTTTTCCCAATTGTGTTCCGTCCCTTGCACAACATTGGCCGGACCCACCTTTTGTCATTTATCCCACTCCATTTACTTATTTACCCCTTTCTTTTATATTTTATATCTCATATGCCACCCATCTAGCCTATCGTTAGCCATCTAAATTCATTTAAACACATTATATTCTTTATATTTTACATGATTATTTTTAATAAATTTATATTAATTAATTGCAAGTACTAATTGATTATTTAATTTCAGCCTATTTTAGTTTTAGGGTGCATTATTTTCATCCCTTTTAATTTTTAGGGAACCTAAATTAGGCATTTAAGGTTACCCTATACCCTATCTTGCGTCACTAATGCTTTCACTTCGTCCCTATACTTCAACTGCACTAACTCTCTCTCCTTGTTTTTGTGTCTATTTAACACTTTGACCCTATCTATTAAATACTTCAGCTACACTAACTGTTCACACTTCTAAATAACTAGAATACCATACAAGATGAGGGGAGGGGGCCTTTCATACTTCAATCAAGATAAGAAGGATTGCGAATTACCATACCTATTTCCAAGAATAAAAGGGGAAGAAAGAAAGAAAAGAAAAAGTGAGAACATTACACTACATCTCCCCATCCAGGAATCCATTCAAAGTGTATCACCAATGCAAGTTTGACTTCGTGCGAAATAATCCCAACAAATTTTGTTGCTCTAAGTTCTAACTACAATTTTCTACCCAAATTGAGTCAAACCCATTTTGCAACATAAGCAACCAATCAATGAAACTGAATCGTCAAAACCGCATCCATTCCAACGGATAGTCATTTCCAAACCCTTTTCCACCCCAATCAATATCACTTTCACAAATCTAAATCCTATTGTCGCTTTTTTTATATTATCCAAATCCCATCATCACTTAAGGTGTTGGAGATCTTGTGATGACCCATGCAATACTAAGAACTAAGAAGACATGTTAAGAGGTGGAATGACTGAAAACAAGCTCAAAATAGGGTTGAAAAATGTCAAACTACAAAGCCAACCACAGATAGATAGGATAGCGGCATAGAGACCAACGAAATGAGCAGCCATAAATAAGATGACTGCAGTAGCAGTACCCATGGATTCAAGGTCACTCCGTTAACACATTCTAAATTTACAACATTTCCCAATGATAAATAAATAAACAAATCCCTTTCAAAATAAAAAATAAACATATCAAAAGGAAAATGAATCATTCACAACCTGCATTGCACAGCAAGAATTCCAAACAACAGCCATAGATATAGAAAAATTATTAATGAACAAAACTATTAATGTTATCCAAGACAAGAAAAGAACAGATACCTGGGGTCCCCAGGGGACTGAAGATGGTATTCTTTCAGAACCATGTGGGGGAAAACCAGGCCTGTGAATACCATGCAAAAAAGAAGATCGTTCATCATGCGAAGGCAGGCCCCCAACTGTATCGAACTTGTGAAATGGTGCACCAAAGTTGGAGTACATTCTGGTAGGTGAAGCACCCCTCCTTCCTGCATAAGGTGGAAAGAGAGATGATGGCACCTGATCTGGAAAGGCAGTTCGTGGTGGATGATTCATTGCAGGAAACTTGTCCCGAAAGAGATGATGCCGCAACCTTGTAGTTATCTGTAAAAGAGCTTCTTGGACTGCCTCAAAATCCCCAGTTATCTGAAAGAAATGTCGACAATGTTAGTGCATGTGTAATGTAATATAACATACAACACAATTCATTGGTACAACAAATACTCACATGAACCACTTCTTCATTGTCTGAAGCACATGGCGGAATCTGATCCTTCCCTAATATACGAATGTTAGCTCTAGAGATTTTTCTCATTTCAGCTATTATTGCACCACCCTTGCCAAGGAGACAACCAATCTGACTTGAGGAGACCAGGAGCCTAGATACTAAAGTTTTCTCTCTACTATCAGGTCCAGCAGCCACAGTTTTGCTCTGCACACGAAGGACTGCATCTTGCGCAGCAGCAATTCTATCATCGGGATGCTGCAAGATTAACTTTAGTGTGAGCAGAATCATCTCGAGCTTCAGTTTGCATAGCAATGAAACTAAACAAATAAAATAAAACTGAGAAAGGAAATGAAAAGTCCATAAACTATCATATAAAGGGAACAAAACTCGGTAAACTGCAATATTATTGACTAATTATAGTCTGCAGGTTGAACAAAGAACTTCAGATTGTAAAGCAAAATAGGCTTATATTCAAGTTTGTTTCATTTAAAAAGTTAGGAAAAGAAAACATGGCCCATCCCACAGACTAAAGAAATATTCATGGTGTCACAGAATGCTAATGTGACCTTTAAGAGAGAGGCAAAAAGAATGATAAAGCAGCTTCTCGAATGCAGCAAATATCAACAGTAAAAAAGATAAGATCCAGGGGACATTACCACTGGACCAGATATGACTATAATGCGATCATCTGAATCAGGGACACCTTCAAGAATTTTGATATCACAACCAGTTTCAAGTTTAAGTGTTTTAATTTTGCTCCCTCCCTTTCCTATAACACCCCCAACTTTCTCATCAGTGCACAATAATCGGAATGTAAGAACTTCTTCAGAAATGTTCATTTGGCCAGGGATGACACTTTCATGAAACTTGGGAAGATGAAAATCAGAACCACGATGAGGCCCAGCAGCATAAGGTGCTCCTTGAATGGGGAAATGATGATTCGCAGGTGGGTAAACATCTGGCTGAGGGAGTAGTGGACCAAATCGGTGAGATAATGGCCCTGTTGACTTGCTTGTAGAAAAAGAATCACGAGGCCCCGTTGGCTTGCTTGTAGAAAAAGAATCACGAGGCCCCGTTGGCTTGCTTGTAGAAAAAGAATCACGAGGCCCTGTTGGCTTGCTTGTAGAAAAAGAATCACGATCACGAGGTGGATTATCCATAAGCAGTTGAGATACCAATATAATAGCTTTCCTGACCGCATCTAACTCTCCAGTTATCTGTGATTTAAAAAAAGACGAAGAACAAATATCAAAAACTTGTGCAATCTTCTGAATGAACATTTTTAATTCGTCCCTAAAATGCAAATTACTATTGAGGATAACAACTAAAATTCTAGAGAAGAATTAACAATAAGATTCAAAAAGAAGGAAGAGTAGCTAATAACAAAGTGACATTGCCATCATTCCATTTCTAGCAAGAACATCAGCTGCCACAATGGCCACTCTTAAGAGCAATAACATCTCTAGCAAGAGAATCAACAACTACCCATTTCTGTACTTTTAACATTCAAGTATTTTTTTTGCTAATTTTCTATTGTATCATTAAACACAAAACCGACAATACCCAAACATATTCTGTACCATACTTTTGTTGTATGCTGAATAACTAACTATTTGGATGACTAAAGATGAGAAAATCATCAGAGAGAAGACACCATCAGCATCACCCCATTAGTAGGAGGTAACACAGCCCAGTAGGCATGTACTCATATTCAAGGGGGCATTAAAAAAAAAGCTGACAGACTTGATGGTAAAATGGTTGTGATGATGCAAGAGAAGAAAAATCAGATTTCACTAAAGTAGAGCATGAATAAGACAAAAACAAGGAATAGGCACCTAAAATATGCAAGTTTGTCAATAGGTATGACGCATGACAAGAAAAAAAAATGGACAGAGATAGACACTAAATAATGGACAGAGATCATGCCACGAATAACATGTCCGTCGAAACACTGGAATGGGCCATTACTTAGGCAGAAAGAACCAATCTGCTATCTTATCTGCCTCTTTTTCAAAAATGGGAAGAAGATAGCTAGTACATCTTTGAATTCAGGAAACAGAAAGAAATAATATTTGAATTCAGGAAACAGAAAGAAATAATATTTGAATTCAAGTATAAGAGATGGGCGTATAAAGTTCACATATCCATAAAGAATGGACAGACAGCAATAAATTGGAATCAACAGACAACTATAACAAAAAGAAAAGAAAAAACAAATCACTTTTAAATAAATAAACGATAACGGAAGGAAAAAAAAGGGAAAAAAAATCATTCATGACAAACAAGAAATGACCAGTTCATCAAAAAGACAGAAATATCCAGAGTCATGATTTTTTGCTACCTGGACTAGTTCATCAGATTGCGATGCACATAAAGGAAGTTTGTCCTTGGGAAGGATCCTGATCAGTGCCCCACTTTCCGCTGCCATTTGCTTGATCACGCTACCACCCTTTCCCAAGAGGCAACCAACTTGGCTGGAAAACACAAGTAATCTCCCAATAACTAAGGACTTCTTACCTTCTTCATCTCCTTCATCAGCCTCAACACCTCCTTCAACCATTCTTTCAAAAACAAGTAGCAGTGCTTTTTGTGCTGGTGAAATTGGCTTTTCACTTTTTGAATCCTCTACTGGGGTAATTTCCTTATCATTAGCATTCTCAATATTTTCCTTGACATCATCACCTTCATCAGTAGCATTGTTAAATTCATCAGCCTCCTTCTTATCTTCCTCATCAGCCTCCTCCTTATCTTCCTCATCAGCCTCTTTGTTCTGCTCATGGTTACCATCTACATCTTTATCAGACCCCACTATAATAATAATTCTTTCATCACACCCATGGATAGTATCCTCAACTTTGACCTTCACACCAGTTTCCTGGCGTATTTGCATTATAACACCACCACCTTTGCCAATAACACCTCCAGATTTAGAAGCGGGGCATAGCACACGTAACACAGTAGTACCAGGGGAAACATTCAGCAACGGATGCTGTGAACTAGAACTCATAGACTTCTGCCACTTTCCCCTTCCATTTGCATCAAAAGGGTTCCGATCGAATGGCCTCTTTGAAGGTGTTAATGGAAAAGACATGTCTCCCAAGAGATTAGGATGGATCAGTGCTATGTCTTGGTGTCGCAAGTAAAAGGAACAATTGTTCTGTCGGTTTTCTGTTCTTTTTTCTAAGAAACAACCATTCTTTCCTGCCAGACAAAATGAACTGTCAGAATGTATGCACAGGCATTTGACAATAACATCAATACCAAAGATGTAGAGACAAGTAATAGCAATATCTGTGTACTTGTACAATTAAGAGTCCATCAAGTCTTACAAAGCATAATAAGTTTGAATGAGATGCACCAGCAAGCTAGTAGCATCAATACCATAAAAAAATGACATGTGGTGTGCTAGGGTCTCACTGGCCCCACCAGATTCAAGAGGTTTTTCATTTTTCAATTCTCAAAAGAAAAAAGTAAAGTGTTTTCTGGCCTCATGATCTCATGCAATGAAATGAAGAGTTGAGTGAAGAACTATGAATGGGTTAGAATCATCACCTTAGAGGCGATTTTTAATATTTTGGTGATATCCCGTGAAATGGATGCAAGCGCATATTATCAAAAGGAGAAAAACAATGCAAAAAATGCCTTGCTTTGCAGCATTTTGCAACAGAGACATGCAGAAGCGAGAAAATCATGAAATAGAAGAATAAAATTACTTGCCTTATCGTCACCACTTACCAATAATTCAAATTCACCAGAGCAAACAAGCAGCCATTAAAGATCAATTTGAATGCATGAAAAGGAAAGTTATTGCCTGAAATTACGAACCACGTAAAATCTCTGTTTTCTCTTGTGTGATCTTGATTGTGTGTGTGATTTGCATCTTTTATTTTTCATAACAATTGGTGTCAAAGCCGAGTTGAATCGTCGGATCCCGGCTGCAAAATCACAAGCAGATCGGTTTTGCATAGAGGATTCTTTCTCAGTTTTGAGAAAGTGCAAATCAAGATCTGGAGAGACTGACAATCAGATTCACGGCTGCAAGGGGTTTTAACGGAGAAATCCAAGCCATCATTCAAGGGGCAGGTTCTGGTTTTCAGAAGAGGAGAAGGGCAGGCAGCGCATGGTAGCAGGTAGATCTCCACTGCACAGAGTACAAGAAAAACCCAATATCAGATCTGAGATAAAGGGGTTTTTTCAGCAGATTGGGCATGCAGATCTCGCATGCAGGCAACCAGAACAGAGGCGAGCACCGAACTCTCGCTCAGCAAGAGCAGAACCAGAGCCGTGCGAACAGCACAGAGTCCAGTGGGAGAAACCCAGCCAGATTGGGTGCAGCAGTGGAGCAGGGCCAGCAGTAGCAGCCAGCAGCGGCGAGTGTCAAGACTGTTTCACTCCCGCCCCGTGCGAAGAACCCAAACAAGTCGCACCAGGGCAGACCCTCTCTGCCGCAACCTGTCTTCAGCCAGCAGGCCCCAGAGGTGCAGATGTCGGAACAGAGATCAAGAGCGAGCACCAGCAGCACCCAAGCAGAGGACGGCTGTCAATCGCAAGAGGGGTTTCAGGCAGACAGGAGAATCAGAGAGCGGCAGCAGACCCAACTTCCAAAAGGGGGTTTTCCCAGATCTGTTTTACATGCCAGCGCTGAGAACCCACACAGAGTTCTTCCCAGTTTAGATCGTTTTCAAAGAACAAAGATCTATTCTCTCTCTCATGTTTCCAGAGAGAGAAAACGGGCAGCAACTTGAGAAGATAGGCAGCTAACTAAGAGCAAGGGACAGTAGCGTCCCTGTCCGATATCCCTCTCATCGCAGGCAACAGACACGCCTGCCAGTTCAATCGCACATCAGCGTTGGAGCAGTTTCTCTAGCAGAACGGATCTGCAGTACAGATCGGGGCAGGCTCAGCAGAAGAGAAAGGCAGCCGGTGCAGAGAATCTCTTCTACAAGCCATTTAAGCCAGGCACAGAACAAGCGCCAGTTGCAGGCAGCGAAGAGCAGCGTCCAGAAGCAGGAAAGGGCAAGATAGCCCAGTTTCCGTCCCTCAGATCCAGAGCAGCAAGCTCGAGTTGCAGGGGTCTGTTCCCCAATCTGCAGAACTGTGTCGACACAAGGGTAGCACTACATATCTGATATCCTACCGTAAGCAGATCTACTCTATACAGAGAGTAAGCTAAGGCACTTAAACCGTCACAGATCTCGGCAGAGCTAGAGGGCAGGGAACGGCTTCAAGAAGAAGGAGCCAGCAGGCTTCCTGATTTGCAGCAGTACCACAGAAAGTAGATCTCTGCAATTTGGGGACATTGAGACATATCTAAGCACCGTCCAAAGGGGGCAGCCAAAGCCCAAGGCTGTGAGAACAGTCTTAGTGAAGAGGACAACAGAACAACACCGTCCCAAGTGGGTGGAGGTGAGAGAAAGCACAGCAGGACCCAGCAGATCCAATCGAAATCAAGGGTTTCTCGAGAGAAACTAGAGCAGAAGGGTTTCAGGTAGGTGCAAGCCTAAACAGATCTACTGCAGACAAAGAGTAGGCTAAGGCACTTGAGCAGTGTAGATTCCAGATCAAGAATCAGAGAGGTCAGAAATGCAAATGCAGAGAGATCTAATGCAACAGTACAACTGCAGAGCTCCATTCAGTCTAGAGTGCAGAATTGGACAAAAATCGACGGTCAAGATGAGACCAGTTAGTCAGGAGGTGAGGAACAAAAAGAAGCTCAGCAAGAGCTAGCAATTTGGCACGAGGAAGAACAAAGAAAACCATCAAGCCACCTCAAAGGCTAAGAATTTAGATAGGAGGAAGAGCAAGCACACTTCGCTCTTATCACCAGCAGTGGTGAGATGGGCGCCAGGATTGATGCAGATGCAGTAGACATGCAGACCGAGCCAATTACTCCATAAAAGTTCTGGCGTCACTTGGACTTGCTTAATCTCTCCTCTTACTAGAGATTGAAGGTTCACCTTTAAGGTACAGGTTTGATGGGTGGTGAGCACACCAGGTGGAGGTGTTTTTAGGCAACATTCTCCAAAGCGTCGAACATTTTTCGCCAAGGTGGAGTTTGTTGGGTTTATGGCTCAAAGTCCTTTTGAGCTTGGACTGTTTATTGGGCCCAGTTGTGCTTGATAGGCACAAGAATATAATGTCTCTTTCGCCTAGGGATTTCTTGAGCTGTGAGGGAGAGAAAGAGAGACTGAGAGGAAGTGATGGGTAGGGTTAGTTTGTAATCCTTGTAACCTATCCAAGAACTTCATATCACGCTCCATGGACGTAGGCAATATTGCTGAACCACGTAAAATCTCGTGTTCGTAAAATCTTGTGTTCTTGGTGTGATTGATTGTGTGATTTACATCTTTATTTCTAACATTTGAATGCATGAAAAGGAAAGTTATTACCTGAAATTTGACTTTTTAACTAAAAATGGCTAGACAATGGTTATTTTGTAAAAAGAAAAGGGTTCTCCACTAGGAAAGTAGTTTCCTCTCCCACCATCAAAAGGGGTAATGAGGAAAGTACTTTACAATCCCGGAAAATACTCATTTTTAAACCAAAAGAGAAAAGGAATAGAGAGAGAGAGAGTGTTCAAACTCATCTCTTACAATGCATCCAAGCAGAGCCTAACCCATTCAAACCGAGTGCAATTTGAGGCACACCCAAAAGCCCAAAAACACAAAAGCAATATAGAATTGGAAAATTGTTAACATGAAAAGAGGATTTAAAAAAAAAAAAAGGCCCGAATCTTTCATCATTCCAACACATAATCTTACACTCTAGTGTTATCAAAAGAACGAAAAAACCTCTTCCAGCAGGTGAATGAGAAGCACAAAACCGAACAACGAAAACTGGAAAAAATGAAGCAGAAAAATAAAGGAAAAAACTCGAATTTTTTTAAAGAAAAGGAGGAAGAGAACCAAGAAAAGGGCCGGGAAACCCTAGCTTCGATGAAAGCTATAGAATGGAACCTCTGTTGGAGAGGGAGAAGAACGTCATACCTGTGGAGAATAGGGATTGAGAGTCGGAAAAACCCTAGAAATGAAGAGCGAGACGAGGAATTCAAGCAGAAGTTGGAGGGAGGCTTTTGCAGAGTGGATTTGATATTTATACGGAGAAGCGGCCCGAGAGAGGGACATGGTAACGCTGACAAAAGTTATAAAAATATTGAAATTACTGTAACAAATTGAAAATTCAGCGAAAAAAAAAATTAAAGTATTTTTAATTTTTATGAAAATTATATATCAGTTGTAATGTATGAAATAATTAAAATAGCGTTTAATAAAAAGTCTTTATTATTTGATATTTTAATTTCAATGTGCATATTATTTAGATGACTTGAGTCAAAAGTTTCAATAATGACATTATTGTAATATAGGTATACATTTTTATCAAATAAAGTTAAAATATTTTTATATGAATCATATATACAAATAATATTTTAGTTTTTATTGATTAGAATATGGTTATGTTTATTTAGACACGGGATTTTTCTTTCAACCGACACGGGTTTTTAAATTTTTACTGAAAACTACCATTTTACCCTTTTACTTCTGCATTATCCGAACATGAGTTAACAACATTTTTCCTTTGTTCGGACTATCGGATCGTTCATACCATAATTTATGCCTAAATTCCATCGTCCCAACTATCTATTTACATATGCTACAGTAATACATAGTACGTTTTGAATAATAAAATCTCATTTAAAACTTTAAAGTTATTTTTTAAGCACTGTATTCTTCCAAAATTTCTCAAATGGAATATTCGGACTAATTACGATAATCTGATAAAAATACTTTAAGACTTTAAGGTCTTTTGACACTCCCAAATACTTAAAACACAGTATTTACAAATAAAGGTATCCATTGGCGTGCTGAAAACACACTTCCGGAAGTCCAAATAACAAACTCTAAAAACCGTTGAACTCCAAATTCAATACTGAACAAATATGTGAAATTTGAAAACTTAGATCTTCAAATAAGTTTTCAAATTTTACATATTTGTTCAGTTTTGAATTTGAAGTTCAACGGTTTTTACGGTTTGTCATTTGGACTTCCAGAAATGTGTTTTTAGCAAAGTCGAGAGATACCTTATTTATAAAACGCTGTGTTTTAAATATTTGAGAGTGTCAAAAGACCTTAAAGTTTTAAAGTTTTTTTACCAAGTTATCGTAATTAGTCTGGATATTCAATTTGAGAAATTTTGAAAATAAACAGTGCTTAAAAAATAATTTTAAAGTTTTAAAGAATATTTTATTAAATGCATTATGCATTACAGTAGCATCTGCAACATAGACCATCCGGATGAATGGAATTAGGTATGAATAATGGTCCGAACAAAGGAAAAATGTAACGCCCCAGTCCCGCTACGGACGCGTTATCTCCGAAACATCTCAAAAGTCATAAAAGACGGTTATCGGGTCTAATTTTTTTTTTTTTGAAAATGGGTACTACCTCCCTTTCGCAAACCACAAACTCAAAGAGTCAAGGAGCAACAAATGACATTTGACTAATTGAACATAGTTTTACAGTCATCCAAACAAGCATGTAATAAAAAGCTCACAAACTAGAGTCTCCAAGTTTAAAACATACACAAGAACATAAATAGTTAACTACTATCGCTCCTCCCCAGGTGCTTACTCAAAGGGCCCACACGGCCCCTCCGCGATCGGATACCTAAAAGGTAAGGGGTGAGCTAACTGGCCCAATGAGGATATAATGCTTATCACAAGTTAGCAATATAAGTGGATAATAAGAGTGCAAATGCAGAATATCATGACAACGAGGGTACTTATATGCATGAAATCTAAATACACCCCAAACCAATATCCGCCGACCAAAATCGAGACATCATCTCGATAGCCCACATCGGGTCTCCAACAAACTCTGGTCTCCCTATCAATACCATCGGAAGACTAAGGAATATGCAATTGTCTCACCCACACAGGCCGTGTCGAAGAACCATCTCGACAACGCCCGATGATAAAGCACACAACTGCCTCAACCACACGAGCCGTGTCGGAAAACCACCTCGACTACGCCCGGGGGAACCAACCTCTAGGGTAGACACTTCAACCGCCGGAACGCAACGAGGAGACCCGCCTCCCCTATGGGGGTCTCAACCGCCAGAGCGTAACGGGGAAGTCCTCCCAACAACCAACATCATCACGTCATCATAAACATATACTCATAAAAATTTCATCCATCTCAATATCCAACAGTACATTGTCCGTTGTGGGTTACCTCTCATGCATGTACATGACTCCATAATCATTTATAAGAACATAAGCATATGTAACAATATATGCACATAGTAAGATCTCAAACACAACCGCATATTTACCATGGTCTCATTCACATATTATGAGGAGGCGCTCAACATAAATTCATTCGCATGTTATGGATAGACACATAACTCGTCGTCATTAAGTCTCAAGCATTATGTTTGACATCCAGCACATAACTTATTCTCATCATAAAGTCGTTCAAATGTTATAGCTAGATAAACGACATAAGCGGTTCCAACAATATAAGCATGTTCTAACATAACAAACCAAAATCAACATCATGCGAGTCAAAAGCACATAACAAGTTGCTTAAAGACACCCCTCTATGTTCGACATGATTGCATTTGCATCTTATAAATAAACACTCAAGGTATCATCAACATCTTCCAAGTGTCATATTCGATATCAATTTATCCAATTAAAGTTTCTCACAATAGTGTATAGTGGACAAGAGTGCACTCGAACAGACCCCTCTCCACATAATAATTCTCAACGGTTCACCCTTACCGAGTGGCTTAAATAAATAGAGGGTCCCATTCGAATCGCTCCATGTCCGGAAAGTACATATTTGATATATGCAATGCATACTAAAAACTGTGATAAGTCCCCTCACCTGTGTGTGTCTTTGAAATCCAATGCGAGAAAACAAGTTCGGGGGTTGAAGGGGCTCAATCTGTTGAAACGAGAACACAAGTATAAGTAACCGGGTAAAACGGGTCAAACTAAGTCACAAACGGGCCCGAAAGCTAGTCGGGTCCAAACCGGACTGAAATGGGCCCGAAACTGAAAATTGAGTCCAAACTTGGGCCGAGCTCGAAACTGAGCCCAAGACTGGAGACTGGGTTTGAAATTGGGTTGGGCCGAAACGGGTCGGGCTGAAGATGGGCTGGGCCGAACTGGCTGAATTGGGTCTAGGCGTAGCTGGGCCGGACCAGATCTGGCGAACTGGACCAGATCTGCGAGTCGGCCTGGGCCTGGGCTGCCAAGCCCAGAACAGAACCCAACCCGAGTCAACTCAGTGACTCAACTGGGTTAGCTCGGGACTCACCAAGAAACCAAGAAAAAGAAGGAAATGAGAGGAAAGAGAAGGAAAAGAAGGGAAGAAGGAAAATAGGGGAAAAATGAGAGAAAGGAAGGAGAAGAAGGGGAGGGAAATAGATTACCAGGTTCGGCCGAAATGAGGGGCGACAAATCTGAACTCCGACGATGGCGAGAAGGATAGGATCCTACAGTGAAGCCGCTCGAACGAGATGGGAGCAACAGGAGGAGGGAAGAGCATCTGTAGAAATGGAAGAGGGGAGTGGCCGAGAGAAGGAGAGAGGGAGAGAGAGCAGCGGCGGCGGCGGCTTAAGGGAGGGGATTAGGGTTAGGAAGAGAGGAGAGGAAAGGGAGGGGAAGAGGAAGAGAGAAGCTGCAGCAGCAGCACTGTAGCATAGCTACAGTGCTGCCAAAAGAAGATTATAAAAGCCGGGTAAGTTTAGGGTTTTGGAAAACCATTTTTTTTACTATATAAAAAATATTTAAGAACCCACAAACTCATGAATTATTTTATCATTTTTTTTTTGAAACCATTTAGCTCAAGCTGTAATATTATATAAAAAATATTATTAGTAATTATTTCATCATCATTCATTTACTATTTTATTTTAAACTTTTAAGAAAAATCTCGAATTGTGGAAAATAGAGTTTCAAAACTCACACTATTTTAAAAGAAAATGATTTCAAAACCTGAGAAAATCAAATGTCAAACATCGAGAGAGAAATACGTGTGATTTTTCAAGCATTTTTCATGACAGATTATACAATAATTCAAAATTACTGAAATGCCCTTCGAGTTCCCGAACTCGAAACCAAACAAACTAGGGCCCACCACGGAGCCCACACCCTCCTCACTGTTACCACAGTCCCGAAACAACTCAAAGATCTGAAAATCTCAAAAAAAATCGAATAAACTCGGAACGGGTCATTACAAAAAATGTTCTTAACTTACATCTGGACGGTGCAGAAGCGGAAGGGCAAAATGGTAATTTTCAGTAAAAATTTGAAAACCCGTGTCTGTTGAAAGAAAAATCCCATATCTAAATGTTTTCCCTTTATCTAATGTAATTTACTATTTGTCATGATATTTTATAATGCAAGGAACATGTTTGAAATAAAATAAGTGATTGAAATATTTCTACACAAGTTTACTAATAATTATGTGATGTTGATTAATTTAATTCTTTTATATACACAGGTCCACAATAATCATTAACCTAATTTTTCAAAAGTAAGAATTTTAAAACAATTGACTTAATTATTTGACTCATTTTCAACTCGTTTTACAACAATTAAATAGTTAAAAAAAAATTATCTCTTAAAGCTTGGAGTTCGAGGCAATGTCCAAAGACATGTTTCAATCTAATTTTCAATCTATTTTAAAAAATGTTATGCTTTTCATAATTAAAAATTTGACTTAATATTTGGTGAAAATTTTAAAATTTTATTATAATTCACTAATAGTCAATTAATGTTTGCCTTTCTGAATATTAACACAAATACTATTTTCGAGAAATTAACGACGATTGGTAATGTCGGACTATTTTAAAATTCTCAAGGTTCTAAGGGAAAATTAATGGAAAAACTTCATGAAAAATATAATATTTAAAAAATAATATAATAAATGAAAGCATTAATAAAATAAAATAAAAAATAAGAAATTTATTGAAATATTATTGTGATATTACCATTTATCTCATTTTTAATGCAATTTTATTTGAAATTTACTGTTGACTCGATAAATATGCATTATTAGCGCGGTAATGATATTTTACCTATAAAATGTGATAAATTTGAAAATATCGTCGATATTTATAATATTGGTTGTGAGGACTATTTGAGAATAAGCAAGGAATAAGTATTTTTTTTAGATCAATCATATCTCATATTTTAACTAAATTAGATAATTAAAGACTTTGATTTTAAAGCTTGAGAATCAATAATTATAAGAACATTTGTTTATTTTAATGGTAAAAGATATTTTGATCTTTGATCAAATTGCAGACTTTATTTGACAAATGTAAAAGAAGGAAAATTGATGATAAACAGTCTCTTTTGACTTTAATCTTTCCGCTATGTGAATTTCTATCTAACCAATATCCTTTCTTCATAAAAAATGTAAACATTAGACATCCGGAACCAAACTAGCAAATGGAATTGAGCTCAAGCTTAGGCTTTCTATGAATAAACAAATGAATTTTGGCTTGGGCTCAAAACAATCACGAGGGCCTCATTTGCACTTTTACCCTCACTAGTTGGTTATGTCACGCCATGACCCAAATGGGCACGTGATGGGGATAGAATTTTTTTGGACATAAATCACCATAACCAATATATGCCACATGTGGAAAGATCTCATCTGAAGGACCTTAGACCATTAAATGGGGTGTGGGATCCCTACCAAAATTTCGGCAAAATCTCCCTTAAAAGTTGGACACATGAGTCAATCTTGGCCTCCAGGAGATTACACCTGTCCAACAATCAATCCATCTCATTCAACAAATTAAAGGGTAGTACATTCCCCACCAGATTACATTAACATCATAAATGGTCGTAATACACAACCAATGTCTCAAGAGTGAATATACATGGTTTAACTATAGAACAACATCATGAATATAGAATCATGTTACAACAAAATATCAAAGCATAGAGATAACAGTGGCATGTGCATGGAATTCATCATAAGGTGCAGTCTAGGCTTGCCCACATGGTCCCTCGGACCCAGTTAGTGCAATGTTACCTGAAATTGCAAGGATGTGAGATAAATTAGCCCAATAAGAAAATCAATGTATGCCACACACTCACGCACCCCCATGGTAGTGTATGAAATAGAACATAAATCATGCTATGCAAATATGTAATGCTACTACATCATAAACTTGGGAATCTAAACTTGTGCACAAACATCGCTATGGAACGTGATAACCAATTTCCCAAGGACAAGTCACGACCCCTGACAAGACTTAGGGCTTACGTCTTACCAAGGGGTGATTCACGCCTAGCGTGCTCTAGTCCACCTCGCCTTGTGTGCCCCTCACCACACCGGAGTGATACAATCAAGTTCCAAAGTGGTTGGAAGTAACTTACCCTGCTAGCACTATCCCTTAGGGGTATATAAATGTCTAGATCTGCGCACCATGCACACCAAGTGTGCCAATCAAATCCATAAGTGACATCACCTCCACCTCAATATATGTGAAGGACATACTCCTCCACAACATCTACGGGACTGAATTAGTGTAGTCCAAGGCCTCCGTTCCCATGGGGTTCCTTTGAAGCCCATGAGGCTTTCTTGTCACTCGAACCTCCTTTAAGGAGGTGGTCCACTACACCAAGAATCCAATTGAGGGAGGTATATCAAGTCTTCTCTAACCCTATGGCACAAGCCCCATCCTAGTGTCAAACACGTCCATTTCCCCCTTTTTTTCCATCCATCAACTCACTCCATAGTTGACCTATCATTGGTCCAACATGGGTGAGTAATATACATGGGATTCACATCTCAATTCATGCAAAGGGGTAAGACCACTCAATTACCATATTATACCAAAAAGGATAGCACACATAGCTTTTTCCATCATACATTCATCTCAATATCACCTTGGGTGGACCTCAGGAAGTGGGTCACATTGTAGCTTTGGGATATCCACTTGACCATAATTTTGGGAACCTATCATACATTCTTTGCAACTTGACCCTAAAGAGGTTTAGAAGATTTGATTCAATGGCTCTTCTCATTATACAATGTATATATAAATGTACAAGTCTAAGTATGGAAGCCCTTAATCAGGGAACCCTTCTCTCTAATACTCTCCCGCAAACTCGATGGTGGTAAAGCAATGAGGTTGGAACTAAGTTTGGAGAAGCAGGCCGACTGATAACCCCTTGGTGAAGATATCCACGAGTTGATCCTCAGAGTAGACAAACTGAATCTGATGAGTGCCAGCGGTGACACGTTCACGGAGGAAATGATAATCAAGCTCAATGTGTTTCGTCCGAGCATGAAAGACAGGATTAGCTGGCCATATACGTGGCACTAAGATTATCGCAAGAAAAAATGACAGTTGGAGAAGAGAGAGGAAACCAAGCTCTCGGAAAAGATGTTGAATCCAGACAGTATCCACACAGGTATAGGCAAGGGCCCTATATTCAGCTTCAGCACTGAACCAAGAGACTGTGGGTTGCTTCTTGGCAGACCAAGAAATTAAATTGGGACCCAAGAAGATATAATAACCGGTAGTAGAGCATCTACTATCAGGATAACCATCCCAATTAGCATAAGAGTACGCAGTCAGGCAGAAATGTTGTGTGGCACGCTTGAGATAGAGCCCACGTCCCAGAGAGCCTTTGAGATAACGAAGAATACACTTGAGAGCATCAAAATGAGACATTCGGGGCTGGCTCATGAACTGAGAGACAATATGCGCCGCATAAGCAACATCGGCCTGGTGAGTGTGAGATAGAGAAGATCACCAACAATCTAACGATACGGAGAAGGTGTCCATCAGTAGATCACCGGTGGTAGAAGATAACTGAGTCTTGGTAGCAACGTGCGTGGAGCAAGGCTTACAGTCAAGCATTTGACTGCGACGAAGAAGATCAAGGGTATATTTGGTTTGAGACAAATGTAACTCGTTAGAATGCTTAGTGACCTCAAGGCCCAAGAAGTAATGTAGAGCGCTAAGATTCTTGATTTCAAATTCAGTACCCAGGCTGTGAGTGAAAGACTGAAGAAGCGATGAAGAATTGCCGGTCAATACGATGTCATCAACATAAAGAAGAAGAACCATAACACCTTTGTCATGTCGATATGTGAACATAGAGCTATCAGCTTTACTTTGAACAAAACCATGAGAGAGAATGAAGGAGCTGAACCGTTGACACCACGCTCTAGGTGCTTGTTTCAAACCATAAATAGCTTTGTGTAATTTGCAGACATGATGAGGACGATTAGAATTAACGAAGCCAGGAGGTTGAGTCATATAAACTTCTTTTGTAAGATGGTCATGAAGAAAGACATTCTTGTACGTCCAGTTGGTGAATGGGCCAATCAGAAGTAACAGCAAGATTGAGAACAGTGCAAATAGTAGTGGGCTTGACAAAGGACTGAAGGTCTAATCATAATCGATACCGGCCTGCTGATGAAAGCCCTTAGCAACAAACCGGGCTTTGTAACGCTCAATTCTGCTATCGGAACGTCGTTTGATCTTGAAGACCCACTTACAACCGACATTGTAACAACCCGACCCGATTCTTAGAGATTGTAAGGCCTCAGTAGTAGTGGAGAGAGTGTGTGCCCCATGGTGGACCCCAGTTTACCTGGTTTCGAGTTCGGAGACTCGAAGGTCGTTTGAGTAATTTTGGATTATTAAATATTTTTTCATTTAAAATGTTTGAAAATTTCATGATTTTTTCTCCGTCGATGTTTGACGTTTGATTTTAACTAGTTTTAACTTATTTTTGAAAATTTAAGATTTTAAAATATTTAAAAAAATAGAGGAAAATAACCTAAAACCCTAATGCCTTAGAATGACCCTACCCCCCATTATTTCCCTCATCAGTGCGGCACTGTAGCTGCGCTACAGTGCCATGATTCCTCTCTCCTTCTCTATCCCTCTTCTCTCCTCTCTTTTCCTTCTTCTAATCCTAACCTAAACTCCCTCTCCCCTTGGGTGCTGTCACCACCACTCCCTTCTTTCCCCTCTCTCGACCTCCCCTCTCTCCTTCTTCTCTTTTCTTTTCCTTCTTCCCTCTCGGTCGCCGCCGCCTGCTCGAGTTGCAGCCGATTCCCCCTCTGCTGTTCGCCAGATCGGAGGTTCGGGCCCCCAACCGCCTATTTTCTAGCTCTCCCGCCGTCGACCGATTCAAGGTACTTATTTTCCCTCCTCTCTTTTCCCCTTTTCCGACTTCTTTCTCTCTTCCCTTCGCTTTCCCCTTTCTCTCTTTCCCCATCTATCTCTCTAGTTTTCCTCTTTTTATTCTCTTTCCCTTTTTTCCCAACTCGGCCAGTCAGGCCCAGCCCTATTTCAGGCCTGGCCCAGTTCGGCCCAGCCCATCTTAAAGCCCAATTTTCAGATTCGGCCCATTTTAGATCCAGTTTTTAGTTTTAGCCCAATCCCGAACCTGACCTAGTTTTTGATCTGGTTTTCAGTTTTGGGCCATGTTCGGCCCATTTTGGGCCCGTTTGTGGCCTAGACTTGTTTTAACCCATTTTAACTCGTTCGTTAATCTTTGTATTTCTTTTTATCAGATCGAGTCCCCTTCAACCCAATGGATCCAGTTTCTCGAAGTTGATTTCAAAATGCACACATGTGAGGGAACTTATTATCGTTTTTAGCATGCATATATGCATCTTACTTCTCTATCAAATGTGCGGGTACGAAATGCGGCGAATGGGAGACCTCGATATTATGAGCCACTCGACAAGGGAACTGTTGATACCATTATGTGGCGGGCCCCCATCCGGGTGTATTTGTATCCGATGCCCACAGAGGCATATACGAGTTGCTTATCTGATGTCACGATTGATTGGTTGTGTGGTAATATGATTAAGGTTTATTTTTATTCATAATATGTTAAGATGCCAACATGCGAATATGTGATTTGTGGTGATATATGCCTGATTATGGTGTGATATGTCATGTTGATAATATGCTATATGATTATGTGATATTTAGTTTGAATTGCTAGACATTATAACATGTTTAGATATTAACATGCCAGCCTGTGATAAGTAATGATGTATACATCTGACTGTTATGTGATGAATCATGTTAATAGCATGTGTAGGAGTAGAGGTAATTGTGCATATATATAACTAACGTATGTGGGATGCCGGTGGGGGCATGGGTGCTAGGCAATATCAGGATCTAGAGACTCCCCCTAGCTTGTCGGGTAGTAGTGTGGGGATGTTGTGTGGGACTACGCAAGTGGAACAATGCACAAGAGGAGCAGTGCACAGGAGTTGTATAAAACACTAGATCGGAGGAGATAGCCGACGGTGACAGGAAGTTGAGGAGAATAGAGAAAACCAGTCCGGAGCCAGAGAAAGAGACTGGGGTCGTGGTCGAGCAAGGCTCTAGACACCAGAAAAGAAGCAAGATTTGGTTGTTAGGTGATGAAAAACGCCGACTGAAGAAGAGAGTTGACTCTGTTTGGGCAGAGGGTGGGTTGCAGACTACTGCAGAAGAGGATGCTGAAGGGAGAGGACCACCGTGTGCTCAAGGGAGAGGGTTGGGGAGGGGATTGGAAAGAAAAAAAAAAAAGAACAGAGATTTAGGGAATCGATATGTGGCTCTGTACCATGAAGAAGTTTAGAAGAATTGGCTCAATGACCCTTCTCATTATACAGTGTATATATAGATATACAGGTCTAAGTATGGAAGCCCTTAACCAGGGAACCCTTCTCTCTAATAGACCCAATACAAGCCCATCCCACAAAGGCTTGACTCCATTGATCCCACTACTCCGATATTCCATAGTCCAAAACCATCCTTCATAATTCATTGATACTCATCCATTATCATATAATTTTCATTATTATACCATTCATCATAACATAGGTAAATCATGATTATTTATACATTTCTACTCATCAAACTTGGAATAGCAATTTAAATTCATCATGCATTGCATATATAAAGAATCCAAGAATCCCAAATTAACATATAAGCATACAAACATCTATACAAGGTGTGTAGCGTTCCTCACCTTGAGAGTTTACAAAGTTCCAAGTTGGTTCTCGAGTTATCCGACTCTAGATTCGGGGTTGTTAGGCTCTAATCATACAAATAGAAATAATACATCTCAATTAGTCTAAAGGTTAGGCATAATTACTCTTTAAACCCAAAACCCCCAAATTTAAACCTAAGATTTGACCCTACTTTGGGTCTACCCATTCAACCCATGAGAAATCCCCAATTTTCTCCCATTATTCAGGTCAAAATTCGAATACAAACCAATTACCCCAAGCATTGCCTCTCCTATGGATCCCTAGACCTAATTCCAATTTGAATCTTCCCCATGCAAAGCCCATTTTCAAAACCCCAAGCTTTGCTCCATGAATTTCTCTCCAAACAAAGCCTAACGGCCATCCCGAACATCATCCCTACGAAATCCCATCAACTAAGAGGAAAGGGAGTGAGAGGGAACGAAAGTCTTACCTTTGGGAGGAGAAAGTCCGCTCAAATAAAAGCTAAGGATGAGAGCAAACTAAATCTAGCACATGCACTGGTAAATGGAGGGAGAGGAGGAGATAGCAGGAAATAGGGTTTTTCACAGTTGCTGGAAGGGAAGGTAGAGAAACTGCCTGAAAATGAGAGGGTTAGGGTTTAAATACCCCAAATTAAGTTCCGCGTCGGTTGAACTAACGACTCATGACAAGCCTCCAAACTTAACCCAATATCGGTCGCACCGACGACATGCAGCTATCGGTCGGACGCACAGACGCAAGTGTCTGTCGATCCGACAAATCCGTCATTTCCATCGAATAGTCCTCTTCGATCCAACGACAACCACGGTCGCATCGATTCCATTGGTCGATCCGACAGTTTGGTCGGTCGAACCGACACACCCACTAAAATCCATTTAAACTTAATTTTCCACTCGAATTGGTCAAGGGTGGTCTCTAGAGGACATGTGTTGTGATACCCCGACCTAAAATTAAGCTTAATTGTGTGATTTTGTACTGTTAAATGTATTTTGTGATCCGTTAATAATGAATATTACAGATTGGGCTTCTCAAAAAGTCCAAGATCGACTCAATGAGAGCACGGTAGCTCGTAGATCCAACTTGTTAAAGTTGGAAGGCCAAAATTGTAATTTCTCATAAATATTATTTATTAATAATATTAGTCATTGTTTATTTGAAAAATATCTTTTTTTAAAAAAAATAATTAGACTTTCAAATTTACACACTCTTAATGATTTTTAATTCTGAATCAGATAGCGTAATTTGTCTTTTTGATTTTAAAAAATGTAACTAAATGTGGGTGTGAGAGATCCCTATTTATAAAATATTAATTTCAAAATAATTATAGAAGTCAGAAAATTACAAGAAAATATCCTGTGTTTAATTTATGTTTAAACTAATCATACCATATTTTGGATTTTTAAAATAAAATTTTAAGACCATTTGAATAAAGATTGTTATTTTAACTGAAAAATTTGCCTACACGGTGTTTTTGCTTAAATCAATGGGTTTTTGAAGTATATTTTTCTCCAAATTTTTATGACAAGGTCAGCCATCAATACCCAACCCAGTGAACCGATTAGATATACCAGATAAAACTTTAATTTACTAGAATTTTTAAAAATGAATAAAAGAAAAAATGGCAAAAAAAATAAAATAAAAAGAAAAATAATAAATTTTCTTTTACATGAGCATTAATCTGGCCATAGGAGTGGAGTGTCTACTGTATAGACTCTCACTTGTGTCCTTTTGCATGAATAAAAAAAATGAAAGAAATAAAAAATAATAATAATAAAAGATAAAAATAAATATATATAAAAAAACTTAAATGGTAGGTGTGGAAGGCTAGTATTGTAGACCAGTTTGCTGTCCTCATGTATGGAGAAAAAATATATAATAATAATAACAATTATAATAAAATAATGATAAAGTAATAATAAAAGTAAAAAAAAAAAAGAAAAAGAAAAAGCTAAGTAGTAGCAGGGGAAGGTCTACTCTTATAGATCTAAAAGGGTTCCTTTTGCATGGACGGAGATAGAAATAAATAATAATAATAATAATAAATAATAGAAAATAAATAAAAAATAAAAAAATCTTCCATAGGGTGGGCGGCAACCCTATGCGGTAAAACCGACCCCCATGGGTATAAATGGGGGTGGGGCGATGGGTTATTTTACACCCACTTCCTCTTTCTACTCTCTCTAGACTTTCTCTCTCTAAATTTTCTCTCTCAAGAATTTTCTCTCTCTAAAAAGGAAGGCTTTCTCTCTTCAAGCTCTCTTTCTACCAGTGATTTTAAGTAGGTATCTTACTCAATTTATTTATTTTAATTGTTTTAACTAAATTAGTTAATTAAAGTTTAAATTTTGAAATTGATTTTAATAAGTTGTACTTAAGTCAATTTGTTTGTATAATCCAATTCAATTATGGTTACAAGATTTTTCTTAAGATTTATTTTAATTGAGGGGTGTTTTAGTTAGAAAGTTTGAATTATAGTCAAAAGGATACAAATGGAATTTTTAGGAAAGTTTAGGGGCAAAATGGTCATTTTACCTAATTATTTTAAAATATTAAGAATGACCAAAATACTTATTTTAAAGCCTATTATATGTGTTATTTTCACCTACCAAGTTTACTTGTGTTTGTAATTATGTCTTTTACTTTCTATCCTTCCTTCGAGTGTTGTTGTACACGACTCGGTTTAATTGACTGGAGGCTAAGCCTGTGCCTAAACCGTGAATGACTGTATAAGACACCTTTTTCTATTTATTGCTCTAATTATTATTGTTATTCTCTTGTTATCACCCCCTAAACACTAACTCATTTGGACCCGGGGGGGGGGCATACTCTAGCTAATACACTCTAAATCTAACCCGTTCAGGCAGGCAGGCCCGGCTTAAGGGTAAGGCAGCTTAGGCAGTTGCCTTAGGCCCCCGATCCCAAAAGGCCCCAAAAATCGTGTTCGCTCCTTAGGTTTATTTCTTCTCACACTCTTTCTCCAAAAATCTCAACGTAGCCGCTCGCCATTTTCCCCAAATCTTTTGACCACCCTCATCTTTCTTCAATCGTCGCGAATGACAGCGATTATCCCACCATTTTCAATAAATCTCTCGTACACACCCTCTATCTTCGCCAACCCCACCTAAATCGCCATCAAATCTCTCATTTTTCCCCAAAACTTCTCTTATTTTATTTGTAATGGCCCGAAATTTTTAAATCAATAAATATGTGATTATTATTTATTTTTAATGGTGGAAATTGGAAAAATTGATGGAATAGATGGTAAATGAATCAAAATTTGGACAAAGGCCCAAATATGGCCCAATGGACCATGGATTGGATTTAATTTATCTTAATGATCAATGATGGTCAAATTGGGCCAAGGGTAGTCAAATTGGGCCCAATACCTATTTGGGACTTAATGGGTCAAAATAATGCAAACTCTAAGGTAAATGGATAGGAGAAAACTTAATTGGGCCATGGGCCCAATGGTGATCCAACTAATTGGAATGGACTTAATGAAATTTGAATCACCCAAGTTGGTGATGAGTTGACCAAGGTGATATGGTCCAATGGGACCCATCTCCACCTCACCAAGTGAGGTGGCGTGTGGACCAAGAATTGGTGGGGCCGGCCACCATGGTTGACTTGGTCAACCATGGGTGGATTTCTTAGAGGGAATTTAATGGGATTAAATTAAGTAGGAAATAAATAAACCTAAGTAATTATCTAGTTAATTAATTAAATAAAATAAACAAAAGGTGGTCAAATGGTCAAAGAAGACCAAAACCATCTCATTCCAAACACCAAAAAACGTTGGGACTTGATGGAATTTGGGGTCATAAATCATAAAGCATGATAAAGATCTTAGGTGGGTGGGTGAGAAGAATTAATGATAAAGTGTATTATAGGCAATAAAAAAAAAGGTTGTCTTCATCTCATTCTCTACACTTCACTCTCATTTCATTCTCTTTCTCTCTTGCTCTCCCACACCACCGTCCCTCATCTCCAAGAAATAGAGAAGAAGAAAACTAAGAAGAGAAAGAAGAAGGAAACTTAGAAGAGAAGAGAAGAAAAGTGCAAACTTGGGGCCACCTCTTCAAGACCAAAGCTTGAGGTAATTTTTCCATCCCATTCTCTCTCTCTCTCTCTCAAGTACACCCCATGGTAGATGTTTGATTATTTATTAGGGTTTATAAAAATGGAAGCATGGAGAATGATTTAGGGTTTTATATTTTTAAATGATTAAATGTGGGTAATTTTAAAGGGTTTTAAAATGGAAGCCATGGTAAGTGAGGTATGATTTTTAGGGTTTTAAAGAATGGAATACATGGAGGGTGGTTAATGATTTTAGGGTTTTAAATGAATGAATGTGAGAGAGTTTTAAAGGGATTTAAATGAGGAAAAATAAATGGGGAATGCTTTTGAACCCTATGGTGATGTACGTGTAATGATGATGGGTGTAAAATTATGAAAATTGATGGAGAGTGATTGGTGAACTTAGAGGTATTTGGATCATAGTGATGATGAGGGAAACTCCACTTTAATTATTAGAATGATTAGTTTGCCTATTAGGTGTATGTGTAAATGCCTAAATGAATTATCATTATGATCATACATGATATGTGATCAATGAAATTGAATGAAATAGGCGTGGGGTGATGATGGATGAATAGTTTTTAATATGTGGTTAATGAGATTTATAATTATTATATTGTGGATGAGATTATAGGGTAGAACTTGTGTTTGATGTATGGTTTGAATCTAAATGAATGGCTCATGTACTTTGTTGAGAAAATGGTGCTCATATTAGATGAACATGTATCGATGAGGAATAGAGGGTGTGTACCTACTGTTAACCCCAAGGTTTCAACCCAAGGATATATGGGTATTTTGATGACCACAAACCATTAAAGTGTGATATTTAATATTTCAAATGATTTTACTCAATGAGACAGGTATCACATTTACAAAGAAGAAAGAAGGGCAAGATCATTGAAGATCAATGCAAGAGATCGGATGACTTATCAATCTCTGAAGTTCAAATGGCAAATGATATAAGTATTGAAGATTGAAGATTGAAGATTGAAGATCAAACTTGTGTCCTTAGTTTTTGGTCATAAGTGTTAAGAACAAAATGTAAAGTTACTCAATTGTTGAACACCATGGCTCAAGTCACCCTTTAGTGGACCATAGGAAAACCAAGCTTTATCTTATGCTTAAGTCCCCAAGACCTATGTGTTTGAAATGACCAAAATGAAGCCAAAACTACACAAAACATCTTTAAGGTCATTTCAGTCGACTGAACTTGAAGTTTCAGTCGACTGAATCAATGGATTATAGGGAGACAAGATTTCAGTCGACTGAATCAATGTTTCAGCTGACTGAAATACTGTATTTTCACTGGGGAGTATTTTCAGTCGACTGAAACGAAGTTTCAGCCGACTGAAATGCTAGATGTTCATAAGCAGAAATTTCAGTCGACTGAAATTATGTTTCAGCCGACTGAAAATCAGAATGTTCATGACTTGCAAATTTCAGTCGACTGAATTCTCAGATTCAGCCGACTGAATTATTCACAGATAAACTGTTTGTATCTCGGGGCATTTTCAGTCGACTGAATACTCACTTCAGTCGACTGAATCGCGAAACGGTAATATTTTTTGAACATTAAATGCTCTCTCCAACGGCTCCTTGCTTCATTTAATGCTTGGCAACGGTTCTAAATATGACAAAATTATAAAACGAAGCTTTTATGAGTAAATGAGTTGTTGAATCACTTGAAATCAAGATGAATCAATTGAAATCAAATCTCAAGCATACTCTAGCTCAAAACCCAGCTCTTGCAATCTTACCTTGAGCCATTTCAGTTCAACTCTTTGAGCAACTCTTAGAAAACTAGATTTGTATACATTTGAGAGTTACTCCTAAGCTTACATTGTAACCTTCTACATTTTCTTGAAAGATAAAGTTTGAGAAGGGTTGGTGTAACCCTTGTGAAGGAGAAGGGTGTCTTCACCTTCAAGCATTGTAATAGGTTTCTTCTCCACCCTTGAAGGAGAAGTTTAGTGCATTCAATCCTCAAGTGGTGTACTTGAGGCGAGGACGTAGGCAAGAACGCCGAACCTCGTAAAAATCTCGGGTTCAATCTCTCCATCTCTTCTCATCTCCTCTTTTATATTTTGGCATTTATTTACTACTTGTTTGCATCTTATTTTTCTTAAATTGTGAAATTAAAGAAAACCCAAAAAGTTTGCATTGACCCAATTCACCCCCCTCTAGGGTCAATTTCTGGGCAACAATTGGTATCAGAGCACAGATTCTCTGAATTACTTAACCGTTTGAGAAATCAATCGAATGGCAAATTTTGGAGGATCTTCTTATGGTGAAGGATGTTCAATTAATAAACCTCCATTGTTCAATGGAAGTGACTACAATTTCTGGAAAACTAGGATGCAAATTTTCTTACAATCAATGGACCATCACATATGGGAAGCTATTGAATTTGGTCCCTTTGTTCCAAAAGGACTAATTGACCTTGCTCCTAAACCTAGAGAGCTTTGGGATGAGAATGATCATAGGCTTAATCAGTATACTTCTTAAGCCATGAACATTCTATTTTGTGCTTTTGACCGAAATGAATTTAATATAGTTTCATCTTGCAAATCGGCCAAGGAAATTTGGGATAAGCTTCTAGTGACTTATGAAGGCACTAATCAAGTGAAGAAATCAAAAATTCATAGGCTTGTACACTCATATGAACTATTCAATATGGAGCCAAATGAATCCATTTCTTCCATGTTTACTAGATTCACAAAGATTATAAATGAACTTAATGCCCTTGGAAAGACTTATTATAACGAAGATAATGTGAGCAAAATTCTTAGGTCATTGCCAGATTCTTGGGAGTCGAAGTCAACGGCGATAATAGAAGCAAAAGATATCTCCATATTGGGACTTGATGAACTCTTGGGATCTCTGATGACCCATGAGATTTCCATGAATGGTCGGAAGGAAATTGCCAAAGAAAAGAAGTCTCTTGCATTTAAAGCCTCACCAAAGGAGACATATGTTGATCAAGAAGAAGAAGAAGATAGTGAGGATGAAAATGAAGACTTGGTCTTGATCACCCGTAAATTCAAGAGTCTCTTGAGAAGAAGCAATCAATTTCGAAAGAAGCCATTCAAAAAGGATGGCTATAAGGGAGATTCAAGCAAGAAAGAGCCCCTCACTTGTTTTAATTGTGGCAAAATGGGACACATCAAAGCCGAATGTCCGCTATTGAAGAAAGATGACAAGAAGTTTAAAAAGAAAGCATTCAAAGCCGCATGGTTGGAGTCCGATAGCGAATTGGATGGTGAATCATCCAAAAACCACACGGCAAATATTTGTTTCATGGCAAATGAAGATGAGGTAAATCCTACACTTGATTCTTTAGAAAATGATGCACCTAGTGTAGAAGAACTAGTTGACTCACTAGAAGAAATGTACAAGGATCTTAAAAAGCAAGGAAAAGAAAATGTCACTCTTAAGAGAGACAACTCCTCACTTTCAAAAGAACTTGAAAAGTTGAAACTTGAAAATGGGGAGCTTAACAAAAAGGTTCTTGCCCATGAAAAACTTGAAAAAGAATTGAAAGAGAAGATTGATAAAATTTCAAGACTACCTAAATTTCCATGTCCATACAAAAAGGAAAATATTGTCTTGGAAGAAAAATTGAATAACTTAACTAAGTCTCTTGAGAAATTTACCATGGGAAAGAAAAATTTGGATATGTTATTGGGAAATCAAAGATGTGTTTTTAATAAAGAAGGATTGGGATATAATCCCAAAGTAAAGAAATCATTTTACAAAAACTTCTTTGTCAAAACTTCATCTTCTACCTCTCCACACATTACTTGCAACTTTTGTGGAAAGAATGGACATATTTCTTATTCTTGCTCAATTAGGAAAGCAAAAGGGCTAATAAAAATGATTTGGGTTCCAAAAAGGAACATTGCCTTATAATCTAACCCAAATGGACCCAACTCTACATGGGGACCAAGAAGAATTACTTAAATGTGTTTTGTAGATATGCATGAAATCAACGCCAAGAAAAGACAAGTGGTTTCTTGATAGTGGATGATCAAGACAAATGACGGGAGATAAATCAAAATTCATCTCTCTCTCTCTCAAAGATGGTGGATTTGTTACCTTTGGTGACAACTCCAAGGGCAAGATCATCGGTAAAGGTAAAATTGGTAATGATCCCTTACTTTCCATTGAAGATGTACTATTGGTAGATGGGTTGAAACATGATTTACTTAGTGTAAGTCAACTTTGTGATAAAGGCAATAAGGTAGTATTTGAATCAAACAAATGTTCTATTAGAAATGCTAGCAATGATAAAGAAATGTTCATAGCATATAGAGATGAAAATGTTTACACCATTGACTTTGATAAAATGCTTAACCAAAATGTTAAATGCCTTGCTGTCATAAATGAAAATAGTTGGTTATGGCATAGAAGACTAGGACATGCTCACATGGAACTTATTTCAAATCTATCTAAATTTGAATTAGTTGATGGCTTGCCTAAGGCCAAATTTGCCAAGGATAGAATTTGTGATGCATGCCAATTTGGAAAACAAATCAAAAGTTCTTTTAAAAGCAAAAAGCATATATCTACCTCTAGGCCTCTTCAACTATTGCATTTAGATTTGTTTGGTCCTAGCAAAGTTCAAAGTATGGGTAGTAAGTCATATGCATTTGTAATTGTTGATGATTATTCTCGCTTCTCTTGGGTGTTATATCTAACTCACAAAAATGATGCACCTAAAGTTTTTGCAAAATTTTGTAGAAGAGTCCAAAATGAAAAAGGATATGCAATCAACAACATTAGAAGTGATAGGGGTAGAGAATTCGAAAATCACGAAATGGAAATACTTTGTGATGAAAATGGTTTTGGTCACAATTTCTTCGCTCCTACAAATCCTCAACAAAACGGAGTAGTTGAAAGAAAGAATAGAACACTTCAAGAAATAGCTAGAACCATGCTCAATGAACATAAGTTACCAACATACTTTTGGGCCGAAGCCGTAAGCACGGGTTGCCATGTTATAAATAGGGTAACAATTAGAAAAGGATTGGATAAGACCCCTTATGAAATATGGAATGGTAGAAAACCAAACATTGGATACTTTAGAGTTTTTGGATGCAAGTGCTTTATACTAAACACCAAAGATCAATTAGGAAAATTCGATCCAAAATCAGATGAAGGAATTTTTGTTGGCTATTCTCCCATTAGCCAAAGCATATAGAGTATATAACAAGAGAACATCAATTGTGGAGGAATCGATTCATGTGGTCTTTGATGAAGCCAACCCTTTTGAAATAAAAAAGGATCTTGATGATGAGGTTGTAATTTTGGAAAAAGAGATGAATCAACTTGATATCCAAGACAATTCTAACAATGAATTAAATGCTTCAAATAGTAGTGGAAGAGAAGATAGTGAGGACGTCAAACCAAACAATGATCTTCCTAAGGCTTGGAGTTTTGTAAGAGATCACCCAAAAGATTAAATTATTAGTGAACCATCTCAAGGAATAGCCACTAGATCTAAACTTAAAAGTGCTTGTAACAACATGGCTTTTGTCTCTCAAATCGAACCAAAGAACATTCAAGAAGCCGAATTAGATGAGTTTTGGATAATTGCCATGCAAGAAGAACTAAATCAATTTGAAAGAAACAAAGTATGGGAACTTGTGCCTATGCCTAAGGATCACTCAATAATTGGCACAAAGTGGGTTTTTAGAAATAAAAGGATGAGGAAGGAAATATTGTTAGAAACAAAGCTAGATTAGTAGCCCAATGTTACAACTAAGAAGAAAGGATAGATTATGAGGAAACCTTTGCCCCGGTTGCTAGGCTAGAAGCCATAAGAATGTTGCTTGCATATGCTTGTTTCAAAAATTTCAAATTATTTCAAATGGATGTGAAAAGTGCCTTTCTAAATGGTTTCATCTCCGAAGAAGTTTTTGTAAAACAACCACCCGGATTTGAAAATCATGAATTTCCTAATCATGTTTACAAATTGACAAAAGCATTGTATGGTTTAAAGCAAACACCTAGAGCATGGTATGATAGGCTTAGTAATTTTCTCATTAAAAATGGCTTTACAAGAGGAAAAATTGACACTACTTTATTTATTAAATCTCTAGACAATGACATGCTCATTATACAAATATGTAGATGACATTATTTTTGGATCTACAAATGAACAACTTTGTAAAGAATTTGCGAAAATCATGCATGATGAATTCGAGATGAGTATGATGGATGAACTAACCTTCTTCCTTGGTTTACAAATCAAGCAATCTTGTGAAGGAATATTTATAAATCAATCAAAATATGTCAAAGACCTTCTCAAGAAATTTGGAATGAATGAAGCTAAATCAATTGGGATTCCTATGAGCCCATCTACCAAGCTTGACAAGGATGATTGTGGCAAACCCGTTGATATGAAACTCTATAGAGGCATGATAGGAAGTTTGTTGTACTTAACCGCTAGTAGACCGGATATAATGTTTAGTGTATGCTTGTGTGCACGTTTTCAATCTTGCCCCAAGGAATCACATCTTGTTGCCGTAAAACCTATTTTCCGATATTTGATTGGCACTATTGATTTGGGCTTATGGTATCCTAAACACACTTCACTCGAATTAGTAAATTATTCGGATGCGGACTTTGCCGGTTGTAAAATTGATAGAAAAAGCACGAGTGGGACTTGTCACTTCCTTGGACTCTCCCTCGTATCTTGGTTCAGTAAAAAGCAAAATTCAGTGGCCTTATCCACAACTGAAGCAGAATACGTAGCTGCCGGGAGTTGTTGTGCTCAAGTGTTGTACATGAAACAACAATTGGAAGATTTTGGACTTAATTATGATCGCATTCCAATTTGGTGTGACAATACAAGT
Source organism: Chimonanthus salicifolius (assembly GCA_013350335.1). NCBI lineage: Eukaryota > Viridiplantae > Streptophyta > Magnoliopsida > Laurales > Calycanthaceae > Chimonanthus > Chimonanthus salicifolius. The sequence goes on along the minus strand of CM023537.1, from coordinate 19,679,147 downwards.
GCTATAAATTTGTCAAAAAATCCCATACAACACTCTAGAACTAAGCACATTGAAATTAGACACCATTTCATTAGAGACCATGTGCAAAGAGGTGATGTTCAATTAGAATTTGTAAGCACTGACCATCAATTGGCTGATATTTTTACAAAACCTCTTCCTGAAGATCGATTTTGTATAATCATAAAAGATTTGGGAATGTACCTCAGTAGAGATGTGTGTTGAATTAAAAAAAAAAAAAGGTCACGTTCAGCCGACTGATATTCATATATCAGTCGACTGAAATATTCCTATGCACTGGCTATTTTTTTTCTTCTTATTTTTCAGCCGACTGAAAATACCATTCAGCCGACTGAACCATACCGCTACCCATTTTTCAGCCGACTAAAACAAATTTTCAGTCGACTGATTTTGTCTCTGTTTACTGTCTGCTCTCGGCGCCCTTTTTCAGTCGACTGAACATAATTTTCAGCCGACTGAACCCAGCGATTACCATTTTCAGCCTGCCTAAATATAGTTTTCAGCCGACTGAACCACGCAGTTACTCTTTTTCAGCCGACTGAAACGAATTTTCAGCCGACTGATTTTCTCTCTGATTCACTGTCTGCTCTCGGCGCCATTTTTCAGTCGATTGAACATATAATTTTCAGCCGACTGAACCCAGCGATTACCATTTTTCAGCCGCCTAGAAATAGTTTTCAGCCGACTGAACCGCGCAGGTCCTATTTTTCAGCCGACTGAAACTCATTTTCAGCCGACTGATTTTCTCTCTGATTCACTGTCTGCCTCGGAGCCCTTTTTCAGCCTACTGAACATACGTTTCAGTCGACTGAAACGCGCGGGTAAGTTCTTTTTAACCCTCGTTTTTCTCTCTTTTTCGTAAAATCCATTTCCCTCTTCCTCTTACGACCTAATCCCCTTCGCTGTTCCCTCTTTCGCTCGATCTCTCTCTTCTTCCCTACCTCTTTCCGTTCTTTTTCCTCCTTCCCCAAATTTTTTTTTACCGTCCGTTTTTCATTTCTTTTACCTTGTTCGGCTCTCTTCTTCCTCTTCTCTTCGTTTCCACTCCTTCCTCCCTCGATCTCTGCAATGGCCCCCAAACGACAGTCTCAGGATCAAGGTCAACTGGCTGAGACCGAACGACGGTCGAAAAGAATGAGTGACGCTCGTCTTCACTTCGTCTCACAAGATGCGGAAAGGGCTTACACTCTTCATTTCATGTTTCGCGAAGTGGTTTTCGGTAAAATCAGTTTCTCTCTCTTTCTTTGATCAATTTGCAAATCAATTTCCATTTAGAGCACATTTTGACTATCGAGGATGGACCCCTTTTATCGAAATCGTTCGCCCCTCCTATCCTACACTCGTCAAACAATTTTATGCAAATTTTTCTCTTAAAGTAAATCCCTTGAATCCTCGTGTTGAATCCTCAGTGAGTGGCACTCCCTTTTCTTTTAACCGAGAGGATTTAGGAACCATTATTCAAGCCCCCTCTGATGGTCCTACAATGTATAAAACTAATACTTGGATTGATGGTTTTGATGTTGTAGAGGCCCTAAAATTGATTTGTGAACGAAATGATATTGTTGAACCCTTTCAGCCGATTGCATCCCAACTCTCATTAGAAGCCCGGCTGATTCATCATATTATTTGCCACAATATTCTTCCGCGGTCTGGGTCCTATAATCATGTCACCTATTTTGATGTTTATCTCATTTGGGCCCTTATTCAACATCACTTAGTTAATCTTCCCTACCTCATCATATGTTTCATGAGAGATTGCCAAAAGCGCAAGAAGACTCTGCCTTATGGAAAACTCCTTTCATTCCTATTTGAACATTTCGACGTCCGCTGCCCACGAGACTTAGAAGAAATTGGTGCTGCCAATGATGCCTATTGTGATCATACCCTTAAAAATATGGGGTACAGGTTTGTTGGCGATTCTTGGGAACCCACTCCTGCAAGGTTGAAGAAAATTCAGCCACCTGAGCAAGCTGCAGAGGAGCAAGCCTATCATGATCAGGATATCGGCATGCCTACCTCTCCTCCTCCCTCTGGTGGTCCCTCTAGCTCCAATGAGGACATTCAGCGTGTTTTTGCTGCTATTGAATCTCTCCGAATCGATGTTGCAGAAATAGGGGTAAATGTCGACCTTCTCCGCACTCAATGTGAGAGTATTCGTGAATTTGTTAAAGATCGATTCGATGCCTCTCGCGATGACACTGATCGGGTGCACCTTCAGTTAAGCCGTCTCATGGCCCGTCTTGGCCTCGAGTGACACATGCCCTCTTCTCTTTTTGATGATGCCATAGGGGGAGAAATATCAAAGATTGCACTTGAAATTTTGTACATGACCCACTAAGTTCTAACCTTTGTAAAAGTCCTTGACTTAATCAAATTTAATGGGTTCATATTACTTGTGCAAATGTTGTTTCTTTTATGATTTTTATTTACATATCTCAATATGGTTGAATTGATTGTGTATGATGGATATGACGCATTTATTTTATTTAGAAATACATCCATGAAGAAAGGGGGATAATACTTATCATTTGAAAAATACCTTGAAGAAAATGGAAAATTTGTTTCTATGCATGAAGTAAGGGGGAGGATCACAAATTGTGTATCCTTTATTTATGGTTTGTGTGCAATAGTTTGTCATCATAAAAAAGGGGGAGATTGTTAACCCCAAGGTTTCAACCCAAGGATATATGGGTATTTTGATGACCACAAACCATTAAAGTGTGATATTTAATATTTCAAATGATGTTACTCAATGAGACAGGTATCACATTTACAAAGAAGAAAGAAGGGCAAGATCATTGAAGATCAATGCAAGAGATCGGATGACTTATCAATCTCTGAAGTTCAAATGGCAAATGATATAAGTATTGAAGATTGAAGATTGAAGATTGAAGATCAAACTTGTGTCCTTAGTTTTTGGTCATAAGTGTTAAGAACAAAATGTAAAGTTACTCAATTGTTGAACACCATGGCTCAAGTCACCCTCTAGTGGACCATAGGAAAACCAAGCTTTATCTTATGCTTAAGTCCCCAAGACCTATGTGTTTGAAATGACCAAAATGAAGCCAAAACTACACAAAACATCTTTAAGGTCATTTCAGTCGACTGAACTTGAAGTTTCAGTCGACTGAATCAATGGATTATAGGGAGACGAGATTTCAGTCGACTGAATCAATGTTTCAGCTGACTGAAATACTGTATTTTCACTGGGGAGTATTTTCAGTCGACTGAAATGAAGTTTCAGCCGACTGAAATGCTAGATGTTCATAAGTAGAAATTTCAGTCGACTGAAATTATGTTTCAGCCGACTGAAAATCAGAATGTTCATGACTTGCAAATTTCAGTCGACTGAATTCTCAGATTCAGCCGACTGAATTATTCACAGATAAACTGTTTGTATCTCGGGGCATTTTCAGTCGACTGAATACTCACTTCAGTCGACTGAATCGCGAAATGGTAATATTTTTTGAACATTAAATGCTCTCTCCAACGGCTCCTTGCTTCATTTAATGCTTGACAACGGTTCTAAATATGACAAAATTATAAGACGAAGCTTCTATGAGTAAATGAGTTGTTGAATCACTTGAAATCAAGAGGAATCAATTAAAATCAAATCTCAAGCATACTCTAGCTCAAAACCCATCTCTTGCAATCTTACCTTGAGCCATTTCAGTTCAACTCTTTGAGCAACTCTTAGAAAACTAGATTTGTATACATTTGAGAGTTACTCCTAAGCTTACATTGTAATCTTCTACATTTTCTTGAAAGATAAAGTTTGAGAAGGGTTGGTGTAACCCTTGTGAAGGAGAAGGGTGTCTTCACCTTCAAGCATTGTAATAGGTTTCTTCTCCACCCTTGAAGGAGAAGTTTAGTGCATTCAATCCTCAAGTGGTGTACTTGAGGCGAGGACCTAGGCAAGAACGCCGAACCTCGTAAAAATCTCGGGTTCAATCTCTCCATCTCTTCTCATCTCCTCTTTTATATTTTGACATTTATTTACTACTTGTTTGCATCTTATTTTTCTTAAATTGTGAAATTAAAGAAAACCCAAAAAGTTTGCATTGACCCAATTCACCCCCCCTCTAGGGTCAATTTCTGGGCAACACCTACCATACCAAGGGTGGAAAGAGTTGTTGGTGATGACTTATCCCCTTTCTTTGGTTAAACTTGCTAACTTGGTTGACTTTTCAAATGTTTGAAGCTTGAAATTAAAATGGATGATTGTTGTAGAAGGTGGAAAAATGTTTTATATGTTAGATATGGTGTAGTGATGATAGCCATGAAAATGGCATATGGTGCTCATAATAAATACCACCCTACAACTTTATCTCGTAGGAAGATTATGTAATGAAAATGTGAAGAGACTTGAGGTGGAATTGCATTTCATGTTGAGACCTTGGAAATGTATGTATACTAAACATTGGAGTGTAATAGGGTGTTGTATAGCCCATGCAAATTGTGGTGAATTGAGAAATGCATGTAATATCAAGGTAATGCTTATATGAAGGGTGATATACACGTGAATGAGGTGTGAAGTATGTTATGGGAGTGTGAGGGCTCAACCCTTGTTGCTCTAAGATTGTGATTAGGGAATGGATGAATATTCTTTATTGGAATGTTTTACCTTGTACTAAATTGCTAAACCATTGTATGAAAAGTGTGGGTATGATTGTATCTATGTTGAAATTGGTATGTTTGGAAAAGAGGTAGTGGCAAAACCGTAAATATTAGCCAAAATGAAGAACCCATGGAATATGATCATGGATTTAGGGGCACTAAATAATAAGTTTATGTATGGTTAAATAAAGCCTAGGAGGCTGATTTTTAGACTCATGTAATTAAAATATGTAATGGATTAAATGGGACCCACAAAACATAAAAAATGACCGATTTTTCATATGGACTTGGAAATGATTAATGGGCTTAGAAATAGTAAAATGTGGACTGTTTATGTGTATGTAATAAGGTATTGGATATCGCAAGCGGTGCGTGATCGGCGACCGGATTATCGGACGGAAGCGAGAAAGGACGCTAGTCGGTATTCGGTAGGATTTCTACCTTTTTGTAAGCCATGGATTGAGTGATGGTTTCTTTGAATTAGTTTGGAAATTATATGGTTTGTTTTAAGATGGGTTTTGGATTTAGTATCATGTGATGTTTTCTTCTAATTATTTTGGTAATCATGTGGTTGTTTTTAAGATGGGTTTTGGAGTTTGGTATTATGTGATGGGTTTCCTTTGATTTATTTTGATAATCATGGCATTGTTTTTAAGATGGGTTTTATGACTATGAGTTACATATATTACATGGCATATGGCATCTACATCTCATGCATGGCATGGGAGGGATATGACAGGGGAAGGATGAAATGAAACCGGAGTCCATGCTCCGTCGGGGCGACCGAGAAACAGCCATGGGGATAGCCTGATAGGCTATAACCAGAGACCATGCTCCGTCAGGGCGACCGAGAACCAAACATGGGATATCTTGATGTGATTCATCTATCAAGGGGGTACCATAAGGTACAATCGGAATTCATGCTCCGTCGGGACGACCGAGAAATAAGCATGGGAACACCTTGACGAGGCCTTGCCGTCAAGGGGATACAGTGTGATTGGTTATATCTTGATGAGGCTTTTGCCGTCAAGGGGATGATTTGTGACTGTTTATATCTTGACGAGCTTTTTGCCGTCAAGGGGATGATTTGTGACTGTTTATATCTTGACGAGGTTTTTCCGTCAAGGGGGATATGGCATCATGATAGTAAGGATGATGGGTGGGATACATGACATAAGACACCCATGGCATGACATTCACTTTCTAGTTTTCATTATATGATTATGTGTATGCTTGTTATCACTAATCCATGTGTTAGCCCTACTCGGAGTCCTACTGGGCGCGTTGTCTAACGCTCTACTTCTACCCTAGCTGATGACGCAGGAGGTGGAGGAAACGAAGGACGAGACGGGAGCCAAGCGTAGGAGCTTGGGAAGGCGTGCTAGATAGTTTACATTATGTTTATTTTGGGAAATGTAAATTGAGTAATTTAGTTTGTCGGAATGTAATAATTTAGCTTACCTTGCAATGTTTGGATGTTATTTTGGACATTATCATTTTAAGGTATGTTAGTAATTAAATGAATGTATCTTCCCTGTTATCTCAAATTTGTAGGATAGTCTCTATGGTAATTTCCGCACTTAGTTAATATTCCACAAGCTTACGTCTACGTGTGAACTGTTCTCCGTGGACTTCGTTCCACGCACATGTAGGGTTGGCCAGTTAAGGGCCAGGCTTTAGAAGCTCGGACTTAACTCGAGTCGTGACGTCCGCGCCCTTTGTCATTTAAAAAAAAAAATTAGACTCTGATTTTCGGTGAAAAGGGGCGGGCGTTACACTATTAAACCTACCCTTTTCTACTGTCGACCCTCTTCTCGATCTCTTTGGAGAGCTGCAGGCTGCAACAACAAGATCCAGTGGGAATGCCTCATCTACTGCTGCCCTTTGCCCATGTGAGAGGGCTGCAGCCAGAAATAGGGTATTTACAGGTTGGGTCGATGACTGCCCAGATAGAAAGAAAGAAAAAAAAAAAAAAACAGCAAAAGGGGTCTGTGCACTGATTTGCACGAAGATGCATAAAAGCAGAAAGGGTTGGGTGGTTAGAGTTTATTTGAAATGGGTCTATCGACAGCATCTTCTCCGACATTGTTGGCGATATTCCTGGTGAGTTTTTTGAGTTTTTTTATAAATTTCTTCAGTGCCATTCTTCTCCTCTTTTTTCTTTTTCATTTTTAAAACTTTTATTCTTGATTGTTTCTTTTTGGTTGTTGGACTATATTTTTTGTTCAAATATTTATGGGGACTTGAAAATCTCTTCATTTTTCGAATTTTCAATTTTTTTGGACTGCTTTTACTTTTTAGTTTTTGAGTCTTTTTATTTGTCATCATCTATTTTTTTCTTGAAAGAAATCTTTCATTATTTCATTGCGTCTATTTTGATTACTTCATTTCATAATAATAGGTGAGGGATTTCATTCACTCTACATTATACCACCCCAATTATGGGTATTTCTCCAAAAGGTCGGAATCTATTGGAATGCTTGAAAGAAGCATCAAGTTTAATTAGCTAGAAGGTATTTCTCTTCTACTGGTTTTCTTTATTTTCTCATTTTATGAATCTTTTGTCGTTTTTTTAAGTGACGAGGATACATTAAAAGCTTATTTGGTAAAAATTCTAGAAGAATTCTATAATTCTCTAAATTTTGGAATTAGCACGTTTATACTGGTAATAGATTTTGGAGAATTCCTACTCTAGTAAATAGCATTTGATAATATGTGAAGTGTTGGAATTTGATAAGAAAAATAGATTTTAGATAAGTATATATATAATTAAAATTTTAACTAAATATTACTTATAATAATATTTTAAATACGAAGTGGCCCCAATTAAAATGTTCACCTTAGGCCCCCATTTGCGTTAAGCCGTCCATGCAGGTAGGGGGGACCTTTCTCTATTTATTGTGGCTATCACACTCTGGAGCTAACTCATTAACTTATTCGGAAGTGGAGGCATTTTCTTACTTACTGCATGCTTGTCTAATAATTTATTTTGAAAGTATAGTTTTTCTTGTGCCTCTCGTACTATGTTTTAATTTCAAAGCAATCTATTTACACATTGTTTTATTGTCAGCTTTTTCAGAAAACCACCAAACTTCGGTGAGGAGACTCAACGATATCTTATTTGAATTGTTTGACCAACCTAGACTCTAAGACAATAAATGAGATCCATAGTTATTATACAGATGGAAAATACTAAATGGACCAGAACGCGAGACTTGACACCTGTAATAACCCGACCCGATTTTTCGAGATTCTATGGTCTTAGTAGCAGTGGGACCCGCGGTGGGCCTCAATTTAACCGATTTCGAGTTTGGTGACTCGAAGGGCATTTTGGTAATTTGAATTATTGAACTTCCTTCAACCTAGCGGATCCGTTTTCTCAGCTTTGGATTTTAGCAACACGCAAACAGGTGAGGGGAGCCATCACCGATTTCAACATGCACTTACTCATACTACTTTTCTATCAAATGTTCATGTACGGAATGCAGCGAATGGGATTCCCTAGTATTATAAGCCACTCGGCAAAGGAGCTGTTGATATAATTATGTGGCAGGGACCCCATCCGGGTGTATTCGTACCCTTAGCTCATAGGAGTATATATGAGTTGTTTATTTGATCTCATGGTGGATTGACTGCTTGATAATATGATTGGTTGAAATGTGTGATAACCTTCGATGGTTGCAATTGATGGTTAACCAACATGTTGTAGGATCACATGCAGTTGATAGTAGATGGTATTGCCTATTATGCTTGTTTGGAATATGTTTTGATTGATAACGTGTTTGAATGGTACATGTTATTATGTGATAGTTAGAGATGTATACATCTGATGAATGAATGTGATATTATTTTGTATAACCACATTTTATTGTTTAATGATAAATGACTGATAACATGTTCGAGTGCTGTTGGTCTACTAAAGATAGCTATGCACATACTTAATTATGATCCATTATTACCGTTTTGGTAACATGCTTATAAGCAACTGTGCATGCATGTAGCAAGTAATTGTGGGATGTGAGTGGGGCATAAGTAGTAGGCTACACCAAGATCTAGAGAATCTCCTTAGCCTATCAGGTAGTTGGGGTTGAAGGTTGTGTAAAGCCGAACAGTAGAAGCGTGGTTGAGCTATGGATTACCCGGTGATGGATCGTGGGTGGATGTACTTCCTACTATGGGTCAGTCTATCCTTTGTGGCCTTTTAATGTGCCTGTGGGAGAGCGTTGTTTGGCTTGGAGGGCGAGGTATCTTGGAGTCTCAGCTGGGACAAGCAGTGAGGCAACCATGATGACCTAAGGGAAGTCCCTGGGTTGAGTATTGATTCACCCAAGGTAGACTTAGAGGTCATTACAGAGATGGTATCCAAGCGTGTGATGGATGAGGTGATCGCCGAATGACCAAGTAGGCTGAGGAGGTGCTCGCCTGCTCATCGGTCAAGGGATGGTACGATGAGGGACAGCTCCCGCTGGTGTGGTTTGTGATTCTCGGATAACTGAGTAGGTTAAGGACGTACTCGCCTGCTAATTGGTCAAGGGATGGTGTGATGAGATGTTTCAGGCTAGGACACATGTAGGGTGGGGATAACTTGCGGTGTGATGTGATGAGATATACCAGGGTAGGACACTTGTAGGGTGGGAATAACCTGCGGTGAGGTGTGAGATGATGTTCCAAGCTATGACACTTGTATGGTGGGTACAATCTGAGGTATGGTAGTCCTGGCTATGACACCTGCAGGGTGGATAAACCCTGAAGTATGGTAGTCCAGGCTATGACACCTACATGGTGGGTACAGTTTGAGGTATAGTAATCCAGACTATGACACCTGCAGGTGGATACAGTTTGAGGTATGGTATTCCAATCTATGACACCTGCAGGGTGGGTAAGTCTGAGGTATGGTATTCCAGGCTAGGACACCTGTATGGTGGGGACAACATGTGGTGTGATGTGGTAGTGTGTTTACCCGCGGTTAACCTTTGGGGTTCATTGTTGAGACTTGTGTTGTGGGTATTGACTCACCGGGAATTTATGGGCGCCGAACGAGTGAGTTCGACTGGCTCACTCGGTTGAAAACCTATAAAATTCCGTTGGGAGTGTTTATGCCGATTGTGTGGAGACGGGCGAGCGGGGCCCAGGGTTATAGGTGTGACTACCGAGGGTCTGGTACTCGGTTGAGGAGACCACGGATGAGTCTGGTTGGCAGTCCGTCGAGGACTAGTGCAGTAGCTACCCCCGTGTGATAGTCTGTTTGGGACTCTAGTGAACCCGGCTTAAGGGTTAGTTGTGGTATGTGTACGGGTTGTCCTGTGAGTGTCATAGGACTGTGGTGGGTGGGAATATAAGGGAGTTGCCTTAGAGTTGCATTGAGTTGGTTAGAGGATGTACTGGAAGCCCGGTTGACGTAGACCCGTGTGCTAGGGGTAGAGCACACGTTTGTATGGTCGTGCATGTAGACATCCTAGACATTGATGTGTCTATATGATTATATGCAGTGTATGCTTGATGACATATGATGCATGTGTTACCCTCACTGGGCATATAGAACTCACCCGTTGCCTCACAGGTACTTCATAGAGGAAGGGTCGGCAGGACCATTAGTCGGACGTTAGGCATAGAATTGCAGCTTTGTACTTTGTCATGGTTCCATTTTGTAATTAAGGACTTGCTAATGTATTGGAGATATGCGTACTTTTCATTGAGTTGGATGAATGTAATAATGGAATAAGGTCATTGTTCCCAATTATGATTAATATTTTATTGGTACTATTGATTATTTGTTTAATTGTGGGTTGCCCGTAGTTACTTTGAATTGCGGGAGCAGGGTCTCCCATTTAAAAATAAAAATATCCTTGAAATAGTAACAGATCGATTTCGGGACTTTATATCAGTTTAATGTACTTATAGCGGGACGAGTTGTTACAACACCGTTTCCTTGTAAGGGATCGATAATTGTAATAACCCAACCCTTAATTAGAAAAATGACAAAATTTTAGGATCGTTAACTTGGCTTTGTGACCGATTAACATGATAGGGTATGGAGAGAGCTTCCCAGAAAGGTATTATATGACTTAATCGGAGTTCGCTTGCTCAGTGATCTAGTACAACAAAGTTTGGAGGGCATTTTGGACATTTATAATGTCCTTTGTTTTATTTGAAAAATCATGAATAGTGTCTTTAAAACTATCAGAGCCTACAGGGCCACTCAAATGTCCAAGTTAGAAATCGAGAATTTTACACACTCTACATATTTGAGTACTCTACTCAGTAGTATTTATGGAATTTTCAGACGTTTAATCAAAATACGATATTTAGACGTGATTTATCTAAATACCCTAGTTTGACAAATACACCGTATTCCGAAAATTAGTAAACTTAGATCATAGTCAATTTATGTTTCTAGTAAACTTTGGCATTTTTAGAAAATTGATTTGAGGATTTAACTCATTAGAAAATGGGACTCAAAGTTTGGATAAACTTAGACCACCGATTTTTGGTGAAACGTTATTTTTGTAAAAATGGAGGATTTTTACATAACGAAACGAAAATCTTGTTTACCAACCTAGTTAAAACCCGTGTTTTCAACGCGATAGCGGTATCGGATTTTGTCAAATTTTCTCTAAATTGACTTGTTTACAAAAATCTAATCTAGAAGTGGATAAGATCAAAGTAAATATTTAAAAAGAAAAGTTGAAATTTTCTACCTTCTTTGAAAGATGAAAAAGAGAAGAAAGTTGAGGTTTGGCTTGTGAGTCATCATCCTCCTCATCCAAAAATGAGTGGATGAGGTTCATTAAAGGTTGGTTTTGAAAGCCTATAAATAGTGGCTTAAGGTATCAATATAAACTCATTATTTTCCAAAGCCTTTCCCATGTCTTTCAAAAGCTTATCAAGAAGCTCTATTGTAGTGAATTTTTAGCTATCTTCTGTAAGTATTTTTTGAACTTAATTTCATCAATTAGTAGGTAAATTTTAGTAAAAACTCTATCCAAGTTTGATAAAAAGTACTGTGTAGATTTTGAGAAATGAACCAGAGAAAACCTATGCTCAGAAATTGGAAAGCTGGCATTTCTTTTTTAATAGTCCTTAAGAACTCACTTTCTCGAATTTTTTCTGAAGCATTTGGTTAATATTTTATCCTGGTTAATATTTTTAGATTTTAGACCTCTATGAGAGGAAACTCTTATAAAATTGTACTGAAAAATTCCTTACGGTTTTTTTTAGAAAAATCAAACAAGAAAATAGAAAAAAAATTGGAAAACCATCCAGCATTTTGAACTGATAGCATTTTCATAACTTTCTTGAACAATGAACTGATGGCATTTTCATAATTTTTAACTGATATCATGAAAGAAAGAAAAGCAAAAAAAGGAGAGAAAGGGAGGAGCGACAGTAGGAGAGAGACAAAACGAAAGGTGAGAGATGAAGAAAAAGGAAGAGAGAAAGTGGAAGAGAGAGAGTCAGAACGCAAAAGAGGGAACCTTTCCTTTCAAATTTCTTCTTCTTTCCTCCTCTGCATGCATAAAGATTGAGGATTTTCCATCTCCAAACGCCGGATTCAAAGTGCTTTCTCGAATTTCCTCTTCTCTAAGGTAACTCTCCCTTCTAACTTAGTTTTTCCTTAGGTATGTTGCTTGAAACGGATTATGGAGAGGAATGATAATAAATGGAGAATCTTAACTGAGCCAAAGAGGGTTAACACCCTAAGATGAAGTTTGGGTCTTCGTATGTGATGAGGATGGGGAATTTGGGGAAGATTAGGGAAAATATGAGATTTGTCATGCCCTGACCCGAAGGGTGGGCCCGGAACGCGACTGTTTTTTTTTTTTTTAAAGCTAAGACAGCATTCAAGCATTCTAATTGGGCCGGATCAACAGTTAGGCCCAAAGGTCACACATGATCCTAACATGTGGACTCAAACATATACCATAAGTCTACCCAACATAAATACAATCATACAACGATGAACACATAATTCCAACACTGAATTATCATTTCAACAACATCAGAGTAACTATAGAAACGTATTAGTCATAGTACATCACATTAATACAAATCAAGTACCACACCCGGTACTTTACAAAACTAATGGTTCCAAGAACCAAAAAGCAAAGACAAGGGCATTCCCCTCAGTGGGAATCCCAAAGCAATGTCGCAACTTATCCACCCTAAGCTTCAAATAGAGGGTTCTCCTCCTTGGGTTCATCTCCTGAAAGGTGAGTGGGGTGAGATAACTAGCCCAATGAAAGAAATATAACAGTGCAGTTTTAAGTAAACAATAGGTTAGCATATAATCAACAGTTGTAATATAATATCTTATGCTTGATAATAAATTCACAATATCAAGTAAAATCTCATCATTATTTCCATCATCTCATCATGTCTTCCATTACTGCTGTTATCCACCATAACCCTTAGATACTATACTGACACCAATAGTATTAAGTCCCAATACGGTCAAAATACATCCTTGCAAGTATATCTCCGGCTCTCCCATAGCCGATACTGACACCCTTAAGTCAGCACCTGCTGACACCCATGGTCCAGTAGATGTAACTGACACCTCAGATCGGCGATGGTTCAATAGTAAAAAGTACGTGGAAGCAGTATTTCACAATTCATATGATCAACATCATAGCATTTACCATTACCATAAGCACTTCTTACAACAGTGCATCAAGTCTAGGCACATGAGTGGGTTCATCAATTCTGAAACCAGTCATTGCTCAAGATCCATCTCAAATAACAAAACTTGTTACATTTTAACTGCAAAGTTAAGTTCCCTCACCGTATGTGTGGTATCGCTGTCTCTGTTCAAATAAGCAAACAAGTGCACAGTCATTATCACGTCAATATACATAGCATTAAACGCATACACACAAGTAGTATTTCGAATTCATACTTGTTTTCCCAAAAATATCCAAGGTACATGGAATTGAGTCTCCTTCTTGTTTTCTATCCTTTTTAAATTACAATAATCCACAAGATAGTAAATAAAAAGGTGCTCAGTCCAAAACTCATATTGTCTTTTGGGCATTGACCAGATTGATTTATTGAGTTAGGTCTAGATACTCGGGTCACTTCTCGTTGTCTTCTGGATAGGACCAGATCTGACATTTTGAGTAAGGCCTCGAGATCACTTAGTGCCCGACAATATAGAGTCGGCCTGGAAGTGAGATCACTCAGTGCCTGAACAATAGAGTCAGCCTCGAAGTGAATACAATAGTATATACACTATAGTAATAAGAGAAAAGGGTTAGTACATTTTAGATTAACAAAGGGGTACTAACTTCACATGCAATCAAACACAATCAAATAAGATCAGACACTTCAAAAAACTGGGTCCCTCGGAACAAACCTCGGAACCAGGTACTGTGGCTTCGGATCATTCGAACCACTGCCTGAACTAATCATTGACCTCGGACTGAGGTCTGACTTCGGATCATCTGAAGATCGGGTCTTGGATCATTCAAAGTCCTTCCGAACTGATAAAACAGAGAAAACCGGTCTCGGTGGGTCTGTGTACTTCGGAACATCCGAAGTAGGGTTCGGATCGTCCGAGTGGGGTTCGGTCTTTCCGAGCTCTGCTCGGAACATCCGGCTGAGTTAGGCTAGTCTCAAGCGCTTCTGGGCTTCAAGTGAAGATAGGAACGTCCGAGGGGTCCTCTCGGACCGTTCGAAGGGTGTGACCCTCGGACAGTCCGAAGATCGACTCTCGGACCGTCCGAGAGTCGTCTTCCTCACTGTCTGCACCAGCAGACAGTGACGGTAGACACTGTGTGAAATGTGAATCCGGAAACAGTGGGTTTCCCGAATTCGATTTCCACATCTAGCCGGTCCGATGGACTCCTCTTGGGAGTCCTCTTTCCATAGGGAATGGTTTGGAGCTTTGAACCTCGGTAGGCCATCCGATTTTAGCACTGAAACCTCACTGGTACAAAAAAAATCAGGTTTTTCCTTAAACTTTGAAATGGTTTTTCTTACTCAAAACTCTGTCAAAATCAGTTTTTCTTGATTCTAAACTGATTGGAATTGAAAGAGGAACACAGTGATTACCTTCACTAGAGTTCCTGGGCTGAAAATCCGGTTTTTGAAAGAACTTCCTCTTAAGTTACGGTTAACCAAAGTTTGGAAAACAGAGAGGCAAGGCAGGGAGTCTCGGCTGGGTTTTGGTCTGAGAATCAGGGAGCTTGAGAGACTGAGAGAAGAGAAGAGATGAAGTGGGAGTTTGATCTGCAGGACTGAGGCCAATTTATAGAAAATTGGCCATCCAGCCACTACATGTGAATGCATGCAGCAACTGTCGACGTCCGCTACAGTGTAACCACTGTTAGGGCATTGGTTGCAAATCAATCCCTGCGAACTTCCATTTTTGCAAATAAGTCCCTCTTTTGTTAAAAACTGGTTTTTTAGCTAAAAACCTGATTTTTAGAGCTCAAAGTTTTAATCCAACCTCACAGATAAGTTGGGTTTTGAAAACTTTAATCACTATAAAAATTTTGGGATTTAACTCTCACTAAAAGCCATTGATTTAAAATAAAACCACAATTTAACACTATTTACTTAATTAAACAAATGTTAAATAAAACAACTTAGAAACCTCATTTTGGGGTTTGAAAGAATAACTAGACCATACTTAAAATAGTCTAACATAAAATACTTGTTTCGAAGTTTATCTCATCTCTAAAATCATTTAAAATAATTATTTCTCCCTTTCAGGGTTTTGACGGGCGGTTTTAAATACCATTTTCTGAAAATAAAATTATTTTAAAATCAGAAATACAAATCCTTGATTAAGGAGAATATAATCATCTAACAAAAATCACATAACAACATAAATTATAAAATAATAATTATAAGCGGTAAATTACCAAATTGCCCCTCCAGCTAGACGAGCTGGATCACTGAACTTTCGAGCTCGGATTGGGCCTACACTTGGGCTTTTCTCAAAACCCCAACTAAAATCTTAGAGATTAACCGGTCTAAGCGAGATTATTAAGCTAAAACACGCCTAATCTGGGTCAGGGTATTACAAGATTCCCTCCAAATAGGTGATTAGGGGTCATGAAAAATTGGGGGAAATGGGGAGTTCCATTCTAATTGAAAAATTAAGGATTTATACTTGAGAACTTAGGCGTGTAGAGCCCCAAGAAATTGGGGCTTTTATCTCTAGCATAAGATTAAGACCATTTTACTAAAGTTTTGGGACTCATGAGTGTCATTTATTGTGTTACTTTGTTGGAAAGCATCTCATCCTCCCAACTTGGACATTTGCAAACTCTAAGGAGACCTGGAGGTGTCGTAGGGCCCTAGGTGAGGGAAACTCCATCTGAAACATTGTAGGCTTAATTCTTATTTAGAGTGTTGAATATGTGAATATATAGTGATATGTTTGTTATCACTATTGGCCACGATGCCTCACCACCCGCGATGGATTGCCAGTGGCGAGTGGCTCGGCCTGAGATCAATAATGTTTGAAACACTGGGTAACTCAATTCATGGTCTGACTTCCCCTCATATGACTCGAGGATAGACCTAAACTTGAGTCTCAGTTGAACGTCCCATCCAGACACAATCCGAGGGGTTGAACCTTTTCGTCCTACTGAGTATGGACAACTGTGTGAATTGAGAGAGTGAATAGGACATTGTGTCCTCTGATACCAGGGCAAGGCTAACATGAGGGTCACCAGCTGGAATGGGTGATGGCCCCGAGATAGGGAGTAGTGACGAGATCCAAACACGTGAGCCATAATGCGAGTTGAATTGAAGTGTCTAGAGAACATAGGCCTTACCCGCCCTCCCGATATAAAACTCTTCACGAGTATGTGTAATAGTGTTGAACTATGTATACGTGAGATTACATGTTTAGTATGTTAGTGTCGATTGAGGTTGAGATGATATGTGTTGAATGATGATTTAGCTTATTGTATGCTAATTTGGGTGATAACATGTTGAATGATGGTATTTGGATATTATCACTTGTGTGCTGCGTTATTTGATACATGTATATGTGTAGTATGATATGGGACATGACTAGTATATTGTGATATTAATGATAGCATGTTTATGATATCATTGTACGAGGCATGGCATTCTCATATTAATGTATGTGTGTGAGTATGAGAGTGTGGAAGTGGATGTGTATGTGGTGACATATGTGGGCTGGGCCTATTGAGAGGCTGCTTGGACCTGGTGAGGGCGTGCTTTGGTCAATTGAGAGTGTTGCATAATAGTGTAGAGTATCATGGCATGAGCATGATGAGCATTGTTCTCATGCATTGAGAATATGTTATGTGATAATATGACATGCATGATGAATGCATGATGATGAATGTGTTATATGATAACATGATATGCATGTATGCATAATGTTGGATGTAAATGATAACGTTTATGTTGATTATTCATATGGATGATGTGTGGGGTGGATGCTGATATACGATGTTGTGTTGGTATATACACATGTTGTATGCGTAAATATAGTAGGTTATTCATGTGTAGGATATGCTCACTATATTGTGTGTATCTGCATGATGTGATGAATACGTAGTCTTGTCTAAAATGTTGAAGTTTGGATGATATGTGTGATGTTGGATGTTGTGTGACAGGCACTTTGGCATGTGTCACAGAGCTAACTATGCGGCGTTGGTCTTCGGGATGACAACGACAGGTGTGTTGCAGGGCTGACAACACTTCGCTTATGTATATGGTTGTGGATGCACTGTTATGATGAGCAATATGATGTTGATTATCCATGTGCATGATGAGTAATGGGGTCGATGGATGAGATTATAACTTGAGGTATTTGATTGAGTCGAGAGTAAGTACAGTAAGTTCGTAGTGCATATAACTACATTTTGTAAGGGTTTCTCCACATTTATGTAGGCTTGTGTCCATATTGCATATTATGCTATGAATTTTACACTTGAGTGTCAAGTTGTGATAATGACACGTACATGTGAATGAAGTTGTGTTATGAAAATGTAACTGAATGGTGTGGAGAATTAAGTGAAAATGTGAGGAAATTTCCACACTTAAGTATGTTTATTTTAAATTGAATACAATGTACTTGAATTGCATGAGATTTTGTCTTGTCGAATTCTAATGGCATACTTGTTGATGTGTTGGAGGCGAATATGTGAAGATAAATCATATGAGAACGCATGATGTTGAGTACCTAAAATGATATAGTGGTGAGGATGTATAATTATGTGGTTGGGTAGATGTTTGTCGTCTTCATGAAAGGGGAAATATCCAAAGAGTACCCGAGTTGTCACCAAGGATAATGCTGACGTGAAAGGCATGTGAGACATGGGTGTCGGTTGTGGACACGAATGAACAATGCTTAGATGAGAAGCATGGAAACCAAGGATAGCGATGTTTTGTGATAGTAGACAAATCCTCAGATGAGACCCGTATTGGTGTCGATTATGTATCCAAGCATTGAGAGTAGTGAATTTAGTGTAAGAGAGAATGTTGACTTGAGGCTCCAATTTTGAGGTGAGAAGGGAAACTATAAGTAATGATTTCGGGTTTGTAAGGGGATAATCTAGAGATCCTCGTGTTCTGTGATGAGGGTTATTGTGCAGGTCATACTAATTGATCCGATAAGGAGGAATGTTTGAGTGTGTCATCGGTCTCGGTCGACTTTAGATGTTCAGTGATGGTCTCAACAATTGGGATGTGTCAGTGGCGGACAAGTCTTGTGGATCTACAGACGTTGAGACCGTGTCCTAAGTTACAAGTTGTCTTGAATTTCGAGGACAAAATTTCTTAAAGGAGGGTATATATAATAAATAAATAAAAAGTTGTAGGACCAAAAAAATAAAAAAGACGAAGAAGCAGCCCAAAACCCGTGTGGGCCCCACAAGACCCACACTCTCCCTCTTTTTCTCATTTTTCCCCTTGAGAACGAAATAAAAAAGGGAGGAGTGACAGAAGGAGAGAAGACAAAGAGAAATGCAAGATACGGAGAAAGAGGAAGAGAGAAAGGGAGTCAGAGCACAAGAGAGGGATCCTTTTTCTCTCAAACTTCTTCTTCCTTCCTCCTCCATCTTCCTCCTATGCATGCGTAAAGATTGAGGATTTTCCATCCCCAAAAGCCAGATTCAAAGTGTTGTCCCGAATTTCCTCTCCTCTAAGGTAACTCTCCATTCTAACATAGTTTTTCCTTGGGTATGTTGCTTCAAACTTATTATGGAGAGGAATGATAATAAAAGGAGAATCTTAACTGAGCCAAAGAGGGTTTAACACCCTAAGATGAAGTTTGGGTCTTGGCATGGAATTGTTGGCATGTGATGGGGATGGGAAAATTTGGAGAAGATAGGGAAAACATGAGATTCACTCCAAATAGGTGATTAGGGGTCATGAAAAATTGGGGGAAATGGGGACTTCCATTCTAATTGAAAAGTTAGGGATTTATACTTGAGAATTTGGGTGTTTAGAGCCCTAAGAAATTGGGGCTTTTACCTCTAGCGTAAGATTAAGACCATTTTACTAAAGTTTTGGGACTTATGAGTGTCCTTTCTTATATTACTTTGTTGAACAACATCTCATCGTCCCTGCTTAGACATTTGCCAACCTGTAGGAGACCCAGAGGTGTCGTAGGGCCCTAGGTGAGGGAAACTCCACCTAAAGCATTGTAGGCTTCATTCTTATTTAGAGTGTTGAATATGTGAATAGATAGTGATCTGTTTGTTATTATTGAGGTGCATTGTTGAGTCTAGAAAAATTACATTTTTGCCCTTCAATATTGGAATAGTTAGTCTTCATTTTGTAAATATAAGATGTATTTAATGTGTTGTTCTAGTTTTGTAGATAAGATTTGGGAAATATAGGAAGAAGTCATAAAATAGTGGATAATTGCCGGAAGTGAGCTTAAAATGAAAGATTTGGAATTTTATAATTAATTCATACCACTTTTAGGATTTCTAAATGTAAATTGATTAATCTGGATCCATTTATAGAGTCTAGATTAATTAAATAGTTAGATTTTTAGGTAGTTGATTAATTATTTAATACCAAGAAAAGAGAGTCTGCAATTAAAAGGCCAAGAGTTTGAAATCAAGATCCATGGGCCAGGTCAAGTACTCCATGCGCATTCTCCAATGTGGGACATGCCAATGTGAATTCAAGTCCAAGAAGCCCAAGTCCACACTCCAGTCCAAGAAATCCAAGCCCAATCCAAGATCCAATGCTACATGACTCATATTCGAGTTTTGTAAACCTTAAGGCCAAATCCACAAAGCCCATATCCAAAACCCAATTCCTCTCCATACAATCTTAACCAATCATTTTCATTCACTCATCCACACCATCCATTAGCCAAATCATGTAATCCAGATCATTCATTTCATACATCTCATCCACACCTTTCATTTCATATCATTAGACATAGGAAACCTAGATCCACCTATCAAATCCAAACCATACATGCATCATGAATATATCTAGGCCATCCATTTCATCCATCATGTAGATCAACCCTAGGATTATGATCATTCATGCATCACCTATTCATCCATTCATTTAGATCATCCATTATCTATTAAGCCATTAGATCTTAGGACATTCAATCATAGGCTTTCATTCCATTCATTCATTAAACCCTAGATCTAGTGCACACACCCTATATTTTAGGACCCCATGCGCATATGTGCCATTGCATCACACGAAAATCTCAATATAAAATCCTCCATGTACATGAAACTCCTGGAATTTCTCTCCAATCCATCCACCTCATGTCCACCTCACCTAGATCCTATCTTGTCTCCCAATCCAATCCAATCCAAACATATCCATACACGATTTTCTCCTACTCCATCTCATCCCATTCGAATTTCACTAGGTCAACCATCCACATCACGTCTCATCATCTCATCCATCCATTTATCTTAGTTTTTAATCCCAACCATACATTATCATGCATTGCATAACCCAAAACCCTAAGTCCACTTGTCATATTCGACCATGTCCTATTTCCTCTCCAAATTCCTATTTTCTCTACTCCTTTGCTTACCCAGCAAGCCAACTTAATGCCCAAGAATCTAAAATTCGTGTACACCCTATAGTAGCCCTAGATTTTCCATCTTTAATCCCATCCATTCACCATAAGTTAGATCAAATCCATGCCATCCATTTACCAATCTTGAAATCATATTTAATCTCCACCATCCATCCAGTCCCTAAGTCCTATAAATACCCCAATAACCCAATGCCATACTCGAATTTGATCGGGAGCACAAGAGGACCTAGGCTGGAGAGAGAAGAAGAAGAGACAAGAAGACAGGAGTCCCCATCGAATTTTACAAGTGAGAGTTATAAATTTTCTTCTCCATTTTGTATTTCTTGTACTCAATTTATGAATGTCTGTATTAATTCTTTCATTAAATAAAAGTAAAATGTTCCTTTAGGATCCTGAAACATCCAATTTTCGGATTTGATTAATGATTGTTTTGAATTGATTTTAAGTTTATGAATTTTGTTTTATTAAATTGGACATTAAATAGTTAGAACTTAGGTTGTAAGTGTTGAATCTAAGTTACTAAGGCCCTATTTCTTAAAATTGAAGTTTATAAGTCTTGATTTTGAGGATGAGTATGAATTGAATGATGGATTTTTACGTGAATTTCAACCCTAGATATTGCTATTATTTACATATTTTGCATGATTAAGGATTTATTCCAATAACCACCACATCAATTATGCACTTTTATATTCTGTCATTTACTTTTTTCAATCAAATTTATTTTCAATGTTTGTTTTATTTTGTTTTTCACTTTCTTTTGCTTGTATGTTGTATTCTAATTGTTTAACTTGTTTTCAATTTAATTCTTGTGTCATGTATTTTAATTATCTTGTATTTAAACCACCTCTCAAACATATGTGTTAACTAGATTGAGAATTAATTTTATTGGATCTTTAATTTTGTCATCTTAGTATTGTGTGAGATTGTCTATAAATTCTAAATTAATCCATTATCTTAACTTTATTTAATTAATGTTCTAATGTTTGGATCTATTTATTAAAAATAGGATTTGTTAACTTGGAATTACATTCATGAGAATAGGATTGATTTCTTGATACTAGATTAATTTGAGATCTAAATTTCCTAAAAACATAAAATTTCAAAGTCATATATTTGAGTTTACACACACACAATATATATCATATTTGTTCTCCGTGGGATCGACCTCGCACTCATAACGCTATACTATAAATAGTTCGTGCACTTCGAGATTTATAAATTTAAAACACATCAAGATGCATTGTCTCCACATAATGTATGAATGTGTATTTGAGATGCTTAAAACAAAATTGGAGTTTTAAATGCATGCAATTTAGTGTGCTTAATATACTTAGAGAAATGTATTGGCATGTGAGGGAATCCACTCTACATTATGAAAATCATGGAATTTGGTTACTTTATTTATTCATGCCCATGGAATTAAGTTGACACTATATCTATTGTATCAGTTGTGAATGTAGATCACATTGGTTGATAGTTTTTATGTGAGTTGAATGAAGAAGATGGAAGTGATGTATGTGAGTTGAGTCACTGGAAGGTGAATAGTAATTATAAACACCCTAGATAAGAAGGGGAATGAGGTCACTGTGGAGTGGAGTTGTGGATGGTCTAGGTGCAGTGAGTCAATTGTAGGGGTCACATTACACCACGAAGGTTGCAGTGGTGGTGGATACCTAGAAGGGGTGGATTGGAATCTTGAGGTCCATGCCCAAGGGGTATCTGAAATAGGGGTGGACTGGAACCTTAGGGTCCATGCCTGGGGTTTACTGATAGGACTAGACGAGGGCCATGACCCGGATTGGGGTAGCTAAACTCAGGTTGCATGAGAGACATGATGAGGTCCCTTCCTCCACTTGTGGGATTAGTGGAAGCAATGGAGATGGTTAAGAAATGTCTATGTAATGTTATAGAGGTTGTGTGTGTGGGTTAAAGGTTATGTATTACTTTGAATGTTGCTTTTAATTGTATATTTAATATTGCAAGTTGGTGTTACTATGGATGTGCCAACCCTTCACTGACGCGTATCACCTCACTTAGATTGCATGAGTGATATGTTGATGTCCCCACCTCCACTTGTGGTGGAATCAGTTGAAGAAATGAAGGGGTTCAGGAAGTGTCTGTATAAAATGTAATAACTATTGTGTGTTGTATGTTATGCATGGACATGATTTTGCTTTCCATTGCACACTCTATATTGTATTTTGGTTTTATTATGTACACGCTAACCCCTCATAGATGCAGGATATGAGATGAAGGCGGGGTCTCCCGGACCCAAGGGCAACGGTAGGGAGCTTGACATATGAAGTCCTTTTTTCGTATTTTGTCAATCATGATTTAAATTTCTTATTTATATGGATTGTTAAATGTATTCCACGAATCTATGGTCATGTAACTAAGTGGAGAAACTCGATTTGATGTTTAAAAAATATTTAATGCTTGATGATGTTTGTTTTGGTTGATTTGGTTTGTTAAAATGTTTATCTTTCTCTTTAGTCACATGTTCCAAGTTCAGGTCGTGACAATAAATGCATATCACATGTCAGCAATAAATATCACGTAGATAATGCATGAGCATAATTATAACAAGGATGTCTACAGGCATGAATGAACATCCAACCACATCCCCAACTCATGATCCCACTACCGACCCTGGGGTATCACCTCGGTAATCCACCATGAGTCCTCTAACAAACTCTGATCTCCCTACCAATGCCATCAGGAGACTACAATATGCACAACCTCCTCAACCACACAAGCCGTGTTGGGGAAGTTCAAGCTAAAACATGGACCTCGACCACTCGGACCACACACGGGGAAGCTAAACTCTAGGGCAGACACCTCAACCACACGGAACGCAACGGGGTAACCCGCATCCACTATGGGGGTTCCAACCACATGGAGAAAAACGGGGAAATCCTCCCAACAATCAATCATCATCTCAACATAAACACATGCACATATACAAACCCTCTATCTCAATCAACCCACCCGGGGGAAAGGCCTAATACATGGTGTAACCCTCGAGACACACCCAATGACACAACTGTCGGTTGCGGGTCACCTCCCATGCATGCACATGACGTCAAGGTCATGTGTAATAGTATAAGCATGCTTTAATATAATTAATCAAAATTAACAACGTACTAAATCATGCCAAAGAGAAGACACATAATCAATGTTATCAAACTCGATTCGGCCCATAGTTGAACCGTAACCGGCTGCATGAAGGGTCAGGTCACTTTTAAACTTGTCTAGATTAAAAACTTGTAAAAACCCTCTACCACCTGCTGGTCAACCCATTTTATAGAATAAACTTGTGACCTGTTGGATTGAAAAACCCATTTTTAAAATATAAAAATAAATAAATTAAACAAACGGAATGGGATGGGACTTGCCATTTTAATTTGGTGTGCCCAATTGGGCCAGCCTCAAAGGACCAACCCATAAATCCCAATCGAAAGCATAAAAAGGGTGATTGTTCCTGTACTTTCGCATCCTGTTTTATAGCTTATTCATGTGGGAATGTTTTTTAAACTTACCGACGTGGGACTTGAAATCCTGGGTTGTGGGTAATTCTCTTCCAATGTGTTTCCTTTTAGCTTGGCCTAGTTCTAGGTATCAGCTGGATTTCTTTGTTCTCTATTTGGGATTTTACCCCTCCTTTTGATTATACTTACTTTATTTTAAAAAAAAGAGTTGGCCATGAATAGTAAATGTTTAATAAAAATTATTTAGATTTTTAATAAGTTAAGATTTTAAACATAATTTTCTTTAAAAAAATTAGATGTTAAATTTTTTAAAAAGAAAAATAATAAAACATAAAAATAAAAACTAAATGAAAATCAATAATATTTATAATAAATGATTTTTTAATAATGACAAAATATGAAGTTGTTATTTTATCTTTTTTTATTTAATCAACAATAATGTTTATACTAAAAGATTTTTTGAATGATTAAAATGATATTGACAAAATATTATATTTTTTATATTAATAAGTATGATAAATTTTTTACTTTTCTTTTGTTTTTTGTCTTTTGAAAAGATGACATCACAATTTCATTTTTATTTTATGTAAAAAAATAAAAATAATTAAATTAAATTAAATTTCTTCTTGGATAATTTAATACTTCCACAATAATCTATCTATCTAATCATTTAGATATTCAAAGTTCACCATCTAATATAGTCCATTGAGCAACCACTAAACTTTTCGTTTCCAAACTACCAAGTGTTAAATGAAATATCGTGGCCACATTACAATTTTTGAAAAAAGGTTGAATTAAAATAAAAATTAAATTCGGATTTAAATATTAGATTCATGAGATCATAGATTATGAAATATTTTTGTTTAGGATGATATTGGAACATAAATGTTGGATTATTATTTTTTGGTTTTTATAATTGTTTATGTGGGAACAAGAATATTTTTTATGAAAATAAAATCTTCTCTTTTATTATGTGTATTGTATTTTTATTTTATTTTTATAGTTATTTATATTTTATTATCTTATTTAATAGTTAATAGTTTAATATTATTTATCATATTATATTGACCGAAACAGGTTTGACTAAGTTTATTTAACCCAACTTTTCCACGAAATGGTTCGGTACACGAGTCAGTTTTTAAAACATTGCTCTCAACCACTAAAATATATATTGACAAAATAATTTTTTACATAAAATTTTATTTCAACTTATTAATTAAACCTTAGTTAATAATTTAATATTATTTATAATATTATATTAATGATACAGGTTTGATCGGGTATGACTACGGGTCTACCTGGTTGAACCTTATTTAACCTACCATTTCTCTAAGACGGGTCGTTCCATGGGCCAAGTTTTAAAAAATTGCACATAACAAGTATCTAAACATGCATCTCCACACTCATCATAATTCCGTTCACAGATTATAACCAAACACAAAATATATCATCAACATTTTTCAAACATCATGTTCAATGTTTATTTGTCCAATTAGTATCTCTCAATAATTGCATATAGTTGACATGGGTGCATCTGAACGGATCCTCTGTCACATGATCATTTCAATGGTCCCATTACCAAATGACTTAATAAATAGAAGGTTTCATTGTGGTCCCTCCATGTCCAGTATCAAAGGTTAAATAATATGTAAGTGCATTGCTAAAACAGTGATAAATCCCCTCACATGTGTGTGTTTTCGAAATCCAAGTGAGTAAATGGGTCCGATGGGGAGCTCAATCGGTTGAAAAAAGGAAGAGATGATAACAATCGGGGTAAAACAAGTCTAACCAAGCCTGAATAGCAAACGGGCCAAAAATTGGGTTGGGCCCAAAACTGGGTCGGGCCTAAAATTTGGTTGGGCCCAGAACTGGGTCAAGCTGGTTCGAGCCGAAGGACTAGGCCAGACCCGAGCCAATCAGTCGGGCCAGAACTGGGCCAAACAACTGCGCCATAACTGAACCAGTCTACTAGGCTGTAGGGGGTATATGTATCGGCAAGAGAAAAAAAAATCGGCCAATATGGCAGAGATTTCGGCCAAATATCGTCTGATATCTTCTTTTTTTTTAGAAAAAAAAAAAAACAAACATCGGTTGTGGGCCCGGGCCGAAATCTCGGTCCGACCGAATTTTGGACCCCTGCTAAGTCGAGACTGGGCCAGAAAGCTACTGAGTTGGATTAACCCAGACGCCCAACCGAGTTGACTCAGAGGCTCGCCCGAGCTAACTTGGTCACCCAACTAAGTTGAAAAGGGCAAAAACAAGGAAAATAAGGGAAAATCAAAGAAAACCAAGGAAATCGAGGAAAACCAGGAGAAACCAGAGGGAGAAAAAGAGAGGGAAAAGGAGATTAAGAAGGAGAAGAAAAAGAAAGGAAGAAGGGTACTTGGAATTTGTAGGGACGGCGGAAAAGGCGGAGAATCGACGGCAAAAGAGGAGGCCAGGGGAATGCATGGCGGCGACAGAAGGGCAGGGGATGGGGGCTGCTCGCACCGAGGGAGAGAGAGGAGAAGGAGGTTAGAGGAGAGATCGCGCATAGAGGAGTGAGGGAGAGAGAGATCAGAGAGAGGGGGAAAGGGGAACGGCAACACTGTAGTTAGAAACGCTACAGTGTTTTGGAAAAGGGCATTTAAATGCCGTTAGGGTTTGGGAGGGTTTAAGGTTTTGAGTTTTTTTTTGTTTTTAAAGAAACAATATAAAAACACATAATATCTTGCTTATTTTAATTTATTATTATTATTATTACTACTATTATTATTTGATAAAACCTCGAAATGCGTAGAATACAAATTTTCAAAATCGACATTAAGTTTTCAAAATTGCATCGAGAATTCGAAAACAAATCGAATGTCAAACTTTGGGAGAAAAAATATGTAATTTAACAAAATATATAGTAATTCAAAATTACCAAAATACCTTTTGAGCTCTCGATCTCGAAAATAGACAAATTAGGGCTCACCATAGAGTCCACACTCTCTCCAATGCTACTAAAGTCCCGAAAACAACTAGGAGATCCGAAAATCCCTTTACGAATCGGGAAAACTCATGACAGGTCATTACATGTGGGACCCTTAAACACCTCTCACACGTACTAACCACTTATTACATCATTAATCCATTAAATTAAGCGCTGGGCCTTTACAAATTATCCATTCATGAAAATTGATTACATCTATTTCAACTCTATTTTGAAATGGTTTTATCATAAAATTAACTCCAATTAAAAATAATAATTTAAGACCAAGATATCTAAGTGTCTCACCTGACTAATCTTAGGATATGTGTAAACTTCCTAATTTAGAGACGTCGGAAACCAAGATAGGTTTTGACCACCAAACTAACTATTCAAACTTGAATTCAAAAAATATTTTAAAACAATTTCAAACTTTGCACCTTTCTAACATGGTCTTGTCGAACTAAATAAAATGGTATTTTTATAAATATTGTATTTGACTAATTATCTTTCCAACCAACTCATTCACGTAAGCCTAGCCTCACATTGTTTTACTTTGCAATTTGATTCTGGAATCAAATTTCAAACAAGCAATGTTTGGTTTCAAGAACAAGTGAGAATGAAATGAAAATAAGAAGAAGACTCCATAAATTCAACCCATTCTATTCTTTTTCCAACTTATTTAGGAAAGAATTCGATCCAGTCAATTTGGTCTTATAAGAGGACTGCAGTCTAGGACTCTAGGTTCCTAATTCTGACTCCAGACAGAAACGTTCAATCTGAATCCAACATGAGCCCTAGGATCATAGCTCATTCTGAATAAATATCTTAATATTAGATTTAATTAAAGTAAACTCAAAAAAATTCTGTAGTTCTAAATACTCAAGATATAAGAGGGTATGAGGGTTTCTAAATGGGTTACCAGTACAAGCCTGAAATCTTGGCTTGTTATGGGCCATATGGGCTTTTTTTAATGGAAGGGCCATATGGGCTCAAGTTCAATTATCACTAACTGGCCCACACTCGCTTTAGATCTTTTGTGCTTCAAACTAAAACTAGATTGAAATGACAGAGGGTTAAACTCTTCCAGGCCCAGTAGAATTTGGCCCATTCTTCCAGATTCAGGACAATGATGAATAAATTACTATGGTGACTGATTAGAGGAAACCAGAATAAAAATAAAGAACACATCCGTGGCAATACATCTGAAGAGCGAATTGAATAGTAGTAATGGGCCTAGAGCACATCAGAGCAGGCAGGCCCAGCCTATGAATACTATATTTTTTTATTTTATGTTTAAGGTGTTCAGGTCTCTTAGAGCATCTGACTAATCCTCAAGGCATGTGCAAGCTTCCCTACCCACATACACCGGGTAACTTTAAGGGAAGTGATCTTTTGGGATGGAGTGAGAATCGAACTTAAAACTCTCGTTTTCTTAGACAGGTTCCTGGTTGTCACTCTAATTCTTTTGAATTTATAAATACTACAATTTCCAAACTTCTTTTTATATTTTGTAATAATTGCATTTAAAAAAATCCAAACCAGAACTTAACCAAGAGAAGCTTGGACGAATTAAGGTCGAGAAATTCAGATGTCTGGGTGTCAGCTTCTATCATGACAATGACCAAATTGAGGATGATTTTACCAACATCATCCCAAGTTTAGGAACAAAATCGTAGGGTAGAAAGGTCTTTCAGGAGGATCTCCCCCAATAAAATTAAATAAGTAGTTTATGATATTAGAATTTAAAAGAAATTAATCTCACCATGAATCTATATCTACCTGATTTAAGTCAAATATAATAAATGAGCAGTTGCGAGTTCGAGCCCCCATGCCTAACTTTGTTGTGCTTTAGGAGTAGTGGGCTCATCCGTATGGATTTTAGTAGGGCTTTGTCTGAATTTTCTACACGTTAATCCAAAAAAAATAAAAATTATTTGTTTAAAACAAATGAAAAAAGATGTTTAATAGAATTTTTACTTTAGAATCAGTACATCGGCAATCTCTACTTTAGTCTGTTAATATTGACATTGTTAATAGAATGCTACATATAGCTGTAACAAAATGTGACCCTAAAATCTCATGAAATGGTGTCATGAAAGATGCCTAAGGCTTATAAGTAGGTGAGTAGTGGATTTTAAATATGGATTTTGAGTTTTCAAAAATCATTTTATTTTCATTTTTATGACTATTTTTTATATAATTTTCTGAGTGAAACTTGAAGGCATTTGGGGTTGCATTTCGATGTTGCAAACCACAGTGCAACATACAAACTTAGTCTTACCTGTTTTATCCTGAAAGCAGACTTATTGGTTACCTGTTGAGGACACCAATTCAGATCGGTGTGAGTCATTTACTGTTTTTTATTCAAGTAAAGTATCCAAGTGTCTCACTTGACTAATTTTCGAGGTATGTATAAACCTATCAATTCATACACAGGATAAGTTCAACAGGGAATATCCTTTTGATATTGAACGTGAATCGAGCACAAGATCTCCACTTTCTGATATCGGATTCTTAGCTGTCAGGCTAACCTTCATTTACTATTTTAAGAAGAAGCGTGATCTGTGACTCGGGTATTTCTTCTCACTTCATGTTTCATGTTCTTAATGCCTCTTAGTACTAATTGTTTAACCTCTGCCGATTGACTTTTGACATGAAATTTTTACTTCAGAAACCTTAGTGTGTTTAGTAATTATTTTTGCAAAATTTCATGTCATTGTGATGGATAAATAAATAAATAAAATCATTTGAGCATATGCTCCTTGGGGAGTCTGTAGTTCAGGACAGCAGTTAAACGCCTTATTATAGGCTCAATTTTTGTCATTAACTATCGCTGTTTCAATGTAGTTTTTTGAAAATAGACTTATGGATCTTTCATGGTTTTTGAATCACATTAAATGGAAGTATATACAAAAAGATATAAATTTTTAAGGTTAGTATGCACATTTCGTTGTGTTGCTGTTTCTTGTATTGTCAACAAATGCTACAGTGAAGACCTGAATCACAGTGAGGTCTGACAGTAGAAGAGATGTAAAGTGGTAATAGAGTTTCAGATCGTTTAATTTGAGAAATCAATAACTCTATATAACACTTGAGGTATCCTCCTCTCTTGAAAGTGAGTTTTACTTTAAGAATGTTATTATGTCATAGTTTTTTAATATAGTATCGGAGCATGTTTCACATGCAACCGCTGCACATAAGAGAGGGTGAACAGCTGCACGTGTGGGCGGGGGTGAAGTGACAAGAGAGTCACACATCGCCTAATTTAAGAAACCAATGATTCTATATAACACTTGAGATACCTTCCTCTCAATGACTAACTTTTGAGAGGAAATTCTACTTCAAGAATATTATCATGTCATAGTTCTCTAATAACAGAGATAAAGAGGAATGAATGAATATTTTGAGCAGAGTCTGATTTTTTGTAAAAATTGATTGCTGAACTTTAGACTTGAAACTGGAGATGCTAATCTTTGTAATTCCATCTTATGACGATAATGATCATGATAGCTTAGAATCATGTAATATGAAACCATCTATGTTTTTGCTGTTTCTTGAAAGCTTTATAATCAAAATCAAATTGGATTAATTAGCTGTAATTGTTTGAATCTCTGAATAGGAGGGCTTAAAATATTTGACTGAAGCCAACTTTTGGGTTCGATTTAAAGTAGGTCAATTGGTCATTTCAGTAATTGCTATAAACCAATTATAAAATAAGTTTGTTATTTCAAAATGTATTATGGATGGTTATGATTCAAGTTAACCCAATGGTTTGAACATGTAAGTTGGTGCAATGGTAAGCCTAATTTATATTTTGTGCACATTAACACAAAGTAATATGTCAAACAATCATTACAAGTCATGAAGTGACCCATTTGGTTTGTTTATGAAGATCTTGAAAGTACTGGGGTGGCTATGAGAAAGGTTTTTGTAGGTTCGAAGAGACAAGTTTCAATCTTTTATACATCATCTCAACAAGTTGACCTCATCATTTTAATGAGTAAATAGATAAAACATAGTTAAGAACAACATGCAGAACCATCATTAGAAATGAGATGGCTACATAGATCCATAATTTTATATATATTAGATGTTAATTTCCTATTTAATTTTTATCATATACGATGATTTTAAGTCCTCATGATATTAATTGTGCAAATTTGTGATCTTGTGTGTTATTAGTTTGTGGGAGCATATGATATCTAATTTTTTTTTTTTTTTGGATTAATGGGTGGAAAACTCAGACACACTCTTACTAAAATTCCTACAGATGAGTCCACCACTCCTAAGGCACACCAAGGTTATGCCATGGGGGTTGAACCTACAACTTCCCACTTCTTGAGGCGAGAGGTAACCAGTTGAGCTACACCCATATGGATTATGACACCTATATTTGCACAACATGTAATAACAAATAACGAAAATAATTGTTATGTGTGAACCCAATGACTAAATACTTATGGGTATTGCCCATGGTATCTTGAGGATTTTTGGCAATTTCATGTATGCTATACATTATACATTGTACTTGACCAAATATTGCATATGCGGGCGGTGACGTCGATGAATTATTATCATTTTTTTTTAATATGGGTATTCCTATTTCACATTGGAGGTGAGACTATTCTTTCGAATATGTGTAAATCTTACAATTCATGCACACTGAGTTGAGCATGATGTATATATTATTGGACGATATTAACCCTAGCATGATGCATTGGGATACTATATCTAAATTCTAAAGTTTTAGAAGGATGGGATTAAAATCTATTATTAACTAGATCACCTATGATGGGGACCCAATCAGATATAGATGTGCAACACAAAGACATTGGACATAATTTTGGGACAACATCTAGTTGGCATCTTAGCCACCTGCTGTTTGTAAAAATATCAATCAAATGATAATGGCCAGGATCGTCTAGTTGGAGCTTATTTTTGAACTATAGGATCATATTATGGCTCATTTTAAAAGAAAACCCTTCATAATTTTGATTATTGTAATTTCATTTTTACATTACAAAACTCATTCCAATTAGACAAAAATGTGATAATACGACTTCCACAGAGTTTGGCAAAAAATCGACTGACATGTCACATATATGTCAATATGGATATTTATTGGATTTTGGACTTGTATTTCTGATTTTTTTTTTTTACCTTACTGATGGTTATGTTGGTAATATATTTGCGATACCCATTTCACAGACAATATAGACTCAATTGCAACCCATTTGCAAATGTTAGGATGAAATTAGAGCAACAAAAATATTGACAACATTTCTAATGTTTTTTTTTTATGATAAAGATGTTTAAGTCTTTTAGAGCATCCGACTAATTCTCATGACATGTATAAATCTTCTTATTCATATATAATAAGTAATTCTATAAAGAGTGACCTTTTGAGGTAGAGTAGAAATCGAACTCAAGAGTTTCATTTTTTAAATGAATTCTTAGCAATCATTCCGACTCCTTTAAGTCTCGAATCATTTAAAGTAAAAAGATAGGAACCTGTCAATGTTTAAAAATCCCAATCACCAGTGGAACGTACTTTACCTAATCATGAAAAAGTGGCTATCTCAAAATTCAAAATATAACCCATCTAGCTGGACTCTTTTCAAAAGATTCAAACAGTTATCTTAGTTGCAAAGACAACTCTCTCTTCAGGACGTCGATGCAGACCATATTATAGAATATCAGGGCAATCCATAGAAAGGCCTGGGCTAAGCTAGCTTGAGAAATTCTTACTTTAAAATTTTGAGCAGGCCCAGCTTGAAAGCTCGGCCCCAGTTACTCATTAATGGTTCATGGGCCACTTCTACAGGCCCAGCTATCCTAATTATAATAGAGTCCTGTTGGACGCTCCTTAAATGGGCCATTCTTTCCCAACATCATGATCCATTTGCCATCACTGAAGGAGTTTAAAGTTTGAACTCTCATAAGCAACAAGATGCATTTCAGATGGCCCTAATTTATGGATAAAATTTTGACCACTTCAGCTCGTTTCAAGGGGCTCTTTGGTAGAATTCCATGATGGATACGACTTCGATATCATTGATAGGATAGGAGTGAACTAGGCAAAATGTAGATAAATTATTAATCTTTTGTGATGGAAGAGTATAAAATCACGTAAAGGAGTGATTCTATAAAAGGACTATTAGACCTATAATGTTAAACAAACTTAAGGTAATAGATATGCAAATGCTATATTAGATGAATTGTTTAATTGTAAAAGATATAGTTGGAAATGACTCAATTATGAGCAATTTAAAAAAATCATCAATTGAGGATAAAATGAGGAAAATCCATTTAAGATAGTTTGGATATAAGTAGAAGATCATAGTTAGCTTCAAGGCATAGAGTTGAGAGAGTAGAAATAACAGGCACAAGGAGACGAGGGCAGACCATTGAAGACATGAAAGAAACAAATAAAGAAAGACATGATAAATGGTAGACTAACAAATATGATAATTCTTGACAAGTTCAAATAGAGATAGATAGTGCTTTGGCCTTTAATGATGATGATAGCTCATTTCAAGTTTTATTATTATATTTTTTTTTATAAAAATATTCTCACTGGAAAATTCAAATTCTAGGTGAAATTTCCAATATATCAATTTTGAACCCATTTAAAAAAAAAACTTTTATTTTATTATATTTACAAATCATCCTCCTTAAAACCAAAATTTTTCTATCAAAATTAGTCTTACTTAAGTTGAAAAAATAAAAAAACAAGTCATGAATCATGACAGGTTTTTCATGGTATGTCACTTTTCACCATCTAAATAAAGGGTGGCTATTTAGACACCCCACTTTTCTTTTAGGAGACACCCCATTTCAAAATTTTATATTAAAATTACCATTTTACCCTTTAATTTTTTTAAAAAAATGATTCCTCTACACAAAATCGAAGAGCAAAATGGTAATTTTATATAAATTTTTGAAATAAGGTATCTCTTAAAAGAAAAATGAGATGCCTAAATGGTTACCCCTAAACGAATCACGGCCACATGTATCTTTGAGATCTAGAGGCCCTTTTTCTAGAGAAAGCATAAGTTCCATCCGAATACATATCTAATATAATTCATTTCGTGTGATCCAAAGCATCCAAAAAAGTTCTTAAGTACCAAAGAAGAAAAGTTTTGCAGTGTCGAAAGAAGCAAGATGGTGGAGCACCAAATAAATGCACCTCTTTTTTAAAGCAACCACGTTTGCTTTGTGACAAAGCAAAGTTGGAAAACTTCTAGAATAGACTCTTCATTCTACTTTCGTGTGGCTGTGTATGGCAAAAAAAAAAAAATATTTTATTTTCTCTTAAGACCATTTTCTTAAGATTTTTATATAAATTTTGACTAGTGGAGCTCATTAATAAATCTAATAAATTTATTTCCTCTCTCATAGCCATCTAATCTCTACAAATTGTATAGATGCAATTTGATACAAATAGAACTTTTAAAGTCTATCTACCTTATCTGATAAATTCACACCATTAAATAAAATTAAAGTTTTAAGTGTGTTAAGGATATATTTTCACTTATTTAATTTAAATAAAGTTTTATACCCGACATATATAAATTAAAATCTCTC
Source organism: Chimonanthus salicifolius (assembly GCA_013350335.1). NCBI lineage: Eukaryota > Viridiplantae > Streptophyta > Magnoliopsida > Laurales > Calycanthaceae > Chimonanthus > Chimonanthus salicifolius. Next base: position 19,644,463 of record CM023537.1, on the reverse strand, counting down.
AAAAGCATTTATGTACATGTGTAGAAATTGATGAAAATAACTTTAAAAAAAATCTGCATGGGAGAGACTTTTTGTCTAAGCATCAGTTGAACATTATAGCACGCAATACAAATTAGTCACGAAATCTAAAGTTGGTCATCGGGTTGAGTTAAAATTACGTTTCTGCCTTTTACATGGTCAACGTGTACTTTAAATGTTGAAATGGCGAGAATACCCTTTGACTGTCACCTCAATTGGATTGCAGCGAGATATTATGCATTTATAAATTTTAAGCAATGCATAGAACTGTTTCATAAAAATTTAAAGTCATTTTAAAATATTATTGGGTATAAGTTTGTCACATAATCGATTAAATTTTTTAAAGCCATATTTAAAATGATTTATTAAATCTAAATTTGGTATGACTTTCATACAAATATAGATTTTTTCCAATCAATTTATTTTCATGATCCAAAATGTACTAGAAAATTATAGCATCTAAGTTTTAGATTTATCATAAAATGGGTTCTGATTAGCTAAGGCTGATGTTAAATACATCTAAAATAATAAAGGCAAAACGTTAAATAATGTAAAGAGAGAATCAATGAGAGTTGGTTTTAACAGTTAAAAATCTCAATAAGTCATAGAAGGTTTTGAGTTCAAGTCCTACTCTCAATATATAAACATCACTCACCTTAGTTTTACTTGATGTATGAAAAGGGAGGTTTGCAGAAAATATGTTCTTAATTTTAAGTAGTAGCGTATTTGTAGTTTTCAGTAAAAACATGGGCATTTTGGAATAATACGTCGGCACTCCTCTAGCTATAAATATTGCAAGGAGTCTTAAAATCTCTTCCAGGCGCAACGACTAGTTTTTCAAACATTCACTCTTTTCTTCTTCTACAGGTTCTCTTCCTTCTTCACCCTTATCTCTTTTAGATCTTATCTTTTAAGTACTCTTGTTCTCTCCTCGTAGCTCTTACTTCCTCTGTAAGAAAGTAAAACAACCCACAAGTTCTTAACGTTTTAATCGAATGACTGAAACTAATCAAGCTAATCTCATTCCCCCGACAAATTCCAAAAGAAGAAATGAAATGGGTTGGTCTTCAATGAAGAGAAAAAGGGCTAGAAAGATAGCAAACAGGATCAGAACATTAGCTACCAACCACAAAACTTCAATGGTGGAAGAATGTGATTCCTCTTCTGGGTTTTGCTCCCGGGAGGCTCTGATTCAGAATTCATCGAATTTTAGGAGAAGTAGCACCCCGTCTAGGTTCATGTTCTTCTGTAACGATATGTGGAATGATTTTGACCAAGAGGTGTTTAAATTTTTGAAAGCTGGTTTCGGAGCCGGTCTGCCTGCAGCTTTGGGTTCTGTAGAGGGGTCTGATTATCTGTTTGATTTTCTTCGGATGCTACAGGTAGACTTAGTGAGTGGTTGCGAGAGGTCTATAGCTTGGATTGATGTTACAGGGCAATGTTTTTTCCCCAAAGAAGTTGTGGGTAAAGGAAAAAGGACCGTTCACGAGGTGCCTCATATTCCTAAGCTAGAAATAGAAATTAGAATTGCGAATGGTTTTCCAAAAGAGTCTAATAAATCATCTGATTCTTCCATTGAACAAACCGATGAAACTCCCGTCAATGGTCTTGATATGCCAAAAGAGCCCTGTTTAGATAAGCCTTGTATTGAATCCGAGAGTCCAACCATCCGTTTGAATAGTCCCAAATGGCCTAATGTGGAAATATTGAAAGAAGATGATAGTAGTTATACAGCTATCAAGAATACCTTCCTCTCTGGAATTAGGAGATTCAATCCAGATGTCAACATTACCTCAATTTGTAGGTGCTTGTATTCAGGCCCCTTTGGAAATGCCCGAGCAAAAACATTTCAGAATCAGATAAAGATGACAAAGGCCATACGCGGTAGTGCCAATCTCAAGCTTGCATGGTATGGAACCTCAGCAGAAGGTGTGACCAGCATCGTATCATACGGATTTGGGCAGCCTAGCAGATGCTCCTGTACTTCTGATGTTTATGGCGTTGGTGTGTACCTTTCTCCGCTGCATATGACACATATGAGGTATGGACTTAATATGAATTTCCAAGGTTAAAGCACATTTTTCTCTGTGTTTTGAGTTCATAGTAAGTTCTAAATTTTGGTACAACTGATGGTTATCCATCATAATCCTGCGTTGTTGTTGTTGTTGTTGTAAGTGTTGATTACTTTTTTCCCGACTTGTTCATGCCTTATAAATACTGCAATTGATGCAGATAGACATGAGCAATATCAGAACATAATTCGCTGATTCACTGGGTCAACCAGGGACTCAGCTGAGTCTACCGGGCCCAGTCACAGCAACTGGTTCAGACCAAACTCATTTTGGGCAAGTTTGAGCCAAGTCTAGTTCGACTCATAACTTGGCTTTACCCATTCCTATAGAGGTTGGGTTGGCCAGGTCAAGTAATATGCGTTTTTGTTGACTCAGGTTAAAAAACAGAAAATTTGCCATACAGATCATATGTATCTAGATGAGAGCTCAAATCTAAAACTACAAAACAGTAAACTACAAGCTTCAAACTTGGAAACATCCTGTTTGTTTAATTAATTTTCACTTGGTTGACCCACTAACCGAGTCCTCGTCATAGTCATCATTGGTGACATACTCCCACATGGCCACTTGATATACCTTCGTTTTATTCTTCTTTTTTTATTCTTTTTTTTTTTTGAAATGCTATCAAAGTAGTCGATTAAATTCCAAATGAAAATTAAACAATGTTTAAGCAGTAAACACTAAACCATAAAAATAAAATCCAAAACAACTAGAACTCCCTGGTTGAGAAATAAAAAGAAAGGAAAAGATGGAGCTTCCTGGCACGGTCCTTGGCTGGTTGCTGCCTTGGCTTCTCTGCTGCTTTGGAGTTAAATCAAACGCAGCCTGGAAACAAAGGAACAGAGAGGAAAAGGGGCAGCTTGCTCATCTAGCTGCTTCCGTTTGAATGAGCAATGCTTGCTGCCTTGCTCTGCAGGTTGCAACTGCTTCGGGCGCTGTCACTCGCCACTGCCCAAGAGGAACCGTCCCACTCAGAACCCCTTGCTGCGTGCCGTTCTCTCCACTGCACCAGCCGATCAAGACTAGTTTTCTTTCTCAGGTTGGTTCTGTTGACGTGTCACTCGCTGCCTCACCAAACTGCTGCTCTGCTTCCTGCGTTTTCCCTTTGGTTTTGCCGGTGCTGTCACCACCGGATCTGTCCGTCCGTCACCGGCCTAAATCCAAGCCAAAACGGTCCCTCAAATCTGCCCAGCCCCAAGCTTCTGCTCCTCAGATATGCAAAATGAGGGAAAAGAAATAGAAAAGAAAAAAAACAAGAAAGAAGAGAGGAAAAGAAACGGGTGCCAGCGTTGATGCTCTCCACAAGGGAGAGATGCACTTTTTCCACTGCAATGCCCAATTTATTGAAAAAGAGTCTCTTTGTTCCAACGGCTACTTCATCTTCCAATAGTCTTCCAACACTCCACTTTCCTTGTACAATTCCCAGCCAAACCCCCAACGGCTACTTGTGTATTTTAACTTTGACTTCAGATTTTTTTTTTTTGACTCAGCATGACTTGGAATAACTCGGGTTTGACTCGGGCTTCGACACACAAAATTGACTTGAAATGGACTCAGCTTTATTTAATCGGCTGATTTAATTTCCTAAAACAAAATTACACGTAATAAGTTGTTTTAAATAAAATTCATAATTTTACGCATAAATGCATCTATTAAATATAAAAGAAATGCAATAATGCATAATAAAATTAATATAAAATGCATTTTTTGGCATTTATCATACGCCTTCAAATTTCTATAATTATCCAACTGCATAGTTGCATGGAATATGGATTATCCATCTTTTACTGCCAAAATTTTGTACTGCCTGTCTGATTTCTGTAGTCTCTGAAAGCTATAGTTGGATTTACTTGTGTTGCAGTGCTGCTCTATCTGTTGCTGATCATAATGGTGAGAAGCATGTCATATTATGTCGTGTAATAATGGGTAATATCGAGAAAATTGATGCTGGAAGTCTTCAGTTTCATCCCAGCAGTGAAAAGTATGACTGTGGGGTTGATGATCTTTCGAATCCTAGAAGGTATATTGTATGGAGTACTCATATGAATCTACATATTCTCCCTGAATATGTCGTTAGCTTTACGTCCCCAGATTGCCTGCAAGGTACTTTCCTGGAATGATTCCTATTGGTTATTATTATTATTATTATTTTTTTTTTTTTTTTTTTCAATCTGTCTGTTTGTATCTCATTGAGCATCTGGTTTCTCATTAGGTCCGGCAAGAGCCAGTCTCTCAAGGACATGGGCTACATCGAGCATGTCATTCGCAAAATTGTTAACTGAGATGGGAAAATTCCTCCCTTCTCCTAGGCTCCAAGCCCTGTGGCACTTTTATGACCAGTATAAGGTAAGTATGATTGAGCTGTCTATTGGTTCATCTACAATTACAAACTGATGTGAAAATTTTGTATGCTGTTCATGTAGAGTGGCATGGAAATTAGAAATTACATTAGCTTTCCAACTTCTCTTAATAAATGCTCACGATCAGCAATTGTAATGATTTGGGTGGGAAATGCAGAAAAAACACAGTTTAGGCTCCAACATGTTACAGAATGAGCCATTCCTTCTGCTACCATATGTTGATTGGGCATATTTGTTTATCCATTTGTTAACATCCAAACACACAAGATAAAGATTATTACAACAGGAGATTTTCTTTCTTCTTACACCTGCTCTTTGATTCTTCAGGTTGGAAAGGTTGCCAAAGACTTGCTGGTTAGACAACTACGGTCGATTGCTGGTGATAAGTTACTGATTGCCACAATTCAAAACATTCGGGGCCATTGATGAAATGTACCTAGACTGGTAGAGATGTGTGGAAGGAGAATGAGCAAAAGGATTTATGAAAATAGACTAGTGTAAATATTTGCATATTGTTCTTGTACATTATTTGGAGGGTCGAAACACCTGATGGTGTTGATATGAAAGAAAAATGGTATGAGAATTAGCAAAAAAGAATCACTTGTATATCCAAAGAGAATGTGAATCTTAGCTGCTTCAGTTATATGAATGAAATTTGATTTTTTGTGCTATTGTTTTGCTTGAAATGTACATGTTCTTAAGGATGACCAAGAATATTGTTTGATGACCAAGCCTCCGATACCATATAGAATTATGAAAAATGGCTTAAAGCCTTTTTCATTAAAAAACGACTATATAGAAAATACATGCCTCTTAATGAGGAAGGAAATCAATTAGCAATATACAATCCCGTGATTAGGGAAGTTGACAATAATGAAAATGCAATTATAGAAAGTCAATCGTTTCCATTAATAGAGACACTTCGGGGAACTCTCAAAAGACAAGCAGACTAATGTGGTGAGAAAGGACATCGAGACTTGGGTAAGGGAGAACATGATTTGTGATAGGATTGAATGAAAAATAGAACTCAAAGAGCTTGTCTTAAAAAGAAATTGACAAGAGCCTTTAGGGTGACGTAGGATATGTTCTTTATATGATAAAATGGAAGAAAAGAACTTAAGAAGCTAACTTAGATGGGATTAGTGGCTATGATGATGATGATAAATGACTCTTTGGAAATAATGTTGACTGCATAATAAATAAGATGGGCCTGAAGAAACGGACAACTCTTATTGTAGGTTTTCTTTTGCTAATGAAGGTTATAATGTGTGTTTTTCATTGTCTAACATGGTTTATCTGCGCTTAAAAAAAAAAAATCAGGCCGGGCCAGCTGGTTACATCTGTTGGATAAATAGGCATAGGACGAGCCCGACTCTTCAACAGGCCTGAAACTCAGGTAGGATCTGACCCAACAACTAAATCTCAGTCCAAAGTGCAGCTCTAACTTAGTGCAATCAGTATCATTTTGGATTTAAATCCTCATTCATAAAAGAATAATGTAATCTTTCTTTTTAGTTCTATAATCACTGGGATTTGGGTCTCTCTTTTCCTTTGGCATTTGATAAAGGAAGATACGACCTTCTTTAGCTGCAATAAGCTAACAAAATTAGATACAGAATGCCCAACCTACTGCTTTTTATCTTTAAAGTGCAGTCTAAAGAAAGATCACATTAACCCTTTAAAGTGAAGTTTTGCATGATCATTACTTGGAACATTTTATTGAAAAATCAAAAAGCTCCAACATGCATACAATACCAGATTACCACCCATCTGCCATGCCAATGCCCTTTGAGGACCATCTCCCAGCAAGCCAAGCCCCATCCAGCCCAGCCCAGCCCGACATCTTAACAATTGAAACATTCACACAGTATTAGCAACAGTCATAGATAACATATCAGACCCCAGATTGTGGACTTACATTGAAAAGAAAAGAAAAGAAGATGAAAAGAAAGTATGACTAAATAGGAATTTGAGACCAAACACATTACTGGTGAATGCTGTCTTGAAGACAGAATTTCTTCCATCCACCATCCCCTCCAAGATCCAGTCAATAGATGCGCAAAGTTGCTAGCTCAGTCTCCAAGATTCCTAGGCTTCCCTCGACGATTAGGCTGGCCGCAGTGCACTCTAGCAAGCTCTACTACCTATAGCTCATCGGCTCATAAATATTCCTTGATTTTATGGCGCAAAACATTATATGTATAATGCGTCGGCCCATTAACAATTTAAATATTGCGCATTAGTTAACCTATTGACCATAAACAAACCAAGTAGTATATGCTGGTCCATTAACAGTCGATATAGTGTTTATTGGCCCATTAACGATTCAAAAAAAAAAAGACTGCTGAATACGAAAAGGAAAGGAAAAAAAAATGAAAAAAAGAATATGGACAATGGTTTGTGTGGGATTGAAGGTTATTCATACAGAGGTCAGGATGAGGAAATTTACACTTCTGATGGCATAGAGTAGGTGGGATGGCGGTCAACAAGAAACAGGCATTCAAATTTCTACAGATCACATTCCATGCTGGACGTTCGACTCGGGGTTGACTCCTTAGAGGATGTAAAAGATAGAGAGCAATCTTTTTTATTTGATTCATGTGCGGAGGAGAAAATTAAGGTGCTGTCTGAGGATGAGGTAGTAAAATGTAGTAAGAGGATAGCCTCAACAGGCCCATTGAGGTTGACGACAGATGTAGACAGGAATTCTGGAGGGAACAAAGTTTATAGGGCAGGAGTTGCAGTCTTAGCTGCCAAATTTGGTTGTAGTAAAGAGGATGCTAGGAAGATTTTATATGCTGGAAGTAAGATGGGGATCAAATTCCTTGACCTTAATTCAGAGGAGGAGGCTTTGCAAATGATTGATGAAAGGGATCGGAGGTCATTAGATTCAAGGCACTCAGATAGGGTGTCAAGACTGAAGGAGACATCAGGCACATCAAACCTTCTAAAAGTTTACACCTCTAAGAAGAAAGGTTTGAGGCGGGGAAAAAGACAGGGTAATCAATGAAAGTAATTTCCTGGAATGTGAGGGGTCTTGGCCTCAGATTAAAAATAAGGGCCATTAGAGGGGTATTAAGAAGAAACCGGGCTGATATCATTTTAATCCAAGAGTCGAAAAAGGAAAAGCTTACAGAAAAGGATATTAGAGAGCTATGGGGGGTTAGATCTGCATCTTGGAGAGCTAAGCCAGCCATGGGAAGCTCAGGAGGACTCATTATACTTTGGAAGACTGAAACATTTAAGGCAGTGGAATCGATTATGGGCAATAAAACAATTTATGTGAAGGGGAAGCTGATTGACGAAGACATTGAAGTAATGTTTACTAATGTTTATGGTCCACATTCAGAGGCGGAAAGAAATCAATTCTGGGATGAACTTCGGCAATTGAAAAACAGATGGTCAAATCCATGGTGTGTTGGAGGTGATTTTAATGCGGTTCGTTTTCATTTAGAAAGGAGAGGTCGGACGGAAAGAACCAATTACTCTGAAGATTTTTCGGATTGCATTAATTCTTGCCAGCTGATTGACCATCCATTGTTGGGAGGCAGATTTACATGGTCTAATGGCTCAAGAGGCCCTTCTATGAGCAGGTTAGACAGATTCTTAGTTTCAGTGGATTGGGAAGATCTCTATAGAGGAGTGGTGCAAGTTAAACTTAGAAGACCAGTTTCAGATCATTGGCCAATTCTCCTTAATACGGAGGAGGAGGACTGGGGGCCGAAGTCATTCCGTTTCAACAATGCTTGTTTGGGTAATAAAGAGTTCCTTGGAAAAATTAAGGAATGGTGGAATTCATTCGAAGTTGAGGGGTGGGCTGGGGTTTGTCTACAAAGAAAGCTGAAATTGTTAAAGCCCGAGATAAAAGAATGGAGCAAGCAGGAGATGGGTAACTTATGTGAGGAGACAGACCATACTTTGGAACTACTTGGGGATTGGGACAACTTAGAGGAAGAAAGAGATCTGTCAAAGGGGGAATATCTTGAGAAACAAATGTGTAAGTCAAAGTTATGGGGCCTACTACGGAGAGAGGAAGTGGAATGGAGACAAAAATCGAGGGTCACTTGGCCGAAAGAAGGGGATAGAAACATAATTTTTTTCCACCGTATGGCTAAAGCAAGAACTATGGTAAATACTTTGAGAATTGTTACAATAAATGGGAGAAGATTGGATAGGAAAAATGAGATTAGAACAGCAGTTAGAGGTCACTTTGCTTCCATTTTTGCTCCTGATGGTGAAGAGAATATATCCAGGGCGTACTCGGAATCTCCTGCTTCAGTGCCACTGACTGAGTCTGATTCGCACCCCCATGCTTTGCCTCATCCCTCAAGTCTACATTCCAGGGTCTTTCCTCCTGTAGGTGCTCTCTACCCTCCTTCTAGTATTTCTTTTTTTCCTTCCAGTTATACACAGCTTATCCCTGGCTCCTCTGAGCCGGGGAATGGTCTTTACCCTTCTTTGTCCAGATCAGTGGTGGGTTCGTCACAGGATGAGATCCTTTCGCAGCATCTCTCTATTCATCAGCAGGGACCTTGGAGCTATCATCCAGTTGGTCGTGCAGTTTCTTCACCTCAGCAGATTTCCACTGAGGAACCACTACCAGTGTTTCGTAGCAGGGGAGGCATGCATTGGGATTCAGTCCATTCCATGTGGCTATCTTTGTCGTTTCCATCTCTTTCAACAGCAAGTGAGATGCGGATCAGTCAGCATTATTCTTCGGAGGAACTACGTCTTGGTCCAGATGCCACCCAAGCCCTTGCACCTTCACATTCAGTCTCTCTTCATGCATTCCATACCTCTAGGGGTTTGGCCTAGCTCTAGTGGGGGACCTGTGGTTGATTCAGATAGAGAGGGGATTATTGCTTCTAACCTTAGACCTATCCAATTGCTCCATAGCAGGGGAGGGAGAGCTAGATCGGGAGAGCGGGTGGACAATAGGTACCCTCTTCTGGAAGGAGTTACCTTTAGTTCTCTTGCATTAGAAAAGGCATCATGATTAGAAAGAGTTTAAGGAGAGAGAGGTGGTGGAGGCACTTCACAGTGTTGATGGAGATAAGGCGCTGGGCCCCGATGGATTCAATTTTAAATTCCTTAGGTGTAGTTGGGATATTATTGAGAATGACTTCTTAAAATTCTTTAAGGAATTCCATAGGCGAGGGATTCTTAACAAAAGCCTTAAACATTACTTGGTTGCCTTAATTCCCAAAAAAGAAGGCGCCTCAGATATATCTCACTATAGACCGATAAGCCTAGTTGGTTGTGTGTACAAATTGTTGGCTAAAGTTTTAGCTACGAGACTTAGTGTGATTATGGGGGATTTAATTGGAGAGATGTAGGGGGCGTTTATTGGAGGAAGACAAATTCTGGATGGAGTCTTGATAGCTAATGAGATTATCCACACAAGACGCAAGGATGGCCAAAGTGGTGTACTCTTAAAGCTGGATATGGAGAAGGCTTATGATCATATTAGATGGGAATTTGTGGATTATCTATTTTGGAGGATGGGTTTCGGACAAAGATGAAGGAGATGGTTGAGAGCTTGTGTTCAAGAGACCTCCTATTCAATTTTGGTGAATGGCTCTCTCACAGAACCAATCAGGGCCACCAGGGGTCTACGACAGGGAGATCCTTTATCCCCATTCCTCTTCACAATGGTAGCTGAAGCGCTTATGGACTTATGATTCGTGCCAAACATGTAAATCTTATTAAAGGATTGGAAATCTCATCAGGTAGCGAGCCAATCAGTCACCTACAATTCACAGACGATACATTGTTGTTTTGTGAAGCATCTAGCGAGGAACTTTTCGGAGTAAAGGCGGTTCTTAGGTGTTTTGAACTTGTTTCAGGGTTGAGAATAAACCTAGGGAAAAGTAACGTCATAGGCTTGGGGGTTGAGGTGGTCGAACTTGAAAGGTTAGCAAGTGAAAGTGGATGTGGTATTGGCAAGATTCCTTTCACATATCTTGGATTACCAGTAGGTGGGAATCCGAGATCAAAAGTGTTTTGGGAACCAGTCATAGAAAGGATTTCAAAAAGCTGAATGCTTGGAGCAAATCTTACCTCTCAATTGGGGGTAGATTGACCCTAATTAAATCATGCCTGGTGAACCTTCCCGCATACTATCTCTCCCTGTTTGAAATTCCTAAAGGGGTAGCAAAAAGGTTAGAAAAAATTCAAAGAGATTTTTTCTGTGAAGGATTGGAGAACACAAGGAAAATCCACTTAGTGAAATGGGAAGAAGCTAGATACAAAGGAAAATGGAGGAGTGGGGATTTTCAGTATCAAGGATAGGAATCATGCCCTACTTAGCAAATGGTTGTGGAGATTTGCTTCAGAAAAGGAGGCTCTTTGGAGGAAGGTTTTAATAGCGAGGTATGGAGTGGAAGAGCCTGGGGAATGGAGATTAGGTAGTAGAGCTGCTAGGGATGGCTCGTCGGTGGTAAAAGCCCTAATGAAAATTGGAAGGAGGGGGGGGGGGGGGGGGGGGGTGGCGGGGAGGAGGGGAAAGGATGGGGGGAATGTTCCAGAAGGGGATTAGGATGCAGGTTGGCAATGGATTGAGGGTGTTGTTCTAGAAAGATACTTGGTTGGGGGAACGTCCATTAATGGTAGTATTTCCCAGACTATACAGGGTGGCTCTTAATCGCGAAGCTCTAATCAGTGACTATTATAGAGAGGCCAATGATTCACCTAAATGGTTAATTTCATTTCGTAGGTCACTGAGGGACTTTGAGGAAGACACGCACCAAGCTCTGCTAGGAATCCTAAATGATACTAGATTATGGATCGAGGATGAGGATAAGTGGATATGGTCAGTGGAATCGCCAGGTTCTTTCTCAATGAAATCTATCTAAGATCTTCTTATGCAGTAAATCCTTTACCCCCTCCTAGTTGTAATTTGGCATGGAACAACAAGATACCCCCTAGAATCCAATTCTTTGTGTGATCGGCCTTAAAAAAGAAAATCCTTGTGAGACTCAACCTTAGAAGAAGAGGTATTCTACCAGAAGAGGCTACGTCTGTCTGTACATTGTATGAGATTGATGAGGAATCAATGGACCATTTGTTATTTACGTGCCGCTTCATTGGGATTGTGTGGCATTTGTTTTTGGGTTTGTTTGGTTGTTCATGGGTTTTAGGCAATGGAATGGAGGAGCCTTTGTTGGCGTGGTTGGGGGGTCCCTTTAAGGGTAGACGAAGAGTAGCTTGGAATATGCTTCCATTTGCGGTGTTTTGGACAATCTGGAAAGAGCGCAATGGGAGGATATTTGAGTGCAAGAGAGGGAGTCTGAGAGAGGTGTTTGAGAGGGCAAAGTGGCATTTGATCGGTTGGTTGTCGGTATGTAAGGAGTTCCGGGGATTAACTCCAGAGGATTTTTATCTGTCCTGGGATGGTTGTATGAATGGGGTTGGAAGAAACAGCAAGCGATTGGCCAATTGGGTTGCGCCTCCATCTGGATACTGTAAATTCAATGTGGACGGTGCGGCTAGGGGCAAACCTGGGCCGGCAGGAATTGGTGGAGTGCTTCACGATGATAGGGGTAGAATGTTGACAACTTCTTCCAAATCAATTGGGTCAATAGAATCAAATGAGGCTGAACTAAGAGCAATTAGGAGAGCAATTCAGGTTTGGTCTAGCTTTAGGAGGGGTAATCTCATCTTCGAAAGTGACTCAACCAATGCTATCTCTTGGGCTAATAATAGGAAATTCCCCCCATGGAGGTTGGTTTGCATGGCAAGGGACATATGGAGATTGTGCAGAATGGGTGGCATTATTTCATTCATATACCGTGATCAACAAATTATATTGCTGATTCTTTGGCTAAAGCGGGAGTGCATCTATAATCGCCGGCTTTGGTATTTTTCTCTCTGGCCAGATGAGGAGGCTAGGGATGTGAACATCTTTTGATTTTGGTGTGGAGTGTTGTAGGGAGTATCTTATATTTTCTTTTTATTTTTTTCTTGATCTCTCTTGATTATGAGTATATTTCTCTTATACTCAGATCTTTCTTTGTGTAATTCTCTATTGCTTTATGAAATACAAGAAGTTAATGTTTCAAAAAAAAAAAAAACTATTCATGTAATGTTTGCTGGCCCATTAGCAGTCCATGTATTGCTTACTTGGCCAGTACAGTTTTCAGGCCTAGAAATGTTCTACAAGCTCAGCAATAGTTTTTGCATACTTAGAAACCTTTTTTTAGGCCAAATTTATTCTAGCAGGCCCAGAAACAGCTTTATGAAATCTTTCAGGCCCTTGAACAGTTTATAACATGCCCAGAAATTATTTTTGCAGGTCTATCAACAATTATCATAGCTCAAGCATGATTTTAAATAGGATTTTAACAACAATGAACAATTTCACAGACCCATAGACGGTTTCTGTAGACCCTTAGCAGTCCAATAACAATACTTTAACCTAAAATCGGGCTGAAAATTGCATCATCATCTTCATCATCCTTATCAACCTTTAAAGGAAAATGTAAGAACACTATTTTTTATACATCTCCCACCAAAAAAATAAAAAATAAAACACTTATTTCTCATCTTCATAAGATACTTACACTCTGTAACCTAAAATTCAAACAACTTCATTATAAAGTCTAAATGGCCTTGCCTTAATGTATTTTGGACTAGCAAGTCCCTCTTTTTTTTTCTATCTAGTCTTCTTGCACAGTCAAAACACCTTTAAACCATCTACACAAGATTCTATAAGCATTTATGAATTTATTTCTAATTTCTTTCATGACGTGCACATCTTATTTGATTTAAGATGATGAGGAGCATAATGAAGAGATTAACTTGGACGCCATTTTAAAAAGAAAATAAAATAAAGGGAACATCTCCTGGTCTTTTTTTTTTTTTTTTAAACATAATAAAGATATCTTTCTTAAATTTTAATGAAAATTAATTAAACATTATATAACATTTTTAATTTAATTTTAAAAAGAACCCTAACTTCCTAATAGTTGTAGTAGTAGTAACAACAACAGATGTCTGAAGAACTCTAATGTGTGAAACTGTGTAACAAAAGAGAGCAGCATTTTGGGACCCAAATGCATAATTCCATATTTCCATGAAAAAAGACCGTTGAATCAAATCTGTTACAATTCAATGAAAAGTGCCTCTTCTCAGTTCTCCGGCCAGCATAGGATCATTCCTTAATCCAGTATCACAAAAAACAATACAGAGCAATCAAAAGATTTTCCCATCATTAAAATGCCTGTAAGATGTCATGGAATTCATTCATTCTTATTGAATTTGGAATTTGAGAAGTTCACAAAATTTCTCTCCAACAAAAAAAAAAAAACATATTTGATGAAAATGGAATTAATAGGTTGAATAGGCATGTCATGGGTAATTCACAATATCAATCAAGGCAAACCCAAACAGTCTCAAAAGGGGGGATTTCTTTCCCTTGGTAGAAAAAAGGAGGATTTATTTTCCAGGAATCCTACAGAATCCCTGAATTTCCAGAATTTGGAAAATTATGAATCCAGCTGAATTCTCTACCAAAAAGGCCAAAACAACAATAGAAAAGGAAGGGAATCCAAGCAGCAAAAGACACCCAAATATCCAATAACACCAAATGGATAGAAAAACATATCAAATGTCATAAAAACGAGTACTCATCTACCCAATAGAATCCATCAAAAACCATGAAATCAACAAACCCAAGTCACAAAAAGAGAAAGGTGAACCAAACAGCTCAAACCCCAACGAAGATAAACTATCATCTAATCTCCTCCCTTGTCTTCTTCTTCGGCAGCAAGGGAAGGGGCAGCAGCTTCAGAGAGAGTCCAATCAGGAGGGAGAGAAGGCAGAGGAGCATACACAGTGGGCTTGCGCCTTATATCCCAAGGCTGGCTCTTTTTCGGCCTAGTTTTCATGTGGTGAGCTGTTGCCTTCTTCTGTGGCCTTGAAGAACATTCCACCACACCCACACTACTTCCACCTCCACTGTACGTAGATGGCGGTGGTGGTGGTGTTCTTGTGGTGGTTTTGTAGCATGGTAGTGTGGGAAAGACGCTTGAAGAAGATAAGGCAGAAATCCACATCTTTTCCCCTCTCTTGATTCTTTTAGCTCTCTCTTGCACGACTACTTGTTAATTGTTATATACATTTAGAATTGAGGATAAATGGGCTTCTTGTGTCCTTTCATTTAATAATTTGAAAGAGTTATTAATTTTATTAAAAATAGATAAAATTTATTGATTTAATTGACTCAAAATTTTATTGAGTTCAATTCAACTCATATAAACTTGGTTTTTTTTCCTAAGTTTTTAACCTCTAATTTATATTTTTATTGTTCAAACGATGAAATGATTAGGAATTTGGGTATGGTATAGATTGATTTTCTTTTCACTTCGATTATAATTTTATATCAGTTTAGATATAAGATTTCAAATTTAATTAATAACTAGGTCAAATTTGTAGAATTGGGGTGAGGAATTATCCATTGATTACTTGTGAATTAAATAATCGATCTTTTAATTCACACTTACATACAGGGGTTTAAAAAACATCCCGGCCGATATATCGATCGAAATATCGGCCCATAATTTTATCTCTCCTCCGATATCGACATTTCTCTCTCCTCTGATATCGGAACCGTGAA
The DNA here is from genome assembly GCA_013350335.1 of Chimonanthus salicifolius. Lineage (NCBI taxonomy): Eukaryota > Viridiplantae > Streptophyta > Magnoliopsida > Laurales > Calycanthaceae > Chimonanthus > Chimonanthus salicifolius. The sequence continues at coordinate 19,629,398 of CM023537.1, read as the reverse complement.
AAAACCGCAAAAAAATCGTGACGAACGGTGATGAACCGTAAAAAACTGCAAAAAACCGTGAAAAGCCGTATCGGACGAACCGTGATGAACCGTGAAGAACCGCAAAAAACCGTGGAAAAACTGTATCGGTGTTTTTAAAAAAAAAAATTAAATACCGATATTTATGAATATCGGCCAATATTGTGACCGATATTTCGGACCGAATATCGGCCATATAGGCCGATAATACTTATGTACGGCCGATACATATTGTATCAGCCGATATCGTTCGGTATGAAAATGCCAATACATATCGGCCGATACGATATGTATCGGTCGATATTGTAACACCCCAATTTCTCAATGAAGTGGAAAATTACCAAAATGCCCCTGGGTTGTTAAATTAATTAGTTTGTGATGATAAGTAAGGAAATAGTGGGGTCCATTGCTCAAATTAAAATCATATAAGCACATTATGAGTGTTAAGCTTGATTGGATGGGTAATTTTCATCATTTGGGTCAAAAATGGCTAAATGGGTCAAAAGGGCCCCGATGGGACCCATCGGGTCAAAATGGATGATTTGACCGTTTTGTGAATTTAAATTAAATGGGGTTAAGCTTATTTGATTGGAAATTAAGTAGAGAAGAAATGGGTAGGCCTGATCCATATGCAAAAACCGATTACAAATGACCAAAATACCCATAATTGGGTCATGGAGTCAAAAACAGGTCAAGGAGCTAAAAGTGGACCCAACGGGTCTAGTTGACTATTGTTGACCGTATGAACCCTCAAGGGAGCTAAAACACGAGTTAAATCAGTTGAGTGGGACTGAGGTGAGTTGAAATTAAATCAAGTTATGAGTCAACTCATGTGCATTGAATGAAAAACATTAAATGTGATGAGTTGGGTTGGAATAAAAATACCTTGAGTTGGGTGAGTCAAAATGGAAACCCATGGGACTGTAAATCAGTGAGTTCAAGTGGGAATTGGAAGAGTTTTGCTCAGCTTTAACCACCCAAAACAAGTCCCACACGTTGGGGACTTGTTTGGGGTGAGTTCCCTGATCAATGATAAATGAAATGCATAGTTTGAGGTGAGTTGCTTGGGAATCTGAATGGCTGCATGGGTAGCTGCCAAGGGCTCCCTTGGATGGCACCCAATACCCATTGATTTGTGCATGAATTGATGAGGGAGTGGAGGAGTTGTGGTGGCTGAAAATACAAAAGCAATAAGCAACCATTTTGGGCGTGTTTTACCATTGTGAAAGCCTTACAATCCCATCTCTCTCCCTCTCTCCAATTGGTGTTCTTGGCTGGAACAGCAGAGGCTTTTGGTACCAAATATCCAAGCATATAACCAGCAAGGAGTTAAGGAAGCAAGGATTAAAAGACAAGGATCAAAGGCATAAGAAAAGCTTGGAAAGTGGTAAGTTTTTCCATTGATTTATGTTTAATAAAATGGGAAAAATAAGACATGATTCGGCCATGAGATGGTCAAATCTATCAAGGGTTAAAGTAGGATTCTTTTATGCCCAATTAGATGGAAAACATGGACATGGGGTTCGGCCACTTTGGATGGCCGAACCCCATGAAATATTATGGTTAAACTTGATGGTTTTGTAAGATTTAAACCATGCAAGTATAGGACTGATTGAAAGCATGAATTTGAATGTCATAATTTGGCCATGCTATGGCCGAATTTGACAAGGGTCTAAACCATGTAAGAGATGGCTTGGTTTTCATGTTTTGGAAACATGAAAACCATGGATTTTGTGGACTGTTTTTGATAGTTTTGGAAATTAAAACCCTATGAAAATGGGCTAATTTTTGGAGGTTTGTTTGAAAGTTAAAACCTGATTTAATATACTATTATTACATTATTATCTGAGGTTTAAAAATAGTAAACTAACCATTGGGTTCGGCCACCATGGAGGGCCGAACCCCATGTAAAAGGATGTTGGTTTTCATGTTGGAAAAAACATGTGAACCATAGACTTTTTAAAGACTGTTTTGGATGGTTTGTGTCACGCCCCGACCCGACCGATGGGCCCAGAACGCAACTGAATTTTTTTTTTTTTTGAAAGATAAACTGAACCATAAGCATTTTTACTGGGCCGGATCAACAGTTGGGCCCAGAAATCACACATGACCCCGTCATGTGGACTCAAACATGTACCATAGGCTTGCCCCAAAAATAACAACATCATAACACGCTTAAATCAAATCTAACATTGATTAATACAAAGCATAAGAAAATCAATCATTGATTCATCATTCAAAACATTGATTAATCATTCATAACATTGTCTCAAAAGACAACATAGCCTGTTACAACATTTAAATATAAATTAAATACCACATCCGGTACTTAATAAAGGACAACGGTTCCAAGAACCAACAGAAAGGATCAGGGCATTCCCCTCCGGGGGAATCCTAAAACACTGCTTTAGCTCAAACGCCCTAAGCCTGAAAAAGAGGGTCCTCCTCCTCGGGTTCATCGCCTGAAAGGTGAGTAGTGTGAGCTAACTAGGCCAGTGGAGGATAATTAACAATGCACATTGAGTAAATAGTAAAACAGGTTAGCAACAATTCAATATCACATGCTTGATAACAGTAAGCATAATCTCAAATAATAAAACAACATCATCAAACTATCAATCACTGCCGTTATCCACCGTAACGCCTGCTGACTACACTGAGACCAGTATTAAGTCCCGACACGGTCAAAACACATCCTTGCAAGTACATCTCTGGCTCTTAAACGTAGCCGATACTGACACCCTTAAGTCAGCATGGTCCGCTCATGGTCCAATAGACATAAGCCATCTCCCATATGGCCGATATTGGTTCAATAGTCCAGGTACGTGGAAGCAGTCTTACATACACATACGATCAATATCGTAATATCATAATCATCACAGCACTCTTACCATAGTACTTCATGTATAGACACATGAGTGGGTTCATCAAAACTGAAACCACTCATTGCTCAATACTCATCTCATCATAACACCTGTTTACAAAATCTGCAGAGTTAAGTTCCCTCACCGTTTTGTGTGGTTTACGCGCTCTCTGTTCAAACAACATACAAGTGCACAATCAATATACATAACAAATACGTAGAATTTGGAAATCATACGTTTTCCCACAAAATATCCGGGGTTGATGGAAATGAGTCTCGTACTTGGTTTCTATCCTTTTTAAATTATCCACAAGATAATAATATGATAATAAAAGGGGCTCAGTCCAAACTCATATTGTCTTCTGGGCATTGACCAGATTGACTTATTGAGCAAGGTCTAGATCCTCGGGTCACTTCTCGGTTGTCTTCTGGATAGGACCAGAGTTGACATTTTGAGTAGGCCTCGAGGTCACTCAGTACCCGACTATAGTATCGTCCTGAAAGTGAATCACTCAGTTCCCGACTAGTGTCGGACTGAAAGCGTATATAATAGTATTTACACTATAAATAATAAGAAGAAAATGGGTTAGTACAATTTTAATTAACAGGGGGGTATAAATCATAACAAATAATCAAACACATTAAATAATCATCAATATTAGACAAAAACAATATTCCAAAAAAAATATTTTATCATTTTCAAAACGGGTCCCTCGGAACATCACCTCGGAACAGGGTGCAGTGGTTTCGGATCATCCGAACCACTCTAAACTAAGTTACTGGCCTCGAAACTTGGGGCCTGACATCGGATCGTCCGAAGACTGGGTCTCGTACTGTCCGAAGTCCAACCGAAACAGGAAAAACAAAAAACAGAAGTCTCGGTGGGTCTATAAGGCTCGGAACGTCCGAAGACTGGGTTCGGACCTTCTGAGCTGGCTCGGTCCTTCCGAAGGAGGTCTGGCTCGCCTCGGGCGGACTGGGCTTCGGGTTGAAGCTCGGAACGTCCGAGGGTCACGGCTTGGACCGTCCGAAGATCGGCTCTCGGACCTTCCAAGAGTCGTCTTCTCATTGCAGACAGTCACGGCGGAAACAGAGTGAAATGAGATTCCAGAAAGGGAGGGTTTCCCGGATTCGTTTTTCACATCCGTCTGGTCTGATGGACTCTTCTGGGAGTCCTCTTTCCATAGGGAGAGGTTTGGAGGTCAGAAGCTCGAAGGGTCATCCGATTTTAAGGTCAAATCCTCACGGGTACATGAAACCCATGGTTTTCCTTAAAACTTAAAACTTGTTTTTCTCAATCAATACAGAGTCAAAATTCGATTTTCTTGATTCAAAACTGGTTAGAATTTAAAAAGGAATGCAATGGATACCTTCACTTTGGTTCATAGGTTGAGATTTGGATTTTTGAAATTCTTTCCTTAAGCTTATTGTTACTGAAAAACAGCAGCTTAGCAGGGGTCGGCCGGTCGGGATTTAAACAGAGACTAAGAGAGAAGAGAAATGAAATGCAGTGGTTTGCTGGGAGTTTCAAACCGACCAAAGAGGCTTGAATTTATAGGGATTTCGTGGCAGGAGAGACGCCGGAAAGACGCTGCACAAGCAGCAGTGATGGGATGGAACAATGGCGATCATTATTCGCCGGTAAGGAAGGGCGGAAAACTTGATGGTCGATGGGACTGGACGACGGGAGGTCAATGACTGGCCGGAAATCCGGCCGGTCAGCCAGTGCACGACTGCATGACGTTGGCAGGTTTTTCCTACGGTTGCAGATCAGTCCTCTTGTATTTTTTCAAATTTGCAAATAAGTCCTTGTTTAAGAAAAATTTGATTTTTGAACTAAGAGTACTGATTTAAAAACTTAAAAACTTAATCCAACCTTATAGATGGGTTGGGTTTTGAAAACCTTGGTCACCATAAAAATTTCAGAAATTATCTCTCACTAAAAACCCTTGATTTAAACAAAAATCATATTTTACCCATAATTACTTATTTAAACAAAAGTAAAAATAACAAATTTGTAAATCTTGTTTTGAAGTGAAATGTAATATCTAGATCATTCCCAAAATGATCTAACACCAAATACTATTTTCAAAATTTATCTCTTGCCCGAAATTATTTAAAATAATTAAAACTCTCTTTCGGGGTTCCGACGGGTGATATTTAAATATTATTTTCTGAAAATAATTTTTATTTTTCAAACAGAAATGTAAATCCTTCATTAAGGAGAATATTATTCACCAATAATATATACCAAATCACACAATTTATAGAAATATGCACAATAAGTGGTAAATTACCAAAATACCCCTCCAACTGAACGGGCTGGATATTGAGCTCACGAGCTCGGATTGGGCCTCGCTTGGGCTTTTCTCAAAGCCTTGACCAGAAACCTCGAGATCAAAAGGTTAAACACGATAATTAAGCTAAAATACGCCTAAACTGCAGCAGGGTATTACAGTTTGTTTGAAAGTTAAAACCTGATTTTGATATACTGTTATTACATTATTATCTGAAGTTTAAAAACAGTAAACATAGCCATTGGGTTGGGCCAACATGGAGGGCCGAACCCCATGTAAAAGAGGGTTGGTTTTTATGTTGGAAAACATGGAAACCATAGACCTTTGTAGAGTGTTTTTGGGAGATTTTTATGTGATAACGTTACTGATTTTGAGTTGGCCATGGGATGGCTAAACCATGGGTTTAACATGGCTAAGGGGTAGAGCTAATTAGCATGTAAATAAAGGACATTCTTGAGCAAAAGAACCATAAGGGTTTCGGCCATGAGTATGGCCGAACCCCATGGACCATTTTCATGGATCATTTTATGGATGTGGGTGTGATTAAAAATGGAATTATGTTTGCTGATTTGGTCGGCCAAAACATGGCTGAACCATGTTAAGGTTACGGTTAAGGTTGTAGAATTTAATCAAGGTATTTGTGGCAATGGCAAATCTGTGAATACAAACTAAATGAAGAGATTGATCAAAAGGACTTATAAGATGTTTTAGGTCTCATATGTGAATGGACATGTAAATAAAATTATGATTTACTTATTGTTCCATAATAAGGTACCGAAAGTTGAACGACGAACGAGTCGTGACCAGTTAAAGCCTAAGAAAGAACAGACGCTGAAGTGACTCTTCAGTAGGTTTCCTACCTACTTGTAACCACGGTTTTTACCCAGTTTTCTTATGATACTCTTGTTTTAATATATGTGTTTCAAATGATATATTATGCATTAACAAATGGCATACAGGCATTGGCATCTCATGCATAGTCATGGGATAATGAATGAAGTTCTATAGTGATGGCTACAAATGTACATGATGGGGGTTGCTCATTGTATGTACATATTTTATAGAAGAGATGAAAGTGTGTTGTAATTTCCCTTGTCGGTGCAAGGCACGTCAAATGATGGCTACAAATGTACATGATGGGGGTTGCTCATTGCATGTACATAGAAGAAATGAAAGTGTGTTGTAATTTACCTTGTCGGTGCAAGACACGTCAAGTGATGGCTATGAAAGTACATAATGGGGGATGCCCATTGCATGTGCATATTTCATAGCATTGTTTTAACTGTTTTTAATGATCATGTATTATGATATATATGCATGTTTTATATGCTGACATGTGATAGCCCTGATTCGGGAACCTACTGGGCGCGTTGATCTAACGCCCTAATTCTATCATCAGAGGAGATTGCAGGTACAAGCAAAGGGAAAGGAAAGGTCGTTGACCGGGAGGGGAGCCAAGCCTAAGTGCTTGAATGAAGGACTGAACTATTTTATATTACTGTCTTTTGAATACTTTTGTGGGACATGTAATAATTCACTACTTGCTATGGTTTGATTAGGTTGATAACATTTGGATGGTTGATCTATGTTACTTGCTATCTGGTATTTCTATTCTGCAATTAATCTAGGTTATTCTGCATGTTGATGTTAGTTCCATGGTTTAGTCCATGTACCACATGGGTGGTCAGTTAAGGTTCAGACTTAGGTAGTCTGAACTTAACTCGCGTCGTGTCGCCGCCCGCTCTCTTTCGTTGTTTTATTATAACTTGAAAAAAAAAATTAGACTCTGAAATTCTCCGAAAGGGCGAGGCGTTACAGGTATTTCAGCCTTTGCTTACATACTCTCCTTCATAACATTTATTATTATTTGTTGAATTAAATCTATATTTAATTTTAATTTTTTTCGATATATTCGTCTTTGTAATAAGCAAAACCTCAGATTGTTAATTATTTAAAACTTAAAACTAGACTAATTTGTACATAGAACCTATGTTTAGGCCAATTGTGAAAAGGTCTCAAAATTTTCAATTATTGTACTTTCATCTTTGAAATTTTAATATCGATCCTAATTAGGTTATTGTAATGGCCAATGCATGAGAAGCTCTTAAAAATGAATGAACAATCACTTATGTGGAAATCACTTGAACTAATACAAATATGCTATAATGTGTAATATGTCTAAAAGGCAACATAAATAGATGTTTGATGTAGTTCCATCTTCAGTGAATCATCATAGCCTCATGAAATGAGATATAAAAGTGAATGTTATACAAGTTAAATTTTATCGGTCAAAATCTAAACAATAGAATGATTATAGTAATAAAAAAGTGAGAGCCTTAAGTTCAATTCTAACTCCACTTCAAAAGGCTACTCCTTATAGAACTATCGAGTGTGTATGGATAAAGAGGATAGGCTTGCATACCCTGAGGACCGGAAACCTTATTTGTAAAACCCTGCCCCAGATTAGGCGTGTTTTAGCTTAGTAATTTTGTTTAACCTGTTAATATCGAAGATTTCGGTTAAGGCTTTAAGGAAAGCCCAGGTTTGGCCCGATCCGAGCTCGAAAGCTCAGTGATCCAGCTCGCCCAGCTGGAGGGGCATTTTGGTAATTTACCGCTTATAAGTTATTATTTTATAAATTATGTTGTTATGTGAATATTATTGGTGAATAATATTCTCCTTAGTAAAGGATTTGCATTTCTAATTTTAAAATAATTTTATTTTCAGAAAATGGTATTTTAAATATGCCCATCAAAACCCCGAAAGGGAGAAATAATTATTTTAAATGGTTTTGAAAATGAGATAATTTTGGAAACTAGTATTTTGTATTAGACCATTTTAAGAATGACCTAATTATTCTTTGGCACCCCAAAATGAGATTTCTAAATTATTTATTTTAACATTTGTTTATTTAAGTAAATAATGTTAAATTGTGTTTTTTATTTAAATAAATGGTTTTTAGTGAGAGTTAAATTCCAAAATTTTTATGGTGATTAAGATTTTTAAAATACAACTTATCTGTAAGGTTGGATTAAGATTTTGAGCTCTCAAAATCAGGTTTTAAGTTAAAAATCCAGTTTTTGGCAAAATGGGAACCCTTTTGCAAAAATGGAAAATAAGAAGGGTTGATTTGCAACATAATTTCTGTTACTGTAGCATACGATAGCAGGCACTGCATGCATGCAGCCGCATGCAGTGGCTCGCCGACCCCTTTTTCCGACGGATTTTCTATAAATTGAACCCCTCTCTTCAGTTCTAACTCCCAGCATTTCTTCTCTTCTCTTTGAGACTCTCAAGCTCTCAGTTTTCCCAGACCAAAAACTAGCAGAACCTCTGTTTTTCCAACTGTAAGCTTTTAGGGAAAATTTTCAAAGTCGAGATTTTCAGCCCAAGAACTCAATTAAAGGTAACCATTGTATTCATTTTCAAATTCTAGGTGGTTTAGAATAAAAAAAAAAAACTGATTTTGGCCCTGTTTTGAGCAAGAAAATCCAGTTTGAAATCTAAGGAAAATCATGGGTCTCTTCGTATCAGTGAGCTTTCGGTGCTAAGGTCGGATAACTTTCTGAGTTTCAAATCTCCAAACCTCTCCCTATGGAAAGAGGACTCCCGGAGGAATCCATCGGACCGATCTGATATGAAAATCGAATCCGGAAAACCCCCCGTTTCCGGATTCGTTTTTCATATATTCCTGGCCGTTGAAGACAGTGAAGGGAGGAAGAAGAAGAAAAAAAAAAAGTGAAAAAAAAAATTATATATATATATATATATATATATATATATATATATATATATATATATATATATATATATATATATAGGTTATGTTGATACTTGTGATTGTGATGTTAGTACCTTTTGAAAAAAAAATAATTATAAATAAATAAATGATTGAATAAATAAATATTATTATTTTATTAAAAAAATAAAATAAAATTTTGTTAGATTATGTGATGTGATGTTAGTACCCCATTTTATTAATTAAAATTGTACTAACCCTCTTCTCTTATTACTTATAGTGTTAATTCTATTGTATTCGCTTCCAGGCCGACCCTATTGGTCGGGCACTGAGTGATTCACTTCCAGGCCGACGCTATATAGTCGGGCACTGAGTGACCTCGAGGCCTAACTCAAAATGTCAGATTTGGTTCTATCTAGAAGATAACCGAGAAGTGACCCGAGGATCTAAACCTAACTCAATAAGTCAATCTAGTCAATGCGCAGAAGACAATATGAGTTTTGCACTGAGCCCCTTTTTATTTATTATTATATTGTGGATTTTGATTATAATCTAAAAAGGGATAGAAACCCAATAGGAGATTCAATTCCATATACCTTGGATATTTCTGGGAAAAACGTATGATTTCCAAATACTACTTGTGTGTATGTATTTGATTTGTATATTGATTGTGCACTTGTCTATTAGTTTGAACAGAGATCGCGTAACCAAACAATCACGATGAGGGAACTGAACTTTGCAGTTAAAATGTAAACAGATTTTGTTATTTGAGATGGATCTCGAGCAATGAGTGGTTTCAGATTTGATGAACTCACTCATGTGCCTAGACTCGACGCACTATGGTGAGAGTGCTTATGATGTTGGTAAATGCTATGATAAGATGAAATGCGTAGTACTGCTTTCACGTGCCCATGACTATTGAACCAATATCGGTCATATGGGAGATGGTGGGCGTCAGTTGCTGACCTGAGAGTGTCAGTACTGGTTATGGTAGAGGCGGAGATGTACTTGAAAGGACGTATTTTGACCGTGTCGGGACTTAATACAATGGTCTCAGTGTAGTATGGAGGTGTGACGTTGGATGACAACAGTAATGGAAAGATGAAGAGATTTTATTCGATATTGTGAATTTATTATCAAGTATGGGATACTATATTATAACTGTTGATTTTATACTAACCTGTTATTTACTTTAAAACTGCACTGTTATATTTCCTTCACTGAGCTAGTTAGCTCACTCCACTCACCTTTCAGGAGATGAACCCGAGGAGGAGAACCCTCCGTTCGAAACTTAGAGCGGATAAGCTGCGGCGTTGCTTTGGGATTCCCACTGAGGGGAATACCCTTGTATTTGCGCTTTCTGGTTCTTGGAACAATTCTCTTTTGTAAAGTAGCAAGTGTGGTACTTAGTATGTGTTAATGTGTTGTACTAGGACTACTACGTTTCTGTAGTTACTCTGATGTGATTTTGAATGTTAATTCAATGGTTGGATTTTTGTGATCATGTTATGTGTTGTTGTCATGTGTCTCTTATTGGGTAGACTTATGGTATGTGTTTGAGTCTACATGTTGGGATTATGTGTGACCTTTGGGTCTAACCGTTGATCCAGCCCAGTTAGAGTACTCGTGTTAGTTTATCTTTCAAAAAAAAAAAAATCAGTCGCGTTCCGGGCCCACTCTTCGGGTCGGGGCGTGACATTATTCATTAAAAAAATCTTTGTCAATAAAGTAAAAAATAAACTATGAAGCTATGCCATTCATCTTAAGTTGAGATTTCTGATTTTTAATTTTCCAGTTCTATTAAATTATTTTATCCTTCACTCCACCAAGGGTAAAAATATCGGCTGATGTAAATATCGCCGGTACTGATATGTCAACCAATATTTTTCTCTTTCCTACCGTTTTATTTTTTATTTCTTATTTTTTTAAAAAATTATATAAAATTAAGAAAATTATGGGGATCATGGATATGTATTTTTTTATTAAATATCAGTCATTTACATGATCAAATATTGTTTTTAAGTTAATAACTCAAGAATTTCAAATATTTTTCAATAATTATAAAAAAAATATAATGAGAATACTTATTTTATTTTTTACTGCATTTCAAAAAAAATTAGGTGAATTTATTGTGTTCCATCGTAAATGAGCATAACTACTCACAATGATACATTAATTCATTAATTCATTAATTAATATACAAGTATACATTAAAGTTTCCTTTACACAACTAATGCCTCAAATTTATTTCCTAATTACAAGTGATTGGCCTTCAATTATTTCTATATGTATTTATTTTTATCAATTGTGTAGACTTTTACAAGAATTTATATAAATAGGTATTACCACAAATACATATTATCATAGAAGACTTTATTATAATTACTACCATTGACCAATTTATTTGCTTCAAGCACATCGTATGCAACAAATTAGGTACAATTTACCACAGGGACAATTTTTGCAAAAAAGAAAGGTTAATGTAGAATTGGAGATTACGGCACCAAATTAGAGATGGATTTACCATACGCCTAAGTCATAACCAAATTTTAGTGCCAGCATGATTTTATCTCAATAAGGATCGTGTCTTTCCAAACAACTATAAGTCAAAAGCAAAGCTAAAATTGTGCCCATATTAATGGGTAATTGAGAGATTGCATATTTCTTAATTACTTCTCCATACGGCTCAATATTGCATATATCTCGGAAGTTGAAAATCACTTCTAAAATATCTCCTAATTATATGGAAATATCCTCAATTTTCTCTTAATTGCACCGTTTCATCTCATTACAGCCGATTAATATCTTTTATTTACATCGTTTCATTTCATTACAACCAATCAAACACTACAGACAAATCAATTTTTTTTTTTTTTGAGTTTTGTTTTTAAAAAATAAAAAATAATGATATTGAAAACATCATAACACTTTTTTGTTTTAGTTCTTTTTTTTTTTTTTTTAATAATTTCCACTGATATTAACATCATTTTTTTTTAATATATTTTCACTCAAAACAGCATTTTTTTTAAAATTCTTTCCACCGATTTTAAAGCATATCGACCGATATTCAGGCCGAGATACCCGATAATATAACCTATATGGCCGATACATATCGAGTACTAAAACCCGATATGTATCGGCCGATTTTTTTACCCCTGCACTACACAATCCAGGATTACCATTTTTTTTTTTTTTCATCTCATTCCAAAGAAAGAAAAAAAAGGTATAGCAGCAAAATCATGATCTTCGTCCTGAATGTTTTCCAATCAAAGCGAAAATTATAGACCTAGCTGATATTTTAGGTGTCAACAATCTGAAATTCAATTCATCATCATTACCACCATCATCTCGTATGATTAAGGAATTTCTCATTGATAATGGATGGCACATATAAATTCCAAATATGCAAGCTGTTGCAAGATGTTTCTCAAATAAGTGATTGCACAATCATCTTTAGATTCAAGATACTGAAAAACATAGAACATAAAACAGATCTTTAGATCTACAGAAAAAAAAAAAAAGCACTCATCCAGAATAGACAGAGAAAATGGCTATAATGACAATAAAGTTGAGGATGGAGGAAATCAGTCAAAGCCGAGTGAACAAAGATGATCCATAATAAATATAACAAATATTTACATTATTGTAAAACCCGACCACCTTTGCATTGCTCTTCCAATGGAGGTGCTTAAAAGCCCAAAAAATTAGAAAAAAAAAAACCCATCACACCTAGCTGCCTCTATTCTATTTGGATTTAACAAAAATAAAGAGACCATGTACACACGACGAATGATGAACATTAGCTCTCTATTATGCATCTTCCATGTTTTTGGAGCTCATAAAGCATGATAAGTGCTGCAGAATCTTGAGAACTCTTCTTATCAGCCCGAGCCTCACCCTCAAGCTCAATAGCAATGGCATTGGGTATGTGCAAGGTAATCTTGGAGACAAAGCTGCTGAAGTGTTTTTTCCCGTTGTCCATAAAAATTGGGGTTCTGCCAAAACAAAACAAGTTAGAAAAATAATTTCTGACAAGGAATAAATGATTGCGCTGTTTAATGATCGGACCAATGAGTTTCTCCGATCAAGATTATATACCAACCTTGACTTTTGTTCCGTTTGCTCGAATTTAGGCATTGGCCACTGCAACTTTTTACAAAGCCCAAACAAAGAGTTTCTTGGGCCTCCTTTCTCCTTATTGACACAAAGTGTGACTGCACGCAGCAAATCGTGTTAAATGATATCATGTTTTTTGAAATAATTGATAGTTTTAGAGAAAAAGTGACAAGAATAAGGAGATAAAAGAAGACTAGGATGCTCAAATCCATATTCCAAATGACGTCTGCATGAATGCATGCATGCATTGAATCTTTCCAATGCATGCATGAAAAATGGATGTCTAGGATGAGAACAAATTTTGAGAATATTAAAATCCTTCCTCATCACACAAACGCAACATCTCTTTCACACTAATCCTCAATTCGTCCTCCTCACAAAAACTCATCTTCCTCTTTCATTTCCTTATCAAGAGAAAGGGTAACTTGGAAAGGAATTAGAAGAAAGAGGACCTCTACAAGAATGGCTTGAAATGTTGAAGAAAAGTGTTCAGTATCCCAGAGTGGGATGATGGTTTGAATCCTTATGAGATGTGCGGTGGGGTGGGATGTCTAGGCTCATTAAAGAAATAGCTAAGGAAGTTTTGGGCAAAACTAAGGGAACTAGAATAGGCTTGCTAAGGACACGTGGTGGTGGAATGTTGAGGTGGAAAGAGCTTTATGAGAAGAAAATCAATTTAAGATTATTAGGATTGTGGGGCTCCCCTCACGCCTTACACGTGTGATATTGTATGCTTTGCTAACCCAAGTCAATGGGTCCCCTCACCCCCACAGGGCCTATTGGGCACATAGGGCTCACGGCTTTAAAACGTGTCACACTAGATGAGCGAGACGACCCTTCTTATAAGCACCCAAGCCTTGCACCTCCTAGGCAATGTGGGACTTTTTCACCTACTCCCTATTGTGGCACAAGTGGCCCTTTTGGTGAGGTTGTGGCAGCCAGTCCACTAGGGCGGTTAGTCCCCACGGGCCTAAGGGTAACACTGGCGGAGGTACCTCCCACACCAATCCTGGATTGTTGGGCCCCATAACCCAACAAAGATATGGCAGAAAACAAGGAAGATGGTAGATTGGGAGAACTATAAGATAATGCATAAAGCGTCTAAAGCCAAATATTTTAGCCTATGATCATTTGTGTGCTAATTTGGGAACGAAAGACTGTGAAAAAAGAATTTATAAACTCGCCAAGGTGCGGGATCAGAGGAGTAAGATCTTGACCATGTAAGATGCATTAAGGATGATAACCAAAGGATTTTAGTGAAAGACAAAGAAATAAGAGAAACGTGGGAAGCCTATTTTACAAACTTGTTGAACACCAAAATTTGGAAGTAGAGGTAGGAGAGGCAAATGAGGGGATGCTAAACAAAACAATAGAGGTAGAAGTTAATTGAGCCTTGAAAAAGATGAAGAAAAATAGAGCGTAAGGACTAAATGGTAATCCAATTAAAATTTGGTAACCCAATTAAAATTTGGTCTGTTTTAGATGAGAGTGGAATGTGTTAGTTGACTCAGCTATTAAACAAAATTTTAACCTCAAAAAGAATACTAGATAAGTGGTGTAAGAGCAAGATGGTACCCTTTTTATAAAACAAAGAAGACATTCAAAACTGTGCTAATTATTGAGCGACCAAATTGATGAGTAATACGATGAAATTTTGGGAAAAGGTGATGAAGGGTTGTCCAAGACAAGATTCAAATATATCTAAAAATCAATTTGGGCCTATCCTGAATAGGTCTATAATAGAAGTTATTTTAATACTAAGACAACTTATAGAGAAATTTAGAGAGAAGAAAAAGTTTTATATAACTTTTATTGACCTAAAAAAGGCCCACAATAGAGTACCAAGGAAACTAATTTGGAAAAACTTGAGAAACAAATGCATCCATACCAAATACACTGAGATCATCTATAATGATCTGACTCGGGATCATGCATTTCGAGGAGTCTATGAACTCTGAATCTTGGATTAAGAGTTACTTAATTGTGTGGATCTCCTTGTGGGCTTTTTCAACGAGCCTAAGTTTGGCCATTTCCAAGCTCGGGAGCTCGAGTTATGGACTTTCAAAGTAGAAGTTCTATGTGGTCGTATGATCCGATGGTTACTATCAAACGATCTGATCACTTCGGAAGATCTGATACTGGGTATCAGAAGATCTAATCATAATTTAGAAATTAATATTTTCTGAAAAACGCGTAAATAGTGCTCTCAAACTTTGATTTTCAGTAAAATCATGGATTTAAGTAGGTTTTTTTTAATGATAATTTGAGTAGTTAGATTTTGAAACTTGCACCCACTCTTTCCCCAATTCATTTAACATAGGAAAATTAGAAACTCGTTTAGAGTCGCCTTGGTTTTCTCCAAAAATCGTGTTTAGCGTGACGCATCTTAAGGCCCCTATTTTAATTATCTTTGGGTTTCCGTTTTCAATAAAACTTATTTTAGCGAACTGTTTTCAAATTATAGAAACTATAGTTTTCTCCAAGTCGGAATTTTAAACATCATGTTTCGATTTCACTAAAGACCCTAAAATCCGTTTGACCTGTTGCTATTCAAAATAGTTTTAAAAGTTTGAAATTGGTTTAAATCGAGTGGCTTTAAGCATCCATTTTCAAACAAAATTGTTAGGTAACCCGCTGTTAAACACATGATGACCAACGTTGCGGAGAGAATCGAACTGGCATAGGACCCCGTGTCACGGACTCAAGTAGACTAGCATCTCGGTTAGCGTGGATTGAGTTGCATGTTGTTATTAACTATGTGTTTGGGTATTGTTTTATAACCCTATGTTATTTGTTGTGTGCTAACCATGAGATGCATGTGTTGATTCTCTAGGAGTTTGAATAGTGAATCGTAGAGTCGTAAGATTCATAACATTTTTTTAAAATTAATATTTATACTATAATTACATATAACATGATATAGAATAATAAGATGATTTTTCAATTCCTCAAAATATATAAGCAAATATGCAAATATACAAATATATGACAAAATGACACCAATGCAAAATTAAATAAAAAAGCATTAGAAGTCAAGTTTTTACATTTCAAATCATCATAATTCATAAAAAAAATTATTATCCAAAATCGCAAATATATAAGTATTTGATTCACCATCTACAAAGAGGACACAAAAATATATTAATATGAAATTAATATATATATATATATATATATTAAGTATTGATAAATTTAAGAAATCAACAAATAAATCAAATAATTTCCTTTAAAAAAACATATTTTTAGAGCTTTTTATTTTAAAAAACATAGATACAAAGATTTGAAAAGAAAAAAAATAAAAGAGAGCCTTTTTAATAAAAGCAGAAAAAAGATACTAGAAATTAAAAATATAAAAAACAATATTAACAGAAGAATGAACAAATAAATAAAAAATATTTAAATAAATTTTATTAGCATCATCAAATAATTTAAAAATAAAAAAATTAGAGTTTTTTTTAAATAGATAAAAATTTGAGAAAAATAAAAGAGATGTTTATTAATTAAAACAAAAAGCGTTTATAAAATTTAAAAATGAAAAATAGTGTAAAAAAATCCTCATGCGAACCTTGAAAAAAAGTTACAAACTGCGAAACAAAAGAGGGAAATAGTCCTCAAGTGCGAGGACTCACTCGTGGAAAGGTAAGATTTAAAATCCTACCGTAGTGAATAGTTTGCGCGTGCGAAGACTATCTAAGGTAAAACCTTAAAACTAACTGCAATATGCGACGTAAAAAGGCAGCGAAAAACGAAAGGAAAAGCGGCGAAAACCAACAGAGATGATGGAGAAAAGGAAGGGGGAAAAAAAAAAAACGAAGGAGAAAAGGAAGAAAACAAAAGAAGAGTAGAAGGAGAAGAAAGATGAAGAAGAAAAAGAGGTATGCAAAAATAATGCTTTCCAAAATCACGCACTTCTTTCCCTATTTCCCCTCTTCCTTTTCCTTCTTATTGAATCGCACGAGACAATGATTCGTTGGGTTGAATTGCACGATTTGCGAGTCAACTAAAAAATCGTACGATTTTTGGACTATACCGATTCAAGAGTCGAATCGTACGAGTCGACTTGCGACTCATACGATTTTGACAACACTGATTTTAGGAACTCTGTCTGAGGAGGGGTTAGACGAACCCTTGCTGTTGACATAGAGATATGGGACCCCCTGCGTTCTTTGTTGGGCGAGAACAATATTATTTATTAGAGAAACTTTTTGGAGGATTATAATAATCTTTCGTGTATTTGAATCATTGCTTTAAATGATGTAATGTGTGATTGGAGTCCACGTGTGAGTTGATGATGAGTTGGGATTGTATATCAGATAATCCGGTTGAGAGGATCATTATCCTGACATCCCATTTGTGGACGAAACTCTACCGAAATCTCGGTACAACTTCCGATGGTTGATGTAATCTAGAAACAAGATAGGTTTCCCTTGTGTGAGCGTGGAAACCTTCCTACAGGAGGACTAATGTTGATAGAGATTATAGTACCAAAAAAAAAAAAAAATTCTTGCATCTTGTGGGCCAGTGGGGCGGGGCACGACATCATCCAACAAATATATAATGGTGCAACTACTAACGTCAGAACTATTTGTGGTGAGATGACAAGAATCTGTTTTAAGCCCGTACTAATTTTCATTAATCATGGACAACTTGAGATCCGGAATAGAAGATGAATTGCCATGGTGTATGTTGTGGGACCTAGTAGACTGTGGGCCCCACTTTCTGGATAGAGTTCACTAGAACAATTCTAGTTTAGGAAAGCTGACTCAGAATACATCGACAATTGTAGAAATGATTCTAATTGATTATTTATTGATGTATTTCCTTTTTTGCCACAATGAATGACTCACCTTGTAGTATATATTCATGTATCCCTACGTTTAATACAAGAAAAATATTCAGAGAGAAGAATTCTTCTCCACATACTGTGTGTTATTTTTTTATCTCCTTTTCCTATTATAATCCCATAGTGTATGCATTTGGCAAGTGATATAGTTTTAATTAGTGAGACGAAACAACAACTAACTGCAAAATAAGAATCATGGAGGAGAATGTTGGAGTCAAATGGTTTGAGAAATTAGTAGAACCAAAATTAAATACATAGAATGTAACTTTAGTGGCTTGGACGATAGCGAAAGCAACCTGATAAAAATCAGAAATAAGTTAGTTGCACATTGTGATAAGTTTAGATACTTGGGTTATAGTAGAATACCAACAAAGTTTTGACTTAGATATAATTAATAGGATAGGAGTGGGGTGAGCAACATGTCGACAAGCTACCGAGGTGTTGTGCGATAAAAGAGTCTCTCTTTGCCTAAAATGACGATTTTATCAAACATTTGGTAGATATACTATGCTCTATGGAGTAAAAAGTTAGGCAACGAAGAAAAGACAAATTGACAAAATTAGGACCGCGGAGATGCGTATGTTAAGTTGATGAGTGAACATCCCTAAAGGATAGAGTAAGAAACGAACGCATTAGGGGTAGTTTAAGAATAGCCTCGATAGATAACAAGTTGAGAGAAACATGTTTGAGGTGGTTTGGTCATGTTAGTAGAAGACCAGACATAACACCAGTACGTAGAGTTGAGAGGTTGCCGATCATAGCCACTAGGAGGAGATGCCGACGTTGAAAACATGGAGGGAAGGGGATAAAGAAGGACATCTAGATTGTAAAGTAATTGATGGCATGGTTTATGATAGGGTCAATTGAAAAAGAAGAACTCATAAAGCCGACCCCAAATAGACAGGATTTTAGCTTATGATGATGATGAAACATACTTTCGAAAGTCAAGCAATGGCAAAATTAGAAATGCAAAAAATGAATAAAATGGACTAAGACACTCAATATACATCTTCAACTACCATTTCATCATACTAGGAAAAAAATGCAGACACTATTGCTTAAGAATTATGCATACCAGGTGGAGTCATATTGGCACTAAAGGCCTTGGAATAGTCTTCTAAATGGTTTTGTTCATCAGTTGAGGAAGGATCTATAGATGATGCCACAGCAAACACACTTCCAGTGATCTTTTGCCTTTTAACTGAGGGAGATCCCACAGCAATGGAGAAGCTTGCATCCACGTTCATGTCCGAGGGTTCATTAACCAAGTCTGGGTAACATTTCTTACGTTTGGCTATACACTGGCCATATGAAAAACCTCTTTCCTGGTACAGAAAACATATTTCGTATTGTTAAGAAAAGAGACCATGGTTTGAAGTGTGATACTTCAACAACTAGGTTTGGTCGTGCATCATGACCAACACCCAACATAGTAAACAATGAAAATCTACATCCTCCAAACACTACAAGATACTAGTCATTTCCAAGTGAACAATCAGTTCGAAACAGAAGATAATTAATGTTGAGCTGATGAATCATCATTGCGAACTTACATTTAAGTGTTGTAGCATTTTCAATGTTCCATTAAAGTTCCTACTTGATATGAAATAATGACCAATAGGTTTGCATGAAAATATTTAACCAGGAATTCTAATGGCAGAATTACTGTGAGTGGGAAAAGCGTAATGAATATAGAACTTTTATTGAACTAAGGTAATAAAGTGAACCAACTGACCTTCAAGTCTTTCAATAAATGAGAAGCTGCTTGACCCTTTGCAGTCTTTCGGTTCCTATCACATCCTTCTCGTATCAACAGGACATCTTTCAGCTGCACACTAAGCTCCACAACCACTCTTTCTCCTGTACTTGTATATTTTATGCCCACAAAATATCCAAGATGACTACACAATTCTTGTAATTCCCGGAAGGGGGGTAATTCGAGTTTATCTGGTGTTATGATAGGAGAAAGCAATGGCTTAAATACTGTCCAGACTCTCTCAATGTCAAGTTGTGTGTCAATCAGTATTGCCCCTGCAATACTTTCAACTATATCTCCAAGAACCTGCACTCCAAGAAAAGGGAGACGACAGAGGCACTTTAAAAGTTATCTAATAGCACAAGTCACAAGCACTTGAATAGAGATGAAAAATAATGGCCGTACTTCATGAATGTGTTGTTATAGCTTAAACCAAAAAATAAAACAAAATAAAATAAAAAGTGAAAAGTTGGCTGTATAAACTCTTGATCAGAATACTAACCTTGGGCCGTTTAGCCCCTTCAAGTTGTGACAGTGATCTCTTGCTGTCATTGTGCTCAGTAAGACACATAACATAGTCTTTTATTTGTCCCAAAAGATATCCAGAAGCATGTTGCAGATGCCGGTACAGATTATTCCTGACAGCAACTTGAGCAAAGTTTTCATTATTCACATTGGCAGAACGCAAATCAGTCAACTCCCCTTGATCAATGTCTGTATGGCTTTGAAAAAGGTGCCTGGTGATAAGCAAGTCCAGAACAGAATCTCCCAGGAATTCAAGCCGCTGAGTAAAAAAGAAACATATCACAAAATAGAACAAGTGGATATAATCATGGTAATACAGCTTGATAATGATAGGATTATCATCTGGTGTTATAGCAGAACCAACATGATCCATTGGAAGAATTACCGTGTTACATGATACCAGTTTCTTGGCTCGACAAATTGTACATGTAAGAATTAAAATACTATCTTACGGTGGACAGGAACCATCTTAAAATACTTCCTCATAGATGATTTCCACATTAGATATGTAAAACAGGATATGGTTGTCTATATGCAAGCAACAAATATGATAACTTGATCATTGAATGGAAGAGATGGCTAGGGCATGATCCATCCAATGATGCAGGTGACAAGATAGACAAATAATAGAAAATCAGACCCCTATCTTATTTAGCAAACAAACAAAATAAAGGTATCAGACGTGAAGTATAATGGCCCTGTTTATAGTTCTGGAGGAATCAATGCATAGATACCTGATAACAGTAACTGGCTCCATGCTCTTGCTTAGATGCATGTGTTATGGCTTCCAATAAAATACCCTTAACAGAAAATTTGCAATTAAGTTTCGATTCTATAGCTGCAATCTCATCAACTTTCGGAGCATAACACAAGAGAGATGCCTTCTGCACAGCTTCTGCAATCAATGCAAGATCTAATTCGGCATCTATATGAAACCATCTCATCAGGTGAAGAGCAGCATCTAAGCCACCACCAACAAAGTAAGCTCCTATAAGAGCCTCTAGACAATCAGCAATAGTTTTGGAGCACATCCACCTATGACCACTATCACAAGCCTTTCCAAGCACAATAGAAGTATCTTCAGTTTCAAATGCGCTTTGAAGAGGCACTTCAAAAGTATCCACCCCACATTTGCAAGGGGAGGGGTGTATAGAAAGCTTCCCAGGTGCCACCCAACGACGGAGTTCAAATGCACTATCTCGTATATAACCCTGCAAAAAAATGTAACAGGTGCAGAATAGGTATCAGACAAATACACATAATGCTATAAAATGGAGACTCCATTTGTGTATATTGCACAAAAAACGAAAATCAACTAGAACAAAAAAGAGACTGGAACTTCTGATGAGCCTGTTCTTATTATGCTTGCTCCCAACTTTCCCATAGGCAGATCAAATTTGGGACCTTAAGGCTGTTGCTATTAAATTACATGGATGCATCCAGATTATGATCTTTTCAGAAGTGACGTATGATTCAGCAACATCATCATCAAAGCCACTTACCCTATCTATCTAGGGGTGGCTTTCTGAGTCCTTTTCTTCCATTCTATCCTATCAAAATCCATAGCCACTGTTACCCTAACATTCTATCATCTCCTCCTTTACCCCTTTCCAACCAAGTTTTAAAACTCTTCTGTATGTCCATTAATTCCATGAATCTGACTAAGCTTGCAAGCTTGCATTATACTCCCATGAGTTCTGAACCAATTGATTCAGCATCTTAAATAGGTAGTTTATGATATTTCTCCATTACTTTCACAAGGCAAGAAGTGAATTGCAGACCATTTAGTGCATGCGTGTTATTTATTTATTTTGAAATGGTAACCAATTCATTAGAAGTGCACAAAGTGGGTTGGCAATGTATTGAGAGCCATCGACCATGTGTAGTGAATTAATCTGAAATCACAGATATGATCTGTTGACGTTTTGTAAAAGAAAAAGAATGAGGTGAAATTTGTATTGATTATTTACATTCATTCTACAATGTGAAATCTGGCCTCTCCTAGAGGACTAGCTGTTCCTCTTAGAAAAGGAATCAATAACCCCAAGTGTGTGCATGAGTATTACATCCCTCAGGAATCAGTCACAACCTCCAAGGAGTGTAACAGTGAAAGAAGTGACCCTTGCACAAAGCAGAGATGAAGAACACCAAAGGAATGAATCTAATGGTGTCCTCGTGAAATTAGGACCAAAGATCCCCTGCAAGTGTCTCCGTATATAGCTGAATTGGGCATGGTTGGTCTCCCACAGAAGCTAGCATCCTAAGGAGGCTACCTGACCAGGGCAGCAAACTGAAGATATAGTAAGCAAACAGCTGAAGATGCATAGATCTCCTTGTGAGCGTCCCAACGAGCTTAAGTTTGATAAAATTGGAGCTCGAGAACTCAAGATATAGTAGATTTAATGCCAAAGGGCAAAACTGTAATTTCTGTGATTTTAGATTTTTTTTAACATTATTTTGATGAATAGTGTCTTAAAACTTTGAATTTCATTTAAATAGTCGATTTAAGCTCTAAAATCACAGAACTTGCTAACACTCTTTCCCCCAATTGATCGAAGATAGGTAAATTTAAAACCCGCTTCAAGTCGCCTAGGTTTTCCTTAAAAATCGTGCCAAGTGTGACGCCGTAAAATCCAACTTTGAGGATCACTTTAAAAATCTCCGGAATCCCAATTTTAATCAAATTGATTTTAGCAGACTAGTTGCAAAGTATAGGACCTACTGAGACTTTCAAATCACCTAAAGACATTGCCTAGGCATGATTATTAAATGTCATGTTTCATTCAACTTTGAGGATCACTTTAAAAATCTCCAGAATCCCAATTTTAATAAAATTTATTTTAGCAGACTAGTTGCAAAATATAGGACCTACTGAAACTTTCAAATCACCAAAAGACATTGCCTAGCATGATTATAAATGTCATGTTTCAAATGGCCCCTAGGCCCTAAAACCCATTTAACCCATTACTATGCATAAACAAATCTTCAACTTGTTTTGATCAAATCAGGTGGCTTAAAGCCTCCATTTTCAACCAAACTTCACGGATTGTCAAGTTTTTAACGCTGCGAACCTACCGGTATGGGTAGATTTCGTAGGAGTCCCCTCCAAGTCAATTTTTTGGGCTACGCCCAGTTAACCTCGGAATCAAACCATCGCTTAAACCTTTCTCCTTATCCCCGTTAAAGATTTTATTCTGCTTTTCTTCCCTCCTGCTTGAAGCAGTGGATGTATCTCCTCCCTTATTCTTCGTTATCTCTCCATCTACCTTATCCTCTCTCTCCTTCTCGGCTGTCGATGGGAAAGCGTCCCTGGCCGAGCCTCAGACCTGTTATAAGAATAGGGACAGCAGTCCCTTTACCGTTCCTGTATGTTCTCTCTAACTCTCTTGGACACAGCAGCTCTCTCTCAGTGCCTTGCAGCAGTCCCTCATCTCCTGTTCAGTTCTCTCCTTATTTCTCATTTCCTCTCTTTTCTCCCTCACAATCTTCTCTCTGCACAACAGAGAACCTAGCTGCGCTCGAGAGGAACCCATCAGTTGCTGTCCCTGCCGACCCTTCACCCGAACTTCTCCTTCTCTGCTTCCACCTTTCTCAGCTCCTCTCCATCTCTCTCAGGTGAGTTCCACTGTTTTTCTCTCTCCCTTCTTTCTCCCCACTCCACTCGTTACAGCACTGTGCTGACAATACTGTGCACACAGTGCTGCATGCCATGCAGTTCTTCCTCCAGCTGAGGCCATGGCTTTTGGGTAATTATTTTTATAAATCCCACTTATTCACTTGATGGTGTTGGTTTTTTTTTTAAAAAGCGGAGAAAATTTGTTTACAAGAGAGAGAAAGCTCTGCCCTCTTTCGTCTCTCTCTAACCCTCCTCGCACTTTTCTTCTCTGCATAGCAGCACCACTTGCTGCCATGCGTTGTTGCAGCCAGCGCCCAGGTGCTGTTTGCACCTTATAAACTCAAAAAGCCTTGGTTTTCAAGTCTAATGAATATTATATAGTGATGATATGGTTTCTAAAAATTGATATCAGAAGGGTATACATGATTTTTTACAAGTAAAAGTCTTTTATCCTTTCATTTTTATATTTTATTTATAGATATTTGTTTTTGCTTTTGTAAAAAGGTGATGATAAACCCAAGAAGTTGGCCTAACAGTTGAGACACAAGACTTCAGGTTGAGGTCTTGTGTTCAATCCTTGGTAACTCCAATGAAGGGCCGCTCTCCATGGAATATATACAGAGTAAGATCCCACCGCTTGAACCCGGCATGTGTGTAAAGGGAGGCATGCACATGCCCCGAAAGACTAGTCGGGGCGAGACAGCTGGATACCTTCGGTCATAAAAAAAAAAAGTGAAGAGATTTTCAAAATAGAGATAACAATGCTAATTACAAAAGATTCAATAATCTTATACGGCCTGGGGTCCCACTAGTTTTCACCCATGTATCTTATTATTTCAGTTAATTGATTGTTTGATTAATTAAATTATTTATTTATTTCATAAAATTTAGAAATGAGTAGTTAAATCATTTAGGATGATAATTGTTTTAAATAAGTTATATTAAACTTCAGAAGTTGAAATTTTGTTTTGGAAATAAAAAGAGAACATAAGTAAAATGTTTTGTTCATTTCATTTAGTTTTAGTTATTTCGGAGTTATTTAGAATGAGTTTTTAACTTTTGAGAGAAGATACCTTATTATTTAATTTATGTTATTTAAAAATAAAATAACATAAGATAGTATTTATGTTGATATTTATTTTAAAGTAATTATTAAGCTGTGACGTTTGTGGAAGGATATTTTACCTTTACTATTTAGATTTCATTCAATTATTTTTAAGATCTATTTAAATTCGTCTAAAACAGATATCAGAAAAAAAAAAAATATATATATATATATATAGGTTGAGTATATTTTAAAAAAAAAAAGTTTAGAGATTTATAAAAGGTATTTAGTTTTCTAAATAAGGTGGAATTTTCTTAAAATGAGATTTGTATTTTCAAAACGGGACTTATCTTTTGAAGAGAGTTAAAGTTTTTAAGCCACGTTTCGGTTGTAAAAAAAAAAAAGTTCTGACTCCATTTTCTCCTTCTCCGTTCTGCAAGTCGGATTGGTCATTTACATCAACTGGCACCGATCGTCGAACAATCCGACAGTTGTCCAATTTACCCTCTGATAATCGGACGATTTGATAAAATCTGATACCTTGTTCGATTGAATTGCATTTTCCTTACTGTATCAGCTCGATTCTCGGACTCTCATTTGGACTATAGGGTATCCCGTACAAACACCAAACTTTGGATGAGTAGATTCAACCATACTTTTGAATTTGAAGATTATTTAAATTACCTTTACTTTATTATGCATTACATATTTGCATTACAATTGAAAAACAATCTCTACTTCTAGAGTAGGTACAATCCATGAAAGAACTCATGAAAGAATCCACGAGAGATCACGTTACCTACCGAGAGGGTGAGAGAGACAATACTAACTTGTTTCAGGGAGGAATCAGCACACAGAAGCAAGGAGGGAAGCAAGAAGGGGTAGGCGAAGGAAGATGGCAAGAGGTGTTGGCGAAGTAGAGCGGAGGAAGGACACCGATCACCATATTCGTGGCCAACTTGCCGGACTAGACGACTCGGAATTGGTTGTGGCACTATTTTCGTGAATGGAGAGCGGTCAGAGACACTTTCGTACCCACGAAGAAGGATGCCTCAGGGAGAGTGTTTGGCTTCGTTAGGATGGTCAACGATGACCAGGTTGAAAGTGCAATTAAGGAGCTCAACGGCACTTTCTTGCAGGGTAGGAATCTTCAAGTCAATCTTGCCAGCTTCCAGAGGAAAGGTCTCAAACCTACAAAGACAAGTACAAGGCCAAGAGTTGGCAAGAAACCTCTCCCTCCGAAAGATCAAGATGACAGGGGCCTGAACCAAAGAAGCGCATGGAATCAGCTAAATACCATGGTCGAAAATGGATAGATGTCGTGAAAAGGCCATCCAGAAATGTTGGCTTTGGCTTACGGAAGGAGGAAAGGAAGATGCAAGCTCACGGTTGTACCATTGACTTGATGATGGACCCAGGGGAGCAGGAATCCATTGATGAATGGTTGTCTACATAGTGGTTGTATCCATATGGCAAGGTCTCCCACTTAGAACCACAACTACTTCTAGAACGGAGAGGCTTCTCTGAAGCCCGAATATCATTGTTGGGAGAAGGGTGTTGTTTAGTGGCCCTAAAGGAAGAATAAGAGGTCGAGGAGCTGTTAAAATCAAATTTCGAGATTGGTGGTATACGAATCCAAGGGAGTTGGGAGTCAATCACACTTAAGACACACCAGATTGGCACGGATTTAATGTCTTGGTTTCCCTCTTCAAGGATGGACCATGAATCTGATCCATGCCTTTGGTAACAGGCTTGGAAGAGTGGTGAAGGTGGCCGAAACGAACCTGAATTGAATGGACTGCTCTTCACTAAACTTTCTGCTGGAGAATGGAGTCCTCAAGCAACTATCATCCACAGTATCAATGTATCTCAATGGAGAGTTGTTCAAGATCTCGATTCAAGAGACAAATGAATATAGGGCTTTTTAGGAAGCCAACCTAGTGCCTGAATCCTTGTCAGAAAATTCTCTATTTTCGCCGGAGAGGGAGAAGTCTCAACCACCATTGATTCTGCCATGTGGCAAACATCTTTCTCGTTCAGAAACCTCAAAGACAACCACCAACACTTCTGCCACATGGCGAGGATGCTCCAGGTGTGATGGAACATCATCTTCCCCATCCCAGAAAGAACTCGTCCTCGAGTTTACATCGTCGTCTGGTTCCAAGTCTTCTCCACGGTAGATGCTCAAGTTAGAAACGTTGAAGACATTATAAATACTGAGGACTTCAGGCAACTTCACTTGATAAGCATTATCATTGATTCACTTTAGAATTTCACACGGGCCTATATTGCGCATCTTCAATTTGCCATAGGTTCCTATTGGAAATCTCTCCTTCTTGAGGTGTACCCATACCATATCACCTGGATAAAAAATAGCTCGTCGCAGGTGCTTATCTGTAGCTTCCTTGAACTTGATATTGCTTTGTTCAATTTTGCGATGAACCTGCTCATGCAATTGCTTGATTTCTGCAATCAAATATGCGGCTGCTTGAGATTTTGGCACCAAATCTAATACACTGTTGGGATTGGAGCCATACACAACCTGAAACAGACTGTGGCTTGTTGTTCGACTTGTCGAATGGTTGTAGGCGACCTCGGCATGTGGTAAAATCAAATCACATTGCCTCGGTTTCTGCCCAATCAAACTTCTTAGGAGATTACCCAAAGAGCGGTTAACCACCTCAGTCTGACAAGTGGTCCGTGGATGATAGGCACTGCTGACAGTTCAACTCTGTACCCAATTATCGCCAAAGAGAGCCAAAAGTGACTCATAAATTTTGTATCTCTGTCGGAGACAGTAGATTTGGGAATACTATGCAATTGAACGACTTCCTTGAGATATAACACCGCCACATGTGAAGCATCCGATGCTTTCTTACATGGAATAAAGTGTGCCATTTTGGAAATCCATACCTCGTTGTGTTCTTGGCAATCCTAGGACAAAATCCATAGAAACATCCTCCCATGGTGCTGCTAGAACTGGGAGAGGAGTATATAGCCCGGTATTTTGTGAATGTCATTTTGCTGCTTGACAAACATAACAACTGCTAAAAAAACTGCTCACTTCTCGCTTCATACTCGGACAATAAAACTTCTCTTCCAATAAGGCCATGGTCTTATCGCGACCAAAGTGTCCTGCAAGTCCACCACTATGCAGTTCTTTCACTAATCACTCTCGTAGTGAACAATGTGGGATACATAGTCTGGAAGCTTTGAATATGTATCCATCATGCATACCATACTCGTCCATGGGTCGATTCTAGCTAAGTTGTTGCCAAATCGACCAAAGTAGTGATCATGTTGATACAAGTCTTTAAAGTTGTCAAACCCAAGCACCTGTATTTGCATCCGAGTCAACAAGGCCTGATTTCCTGCTAAGAGCATCTGCTATCTTATTTTGAACTCCAGACTTATGTTATACTACAAAAGTTGTCAAACCCATTTGGCGCATTGGGCGTTCAGTTTGTGCTGCCTGTTTATATGCCTTAGTGGTTGATGATCAGAATTAAGCACAAAGGACTGATAATGACGTCAATGTCTGAGAGCTTGGACAATAGCATAGAACTCAACGTCGTATGTGGAGTATTTCTTTTGAGCCCCGCCCAGCTTTTCACTGTAGAATGCTACCGGCCTTAGTTCTTGACTGAGCACTGCTCCCACACTAGTGTGAGAGGCATCACAATCTATCACGAACTGCTTGTTGAAGTCTGGAATGGCTAAGACGGGAGCTTCAGTCAGCTTTTGCTTGATCATCTTGAAGCTCTCCTTTGCAGCTGGTATCCACTGGAACTCTCCCTTTTTTCAAACAATCAGTAAAAGGGGCCATGATAATGCAGAAGTTCTTGACGAATCGTCTGTAGAAAGAAGCCAGTCCATGGAAGCCACACGCCTCATGTATATTCTTTGGTGTTGGCCAATTGCACACTGCTCCCACCTTTTCTTCATCTACCTTGATGCCACCTGCACTTACAACATATCCTAAGAAAATAACTTCATTAGTCATAAAAGTACATTTCTTTGGATTTGAGTACAATTGTTCCCTTTTCAAGGTTTCAAAAATTTGGCGGAGGTGATCAATGTGTTGTTGCTCATTCTGACTGTAGATAAGGATGTCGTCAAAATAGACCACGACAAACTTACCAATGAAAGTTTGAGTACCTGGTTCATTACTCGCATAAAAGTACTCGGAGCATTTGAAAGTCCAAACAGCATAATGAGCTATTCAAATAAACCCTCTCGAGTTTTGAATGTAGCTTTTCATTCATCACCTGGTCTGATTCGAATTTGATGGTATCCACTTTTCAAATCAACCTTGGAGAATATTGTTGCCCCTACTAACATATCCAGCATATCATCAAGTCTCGAGATCGGAAAACAATAACAGATGGTGATCTTGTTGATAGCCCTACTGTCAACACACATCCGCCAGCTGCCATCTTTTTTAGGAGTCAAGAGTGCTAGTACAGAACAAGAGCTCATGCTTTCTTGGATGAATCCCCTGTCAATCAATTCTTGTACCTGTCTGTTTAACTCAATACTTTCTGTTGGACTCATTCTGTAGGTGGCTCTGTTTGGCAAAGTCGATCTGGGGATGAGATCAATGCAATGTTGTATATCTCTCATGGGTGGTAAACCCGCTGGTAGCTCTTCAAGGAACACTTCTGCAAACTCTTGCAAAACAGGCTGTAGAAGTGGAGGGATGGGTTGTTCAATGGATGTGGCCACTTCTTTAGCAACAAGTACAAATAATTCTCCGTTCTCTTGTTTGACGGACTGTGTTATCTCTGAACAAGTAATCAAGGTAACATTGGACTTTTTGGGCCGGACCTTTTCTAAGTCTCTCAAAGGACCCACGATGTGTTTAGTACCATCTTTGTAAAACTTGTAGAGATTTTTACGTCCATAATGACGGACATCTCTACCATACTGCCAGGGTCTGCCTAGTAAGTGACATGCATCCATAGGAAGTACATCGCACCATACATCGTCATAGTGATTACTCCCAATTTGGAAAGAGACCAAACATTTTTTGTCTACAACAAATTCACCTCCCTTCTTTAACCAAGAGATTTGGAAGGGTTTTGGATGCTTTTGTGTTTTTAGTTTCAACTTTTCAACAACTTCATGTGAAACCACATTACTGCAACTACCACTGTCAATTATCAAATGACATACCTTACCACCGATAGTGCAGCGCGTATGGAAAAGGTTGGTGCGAAGCCAATTGTCCGTGATCTCTTCTTTGGGTGTGAACAAAGAATGTTGGATCATAAGGTTATCTCCAGACTCACCATAATTAATCCTCATTTGGGATTGAATCTGGTGTCTCGGATTTTGTCTTTACAATTGGGTCTTCTTCTTGAGCCAAATTGACAGCTCCATTGGGACATTCTGAAGCGAAAAGTCCAATACCATTGCATTTGAAACATTTTATGGTACGATTGCCACTGGAGGTGCTAGGCTTAGAAGAAGAAGGTTGAGTCACAACCTTTGATGATGTACCTTTATGGGTACCTGAAATACCTCCTAGTCCAATTTTTTTCAAAATGTAATGCTTTTTTTAATGCATCAGACAAAACAAACAAATCAAATGCCATAACAACATCTCTGATGAAGGATCGAAGTCCTTCAGTGTATCACTGAACTAACTGGTCCTCGGACTCATGGAGATCGTTCCGTGATACCAGAAGGTTGAACTCTTCTGAGTATACGGCTACGGTCCGAATACCTTGTCTGAGATTTTGCATTCTTGAAAAGAGAGTCTTGGCATAATTGGTTGGGAGAAAAGTTTGGTTTAACAATTTTTTCATTTTGTGCCAATTTTGGATTTTTGGCTTATCCGCATTGCGTCGTTCAGCCTTGATTCGTTGCCACCATGACAAAGCTCTACCTTTCAGCTTTGATGATGCGAACATCAATGCTGATGAAGATGCGATCATCGCCATATCATTATATTTTTATGAAAAATTCCATCAGAAAACCAAAAGAAATGAGCTCTATCAGTTTTCCTAGAATCTGCTGAGCTAAAATTGCATATGGCAGTCAAAACCGATGGACAGTTTGGAGTTATAACTTTTTAGCCATTGTCAAGTAGGTTTTATTTTAAATAACGCATGTATTAATCTATATCAGTTTCGTTTTTGTGACTTTAAGCAGGTAGGACGTTACTTTTATTCACTGCTATAAAAGGGGGCTAGTTGTATCTGAATGGAGGACAGATTTCCAATACTAAAATTCGTGTCTTTCCTATGCATATGCGATTTGAAGTAATCGTAGAAGTCTCATGTATTGTTCTTTTACTCATCGTGTTTTGATTTACAGTCTTCAGATCCATGCGGAAGCAACCAGGAGTCGTTGCTAGTCTTGTGTTCCAGCCAAAAGTGCTGAGAGACAGATTCGTTTTGCTTGGAGGTTTCTGTTGCAACAAACAACGATTTTGCTGTGATTGTAGTCTTGGTTTGGTGTCAATAGCAGCCTGCATCTCTGCTTGGAACAAGCGCGAAGACATGAATATCTGAAACCCAGTTCCGTTCTTGCTGCAAGTAGTTTCTCTGCAATCAGCCAGCTGTAACTAAACCAGATCTCAAGCTAGATCTGAACCACTGCCCTTCCGCTAGGTACGACAGGTTTCAATAGTTGTTTAAACTAGAAACTGTTATGATGTTTTTTGTTCCTATGGATGACCGAAGCTGGGCATCCTTTCCTTGAAGAAGAAGTGTCATGTTTGGAACTAGGACATAACAATGGAGTGTAAACACTTGTAACCTACTTGCCAGTCCAGTTGACATCTGGCATAACATGGTTTTACAAGCAGACACCTGTAACACTGATATGTGGGTATTATGAAAAGCCAATTTTGTTTTTAGACTCATTCCAAAACCAAACTCTACAGTGGCAGAACTGAACACAATTTGTGAACAAATTGGTTTTCTTAATCGGGTATTTCAGTTCAATGTTCTAATATCATCATTAGTTCTGTGGACTTTTAACTTGGTTCACAGTTGTAAATCTATAAGTCTACATCAGAGTGGTATCAGAGACGGATTCTCTGATGTAGACTTATAGATTTAAAACTGTGAACCAAGATAAAGTCCACAGAATTGATGATGTTGTCAGAACATGGAACTGAAATACCCGATTAAGAAGACCAATTTGTTCATAAATTGTGTTCGGTTCTGCCACTGTAGAATTTGGTTTTGGAATGAGTCTCAAAAAAACTAGCTTTTCATAATACCCACATATTAGTGCTACAGGTGTCTGCTTGTAAAACCATGTTATGCCAGATGTCAACTGGACTGGCAAGTAGGTTACAAGTGTTCACACTCCACTGTTATGTCTTAGTTCCAAACATGGAAGCTTCTTATTCAAGTAAAGGATGCCCACCTTCGGTCATCCATAGGAACAAAAACCATCATAACAGGTTCCTGGTTTAAACAACTTTTGAAACCTGTCGTACCTGGCGGAAGGGCAGTGGTTCAGATCTAGCTTGAGATCTGGTTTAGTTACAGCCGGCTGATTGCAGAGAAACTGCTTACAGCAAGAACGAAACTGGGTTTCAGATATTCATGTCTTTGCGCTTGTTCCAAGCAGATATGCAGGCTGCTATTGACGCCAAACCGAGACTACAATCACAGCAAAATCGTTGTTTGTTGCAGCAGAAACCTCCAAGCAAAACGAAATTGGTCTCTCAGCACTTTTGGCTGGAACACAAGACTAGCAACGACTCCTGGTTGCTTCCGCATGGATCTGAAGACTGTAAATCAAAACACGATGGGTAGAAGAAAAATACACAAGACTTCTACGCTTACTTCCAATCGCATATGCATAGGAAAGACACGAATTTTATTACTAGAAATCTGTCCTCCATTCAGATACAGCTAGCCCCCTTTTATAGCAGTGAATAAAAGTAACGTCCTACCTGCTTAAAGTCACAAAAACGAAACTGATGTAGATTAATACATGCGTTATTTAAAATAAAACCTACATGATGACGGCTAAAAAGTTATAACTCCAAACTGTCCTTGGTTTCGACTGCCACATGCAATTGTAGCTCAGCAGATTCTAGGAAAACTGATAGAGCTCATTTCCTTTGGTCTTCTAATGGAATTTTTCATAAAAATCCAATGATATGGCGACGATCACATCTTCATCACCATTGATGTCCACATCACATTCTAATCCCAAAATAAAGGCAGTCTGGAATATGATTCCAGCAGTTGTGTTATGGATGGTATGGAAAAAGGAATGCCAAGATATTTGAACTAAAGGAAACAGAGGAAAACAATCTTGTTCAAAAAGGTAAATGCAGGCTTTACACATGGCTACAGTACGGAGCAGAATTCAAAGGTTTCAGAGCGGTAGACTTCCTTATTTCATGGGAAGGATGTCTTAGTAAGGGGCCAAAGAAACACAAAGTCCAAACTCTATCGCATCCCCCTCAAGTAGATACCTTTAAATTTAATGTTGATGGGGTGACTAGAGGAAAACCAGGCCCGACCGGTATAGGGGGTGTGTTGCGTGATTGGAACGGTAGGACAGAGATTCTAATGAGGCAAAATTCATCAGTATTAGGAAAGAGCTGACCATTTGGTCTTCAATAGGGAGGGGCAAATTGATCATTGAAGGGGACTCTACAAATGCAATAAAGTGGCCGACATGGTTAAAAAGACCCTCTTGGAAATTGATCACAATAGTAAGAGAAATTAGAGCGTTATGTTCAGGAAGGGAGATCTCTTTCAAGGCGGCCAGGAGATACGAATGGGGCCGCTGACTTCTTCGCCAAAAATGAGGTGGATTCTATCATTACCGACGTGTTTTATCTATAAATATCTTTTGGGAGATGGAATTTCGCTTCTGTTGGATGCCATTATTTGTACTTTTGCACTTTGTTCTTTTCTTCTTGGCTATGTTGGGGTTTACATCTCTTAGAGCCATTGATACCATGCTTTGTATCTTTTTATCATTAATAACATTTTACTATCTGTTACTGCTAAAAAAATGCCTTTAATCCATATGCAATGGTGGGTTCCGACATGTATTTTGACTATATGGAAAAGACGTGAGTGGGACCAAAATGCGATACTGGGTATCACTTACTCATAAGGGATGATAATAAATCGGTTCTGAATACCAACTATAAGTGTGGAAGGTACACGGGAGTTGAGGCCTAGTCGTCTAACCAATTATCGAACCAAGTCATGGGCATGACGTGATTAAAGTGTAATATATGTTGGTAGATGGTATTAGATACCTATCTCCAATCATTTGACAATCTTTGTGAACGTATGATATTGTATAGAACTATGTGAATATGTGAAATTGGTTAGAACTCTATGAACATGTCTTATTGTGAGTGTATGGAACCTTGTGAACCTGTGGTTATGCTAAGCTTGATGAATTGAGTTATATTGCGTTGAATTTCGTGAACATGGGATTATGTTAAATTAGGTGAATGGTTAAGCCTAATAAAGATGAAATTTACTTGTGAATCTGATATTAATGAAATGATATGTGAATATGAGATAAACTATGTGACAATGATTGACTAGGTGAATATGTTGTTAGACTATGTGAGTATGCGTTGATGATATTACCATGCAAATGTGATATTAACTATGTGAGCATGTGTTGATGATAGTAACCATGTGAATATGCTTTTACGTTATAATTATGCCTTATTGAAGTTGACTAAGTGTAGTTGCATCTCGTGTGAGTGAGTTATGAACTATGCGAAGCACAAGCTGGCAGTTCGCGACGTTGATTCCGCATTGACCAAGAGTGTAGATTGGGTGTGAGTGAAGCACTGGGCCGTAGACTCGCGATGATTATTCCACGAATGTTCGCAATGTAGACTACCCACAATAGGTGCTGGGCCATGTGTTGTAATTACGGGATGACCTGCATTGCACATCGCAATAGGCTCTGGCCCCATATATTAAACATGTGATGACCTGCGTTGCGGAGAAATCGAGGTGGCATAGGAACAAGTGTCAGAACATGGGTTGACTAGCATCTCGATTTGTGTGAGTTGAGTTGCATGTTTGGTCACTATTGAGTGAGTAACTATGATATGCATGTGTTCATTAATAACATGAGTTAGGTTATTAAGCATGCTTGATTGATAACATGTAATATGTATATTGTTGATTCTCTTCACTGGGTTGATTAGCTTAGTTCCTAATGATTTCAGAAACCCTGCTTGAGGACGTAGTGGACGACACCCCGCTCTTGACTTCGGGTCACGGGACCCCCTTTGTTTACCGTTGGACGGGAATTTTTAATATTTAGTAGAGAAACTCTATAGAGAATTGTAATAAGGCTTTTCACTCCAGATTGCAAACATGTATTATGAAACCTCTATGTTTTCGATGTGCTAGACTGTGTAGTGGATGTCTATGTGTAAATCTAGGTGAGTGCGTGGGAATCGTTACTAGTGACATGAATCATGAATGAGATAAGAAAAAAAAAACCACGCACGTCCCGAGGATGTGTTAGCGGGGAGGGGAGTAACACTCCATGTCAGGTAGGTTCCTGCACCACTGCCCACCAGTGGTGGCCAGCCACATCTCGTGTTTCTTGTTGTTTTCAGTGTTTCAGCCATACCTCCATTGTTGCAACTCAAAATGTGATGCCATTGCTAAGCCATTTTGCCACATTTTTCTAAGTTAACACGAAAGAATTTTAATTCAACTTCAAACCATCCAAGGATAACTACGGGTCATGTTAAACAGGTAACTTGCCCTAATTCCTATCATGACTAGTTCTCCACTAGATTGAACATGGATGTTTCACCAGATTTATACCCAATGCTATGGTACTGACACAATGCAACATTTGCAGTGCATAAAAAGTCCAATAAATTCCTTTATTTTCAATTGTTTGCTTTTTGGTTGAGTGAGAACTTATGATGGAGTACTTAGGTAATTTTAGTTGATTTATTGTTTTAGTGAACAATATTATAACATCTTGCCATGTTTTAGTGGTTTGTTGATTGTTTAGATTAGTTTTTCTGTCCAAAAGATATAATAATATAATAAACAACCACGAGATTGTAAGTTTTTATCCATACAAGAAAATAGATTGTTTATTGAATTTGGTGTTTTCTCCATTGAAGATTACATATGATACGACAACTTATGTGGTGACCCTATCAAGAGGGGTTGCAATGTTGTGGCCTATCCACCACATGAATTTTCCAAGTAAATACTCTGTCATCTATTGCCATTTGGCAGTTAATTGGGGATAAGAGTCAACGACACAGCTTTCTTGGGTTTATATTGTGATAATTTGGATTGCTGTCAAGGTATGGAAGACCGAAGGACAATGGTTCTAGTGGCCAAATCAATCTACAAGAAGAATATTTAATACGTGATAGATAGGCAGGTTCAAGTTCTTACCCTAACCACTGCTGGGATTAAAAAGTGGGTCAAGTTTTCTTGATGAAAATGGGCAACATTAGTCAAAACATGATTTAATTACCCCTTCTAAGACTTGATGGAGAGATCCCTTGCAATTTTAATCCAATCAACAACATGCTTAGACAGATGAGACAATTAGCGTATAAATTTAAGAAACAAGATTGGAACTTCCTAGATACTCCAAAACTCAAGGAGATTAGGAGGTCCAAATGATTTTAACATGTGATGGGACATGAAGGTTACATTATTCCATGAGAAAGATGAGTGGTTGATGGAGACAATGAAAGGTATCAAAGCGATAGACAAAAAGATATTGGCAATAAAAGTGAAATTTAAAAACTTGATTTATTTATAGCTAGAAAAGAAAATACTGAAAGCAAGAACTTGAAAATTAGAAGAAATTAAATGAATTTAACATAAACATGATGTGATTGAAGCTATCTGTTAGCTTGTTCAATATCAAGTCTATAGTAAATCCACTGATCTCCACAAATTTCTACTAAATTTGTTAAATATGCCAATAAGACTACATGCAAGTATTCTGTGCGTACGTGACAATTACTTCTTTCTCTAGAGAACCGAGGATTTGTGATAAAAAATGCATGGTTTATCTTGTAGGCATGCTGTCATAAACACAATAACATTTTTTAGACAGGTGATGTGACAGTTTTCCTCTACCTGCAACTTCCGGCCAGTTCCCAATTTATGAAGGGTTGAGTTACAAACAGCCCACGATCTTCGAGCAGTTAATTGCCCTTCATGCTTGTTAGGATATTTCAAGAAGAGATGGCAGCTCACAGCATATTTCAACACTGAGTCTCCCAACAGTTCCAAACGCTCCAAAGAGAAGTCTTCACTACATCTTAGTGTTGTAATTGCTTCCAGAATCTAAAAAAAATACCCATAAGAAAAAGATATGAACAACAATTAATAGAAAACAACCATCCATAAAAACCAAGTACTTTTAGAAAAGAAAATGACAAACCAGAGTACTTGAAATACGAGAACTGCTATGCTTGAAAGCAATTTCGCCTCTAAGCTGGCTTGCCAAAATTAGTGATTCCAATCGATACATCAATGAAGGTAGCAAGTAAAACGATTTCAGAACATTTATTGGTACATCAATGCCGACTAAAAGTTCTGGTGGCATGTGGACATGAAATCGTGGTTTTTGTATTGGTTTTTTGTGGCTAATTTCATTCATTCTTCCAGCCTTGGCATCAGATGCTGCGAATTCACAAACAAAAGAAAATCGAAATGAGTCATCCTATAGCTTCATCAAAGTAAAATCATTAGTTGCAAACTGACATTCATGACAACAGGCAAATGCTGGAGGCCGCATTTAAATATCAATGATGCTGCATGCCAAGCTACAATGTGATTTTTCGACTCAGGTTTTTTAGACCGAATCAAGGATTTCAATGAAGAAACCCAAAAATCCACTCTCAAATCTCTCGATCACTCAAGAAAAATGAAAGGGGCTAATTTCAGCGGGATAATTTGGTGGAATCAAACTCATCGAAGAAACTAGGTGTTCTCGAAATTAACTCGAACGAGGAATTGGGAGTTTGAATTGCATGAACTCTAATCCGGCTCTAATTCAAATTAAATATCAAAGAACCTTCTGAAGACTAAGCTCACCTGTGGAATTTAATGCAACACAATAATAAACTAGAATCAACAGGAATAAAACTCACCACACATGGGAGAAAGCTCAAAGCTTTTGGATAAATTCTCAAAATATTCGAAGTCTCCCTTTACAATACCTGGCCACATCTATGTAAAGGCCTTGTTATGAAATAAAAATAAAACTAAAGAAATAAAAATAACTTTTTCTAAAATACCCACTGCATCTCCATCTTATTTCATTTGTTGGCTTCATCCAAATCAAGCTCAATACTTTCTTATCTTTTCTTTTTTTATAAATGCTTGCCTGCATTTTTAGATTTTCATTCCTTTTACCTCTTTATTCTTCCCCATCTCTTTACTGTAAAACACGACAGCAACTTCTTCTTTAATTGATGGTCTGAATGGGTATTTTGGCTGGCCTCTTTCTCATTTTTTAGATTTCTTTACCCTTTCGATTTCAACCGGGATTTCCTCTCTGGCTGAAATCTCTGCTCGAAATTCTCCGTGCTCTCCATTTTGGTTTCATGAGTGTGAATGGTCAAACATTTACCATGTGGGATCCACGAGATGGTGATGAGATTGCTGATGTCATTCTGAGTGGGGCCTCTCTTCCCACCATCGGTTCGATCATGGTTTGAATGGTCAATTCCTCAATTTTGACGAATCGGGACTCAATTTTGCCTGCATCATATTAGATTTGGAGATCAAGTACAATTACACTTGAATCCATTGGATTTGACATTTGGACTACTAGTTGCGTTGTGGGACCCATAGTTGACCATATGGGACCGACAGATGCATAAGTGTTAACCAGAATCATCTTATTCTAGAAAGTCACCTTTGTCTACATTGCTAACCGTAGAATTGATTGTAATTGATGTAATCCAATATTCTTTTATTTTCCTTTTATTTTTAGCCACCTTGATTGACTCCTTGTTTTCTATTTAACTCATGTAACCTCTTACATTTGACAAGACGATACAATCAAAGAGAACAATCATTCTCCATTTCATCTATTCTCCTTCTTATTTTCTTATTTCCGTATTATTATTCTACATGGTATCAACCGGAACGAAATTCTGGACGCTTTAGGAGACTTTCTTCTTTTGTTTTACTCTTCCTCGTCAGAGTTCCTATTCTTCCTCGGTCTCTAGCCTCTTCTATGAGGACAACTGTAGTGAATTCTCCCTCCTTTCCTTCTTCTTTTGCAGATCTGGACCTTTCTCAGTTTTCCTGCAGATCTGCATTCTCTTCTTTCTCTGCAGCTCTGCGTTCCCGGCCTTCAATCCGTTGACCAGATAAGCCTATGCTGGCGGGACACCACCATACCCCTTCCGTTTTTTGGTGACCCATCCATCTATACCATTGGATCTTGATCTAATCTGTGTGGGCGCTCAGATCTGGGTTTTTTTTGGGTTGCTGCCTAGGACTGTTGCCGCCTTGGATTGTGCTAGTTTTTGGTCCAGATCTGAAGTCTTTGATCACTTTCGTGTTTTTTATAATTGGGTTACTACTCAATTTGATTGTCACCCTAAAATCTTGCGAAGTGATAATGGGGGAGAATATATGTCTCGCTCATTTTTGCATTATCTTCACGAACATGGAATTGAATCTCAAACTTCTTGCCCCCATACCGTCATCTTCTGAGGTAGCCCGATCCTTGTTGTTTGCAATGAACCTCCCTCAGTCATATTGGCCTGAATCTGTTCTTACTGCTTGTTATTTAATAAATTGCATGCCCACTAAAGTATTAAATAACAAAGCACTATTGCTAGCTGCCTTTTCGGAATCAGTAGGGTCAATGGAGTCAAATGAGGCCGAACTGCGAGCAATTAGAAAAGCACTTCAGATTTGGTCTAGGTTTAGAGGTGGTACTCTCATTATCGAAGGTGACTCAACTAATGCCATTGCCTGGGCTAGTAATAGGAAATTCCCCCCATGGAGGCTGGTTAGTATTGCTAAGGACATCTGGAGTTTATGCAGTAGGGGTAACATCTCTTTCACTTATGCGCCTCATTCAGTAAATTGTGCTGCAGACTTTTCGGCGAAAGCTGGTGTTCAGCTTCTAACACCGGTGTTGGTTTTTTTCCCTACGGCCAACCTTGGGAGCTAGGGGGATTGGACCTTCAGTGATATTCATTTGGGGTGGATTTTGATGTATCATTGATCTTCTGTTTATTTTTGTCATTTTTTTGTTTTGGCTTTCTTCATATCTTGTTCTTATTCTTCACTTTGACTATATATCTCCAATACTTAATCCTGCTTATGTACTCCTTCCTTATTTTAATGAAATTTAATAGTTGATGCTTCAAAAAAAAGATATTGATGCAGAACCAGCCCGCAACAAGGCAAGAAGAAGAAGAAGATATGACTGTAGCTAGACAGGAGAAGAAGAAAGGAAGAAGATAGGAAAAGGCTATGCCTTCAATAAATTTTATTCAAATATATCCATCGTGTGTTTCTTTCTCAACCCATTACATGGGTTTATATAAAAAAAACGAAAGAAGGAAATCTAGGCCTAAATCTACACGGGATCATAATCCCACACACTAGAAAACTTCCTGATTTATTCTAAAACGAACATAACTTCTTCTAATCTTATCTTAGAAGGAAAGCCACCAACTTGGTTTTCTTACAAGGACTCCGAAAATAGTAAATGCTCCATGTAAGTTGTGCGTGTCCTACATCAGATATTCTTTCTACCTATCGAACTGTTTCTATACTTCCATTGCGTGTTTTTGGATGTACATGTTTTGTTCATGATTTTTCTGCTACTAATAAGCTTTCAAAAAAATTTGTGAAATGTGCTTTCTTGGGCTACTCTTCCACTCAAAAGGGCTATAAATGTTTTAAACCGACATCTGGCAAAAGATATATTTCTATGGATGTTACATTCTTTGAAAATACTCCCTATTTTCAACCATCCAATCACAAGTCGTCTTCTTCTACTCATGTTCTTCATATTCTTACAAATGTCCTTCCTATTCTTACAGATAGAGTTGACACTTCTACTAATAAATCTATCTGTAACGGCCCGACCCGTAAACAGGGCTTAGGGTCCAACTCAGTGTGAAATTGTCCGCTCTGGGCCCAAAAAGAGCCCTCGCGGTTTTGCTTTGGGCCTAGCCCACACTGTAGGCCCAAAACGCGTCACACCTGAGTGAAGGGGGATACCACTCATAAACCCCATCAGGAAGTTCCTCACTTCCGATGTGGGACTCTGCAAAGCTCCCACACGCCCAACCACTACTGGCTGTCGGATCCTACCGGCCCACACTGCTAGTCCGACCGACAGGGCCCAGTTTCACTTGGATCAGCCCCTCTAGGGCCTGGCCTCCGGCTCATGGATCAGGATATCACAATCCACCCCCCTAAAAGCCCAAAGCCGCCCTCGGCTTGACCCAAAGAACCTAGTGGAAGGCAGTAAGCCCACACAGTCCGAGTGTAGAATACCATTTGCAACGGCTCAACCCGTGAACAGGGCTTAGGGACCAACTCAGTGTGAAATTGTCCGCTCTGGGCCCAAAAAGAGCCCTCACGGTTTTGCCTTGGGCTTGGCCCACATAGTAGGCCCAAAACGCGTCACACTTATAAACCCCATCAGGAAGTTCCTCACTTCCGATGTGGGACTCTGCAAAGCTCCCACACACCCAACCACTGTTGGCTGTTGGATCCGACCGGCCCACACTGCTGGTCTGACCGACAGGGTCCAATTTCACTTGGATCAGCCCCTCTAGAGCCTGGCCTCTGGCTCATGGGTCAGGATATCATACTACCTCTAAGCCTCTCATCGTTTATCAAAGGAAGAAAGACAGGTCTCCTGCTTCACCTACTATCACCCAATCATCCTTGGACGGTCCTCATTTGCAGATTTTGATCTTCCCGTTGCTTTGAGGAAAGCTAAACGTGCATGTACTGAACATCCACTAAATCATTTTGTTTCATATCATGTTGTTTCTCCTTCATATCGCAGCTTCCTCTCCAAACTAGATACATTTCCATTCCTAAGAGGAATGATTGTGCTCTTCGAGATCCTTCTTGGAAGGCTGCTATGGAAGAAGAGTTGGTAGCGCTTGAAAAAAAATCACACTTGGGAGATGGTATCTCTGCCACAACGGATGGTAGGGTGTAAGTGGGTCTTTGCTATTAAACACAATTCAGATGGATCCATTGCTTGATATAAACTCGTCTAGTGGCTAAAGGCTTCATTCTCCCCCTACTTTGACAACCATACAAGAGAACTTACTATTCTCCATGAAAAACTCCCATGTTCTCCTCATCCAAACATAGCATCGGACTACTGTATATAAGTAGAGTGATCCATTGGGCAATTTATTGTTGCACCATTATCATATTGCTATACCTAGTAGACACCCATGCACCAAAAGGGTTAAACATAAATGAGGATCATTATTTTACTGATTTTTTCTTTTTTGTTTTTTGGTTATTTCAAGTTATGTGGAAGTAGTAATAATTTTACTTGTTTTTACGGCTCAAATCACTATTAAAAAACTCAGACTCAACTTGAAATCTTATCGAGTCGAGAAACTCAGCCAAGTTTTTGGAAAAAATCCAGAAAAAGAAAACTCATATACTCGCTCAACTCAAAATATAGTCAAGTCAAGTTGGCGCGATCTGACTCGGACAAGTCCTTTGAGTTTTTAAACTATGGTTCCACATGGATCATCGATCATCTATGTTTATCATTTAGTTTGGATTTCGACGTGTGTGGAGCCTCAATGTCAACATTTATATAAACACAAAATAGAGCAGGTTGACTTATGGAACTTTTGAATTGCTTGGGCAACTACATCTTGCAATAATGTAGATCATACATGTATGGATACACCTTATGACCTGGGTTTTAGAAAACAAAGGTAAAACCCTGTTTTGGCTTAATATGACCTTCTATTCCTTTTGGATGAGCTTGTATTTTTACAAACCCATGTTTCACAATGTTCTCTTTGAGAAGTAGGCTCCTTGTGCTGGTCTAGACAATCCCAACGTGATCTTGTTTTCATAAATAAAATATTTCCTGCAATATTAGGTACCACCAACCTTGTGCACATATTCTCAGAAATGATGTGCCCTACTTTCCAACTTCATGAATCCATTCAAACTTAAGGTACTAAATAGACCTTATATTGGCATTTGTCACTTCAGCAATTCCTATTTAACATATAGGAGTAGAAAAGAAGAGTGGTTCAGACAAAGTTCTAATTCTTTGTTATAATGGCTTGAACTCCCTTCTTCGTGTTGTGTGCAAGGAAAGACTTGAATATTCCCTCTTTAATTTGAAGTGCAAGTATCTACTCCATTTTCTAGTATTCAGACGCCTAATCTTTAGTGCATCATGATTATTTCCTAATTAATATAAAGGTATGGCATTGGTACTTGAGATGAATTAGACCAATTTCAGAAGAGAATGAGGCATTCCTTGCTAAATGGCCATGGAGCTTGAGAAAGCCGAAAAGCTCCACCTCAGAAGTACCTTCTCATTTATAAGTACAGAATCGATAATCTAGGCTAAGAGCTGAATTTAAACCTCACAATCTTTCAGGA
The DNA here is from genome assembly GCA_013350335.1 of Chimonanthus salicifolius. NCBI lineage: Eukaryota > Viridiplantae > Streptophyta > Magnoliopsida > Laurales > Calycanthaceae > Chimonanthus > Chimonanthus salicifolius. The sequence goes on along the minus strand of CM023537.1, from coordinate 19,585,972 downwards.
ATGTGGACAACAATCTATGCTGGTGTAGATAAACTCAAGTACCACATTCATTCCATATTGGTGACAATTCTAGGGTCATGTTCGAAGGAATTCTAGTGCGGCAACTCCTATCTTGCCATTCAACTCCCATCCTTTGTTTGGATTGTTTCCATTCCAAATGCAATATTTTGTTTCTTTTCAAACAATAACAAAATAAAATTTTATTAAAAAGAAAAAAGATACAGTAGGAGAGGCTAGTATAAGACGGAGTAGGACCAGCCAAACTACTAAAAATCAACAAACCAACATAACTCTCAATCAGCATAATACAACCACCAAATAATCAAACACAAACAACCACAAAAAATCCACATTTGCTTCCACTCTCTCTACTCCCACTTTGGCCAAGAAATCTGACAACATTAGTCGTGTGTCTAACATAGGTAAAGCACACCTTCTCCCAATGCGTAGTCTCCAAATCTCCTTGACCACAACAGCTAATCTCCACAGAGTTTCTTCTTACTGCTCCCCCATTTGATAGCATTTGCCTAGTCTCCTTCTAGCAATAGATTACCCTAACTGTGCCTAGACCATAATTCCCAACAATTTTGTTATTAGAATTTGATTCCTACCAGTTCTGGAAATAATAATAATCTGTGCTCTACCATCAATGAATTCAATTATTGTCCTCCCCCCCCTCCCCCCCCCCCCCCCCCCCACACCACAAAAAAGAAAAAAAAAACTTTCTATACAATGCCCCTTTGACACCCTTAGAATTTGGGTTTGGCATTAGCAATTTTATTTGACATTTTTTTCTCCCTATGGGTCAGCTCCTTATCTGACGCTCATAGGATTTGAACCCACAACCTTGAGGTTGCAACAATGACCACATACTAATTGTGTCAACAACCCTCTTGTAATGATGGGCCTCATCTATGATCAATCCAAGTCCTCCACACACCCATCCTGTGAGCTTTCATATGCCCAATTAGCCACACCCATCCAATAAATATCAGTGTTGAATTAAAAAATCAATATTGGTCGTTAACTAGGGACCACAAGAACAAGAGGTAGAGTGACCAAATCAATGTGATGTTTGGCCTGCTAAAATCATCAAATGATACTAGACATATTGAATCTTACCCATGACTTAAATCCATAATAAATGGGCTTCACAGAAGGGGCACATCCAGTCATTAGTAGCACTCAGTGATAACATAAGACCACTTTGAGGATATAATGGTGAATGGCTTCTGATGCGGTGCATGCATACATACACAAGGCAAAAAATCGGCAGTTTCTTCTTCTTTTTTTAATTTTAGTAGTTTCTTATTGTTAGGACTCTAATTAGAGGTTTCCAATTTTAGGAGTTGATATTTACTTGCTTTGAGATTCTTATAAATACTCAATGTAATCCCGTTTTTTAGAAGATACGATAGAATGAAATAAGATTTGAAGTTTTCGCAAGCATTGTGCGACGAAAATACCTTGGAGCAAATCCTTGGAAACTCTGGTGAGATATTGGAGTGGCGTGAGGCCACATCTTCTACAGGTACCATATTCCATCTTCTTCTTCTTTTCTCTCTTCATAATGTTTTCGTCCCATCCCATACAGCCACCTGCTGTTTCCATACAGTCCCTACTACTTCCAAATCTGCTGCCACAGCCCTTCTTCGGGATTCCGTGTCTTCCGCCACCACCTATTACCATCCTCTAGACTTCGCCTCTTCCTCTAAACCACTGCAACACCATCGCCAGGCCTTCTCACTTTGTTACAGCCACATGGAAACCCTCTGTTAGCCTTAACCCATCATCGTTATTCTCACATCCTACCCCTTGTTGTCGCCGCTTCCTTCCAAGCCCCCTCCCTGCTTCGTTGTATCCCATATCCCATCCTTGTGCCTTCTGCGACCCCCACGAACCATTTGTTGCTTGCCGCAAGTTTCACATGCCTTCGTTTCCTATGGAGTTATTTCCGTGACTCCACTTTCCCCTTTTTGTTGTGGCCGTGACCCACTGAGCCCCTTATCTTATTATTTAAAACCCATAATGCCATTCCATTTAAAATTAGATAACCCTTCCATCCCTTTTACTTAATTCTTCATGTATTTATTTACATCAGATTTTGGGGATGTTTTTGCATGATAATTTGTGATAAATCTTATATTAATTAATTGCATATATTAATTGATATTTAATTTCAGCCCATTTTAGCTTTATGGTGCATTATTTTCATCCCTTTTAATTTTTAGGGAACCAAATTAGGCATTTAGGGTTTTACCCTATCAGTTGTCCTGCATCAGCTTCACTCTATATTTACATATCTATCCATGAACACATATCTATCCATGAAAACTCTTGTCCAAATACATATTCTACTATTGTTGAAATAGTTGAGGGGGGAAGAACCTAGATAAGAGATCTCCCATCTCTTGAGGCTAAGTAGTCTATTGGGACCCTCCACTAATCTCTATAACCCTCTTTGTTCTAGCAAAAACCATTCTCTTCCTTCCGATGAAAACCGAACATTAATATTTTGGTGAGTATATTTTCTCCCAATTTCTTTAATTCAATATCTCCAACTTCAGAATCTCCTAGAGGCCACACTATCAAGGGAATTAGAATATCAAACATCTAGAAATTAACAAATATAGAGGCTGATATTTTGACTGAGGAAGCCTCAAACATTCAAGTGATAATTACAGTGGGAGGCATTATGCAAATGAATACTTGATTTACAGGGAATTCTCTTGGGGTATGGGGAGTTTTTAAGGATGTAAAGAAGATAGAGAGAGGGAACGGCTGGGTGGGTTAAGGTGGGGCATGTTGTGGGACCCACACGTCACACGTCTAGTGATGTGGGCCCCAGTTAATGTCTAGATTCAATGTATATTGAAGGTCAACACAATAGATTGTAATTAGGATACACTTATTGTATTTTCTTTTTTGTTCCCTAAATTGTCTCTATATTTTCTATTTAAACATTGTATCCTCTAAGAGGAAAATAATCATCAATACATCGATAGAGATAATTTTCTCTCATTCTACATTCTTTCTCTGTTCTTTTCCTTATTTTTCATTCTCCTTTTCTATAGGGCATGCCTTCTTTGTCGGGCATTTATCTATCTAGGATATGCTTAGAACAATGTATTCCTAGGTATATCTACTGATCAAGTAAATATAACTTATGCACCTTCTTTTTAGTATTGTCTCCTTTTTATGTCAAATGCTTATATTGAACAACAACAACAATAATAATAATAATAACAAACATGGACTATTTAAGCATGAGCAAACATACAAAAGTAGTCTATCTACTGGCAAATCAAGAAACTAAAATGAAGTATGCATTAAAGGATATATCATGTCCTAAAAACCCTAAACTGAAGAAGCAAGGACAATGCTAAGATGTTTCACAATAAGCATTATAGTTTATACACAAGCATATCAGCAAACCTTCAGATTTAGAATTTGAAGAAAGTAGGTTGTGTGCATTGTGACTTTGCTTTAACAACAACAATGGCTGTCCAGGGTGCTTCAGCATGATCCCATACCTGGAGTAATATCAGCATAACAAAATGAAACCATTGATGATGAAATGGATACATCTAAAAACATGAAACGACACATGAAGCAGTAAATAACCTACTTCTTATTGAAATAGTCTTTGAAGGATGTATAAGCAGATATTTCCTTATCTGAATCTACATCAAATGGACTGTCAGCTGATGAGTCCATTACGACATCCAAAACAGAATATAGTCTCCCTGTATGAATGGCCATAACAACCATGTCCTTGACATTCTGAATATGAATAGAATTATTAGCGAAGTGGATAATTTCCGACCCATTGCATTCAGTCTTGAATGAATTTTCACCGCTAAATAATGGGCATCTCATTTGGCCATGGGAACAAGAATCAGTACCAAGTTGAGAATAGTTTTTCATAAAATCCACAACAGAAGCACATGACTTGATTCCCCTCCAATCGATGTTTAAAGTTTCATGACTTGAAACAGTTGATGAATCAAGGGGTAAAAGCAGGTACATCTTCAAATTGCTCCACAATGATTGGTTATCTGTCTGAAGCAAAAACTTTCTCTGTACTCCAGATGATCTAGATCCAGTAAACAATTTCCCAAATAATGCATTTAAGAAGAATTCTTGGAACAGTTTTGCATTTTGCACCTGGTAAGAGATAGAGAAGTCATCAAGAATATATTTTGCAAACACAAAATGAAAGAGAACTACAAAACAACATCCTAAACTCACTAAATTTGCAGAAAGAATACCTGGTCTGAATCCAAATGGATTTGTCCAGATGGAGAAACAGAAGATTTGACCATCTTGCCAACCAAGTAAAGATCTACTTCTGCACCAGCCACATCATCATCCAATGCTGCATCAACTAAGAGGACAAATCCAGAGTAATGCACGCCCGCAAGATTGCAAACGAAATTCATTTTATATGCCATCAACGTGACACCATCAGATTTGTGTGCCCATGTTCCTGACAAAGCATGAATGATGGTTGTCCCATGAAGTTCTTTCCTTTTTGTTGTACCTTCAGACACCAAAAAAGGTCAGCATATCCTTCAATACAATGATACAAGAGAGGCAGAAATTAAGATCATAAATAGGTATACATAACCATCAATTCATCATCTATCAATGGCTATTAAATTGAACATCTGCATTAGAAATATACCAATGCACAAAAAAGGGGGAAGACAACAGAATCATTTAATGAAATTCCTTGAGATATAGACATGGACATGGACATTTTTAAAGATAAAAGAATATATCCTCATCGGAACCTAAAACTTCAATGATACAATGGCAACAACCATCCAACAACCAGCAAAAGGGAAAAATGACTTCCTAGGTCCCTTCACCAACTTATGGGGCTCTCTTAACAAAAGAAAAGCTAAAACATTACATTATTAAATTATTTCTCCCCCACCAACAGGGCTATCAGCAGATCAGGGTCCTGCCCAAGTCCGATCTGATAATTTGGTAATTGGATGAGTCAAATGGGTCAATGGACCTCAACTAGGTCATATTTTAGGCTCGGCAATCCTGACGAGATCAGACCATGAAACCATTAGCTTCATCATAAGACTTACCTACCCATGAATTGCATGCATTTTATATTCATACGTGTGTATGGGCACTTCACACCAAATTTGATTAGAAAGTTCTCAAAAATAAAAATAATCAATGACTCCATCCCACTCAGTTAACATTATTGGGACAAAAACGGGTCAGCCCAACCTGACCTGTTTATCTTTTTAAAAAAACTAGGCAATTATTTTTTAGGTCCACTCCGTTATAGGGCCAACCTGGCCCAATCCATTTACTTAGTGAATCCTGACCATGACCAAGGGGGGTCCAGCCTAAACGCAGCATGTTGACAGCCCTACCCACCAACCATGGTAAGTTGGTCTCCTTAAACCCCTAAACCCCCCACATACATAACTTTTATCAGTAGCATCTGTCAAAAAGTTCACAAAAAACAGTTACATAAATTAAAAAATACAAATATCACGTTACTGTACTTTCTAACAAGGCCACTAGTATCACCTGAATACAACCCATGGGACTCGAGAAACATTCAAATGAGCCCGGACAGTAATATAGGTCCAAACCCACCATCATAATCCAATCCTTTCTAACATCCATCAGCCATAAAGAGAGTATGATTGTCTCCTACCTGCACCTGAAGAAGATGATTTAGGCTTTTCAACAAGATCTTTTTCTGAAGGCCGTTCAATTGAAGGGAGAAGATGATCATCAAGTGCTCCCATTTGATGCAGTCTCTTACATGCACCAAGACAAACATGCTGCTTAGCTAACTGAGATTTTTTGCAAATTGGACCAACAATCCTTTGAAATGCCGCATTAGGAGGCAATGTTAATGTACACTCGTAAGAATCTCTATGTAAAGCCAACTGAAACTCTGGCTTTGGGGTGTAGTACCTAAGAAAAAACATTCAAAGGAATGAATGAACAGAAAAATGAATCTCCGAAATATTTTTCCACCAAAAAGTTTCAAAATCAAATTATAATAAGAAAGCAAAAGAAGAAGTAAGATACTTGAAGATTATGGCAGGGAAAACCAAAATGCATACCTGTCACCAGGGAGGTTTGCACAATACCTATAGATAAGACAAATACTAGAATCAAGAGTAACTTTTGCTCCAGTTGACTCAACAAAATAGGCATCATTATCCTCATACTGATAGAATTCAGAAATACCAGCCCCAGTATCTCGATTCAAGGCAGTATCTGTCATAGAATGTTCACTCCTGATAATATCAAACAACTGATCTCTTTGCTCAATGTTCCCCCTGCAGATATATTTATATTCAGAACTCATACTGCAATGGTCAACTCCAATACAACAAAGAGGCATTCTCAGTCCTCGCATAAATAAGCAATAATAGTTAGACAGTCCAAGACGTGTTCATATCACAGTTGTAAAGACTTCTCTAGAGAACAGCATAACCAGTCCATATTCCATTGCCTCACAGAGAAAAGGGTTAATTATCACCAATGTCTATCCACAGTTATTCTGAACATATCTATGTACTTAGATTCGTTAACAAAGGGTAGTCAAAGGGTCAATCTCAAGCTGATCAAGCAGGTTTTGAATCTGGATATGATTCTATCTAAATAGACCCATACCAAGTTCGTAAGGTTTTCACTGAAAACCCAGTTACCCAATTACTGAAGCTACCAAACTGAAAATGCAGAGAAACCTTTTTCTGAATCCATTGAATCATTGGACTAGATTTTAAGCCCAACAATCAAGTCAGATCCAATACCCAACTCCCCAGTGGTAAAAATGTAGCATAAACTTTATATGTTGGCTACTTAATAGGCTGACAGCTTATAGCCAAAACAGGGGTTCCAGCAGGACTTGCAGATCAACTTGAGAGATTGTGAACGAGGAAAAGAGCACTAGTGGGAGGGCTCAAGGTTCTAATTATTTTATTCAATGTAGGCTTGATGTTGATCTATTTTTGCTGTTTTGGAGGGTTTTGAGAGTGTTCCTTTCCCTTGATCAATAAGCAACTTTTCCCGAAAAAAAAAATGGTAAAGAAAAAAAAATGTAAACAGGATGCCAGACCAACATATGACAGGAAAAGGATGTTTCAAGTACACAAGAAGCTGAGTATATGATACAGCAAACTACTTTATAGGGTGCAAGTGTGCAACAAACTAAATGGAAGTCAAGAAAACCTTCCAACAAAAATGATTTGCAAGAAGAGAACAGTAGAAGAGGAATATTTGTGGGTATCCATACATACGGGAAAAGTTGCACGCACCAGATAACAGCTGGCAATGATCAGGTCAAGCTAGGGAGGCTGTTGATGTCAACAGCCATGCACTCAACCACAGCCAAAGCTGATAAACAAAGCTTTAATTTGATACCCATCAAACTGAACCGAATATGATTTCTTAAATCTCATTTTAGTAGCATTTTGAAGTAGTCAAAATTCATCATCTGAATAAATGAACAATCCATGTTGCACAGACACATCAAGATGTGTGACACACCCACTTGCAAATACTAGGACAGTAGGACCTATTATCCATGGACTCTTTTTGTTCTTTTTAACATCGTTTTTCAAGATAACTAAAATATTACAACACGTTGCCCCTCCTAAAACTTTAATTAAAATATCAATATGTTTATCACTAAATGTTTAGAGTATAACAAGTGCATTATTTTCTATGAGTGTTATTTTAAAGAGCATTTTGATGACAACAGAAAAAAAGATATTAGAAATTAAAAATCTAAAAATAGTATCCCAAAAAAATCAACAAATAAATCAAAGACATTTAAATAAATTTTATTACCATTTATCAAATAATTTAAGAAAAATAAAAAATTAGAGCTTCTTAATTTTAAAAGATATACAAAATTGAAAAAAAAATAAAATATATGCTTTTTAATTAAAACAAAAACGATTATAAAATTTAGAAGTATAACAACATTGTAAAAAAATTCTAGTGCGAAACTAAAGGGGCCGGCCCTGCAAAAAGTAGAGAGTTAAATTCTCGCGTGTGGACAGTCCTCACACGTACATTCCTCGTGTGTGAGGACTGTCTAATAAGTAAAACCCTAAGAAAGAAAATTGCGATGGAAATATAGAATAAAAAATAGAGTTTTAGCGGCGGAAACCAGAGCAATGGAGAAAAGGAAGGAAAAAAAACGAAGAAGAAAAGGAAGAAAAAGGAAGGAAAGGTAGAAGAAAGATGAAGAAAAAAAGAGGTATGCTTTTTAAAACTATTCACATCTTTCTCGCTTCGTTTCCTTCTTCCTTTCCTTCTTCCCCTAAATTGTACAAGACAACGATTCGTTTAGTTGAATCGCACGAATTGCGAGTCAATTCAAAAATCGTGCAATTTTTAGACTATATCAATTCAAGACACGGATTTGAATCGCTAGGCCCTCCAAGTCGAGTCGAATAACCTTGGAGCCAAGTATAGGAGAGGTATACATGGCTATCATATGGAATACAAAGATAATCAGGAAAAAACACTATGGCTACGTTTGGATGAGGGGTAAATTTTAGAGGGGTTACCCCGAGTAGGGGTCACCCTTAAGTAGGGGTGACCTTTGAACTATGAATTACCCTTATCTTGTTTAGTAATTGCAGTGGTAAAGTAAAACCTTACCCTAAGGGTAAAAAATCTTATTTGATAACTACATGCAAGGTAACCTGATATATTAATATTTTTTTATTTTTCTATAAAACATAATTATTAAATAATATTCATGAAGTAAATTCTAATAATATAACTTATAATAATATTATCTATTTTTTATAAATTATTTTTCATAATTACAATTTAAAATGAACACTTGCATTCTAACATTAAAAAAAATAAATAAAGAATTTTTTTGATATTATTATTTTAAATCCCAATAAATGAATAAAAAATATCAACATATCTCTTCATAAAAATTATAATTTTTATTTTTTATATTTTATGAATTTAATAAAAATATTAATTCATAAAATTGTTAATATGTCAGGTTACCCCTGCTTACCCCTACTCAAGGGTAACCCCGGCAAAACTTACCCCTCATCAAAATGCATCACGTTGAAAATATTGACAAATTTTTAAAATAAACATTCAACAATAGAACCAAACTCTTTCGGAGTTTCAAGACCCTTTCGAAATTTGGACAGAATCACTCCTTAAAAATAGGACATTTTGATAATTATGTTTCATAAAATTTTATTTTTATTTTTAATATTATATGAATTTAATAAAAATATTAATTCTTATAAAATTGTTATGTCAGATTACCCCTGCTTACAGTTACCGCTACTCAAGGGTAACCCCTGTAAATTTTACCCCTCATCCAAATGCATCATATTGAAAATGTTGATACATTTTTAAAATAAACTTCCAATATAATAAATTGCTAATTACTCCGAAAGAGATTATGATGAACCTCAAACTCTTTCGGAATTTCGAGACCTTATCGAAATTTTGACAGAATCACCCCTTAAAAATAGGATATTTTGACAATTATGTTTCATAAAATTTTATTTTTATTATTTATGTTAGATAGATTTAATAAAAAATATTAATTCTTATAAACTTATTAATATGTCAGTTTACCCCTGCTCAAGGGTAACCCCCGTAAAATTTACTCATCCAAATGCATCATGTTGAAAATGTTGACATATTTTTAAATTAAATTTCAAACAAAATTAAATTGCTAATTACTTGAAATCTATTATTTTTTTAATTTTATATATATATATATATATATATATATTTTATTTATTTTTTGAAAGATTTTAGTTTTATAATATATAATTGATAAAAAGAGGAAGGCAAGGGGTATTGAGGGGTAGAGTATTGTGAATACCCCAACCTCCAAAGGGGTATTCAAAAATGGGATGAGGGGTAAATTTTCAAATTCTTACCCTCACCCCCTTGTTACCAAAAGAGGGTAACAAGGGGTTAACCCCCATCCAAACATAGCCTATATGTACAGTACTCCACAACCAATGTCATAAGTATCGTTCTCGGGATATTTTCAAATTTTCGAATTTTTACCGAGGATTTAACAGGAAAATCTCGCGGAAAATATAAATATATAAAAAATAAATAATTCTCATCTATCATTTCTCGAGAAAAAGAATATCATACAATTCTACATGAGTTTATTGCTAAATACCATATCAAAGTCATCCAAAATAAAAATAGCACTAAAAGATACAATCATTTATCAGATAGGTCTGAATTGAAGTTTCAATTAACAAACCATCAAAAGTAAATAGTGCCATTAAGGTCAATACGTATCAAAAAAAACAACAAATGTTTTTATCAAATGAGGTAATATAAATAAGTCTTTCCCTTTATTTTATATATTCTTTTATAAATTTTTGTTTTTAAATATTGACAAAAAATTGGACAAAAAATTTCAAATTTATACAATCTATTTTTTTCAAGTTATTCTTTAAATATATTTTATTTACATATAAATCATAATTTATAAAATTGAACACAATCATTTCACTTATCACATAAAAAATTCAAATCTTTTTTTTCTATTTTAGTTAATTTTATATTCTTTATTTATTTAATATTAATATAGACAAAACATATTAAATATTTTATCAAATTAATTACCAATATAAAATTATAATAATTTTATAAATAAAAGTAGAATGGCCTACAGCAATAGAATGAAGTAACCATAGAATTTATGTAAGTATTTAAAAGGTTGCAATTAATCACCTGTCAAGTGTCACCTAATGTGAGAGTGAGAGGCGTAAGGTGCAAGTGGAGTGGCTTTTTGTATTATGAATTTTCTTCCGCATATACAATGAGGAGTCTTTTTGTTTTCACGCGTAACTAGATTATTTCCCGTAAAACGCATTATTAACGGTAATTTCATGATAAAAACAGTGTCAGCGATAAAAAAAAACGTTTTTAAGAGTTTGATCGCCTAAGGTTGACTTAGGGTTTCGGTCAAAGGTGAGCCCCCTTAAATGGTTTTACAGACCAACAGCAATGACGCCAAAAAACCCTTTTATTTGGGATTTTTTCCTTAGATCTAAGTTGCAACAGACCACTTGCACTTGGGGTTTGTACTACCACAGTCGCCCCTACCTTTGTATTGCATCTACAAAGCTTTCTCCTCGGTTTGTGCTTGGTGGCGCCCATTTTTTATTGTCTTTTTCTCAAATCTGATGCAGAACCTTCAGGCTTGGGTCTGTTTTGGACCTATATCTGCGTCTGCAAGCCTCTGATTTAGTTGTTGCTTCACTCTTGTCATCGACCCTCCCTCTATCTTGCATCTGCGTGGTTTTTCCTTAGATCTAAGTTGCAACAAACCTTGTACTACCACAGTCGCCCCTACCTTTGTATTGCATCAACAAAGCTTTCTCCTCAGTTTGTGCTTGGTGGGGTTCACTTTTGGTTGTCTTTTTCTCAAATCTGGTGCAGAACCTTCAGACTTGGGTCTGTTTTGGACCTATATCTGCGTCTGTAAGCCTCTGATTTAGTTGTTGCTTCACTCTTGTCATTGACCCTCCCTCTATCTTGCATCTGCGTGGATTTTGCTCCAAATTGTGCTTCGTGGGACTCACTATTGCAGTTTTTTTCTTTTTTCTCCCAGATCCTTGTCTAATTAAATAAAATCCTCACTCCCTTCTTTTTTTGTTTGCCAAACGATCTCCCATTAGCCTCCCAAATCTGATTCTCCAACCTTTTTGACCTCTCATTTCAGAGTTCTTTCCCCCTACATTTTGTGGGTGGTTCATAGGGTCATCTTTGTTTGTTCCCTTAGATCTGTAGTCATTGTTCATATTTGAACCTATAATTTCCACAACTCTATAGTCATTTGTATGGTGATTTTGAGTTTGAATGCCAGTGGAACCCTCTGAGACCTATTCTTTGGTCTTGTTGAATGGAGGTTTAAGTTTTTCTCCCTTTGAATGTTCCTGCCCACGTTGTTGTTCCTCGTCGGACGTCGACATCTTTTTTAGACCAATTTATCTATGCGGCGGACTTCTGTAGCGGATATTTATGCCTACCAGCATTTCTTTCCTTTGCAACTAGCACTTTCCGGCATCAGATCCGGCCACCGAACCATATTCAGACGGCGGGATCCCTCATTTTTCCTTCCATTTTTTGGAGAACTATTGATGCAGGACAACTAATAGGGTGATAAATGCCTAAATGTGGTTCCTAAAGATTAAAAGGGATGAAAATAATACACCCTAAAACTAAAATAGGCTGAAATTAAATCCCAATTAACATATGCAATTAATGAATATAAAATTTACCACAAATAAACATGCAAATACTAGGAATAGGATGTCTTAAATGGATTTAAACGGCTAATGATAGGCTAGATGGGTGGCACATGATAAATAAAATATAAAAGAAAGGGGTAAATGAGTAAATGGAGTGGGATAAATGACAAAAGGTGGGTCCAGCCAATGTTGTGCAAAGGACGGAAGACAATTGGGAAAAAAGAAGTCACGAAACAAAGGAAAGGGCTTAGTTGTAGGTTACAGCAGCCAAGGGGATGTGTTTAGGAGTGACGGCAGTGAAGGAGGGTGTCTAGGGAAGGGATGAAGGCAAGACAATGGGTTTTAGAGGCTGCTGCAGCAAGGACGATGGCTGTTTGGCGAAAGGGATAAGGAACAACAGTGTGGGAGGGCTTAAAATGACTTACAGAGGGAGGGTTAATGGTTCATGGCAGCAATAGGGGCTTAGGGAAGGGGTTGCGGGACCCAAAGTGGCCTTAGGGGTAGAGGCAACTGGAAAGGGTTGTTGGGTTTGTGAAATCAAAAGGAAAACAAAGAAGATGGAGAAGAAGAAGAGAAAATAGAGAGAGAAGGAAGAAGAAGAAGTACCTGAAGAAGATGGAAGGATGGTAGCCTCACGCTAGGGTTCACGCCAAAAGGAGGGCCTCACGCCAAAGGAATCGCTACCAAGTATTTCGTCGCACAAGCGGAAGAAAACTTCAATAATTTCATTCATCAACTAATTGCCCTAAAGAGACTTACAATGTATTTATAATAAACACACAAACAAAATGACGAAAATACCCCTAAATGTAAAACAAAACAAAATACCTTCAGATAAATAAATAAAAAATACATCAAATCAAATAAGTAATAAAAATAAAAATGATAGAATCATATGCTCCAAAATGCTCCGCATCAACTATACTTCTGTACGGTGGTGTTACAACCTTGTTGTTTCAAGAACTGAGTTTCCACCGTTCCTTCTCTAGTACCTGTTTTGGTACATGCTGTTGCGGGATGTTAGCTGATTCTTTTGGAGATTCTTGTTGATCTACTTTCACTCCATTAGATGGCATCACCATTAGATCGTCAAGTTGAATATGTTCAACCTCAAGTGGGACCCACTTGAGCTTGTGGAGGGGTGTTGAGATATACTAGAGATATATTAGGATTTATTGTTGTATTTCCATTTATGGTTGATAGAATTAGATTATGATTGATTTTGTAATCTGTTGATTAGGAAATTAGGATCCCTAAATATTGAGAAAGATTATCCCTTGTACTCTATATATATGGCTTTTATTTAGTGAATTAATACAACAGAGATTATTTTTCCACTTAACTTTCAACAGTCCCCATCTCCCCATACACCCAAAGAATATCGTGGTCAGAACAGCTCCATTGCAAGTCTTCGCTTTTGTACTCACATCTTTGCTAGAAAATCAGCAATATTGTTCACCGATCGAGGTATGTGTGTAAAGGTGATATCACATGTCCAACACAAAGTCCTAATGTCCCTAAAAATGTGAACTAGCTTCCACGGGGGGATCTTCCTATTCCTAACCCAGAAGATGGCATTAGTTGAATCGCCTTCGACAATAAGGTTACCACTCCCAAACCTAGAGCAAATCTGAAGTGTTCTCCTGATTGGTTTTAGTTCTGCCTCATTCGACTCCATAATCCATAAAGGCTCTGAAATTGCTAATAACATCCTACCCCTATCATCATGGATCATCCCTCCTATTCTTGTCGAGCCAAGTTTATCATGCAAGCATAGGGTCGAGTTCGTTAAAATCCACCAATAGGTTTGCAGTTTCAGAGTATGGTCTCTAAAAGACCCACGCAACTAATTACAGTTCGTAAAAGGATTCTGTCTTGGTAAGGAATTGCTCAAATAATGTCCAAACCGATTGCACAAGTTTTCCAAAAATTCGAATTAGTCTACGGAATTCTCTAGATTAAGCCCCTTCTAATTGAATGTAATTAAGAACAGGGAAAGCATAATTAAAAGAGAACAATGATAAATTCGAATATGGCACAATCTAATCTATGAGAAAACCAAAGGACTAATTGAATCAAAAGAACTGGTACTTACTTGCAAGATAGAATTGATCTCAATCCAAGGACCTGGCTTTCGCCAAGGGCTAAAGCCCAACGTGAATCCACACAACAACTCCAAGAGTCTTTTCTCAAAATAATCTTATTCAATTGTCTATAAAGTTCAACTACTATAAGGTATTTATAGAGAAAAATATGCAAAAAGACCAAATTAGCCTTGCCTATCTAAGAAACTCCTAAAATAAACAACATAGTTAAGATAGAATATATTCTAATTTTGACCATTCTATCTCAACCCTACACATGTAATCTAAATATATCAAAGGCTAAGATGAAGAGATAAAAATAACAAAGAGACTAAGAAAGCAGCTAGGAGAACAAGTGGCCATGTAGAGGGAATCCACTTGCAAAATTCGTCCACTTCCTTTCTGTTCTCGGATTTGAAACTTGCGTCCACTTGCATCTCAATTTTAACTAGTAAACGTCCAAATCACGAAAATTTCATGAAATACAAAGTTATAGCCCTTGAAATCTTATTTCCAACCCAAAAAAAATCAAGTCAATCGGACATCGGAAAGAAAAATTATAGCCAAAATACTGAGGCTGTGTCCAAACGTTCCTTTCTCCACTTGCTCTTTGGAGAACTCTCTCTGGTGTTGACATGTGGCAATTGAGGAAGGAATTGGGCATGGACGAATTTGGGTATGGAGGCTTGGACCTTGGCTTGTTTAAGCTTGGACTGGGCTTTAACAAGCTAGCTGGCTCATTCTACAAAATTGGGCTGCAACAACAATAATGTTGCATTTATTAGACGGAGTCCAATGACAGGTGTCTTGATAAAATCGGGTTATAGAAGTAACTCCAATTCTCAATGTGATCAAAGTCTACCTAGAAATCCACCGAATGTGAGTCATGGGCCCGATGGCCTCCATCAATTTACCTCTCTTGTTGCCCCTTCATAGACCAGTAAGGAAATAGATTCTCTATGGAAGAGGGTTATAGAGACGAGGCATGGTGTGAAAGGTAAGGGGATTGGAATATTAAGAAGAAAGGTGATGCAAGACACACCGTAGATGATTAATGCAACTAAAGTAAAATAAATTGATATGACCTAATCTACTATGGCTAAAATTAAGTTCAATTAATACTTGCAATCCAATAATATAAATCTGTCACAGACAATCAATAAATTCTTGGAATCTTATGTAAATGATTATAGAATGATCCAGGCCAAGTCACCACTCACGGTGTGGGGATCTCTCAAAACAAGAAGGGTGTCAGATCCCATAGAAGTGAAGACCTATCATCAGAGAAGGGCTAGATCTGGCTGTTTGCATCAAAGTATTGGAGGAAATGTGGGGCAGCAGCTAGATGGAGGCAAATGAGGGTAGCGGGGGCAAAATGGGCCAAGAAAGGGGTGGCGGCAATAAGGAGAGGGATTAGGAAGGTGGCAACAGCAAGTTGGATGGCTAATGGGAGGTGGCGGCTGCAAGATGAGGCCATGGGAGGGCTAGGACAGCAAAGATAGGGACTATGGAGATGGCAGCTACAATATGGAGGAAGGGAAGGGCTAGGGTTAGGGGTGCAGATAGGGTTCGGTGTGGGCAACAAGAAGGGGAGAAGAATGGTAGCGGCTAGGGTTAGGGTTTAGGGTTGAGGAGGTGGTTGCTAGGGTTATGGTTTAGGGTTGGGGAGGTGGCGGCTACAAGAGGGGAAGTGATGCGGCGCATCCCACACATGCACAACTTGTTCCGTGTTTTCTATTTCCTATTTCCGTGTCTTTGTGTTTTTTATTTTAATGGTAGTTTTGTAATTGTTGTATTTTTTTTAAGTAAGGGTAGTCTTGTAATTGTTGTTTTTTTATTTTAAGCAAGGCAACTCTTATATATAGCCTTGTAGCCCTTGGGCATTACATGATTGAATAAGATTTGGAATTTTCGAGCAAAGCTTGTGCCATGTTTGTTGGTGAGAAACCAAGTGCGAGAAGCCTTCATCTTCTTCTTCTCCAGGTACGATCTTGTTCTTCTTCTCTTCTCTCTTTTTTTTTTTCTTTTATTCTTTCCCTACCTGCCGTGAACAACCAAAGCCCTTCCCTTGTTGCCACTACCTGTTCCCAAGCCAAAACCCACCTTACAACTTTTGTCCCTCTCCAATCCCCTTTACCTGCTACTGAGACCATCCCATATCCCTTTCTCACATCCACTGACACTCCCTAAGCCCTCCATTGCCTTCGCCTGTCCTTAGAGCCCTTCCAAAGCCTTTCGTCGGTCCCTATACCACCCTCTTTAAGTGTCGTTAGCCCCTTTCACCCTTCCCATCTCCAACTACAACCCAAACAGTCCTCCAAAGTGCAGTCCCATAGCCTTTTTGACCCCTTTTGGCCTTTGCCAGTAACCCAAAACCCCTCTGCAGATTTCGTCCCTTCTTCCCAAGCTTCCACACCTGCCATAAGCCTCTTTAGACCCTTCCTCTCTCTACCGACATCCCATACAGCCACCTGCTGTTTTCGTACAGCCCAAATCCCTTCCTAATACCTTCACCCCTCTCCAAAATAACCCCTTTACTGCTGTCCTACTCTTTTCCTTACTGTTACAACCCTCTTTCTACCATTTCAGCCATATTCAACCCTATTTTGGATAACAAGACTGTGTGTAAGATTTCATACATCCCTTTATTTTGAAGGTCCTATAATCTGAGTAGTAACTTGATCTGGATTGTGTTATAACTGCTTGTATTGAATTCCTAGAATTTTATGTTTGTTTGTGGTAGATTTTAATACTCTGGATTGCTATTATTAATTTAGATTTTAATTTCAGCCTCATATTTTAGCTTCATATTGATTTCTTGTTACATCATAATTGCATTTAAGCATTTAGGGTTACCCTTTTGTCTTGTCCTACATCAGGAAGGGAGAGATTGTGGCAGCTAGGGTTTGGGAGAAGAAGAAGAAAGGGAAAAGAAAGACAGGAGAGAGATTGAGAAGATAGAAAAATACCTGGAGATAGTGGAAGGCCTCTCACCATTTCCTATTTTCTCACCAAGAGGTTCCAACGCATGGAGCAATGCAAAATTTTATTCATTCATTCAATAGCCCTAATGAGAGGCTTACAAGAGTATTTATAAGGTTTACAAAAAAAAGGGACCAAAATGCCCTCAAATAAAAGAAAGAAACCCTAATTACAATAAAAACCAAAGTGCTCTCAAATAAAAAGAAAGAAAACTAAACCAAAAATAAGGAAAATAACTCGAAATACAAAAAATAATACACTCAGCATCAAAAGGGATGGTTATGCGGTGTTGAAAGTAATAAAGTTGGGATAATGCTAGGAACTGATGGGTAAGGCTTACATGGCTTGAGATGTCGTGTTGGGAGAGGCGATAGATTTTTATTTTGGATGGGGGAGTGTAGATTGAAAGAAATCTTTCTAAGGTTGTTTGAAGTAGTGGTGAATAAGGCACGAGTGGAGTGCTATGAATCATAGATGGAGTCATGGTTGGTCAATGGTCTTCAAAAGGACATTGAGGGTGATTCGAGATGAGGGACTACAATGTCTTGTACGTATGTATGGTAGATGAGGTTGACATATAATAGGGGAAAAAAACTGGGTGGGAGAGATTTCAGTGGTTTTGGTGTGAAGTTGTGCATTAGGGCAGCCTACAGCTCCAGAAACATAAATCACCCACGTTTTATGTTGTGGAAAGGTATGGCTCCTCCTAGGTTTTAGGCTTTTTGCTGGTGTGTAAAACAGGGAAAGTGTTAACTAGGTGATGCTGAGGAGACAAACAACCCAGAGGATGCTGACTTAACATGTATGCTAAGTGGAAGAGAGGAGGAACTAGTGGATCACCTATTTTGTGGGTGTCCATTTGAGTATCAGCTCTACACGTGCTTCCTAGCTCTAATGCACTGCTATTGGGTTCTTAATTTGATGTGGAACCAGCCTGCAACTTGGCACGAAGAAGAAATATAAGAAAAGATAGGGAAAGGCTATGCCTTCAATATTCATCGTAAGTTGTTTTCCTCAACCCATTACATAGCTTTATAAAAAAAAAGAATGAAATCTAGACTTAAATCTACACAGGATTAGAATCCCACACAAACTAAGAAGCTTCCTAATTAATCCAAAATGAAAATAACAACTTGCTAATTAAAAATAAATAAATAAATAGAAGTGGATCCACATAGGATTAGTGCCTTCGTGTGTCCTACATGAGTCCCTCGGTCTTGAAAAAAACTCGCCCTCAAGTTGAAAGCAATAAAAGCACAACGCACCAAACAAAGATGAAGAACAAGCCCGTAGATGCGAATGACGCAGCTTGTAATTGCACAACTTGCAACGTACGAACGATGAGAGCTTGCCTTTTGTAGGATGAAGAAAAGAAGGACCGCAAATGGGCGCAAGCATGGACGACCAAGTTGATCGCGAGGGGTCTACATCAGGCACTGGAGTAATCACACTGTCCTGAGGATCTGTAGGACGAGGCACCAAAGATAGGACAGGGGGCGGGCATGATACTGCTCGAATAACCAGAGATGAATTCTTGATATCCATATGAGGTTCAGTTGTGGGTATGGGAGAGGGTTGGGTAATTGGCGGTGGTATAGGTGGTGGAGGTGTTGGTATTTGTGGTGGAGGTGTAGGTGGATCGACATTCGTCGGTTGCATCGACTTTGGTGCCGGCAACACAACTGTCACTTTCTCCAACACAGGCACTGGTTGTGGGGTCACGATTTCCAGAGTAGAAGGCATGAACGCCGATGGTGACTCTGAAGGAATTGGCATGCATCTCAAGGAAGTTGGCATACAATCCAATGATAACTTTTGCAACAAATCTTGAAAGTCAGATCTCAATTCAGATAAAACTTCAAATATAACTGTTTTGAACTCGGATTTAAATTCTGTGAACTCAGATTTGATGACATATTGATCACCATTGTTGTTAGGATGCTATCGGTTCGACGCGATGCGGGTAATTTGATCGGGGTGCCACAGAGTCAAAGACACAAGGATTGGATCGGTTCGGGGGTTGGAAATGACTAGGTGACGCAGGCGAATGGGAATAAAAAGGAATTGAGTGGGAGAGGGAGAAGGGTTGTACCCGAGGCAGGCAGCACTGGTAGATCGACGACGGATTCTGGCTCGGTGCTGGGGAGAATGGGGCTCGAGCAGCATTAGGAAGTTCAATGGCAGTAACGGAGGTTTGTTTTCAAAATCCTCCTTTTTTATTAAAAAAAAACAACGAATCGAGACCATGATCGTCCCTGATAATGCAAGGACCTGTCTACGAAACAGGACCGTCTCTAAATAACAGAGATGCAGAGAACCTTACTCTGATACTAATTGATACGGAACCAGCCTGCAACTTGGCAGGAAGAAGAAAGATAGGAAAAGATAGAGAAAGGCTATGCCTTCAATATTCTTTATTCAATATTCATCGTGAATTGTTTTTCTCAACCCATTACATAAAAAAACGAAAGAAGGAAATCTAGACTTAAACCTATACGGAATTAGAATCCCACACAAACTAGGAAACTTCCTAATTAATCCAAAACGAAAATAACAACTTGCTAATTAAAAAATAAATTAAATAAATAAGTAAATAAAAATAAATAGAAGTGGATCCACGTAGGATTAGTGCCTTCGTGTGTCCTACACCATAATTGGTGAGGTGCCTTCTGGCTATGACAGAAAACCTTTTAGGGGGAACAAAAGGACCGCTTGGGTTACTATTTTGGCAGCCATACTCTATGGAGGGAGAGGAACTCGGGGATCTTCAAATAAGTGGAAAGATTTGTGGAAGTTTTGGGGAGTACAAAGACAAGACTTATCTAATGGCCAATGATAAGGGTTTTAAAGGATTCTCCTTCAATGATTTTTTGAGAGTGTGAGTAGTACATGGCTAGAAAACTGATGAACCTTAAGTCAACTCAAAAATGGGAGATTCCACTGATGAGTTCTGCTAAGGGTGAAGCAAAGATTACTGAGATAGGAAGGGTATTGCATGACCATATTGGAGATCAAGACTTTCTTCTTGGTCCTGTTGGGTGTTGAGGATCCACTGAAGCAAAATTATGGGTAATGAGCTCTAGAAGTGTAGAGAAGCTTTGGAGAGGGGGGAGGGGGCGGGTTTAATCATTCAAGGAAATTTGACTAATGCTATAGCATGGGCTAAAGGTAGAAAAAAACCTCCTTGGAAGATGATGACCGTCTATAGTGTATCAGATAGTTGACCAAGGGGCTGGATGTCTTAATCAAGAATGTCTGGAGCACAATCAATGGCAAACCCCAGAATCGTAACCATAGAATACGACCCTAATCAAAATGCATACATTTGTCTCATACACTATGGGGATGGTGAGAAAAGATATATTTTACATCCCAGAGGGGCTATAATTGGAGATACCATTGTTTCTAGTACAGAAGTTCCTATATCAATGGGAAATGCCCTACCTTTGAGTGTGGTTTGAACTATTGATTTACGTAATTGGAAGTAACCAATTAGGTTTACGGCGAAACCTAGAAATCGATCACTGATCAGTGGAGAGAGATTATTGGTTTTATTGTGATTGTGTATATTTAATGTCTTGCTTGTTCTCAGTATATATATATATATATATATTTTTTTTTTTTTTTTTTTTTTTCTTTTTTTCTTTTTTTTTTTTATTTTTTTGCGCTCTCATGTTGAGTTTAATACCAATTTTACTGTTCAAAAAATGTTAAAATCGGATACTAAAGAGGCTACAACTTTAAAAAGCAGAAAAAAAAACAATATGTTAATGAACACATTGGTTCTGCTAAAAGTAACATAAAATCAACACTCGAACCTTTCTAGCATTAGGACATATTGAGAATCATTTTGTCGAGCCCGCCCACGTGATTGAATATAACTACAAACTGTTTTTGGCAAGTCAAAACGTATGACGCAGGAGCAGTTGTGCACATCAATTCCCTCCTCAGCCACATCAGTGGTTAACAACAGGTTCACCTACATAGAGGATTCCCAATGAAAAACAGGAAAGAAAACATACAGTAAGCTTGAAACTTCCAATTGAATTTTAGAACTGAGTTCTAGAGTACCTTCCCACATCGGAATAAATTCATAGTACTCTTCTGCACTTTCAGCGATAGTGAATCTAGTGACTTATTTCCCCCAGTCAAATATGATACCGTTAAAGGAGACAAAAACTTCACTTTTTTTATGAATCTTTCAATTACTTTAGCTGTTATTTTCCTTTCCACAAAAATCAAGCACAGTACTTGCCTAGGATCTCTGCACCCAAAGGAACCAGGTAATTATGGAAAACTTGTATTGATTGTGAATGAAATAACTGCTGAAGATTAATCTTTTACCCAAATGACTGAAAAATTTGCAGCAGTTCATATAACTTGGGAGATATATAGCCGACTTTTACTGCTTCCGATATGGCAAAATTTTCCTTCAGAAACATTTTGTCAACTGAGAAAAATGTACAAGAAAAAAAGGGTAAATTGAGATATTTTCTGAAGCAGAAAATTAAAACATCTAGGGAGTGTAATGAAGATGAAATGTCAACATATAAGATGGCACTGGTACTCCACAGGTTCACCATAAGTTTAAACCATAACGAAAGTCTCCAGTTCATATAACAGTACAAAACCATCCCATAAATAGATAAAAAGCATAACTGAAGGTTCACACACCCCAAAAGGAATACTTTAGAAGATATAAACACAAAAAAAAAAGGGACAAATGCTTTAAATAAGAGCATCATCCATAGCCAAATTTAATGCCCAAGAAATCAACAATTACTAAGTGGTGAGCTTTTATCAACGAGAATGAAGAAAGTGAAAATCCTACTTTAACTCAAGGAACCCTACTTTAAAAGATATGATACAAAAAAGATTAATGCCTTGAATAGGAGCTCTCATCCATAGCCAAATTAGGGTCAGCAATAGCCAAGAAATCAACAATTTATTGAGTGGGGAGGTTTCGTCGTTGAGAATTCAGAAACTCAATTCTACAATTAACTCAATTATGCATGTCAATAAACTCAACACTTTGGGAGCCCATCAAGCTCGGAATTTGCTTCAAATACAAGAAGAGGAATATTTTGCAAATCTGAGATAGAAAAAGATGGTAAGCGCACTACTAAAAAAAATTAAACTGCAAGAACGGAACTCCCCATCAAGAATTAAAGAGTTCATACAGAGGATTGAGACAAATAAGTAAATGTGTACTATTTATTGATCCTCTCTTCACACCTCAGCACAAAATAGCCGCACATGTTCATCTTTACTCAATAATGATATCAAAATTAATGCAATAAAATCTTACAAAGTAATTTGTTCAATATCCTAAGAAAAAAAAAGATTATTTTTATTTTTGAAATGGGAATTTGTAAAAAAAAGAAACTGTAATATTTGCAGTTATGGCAACCTTTCAAAGAATGCATTTATAACAATTAGCACTCACCAATTATGCTACAAACTCGTCTAAACACAAGAAATAGGTCGACAGCTGATACTTGAAATTTTTTTCTTTCTTAAAAGATTTAATGCATGAAAATACTATGATTTTTTTATGACCGAAGCTGTCCAGGTTTCTCGCTCAACTAGTCCTTGAAGGCATGTGCACCCCTCCTGTAGTGACCCGACCCGGAGTAGCAGGTCAGTAGTAGTGGGTAGAATTAGCTTAGAAAATTATTATGGTTTAAACTGATTTGTTATTTATTTGATAAAAATATTTGGGAAAAACACATTTTAAATTTAGGGATTGAATAATAGACCCCGACTGCACACACTTTTTCCTCAATTAGAATTTATAAATTTATCCCCTTCGAATTAAAATTAAGTAAATGGAAAATTTAGTTGTCAACTTAGATTTTAAAATCACCCAAAGTTGAAATCTCGATTAGAAATTTACAGGTATATCCCCTTGTGGTTAAAATTGAGTGAATGAAGAAACTTAATTACCAAAATAAATTTTAATTCCCTAAAGTTAGAAATTTCAATTAGAATTGTTCAATCAAAAATCCAAAATTAATAATTTGAGTGGATCCATGGGACCCACCTTCTATGATTGAACTTACCTTAGGAATTAATTTTATCGAAAATTAATTCGTCTTGAAAGCTATTTAGTTAGACTTTTAATTTTTTTTTAAACATATATATATATATATACATGTTGTAGAAATTACCCAAAATCGTGTGGGCCCTTTGGCACCCACACCTCTTACCGTCGCTTATTCCCTCCAAACTCTCCTTTCTTTGAGTCAGCGTGTGATACCCCCTCTCAAACCCGTCTCTCCCCAAAATCCCTAAATCTCGAAGGAACTCTTTCGTTCCACTTTTTCACCGCCGCGCCTGAGGGAAAGTTTCCCCAAATTCGATCTCCTCTTCCTTCCTTCCATCCTTCCTTTTCCAAAACGGAAACAAACACTCATACCTTCCATTTTTAACTCCTCAAATCCGAATCCTCCTAAGAAGAAACCAGCCGACCTTGTCCTGAATAAATTTGGGCGATTCTGGTCCAAACCCTTCTCTATCTCCTACGCTCTTTCTCGAACGGCAGCTCCGCACCATTAAATCCATCGTTTTTCCCCTCCGAGCCCCTTTACTCCCTTCACTAGTGCGTAGTTTCATCTGCAGAATCCAGCCAAGCATCGTTGGGACATTGCTAGTGGTTGTATACAGTCTTCACTCAGATTTCACGGTATCTTTCTATTTTATCTTAGTCTCTCCTCTTTCTTCTTAGCCTATTAATTTTTCGGTTGGATCTAAAGCCTCAAAGCCATCCATTCCTGGCATGTTTTCAGCCAGCACACCCTTCATTCAATCAAATCTGGCTGACCCCTTATCCACCGCACGTCAGTCCTCAAATCATCCTAAGTTGGGATTGATTCTAACCTATGCAGAATCTGCCCCTAAATTGCCAATGATACCTTAACCCAGACAAACTCCTGTGGATGTTTTTCACACCTCATTAATTAACTTAAGTGGACCAAGGTAGACAATAAACCACTTTAATTCAGTCTTTGTTCCTACAAACATTCTTTTGAGAAGTTTGGCTTAAATCCTAAGTTTATTTACTGCTTTGATAATATGTAACATGAACCTACAAGTGTTTGCTAATACAAAGACACAGAACCTTCTACGTATACGTACTAATACATTTTGAGTTTTAGTATTTTAGATATCAAAGAAAATTTCAAGAAAACCTTGACCTTTCCCTTAAGGCCAGAATTAGGACTACTTCCCATGTGTTTAACCCATATTTTTGTTTTGAGCCATATACACATATACATGTATGATAAATCTACAATAGTAATCCTTTCTTTTCAAACAGTGAATTTCTGCTTGATCGATCTTTTCCTAACATCCCTTTCTTTGGTTTTAAACCCACCTTGTGTATATCGTTATGCCCTTTTATGACAATGTTTTCTTTTAACCTTTATCTACACTTCAGCTTACATGTAACTATATCTGAATTTGTTTTAAAGAGGAGAAAATAAACTACAACTTGAACATATTATCTCTCTGTCTTTCTCAGCGTTATCGTTGTCATTCTATATTTTTATAAAGGTTAAAAATATGATTTTTAGACCTAAGCACCAACTTTTGTTTCAAAACATATATGGTTTTCACTTCAATCGTGTTACTACCCTTGTAATTGTTATGGTTTTATTTAGTTAAAGTATTTAATATATTTTTAAAAGTTATGACTCCAACTGTCTATTTATTTATAGGATTTGATTAAAGTTATTAGTAATTTAAAAGAACTCATCCATTTCGTGAATAAGGTTTTATTGTCTTATTAGCATTAAGTGAGATTAGACATGGTATAGACTCAAGACCTTCATTGTAAGCCTTTGACCCTAGATTACCTTAGATGGAGCAGTAGGATATGACCCTCCACTATTTAAAGAAAAGAAGCTTAAAGAGATTTAACAAACATCAGTTTTAATTGCTTAGAACATTTAAATTAATTTGCAGCAACTTTGGAGTAAAGACTTGTTTATAAAGCTTTGGATTCCTTGCTAGCACCATACATTTCACGCAATTCTAGGTGAGGAAAATAATTCACTACATACTTTTTGGACATGATTCTTTATATTATGAGTTTAAGCAATGAAAATATTACAATGGGTTGTATGTTTAGAATATAATTGTTGGATCTAAAATAGACTGGGTGTATGTTAATAATGGTGGAAATCCGGTGTTCACTCATAGTAGTGTAAGGGAGATTTTGGCTAAACATTCTATTGGCCGTGAGGAAATTCAGTCCGCCTAGATCTTGGAATCTAACCATTAGTGTTGTTGAAAGATCCAATGATTTATATTCTTAGATTGATGATTATATGTATGGTATCATTGAATTATTAATCTTGCTTGGACACGTTTGAATGTTAATTTATATTATTCTAATATTATGATCCATGGATTATTGCTAGGTTATAATCAAGTTATATACATGTTATGGTGAATGAGATGTTGGCTATGTCATAATCTGCTTAGAATGGGATTCATAATTCTATAAGCATGTTTATTGGTATTGAGCATGGCAGTCTCATATTCATAGCATTAGGTATGAAAGAGTGATCCATGATTGTCACGAAGACCACGACGGTGGTAGTGTTGTTAGCCTCACTTTAAGTGGGAAGACCACTACGGTGGAAGAGATGTGTTATCCGTGACAAGTCATGAAACTGTTATTTGGTGGTGGGTTGTGTTATCCTCACTTTAGGTGAGAAGGCCACTAAGGCGATGTTGTGTATCCTCGATTCGTCGGGAAGACCACCAAATCTCAGTAGATGTGAATAATGGGTTGGAATATGGCATTTTGCATTGAGCATTGCATTCTTGCATAAGGCATGAGCATGAAATAAATTGTTATATAAGTTTGCTTGAAATGTGGTGTGAGAAAGTAAGGATATCAGATTCTATGAATGTGTTGTTGTTTTCTTCACTGGGCATAGAGCTCATCCCTTATATTGTAGTTAATCCCTTGGACTTGGGTCTGGATGATAACCAAAACTAAGCTTAGAAGGCGAGGAGTCGTCGGAGAATACTTGGAACCGCAAAGCATATTGAAGAATTTAGTATTTAGATTATAAATTGGATTTTTTATTAGATTTGAGACTCTTTGAGGAATTTGTTTATTTGGTTTGTTGGAACTTGGATAACAAATTCAAATATTGAATAAATTTGAGAATGCTATGATTTGATTGATTTGGGATTGTGAGTAAGTTGGTGCGTTTAGAAATCTTTATGTGATGGAATATTTTCTCCAAGCTATATGGGATGATGAATGGAAATGTCAGGTTATTTAGCAGATTGTGGATGTGAGGAATTTGATGGCTTGTGATTGTATATATATATTTGTTTGGAAAAAAAAAAATAAGCCATGGATTTATGACGTAAGACCCGTTTAGGGCACCAGGTGATCTAAAATTGTGCAGTCAGATCACGACCATTTAGGTGTTGGAAGGTGGGGCGTGACACCTCCCTACACGCACATGCCGGGTTCAAGCAATGGGACCTTACTCTGTACATATCCCACAGAGAGTGGCCCTTTATTGGAGTTACTAGGGATTGAACTTGAGACCTCAATTCTGAAGTCTTGTGTCTCAACTACTAGGCCAACCCCTTGGGGTTAATGTATGAAAATACTATTGACTTAGACCATGTGGCATACTATCCAAATAGACATCATAACATGTGCCATACTCTTAAAAGGGAGAAAAATCATACTATGCGGCATGGTTTCTTCTATAGTATGCAAGACTTCCCCAAGGAAACATTTGCAGTGCATAAAATCTGCGTTAGAATAATTGCATCCATCCGATGTGCCATGAATAGTTTCCATATAAACTTGAGTGGCCTACAAACAACATTACAGAGGACAATATAAATCATAACCAAGTAAACATGTAGCCAGGAGAAAAAACAGAAGGAAAAAAAAAAAACCCTTTCAATTGTTAGCAAGGTTAAATGACAGTGATCCATTCATTTGTTTTGTTTTGAACCATACATTTAAGATCAGAAAACTGAAAATTTGTAGAGCTGATATTTGACACTCCCTAACTAGTGAGGCCATGGAACCCACCACATGATAGGAGCACCACTGGAGCATAGCTTGGATCATCATGCGCAAGCAGTCACCATGAAATGTGATTCTTCATATTACTCCCTCTACTTTCAGGATATTCGTCAAAGTGTTAGAATTTTTTAGTGTGCATTGTGGGGCCCACTGGCCTACCTGGGTGCCCAATATCCCCTCGTACCCTATCCTACTCCATGCATTTGCACCCATACCCAATTTGATCCAATTCCAGGTTATCAAGCCCATCCATCCGATCACATCAAATTCGATGTGTTTCCATCGATAATACTGGATAAAGCTGGATGCTTAAGACCCTTAAAAACATGGCTTTCAGTGTCCGATCAAGATGAAATTTTACAGGCGTGATGGACTGGTCATGAACTTTTAACCCCATCCATCAGATTGTACCCAGGTAGGCCACTGGATCCCACAGTGCACTGGTGCGCAGGTGATCCCGACTATATATAAACCCTTTCTAGCATGTATCCATCAATGGTTAGAAATGCTTCGAAATTCATATCTGAGCAGATGGACTGACTAATGAAAAGGGTCGATCATTGGTTAGAAACTATAATGTCTGGACACAACATGGATACGACAGGACCACACTATCGATATGGCAAGGACGTGGATTTTACATATAAAATGAAGTGTCCAACATGGACAAACAGGCGGCCAACACGGACACATTGTCTAAATTGAAGTGTCCATGCAACATAGGTTAGAAAACTTAGAAAGGAGAAACAGATACATGGCAGCTATGGATGCACGAGAAGTGGGACCAAATGGCATGACCATAACAGCACTTACAATTCCACAAAAGCAGTTAGAAAATGTCCGGTGTCAGGAAGATGACTGTCATAGACCCCACAGAAGAGAATACACTGCTGTCAATGATTCAGTGGGAGAATACACATAAAAAGAGGATTTGACAGAAGAAAGTGACAGAAATTAACAGCCAACATTCACGAAGCAACTGACATTCCAGTGCAAGCTTA
This sequence comes from Chimonanthus salicifolius, assembly GCA_013350335.1. NCBI lineage: Eukaryota > Viridiplantae > Streptophyta > Magnoliopsida > Laurales > Calycanthaceae > Chimonanthus > Chimonanthus salicifolius. Next base: position 19,557,558 of record CM023537.1, on the reverse strand, counting down.
AATCATTAGATGTCAAACAGCTGCTTGAAGAAATTCCTTTTGACTGATGCCATCACCCACGTGACTATTTTTCAGCTTCTAATTAAAAAGTTGGTATGGTAACCATAAAGTAGTAAAAAGGGTTCAATGCTTTAATACTTGAATCAGTCGTTCAACTTGACCCACTGAGAAACAAGGAGATTGAGAATCTAAATTCGAAACCAAATAATGATTGGTCAAGCCCGAAGACAAGAAGAGCTGGACTGAGAAACCCAACATGAAATTCTTTTTAAATAATAACAACACTTGTTTCAGACACTGCCCCCGCCCTCCCCCTTCAACCAAGAAAAGGGGGGAGGGCAGGGGCAAGAAGAAAAGAAAACACACACACACAAACAGAACCATCCGTTCAGAACAAGAAAACACCCCCCCACACAAACAGAACCATCCATTCAGAACAAGAAAACACCCCCACACACAAACAGAACCATCCGTTCAGAATAAGAAAACCCCCATACACACAGACAAGCTCATCATCTTGTTGTTACAAGACTGTAGCATCAGCAACGGGTCTAGTAGAACCAAAGAGAACAACAGATATCTATACAAGTAAATAACAAATCACCTCATGAGCACAGATAAGGCCAAGTTCATTGATGCAATACAAAATCTTATCATGTAGATTTAATAGACGCCTTTTACATCTCTTGATAATTTCATCTGTGTCTGTAAATTGATTTGACTTCTGCAACTGATCCATTGAACCATCAAACTGTTCAAGAAGAACCAAATCAGCGACTTTTGCATTCAGTAGAATTATAACAAGCAAATAAGATAATAAGAAACCCTATCCACTTTTAAATAATAACAACACTGGGGTGGGGGTGGCGGTAGCGATGGGGGTGGGGGTGGGGGTGGGGGTGGGGGTGGGGGGCAAGAGAGAGAGAAACCTTATCCCGAATTGACTTCAATTTCACTTTCAAATCTTCATGCAGAAACAACTTCGCATCATAGAATCTCCTAATCTCTTGTGCCGAGGGAACACATAGTTCTAATTCACTTCTATCATCCACTTCTACTGTACAAATCTGTAAGTAGAAGATAATACACTCCACAATGAGAGGCCAAAGCACTTGAACAATTTAAATATTTATTCATAAAAATATATGAGACATCAAATGAAGCCAACTTCAGAAGCATCATCATCATCATTGAAGTAATTTATCTCATTCACTTGGGGTTGGTACTTGTATTTAGATTTGGCATGCTTATTTATTCTATAACCCAACTGCCTATCAAAGGACTTGAACTCACAACCTTGAGGTTTAACAATAAAAAATTATTGCGAAGTAACAATAACAAATTGAAAGTTCTGTCACTAACCCTGGAATCGAGGATGACTTCCAATTCAGAAAACTGATCTTCACAATCCATGGCTGATGAGACACCTAATGAGGTAAATAATGAAGGCATTAAGGCAAGACTTGTGATTAAAGAATAAATACTGCAGGATTTGATGGTCCACAAATGGACACAAAGGGCAAGCAGTTTAAGCAAAATAATAATCATGACGATGATGATGATGCATTACAGTCAAAGAAATACCACCAAAAACACAAAACACTGAAAGAATCTAGTCTGTTGATCAAGGCAACTAGAAGTTGCAGATCTAGATTACGTGGTTTGCTAATCGACCATGTTTTCTTCACAAACTTGTTCATCTGATTCTTGCTGAAGAACTATTTGCTATTTTTAGTCCTTGGTCCCGACTTCGTCATTACATTACTTTCTTGCAATCATCATGAAAGTCATCTCCCAAACTAACTGAGATGAGCTTTCTGAGTTGTACCTTTCCACTCTACCCAAACAAAAGTCAATATTCTTTTGCATTCCACAGGGGACAGAATGTGATTATTAGATACAGTAAACGAGAAATTTAGAATTCAGAAGACCAACTCTAAAGATGGGAAAATGACTATGATGGTGACAATTTTTGAAAGAAGTTATGTAATAATGAAGTTGGAACAAAAGATTAAAATAGTAAATAGTTCTTCAGTAAAATCAGATTAAAAGGTTTGTGAAAGAAGCATGCTGATTAGCAAACACATGACCCATATCTGGAGCTTCTAGTTGCCTCGATGACTATGGTACAAAATAAGGTCCATATAATTCTATAAACCTTCTCAGCAACATATCCAACCTTGTGTATTTTTTTATGACGGAGAACCCCAATACCCCCACCTCTCCCCAAGTACAAGGGTGTTGGGTAAAACTCCGGATGCACGCATACCCTTGCAAGCCACGGGCATCGAGTTAGCATGGGAGTCAAACCTGGGACCTCTGATTCTTGAGCCAGTGTATGGGGCACCTTGTGTATAATTTGACTTGCAAATAAATAACACATACACATGAATAATGCAAACCCATCAAGGAATGTAAAAAGTGAATGGGCAAACAAGGACACACCAAAAGTCATCACACAAATGCCTTATCACAATTTTCAATCAATAAGGAATTTGCAAATGCAACTAAAGTACAGTAAAGCTAGAAACTATCATTTTTTTTAAACAAACTTGCCTTTCTTGACAACAGGGGTAGCAGTCATTCCAAAAATGATCGGCTTGTGATCAGAATTTTGATAAAATTCCTGCAGCAAAACAGGGGAAAAGCTGGCTAAAGGCTTCAAAAATGTTTATTGGGTGCATAAAGGAAGATGAATGATAGTCTAGGTAGCAAGTTGGCTTATGTACCTTCATTATTCTAGTGTAAGGATGTTTCCCAGAAGCTCGATGGCACTCATCAAAAATCAACAACCGTACCATGGCCAATGTTAAAAAAGCATTCCTCAAAGCATCCAATAAAATTTGAGGTGTCATTACCATTACCTGTAAAATAAGATCACTGGTAAGAATTTTACTAGTCGATCATTAAATTTGTAGGGTATATCTGCATGATAAGGCCTGTCCATTAGGTGGACCAGGGCCAAGCAAGACCTGAACATGGAATATATGCATCCCAATAAGTTCAATACCCAGGCATAATAGGCCCATTTAGCAAGTCTTTTGCATGATCTACCTGCCCATTCCACCTCCCACTCAATAATATTAAATCATATCAGAGATTGTTTTTATGACCAAGGTGTTTGGGCGAGCACCCGACTAATCATCAGGGTATGTGCAAGCTTCCCTACCCACAAACACCAGATAACTCTATAAGGAGTGGCCCTTTGGGGTGGAGTGGGAATCGAACTTAGGACATCCGCTTCCTGAGGCAGGTTCCTAGCCATATCACTCCAACCCCTTTGGGTTAAATCATATCAGAGATTTAGTGTAAATCTCTCCAATTCTATGTGAAGAACTATTAGTTTGTTTGCTCAGATCTCAAAGGGAAAATGCAAATAATTTTCAAATTCCACATGAAAATATCATTGTTTGGGGACGGACCTTTAATTCAATTGGAACTGGAAAAGGTGCATCCAGCCAACAATAGTGAGAGCAGACATTTCTAGTTCATTATTAAACAGTAACAGTCAAGATTGTGCTGAAATGCATCTACTTCATTCATTATTTCATGTATCCCAGATGGGCCCTGAGATAAATTACTCATAAGCAGCAGTAAGAATCATTGGTCCGACTACCTTTCCCAATATCTAAATGCACCTTGCATTTTACACTTGTTACTCAGCCACTGTCACAATCAAATCCCCTCCCTCTTTTGATGTCTAAACATAATACTTTGTAGAATCATTACTTGGCACTCTCCAATCAAATCCCCCTCCTACTCCACTTCAAGCAACAAAGCTACCATTTTATTTTATTTTTAAAGATAACTTCATTAATAAAATAAACATACAACCAAAGCAGGACAAAAAAAGCCAGCCACCAAACATAAAAAAGAGACTACCCCCGAAATATTATTTACAATTTCTGACGACAAAGCCACATCCTGACGAGCCAACGCATCGGCTTCTGAATTTGCAGATCGGGGAACCCAATAGACCGAATCAGTGTTGTTAAAATCGTCCGAGTTGCGAGTCAACTCAGACGAGTCGACTCAGCTCGGATGGTCTAGCGAGTCAACTCGCTGATTCAATCGAAAAAACCCATTAATCGGCCGAGTTTTGCGAAAATCGAAGATCGTGCGATTCCAAAATCGTCAATCGCACCATCGTGCGATGAAGAAGAAACATAGAAAAAAAAAGAGGAAAAATCAGTAAAAAAAAGGGAAGACACAGAAAAGACGCACTTCACCTGCTACAAAACCCATCCTTTCGCTTCCTCTTCCTCTTCCTCTTTTCTTCTTCTTCGTCGCCCCTCTGCATCGTCGTCGTCCCTCAAAAACCTCTCCTCTGGTTTTCATAAACCTTTCCTCTCTTTTTTCGTTTTCAACGAAAGTTGAAACCCCTTTCCTTTCTTTCATTCTTATATTTTAATATTTTTATCCTTGATGTGAAAGCAAAAATGACATGTGACAAAATTGTGAAAGTAAAGTTCCGGTGCTAGATTTTTTTTACCCATTCGCATATTATATAATTTTTTAACATTCCCACAGTTGAAAAAAAATGAGTTACATTCGCATATTTTATATATATATATATATATATATATATATATATATATATATAGAGAGAGAGAGAGTATTATTTTTTTAACCTCAATAATCAATCGCATCTTATATACTATAATACCGTAAATATTATTTTATCATATTATATAGATCTTTTTATAATAGTAAATTACTAATAGTCTAATACTGAAATTATAAATACTATACAACTATATATATCAGCATTTTGTAATCTGTAAAATATAATACCATATTTATATATATATATACATATGTATATATATACATATATGTATATATATACACGCACGCACGCACGCACGCACAAACGCACACACATCTTGTATTGATATTTTTTTATCTTTTTTTTTTTTGGGGATGCTTATTTCTTTTTAATGAGACATTTAGTGTTTCACTTTACTTAGACCTTATCCGAACATACTTCCATGGAAAAGAAATAAAAAATTAATTTCAGGGATTTGATAAGAAATGGAGTTTAAATAATAACAATAATAGTGCACTATCTATATTAATAATGCATTATGAGAAATAAGTTCAGCGTCTCAGTTTAGTTTTAATAAAATGTTAATTATTGAATATAATATCTTATCAAATTAAATTAGAATTTTTTACTATATTGACTCTAGAAATAAATTTTAATTCAACAATATTTATTAAATAAATAGAACTGATAGTAGAACTCCACTTCGACCTTTAACATTATTAAACTAAATCAGTTATTTTAAATCATTAAATCAATAACTAATAATTATAGTAAAAAAAAGTTAAAAATGTTAAAACTCTTATGATTCTACGATTTACGATTTACGATTAACGAGTCATACCCCTAGATCGATTCACGATCCAAGTCGAGTTTGACAACATTGGACCGAATAACCATAAGCTTGAATAGAATGACGAATTTTGTCCATTTTATCCAAATAAGACCAAGGACAAAGAGACTACAAGGCCCAACCAACAAGAAGCTTAGAGTCCCCTTCTAAGATACTCCCTACCGCCCCTAACTCTTCCAAAGCCAAATCACCTCTCCATAAGGCATACAACTCCACATCAAGCATTGAGCCGTTCGGAAGAGGGCCGGCAAAAGAAACCAAGATAGCACCAGAGTTATTTCGAATAACTCCAGCTAACCCAAGCTTGCATACACAACTCCCATCAAAATTGAGTTTAAGGATACCCAAATCTGGAGTAGACCAAGCAACAGATCTCGACGGAACTGACTGAAGCATGATATGATCCACTGAATCCCACACCCTACATACATCTGAAATACTAATACCAGCAAACCGCCCTAATCCCACCAACCACCAAGCAACTCTGCACCTAATAACATCAATAAGGTGCCTGACAGAGGACTTTTTACTGTTAAAGACTCTTGAGTTCCTTTGCAACCAAATTGACTACACAATACTGAAAACAGTAGCAACCCAAAGAGTCCTTCTAAACGAACTTCCAACCAATAAAACTTCTTCATTAAGCAAGGCCAACCAAGCTTTGGGCAAACAAAAACCATCCCTAATAACAGAAAGAAATGAAACCAGATCTGATAGGCAAACTGACAATGAAGAAGAAAGTGATTTATTGACTCTTCATTAGCCAAACAAAGCGGGAAAGCATTAACAATAATCATACTCCATACGCGAAATTTGTCAATCGTCAAAATCTTCTCCAATCCTACTAGCTACCTTGTAGGGAGCAACAACCTTCCAAATTTTCAAACTTATTCGAGGCACATCACCAACACATATCAACTTTGTACAAAAGATCTAACTGAAAAAATCTCATGAGCATCAGGATCCCAGATACGACTATCATCACCAATCCCCACGAAAAAACCAATGTTGTCAAACTCGAATCGTATCGTGAATCGGTATGGGTGTGTGAATCGGAAATCGTAAAATCGTAAGATTCATAATATTTTTTTCTAAAATTATTATACTATGATTACATATAACATGACAGAGAATAATATGATGATTTTTCAATTCCTCAAAATATATAAGCAAATATAAAAATATATGACAAAATGCACCAATGCAAAATTAAATTAAAATGTATTAGAAGTCAAGTTTTCACATTCCAAAATCCAAATCATCATAATTTATAAAATTTTAGTATTCAAAATCCCAAACATCTAAGTATTTGATTCACCAACCGCAAAAAAAAAAGACACAAAATTATATTATATTATATATATATATTAAGTATTGATAAATTTAAGAAATCAACAAATAAATCAAATAATTTCCTTTTAAAAAAATAAAATAGAGTTTTTAGAGTTTTTTATATTTTTAAAAAATAGATACTAAAATTTGAGAAGAAAAAAATAAAAAGAGCCTTTTTAATAAAACAGAAAAAAGATATTAGAAATTAAAAATCTAAAAACAGTATCCCAAAAAAATCAACAAATATATCAAAGACATTAAAATAAATTTGATTAGCATTTATCAAATAATTTAAGAAAAATAAAAAATTAGAGCTTCTTAATTTTAAAATAGATATAAAAATTTGAAAAAAAAAAATCTACGCTTTTTAATTAAAATAAAAAATGATTGTAAAATTTAGAAGTACAACACTAGAAAAAAATTCCTAGTGCGAAACTAAAGGGGCCCTGCGAAAAGTAGAGTTAAATTCTCACGTGTAGATAGTCCTCACACATACATTCCTCGTGTGTGAGGACTATCTAATAAGTAAAATCCTAAGAACAAAAGTTGCGATGGAAATAAAGAACAAAAGAACAGAGTTTTAGCGGCAAAACCAGAGAGATGGAGAAGAAGAAGAAAAAAAAAAAAAGGAAGAAGAAAAGGAAGAAAAAGGAAGGAAAGAAAGAAGAAAGATGAAGAAAAAAAGAGGTATGCTTTTCAAAACTATTCACGTCTTTCTCGCTTCGTTTCTTTCTTCTTCCTTTCCTTTTTCCCCTAAATTGTACGAGACAATGATTCGTTTGGTTGAATCGCACAATTTGTGAGTCAACTCAAAAATCGTGTGATTTTTAAACTATATCGATTCAAGACATGATTTGAATCGCTAGACCCTCCCAGTCGAGTCGAATCGTACAAGTCGACTCGAGACTCATACGATTTTGACAACCTTGACAAAAACATCACCCAACTGGGCCATTAACGAGAACCACTCCACCAGCATCCAATCCTCCAAAGGTATTCTAAACAAAGGACACCAAACAACCTTACCGTGACGAAGATCAAAGCATGCGTTAATTCTTTATCGGCAGTAAGGGAGAAGAGAACAAGAAACTGGAAAGCCAAGGACGCATCACCCAACCATCTATCTTTCAAGAAGAAAATATCAGTCCCAGAGTAAGCTCGGTACCTGATACAAGAATCATAGAGAGAGAAAATTAAGTAAACTCTCTTCCAAAAACCTGAAACCCTTCTGGTAGATGGAGTAACTCGCCAACCCGAACTATTCAATCGATACTTTCGTAAAACAATTTGCTTCCATAAGCCATCTGAATCATTCCCCAACCGCCACAACCACTTCCCTAGAAGAGCAGTGTTGAATTTGTTTTCATGGAAATGCACACAAATCCATCTTTTCATTTCCATCCATGTCTACAGTGGTCCATTACTACTTTTTTTTAAAGAGTGAGTGAGATCGTATTAAAAAGGCATGCACCGAAAAAATAAAGAAGGAAACATGCAGCCAGTGGCAAGACAACTAGTGCTTCTCATATATGCAAAGAAAGGCACAACAAAAGCCAAAAAACAAAGCAAGTGAAAAAAAAAAAAAACAAACTAAGAAAGATGGAAGACTATGAATGCACTCTCAAGACATCAGCAAAGAAACTCTCACCATGCATGAAGGAGATAACTCTATAGAAACTCCCACCATGCACAAAGGGGAGGAAGAGAGAGAAGCTTTGGTTATGGAAGAGGAGAAGGCAACGGACCAGAAAGTATATGATCATGTGGAGTGGGGATTTACTAACTTACCAATGAGGATGGCTTTCAGGTGTGATGGAGAAAATAAATGAAAGAGTGCATTTCTAGAATCTCATATTTTGTGTTGGTTAATGTTGCCCCCACTTCTCTTATTAATGCATCTAGAGGAATTAGGCGAGGAGATCCTCTTTCCCCTTTCTTGTTGACCATTGTTGTGTAAGGTCTGAGCAGCTTGATGCTAAGGGCAAGGGAGATGGGGTTCATCAAACGTTTTGAGGTTGGCGAGGAAGAATCAATTCTCATCTTCAATTTGTTGATGACATACTTCTTTTCTATGATGGGAGGGCAAAGAAATTGCTTGCAGTAAGGGCAACCCTTCAATGTTTTGAATTAGTGTCAAGCCTTAAGATCAACTCAAGTAAGAGAATTGTAACGACCCATCTCGCTAGCATAATATTGTCCGCTTTGGGCCTGAACGGGCCCTCACGGGTTTGCTTTGGTGAACCAACTTCAAGTTTGCTCCCAAAGACTTTGTGCTAAAAGGAGGGAAGCATCCACATATATCTCAAAGACATCCACTCCCATAGGCGATGTGGGACTTCCCAACGCTATCCTGGCGATTTTTTCTCTAGGCTACACAGACCCCTCTTTTGAAACAGGGTTATTAAAATCCCCATTACAATCAACCCCCCCCCCCCCCCCCTCTCTCCTCTTCTTCTTAAAGCCAGAGCCGCCCTCAGCTCTGGCGCACAACACAGGGGTCACACACAACACGCCCACACCCTCAAGCAAAGAGTTGAACCGTTCTCTGATACTATTTCTAATGACTTGTCTCGCTAGCACAATATTGTTTTTTTTGGGCTTGAACGGGCCTTCACGGCTTGCTTTGGTGAGGCAACTTCAAGTTTGCTCCCAAAAGGTTCTGTGCTAGAAGGAGGGAGGCATCCACATATATCTCAGAGACACTCCACTCCCATAGGCAATGTGGGACTTTCCAACGTCATCCTGGTGATTTTCTTCTCTAGGCTGCACACCCTCCCCTTTCGAAACAGGGATATTACAAGAATGATCAAGGATTTAGGTATGGATGAAGTGATAGAAGTGGCCAGTAGAATGGGGTATAAAACTGGGAAGCTTCCATTGCCTTATCTATGATTGCCAGTGGGTGGCAACGTAAGGTCAAAAAAGATATGGGATCCAGTGGTGGACAGGTTCGAGAAGAGGTTGGCTAGCTAAAGAAGTATTTATATCTGGGGGGAAGAAAGAGCTTAACTAAGGCTACTCTTTCAAATTTACCAACCTATTATATGTAGTTTAAGATTCATGTTAGCATTGAGAACAGGCTAGAGAAGCTTCAAAGGACTTCCTTTCAGAAGGGGCTGGGGACAAAAATATTCATCTAGTCAGCTAAGAAGAGGTTGCTAGAAAGAAGGTGGTCATTTAGGTTTGGTAAAAAAGAGGATCCATAATCAGGTTTTGTTTTGTAAATGGCGATGGAGGTATAGAGAGAGCCATCTTCATTATGGCATAGGGTTTTAGATGCCACGTATGGTGGGAGCGAAGGATTGGGTTAATGTATGGGTTAGGATATGGAAAAAAAAAATAAAGGTTTTAAGGCGGTTAGTGATTTCTAAAGTTATGAGTGGGTCAATGAAAGTTGGGAGAGATTTTCATGAGGTTTGAGATTTTGTAATAGGTAAAGGAAATAAAGTCTTTTTTTGGAAGTGATTTGTGGTTGAAGGAGGAGCAATTAGAAGATAAGTTTTAGGTGATTTTTGGACTGGCCACAGGTAGGGAATCCAAAATCTGTGATAACTGAGAGTTTTTGGGGGGAGTCTATTGTATGGGTCCTATCCATTAGAAGAGAGCTCAAGGATAGGGAAGCAATTAACTACATTCAACTCTTTGAAAGGCTCAACGATGAGAACATCTTCAGGGAGAAAAAATGACATTGGGATATGGGATGGTGACCCTTCTAGTAAACTTTCAGAGAAAGAGGGGATTAAAGGTTTGAACATGGGAGTTGTGATACCATGTCATGTGGCTGTCAATTGGAAAGGTAAATCACCACCTAAAGTGCAATCATTCTATTTTAGCAAGGCTAAAGGCAAAGTGCTAATAAAGCATAATATCATAAGAAGAAGGATTATACCTAAGAAAGCTAACTTGTCATGCGCAATTTGTTGGGAGAAGGTCGAAACAAGGATCATCTTTTTGTCAATGTGCTTTTGCTAAGAAGCAATGGGACAGCCTTTTTTATCTAATGGGCACTCTTGGGTAATGGATGACTCGGTTGTCAAAACAAGTCAGATTAGGTGATCCCATCACCCTTCTATTAACAGCATGCAACAGGAAATCATTATGATGGTAGCATTTAGTGTGAGGTTCACACGTAAAGGTGCAAAGTCCATGTTTCTTGAAGAAGCAAAGGTGGGACTGCTGGGATTGTTATGCTTTAATGATGCAAAAAACAGATCCATCAAACCCGATGAACTCGACACGGGAAAGACGAGCCAGCCCGATTAGATGTAATTGATGAATTTGTTCTCCGAATCGAGGCAGGAACCGATAGCAGGAAAAGAGGGTCCATTTTGACTGCCATGTCATCACAGTTGTGGGCACAACTCAAAATAACATCAATGCCATGTCATCAGCCTCATCACCTTGCAGACCCCACACAGTGTATGCTTAATTGTGGAATAGATGAAGTCAGAATATCATGGACAGTGGCTGCCACCTTGATCTAGACCCACTAGGAAAATCAACAAAAGAAATAGAAAGAAAAATGAGACAAGGGATCGGCCAGCTCTGTGCAATGGGAAAGAATCACAAGTGTTTCTATGTTTCAGTGGGCTAATAAAGAAAGAGAATTGAAGGAAAATGGCCTAAGTTAGAAGGATTAATATAAAGGGAAGAATTGCAAAATCGGTGGAGATTTTCTTAGTTGTTTCTTTTTATTTTGTTTATTTTATTTCAAAATAAAATCCACACGTTTGGTGTATCTAGGATTTAGAAAGTTATTATTTTTACTTTACTTTCTTGTTTAGAAACTTATGGCGGATCATGGCCTTAGTTTAGCTTATTTAAGGGCAGCTTATGTATTGTATTTGGAGATTGTGTTAGGACCTCGGTTGGACAAAGTCTATGTATTGTCAATTCCGTGACCGAGCGTGACCGTGTGTCTTAGACCTTGCCTTGGAAGAATGTGAAGATGTCAGAAGATCTAATGTGCATTAAAGAATCCACACCGAACATGTGATTGGCACACAGGTCAGTGAACCTTAGTGGACCTTACGTTAAGCCTAAAATACGTTAGAAGTCAATGGTTATAAAATTGGAAAATTGAAAACTGTTTGACTCTTAGCCTCGAGGCCTCAAGCATTCTGTCGAGGCCTCGAAAACTGTCCATATCTGAATAAAAATTATGACAGCTGGACTTCAGCATGTGATCTCAAGGCCATCTGTCCTTTGACCAATTATCTTACAAAATATGGTAAGGAAAATCTGAAAAAGGGGGAAAGGCTCCTCATGATTTCGAAATATCTTATGCCTTTATTGTGATTGGCAATCATGGTTATAACTGGAAACATTGAGAAGGCTCCTCAATCTAATAAGGGATAAAAGTCTCACACTGATTTGCAATCACATGCAAATCTGGAAACTCCAGAAGTCTACTCAAGTGATTGACAATCTTACAAATCTAGAAAATTTCAAGAGGCTCCTCTTGATTTTTAAAAAAAAAAAAAAAGATTGTGGAAACCTTTTTGCCATCACATGATTGGTTAATTGAATAATCTGATTGGCAATCATGGACAGGTGGCGGAAGAGTGAGCTGGTCTCTGCCTAAATATCAGTAAGATTAAAGTTTGAATTTTAAAATTTAAGTGTACTGATCCACATACAGGCTCAAGGCCTCGAAGAAATCCTAGAGGCCTCAAGACTGAACCGTTGGCAGAAACTCTATAAATACCTGCTTAAGCCCTGGTTTAAAACACAACTGATAAATTGGAAAAATATAGGCATTCTCCAAAGACTTATCTTTCCCTAATCTCCTCACCTTCATCATCCTTTAATGGAAGAGTTTAAGCATTCAATGCTTGTTTAGTTGGAAACCTTTAGAGGCTCCTTTTGAGTTGAAAAAGATTATGGAAAATCTTTTTGCCTCCTCATGATTTGTTATTTAAATTCTGATTGGCAATGACGGACAGGTGGCGAATTAGCGAGTTGGTCATTGACTAAAAATCATTAAAAGTAAAGGTTTGAAATCTGGAAATTTAGTGAGCTGTACTTCCAAATACAGGCTCGAGGCCTCGAAGGAAATCTGGAGGCCTCGAGAATTAACTATTCCAAAACAGTCTTATAAATGTATGGTTGGCTGAATTCAAAATATAGAGCTGAATATTGATAAATCAAAAACAGTCACCAGAGACTTTTCCCATCCCTTTTCCTCTCTTCTTCATCATCCTTTGCAAGGACATGAAAAAGTATTCGATGCTTAAATTATGAAGAAGATGAAGACTGATTTACTAGGACCCAAAAACCAGTAAAATCATTGTACTAGAATCCATGTTCCGTTGTGCCAAAGCTCATTGAAGAATGGACCAAATCTAAAGAGACACGGAAACATCAACAAGAAGAACACACATTTTGAAGAATTGTTAAAGCCCAAGGCAAGTGTTCCTCTTAGTCTTTCATTTGAATCAATTGCAAAGTGAATTAGAACAATGAATTTGAACCACCCAAAAAAATAGACGTCGAGGACTAAACCATGGAGGTCGAACCTCTATAAAAAATTAGGTTATACTATCTGGGTGTGAAGCTCATTCATAGTATATTGGGATGACCCTAGAGTTGGGAAGTCTGACAGTGGATGTAGGTTCAGGTGAACCAAACCACTATAAATTATTGTGCAATGTGGTTTGTTTTGATGGTTTGATTCATTTGTTTGTCACTTGCACACACGTTTATTCCGCTGCACATATTGTTAAATTGATTTATCTTAAAAAGGGAAATAAAATCAGATCAGAACTATTCAACCCCCCCCCCCCCCCCCCCCCCAACCCACTTCTCTCTAGGTCTAGCATCATTCCAGTAACAGAATTTCAAATTGAAATTTTATTGAAATAATGAAGCAATTACGCTTTGTTTGGACGTCCCGAGTATGGTGAGTCTAATGTATAGTTCTTTGTATTTAATTTGGCTTTGTGTTTGAATTATATTTAATTATTTGGATTTAAATTTGTGCATGGTGAATTTTTATTTCATGTCTTGCATTTTATTTCCATGAGTAATTAAATTAAATTCCACATCCAATTGGATCTTAGAAGGTTCAGTGTTTTCAAGTTGGATTAGTGCTGGATTTAAATTCTCGTATACTTTCGATTAAATTCAAGTATCTTGAATGATAATTCCACGTTCGATTTGAACTTGATTGAACACCCAATTTCTTTGGTGAAGTTGATTCCGCCAACGGTCCCATTGAAATTGGTGTCATCTTTCTTTCTCCTTGAGTGATCGAGTGAACTGAGAGAAGGCCCCCTTTAGGGTTTCATCTTGATATCCTTGATTTGGATCCCTTGATTCAAATCAAAAATGAAAAATCTATCCCATTCAAAAAACCCAAAAAAATCCAAAAAAAATTTACAAACTGCAGCTTGGATTACATCATTTAATTACACATTAATCAAGATTTAGGAATGATTTTGTCCACAAAAAAAAAAAACAAAGACTTAATGTTCTTGAGGCATGGCTTTTTTTAAGAAAGGTAACAACAAACTTTTAAGTGGAATATACAACTATAGTGTCACAATCTAGGATGGAAACCACACACTAAGCTTCTGAGGAAAGAGAAAAGCACCTTCTACCCACCAAAATGAAACTAAATGAAAATCCAACAGCAAATTATCCCCATCTATACCATTCTTCATTGAAAAATTTGCCACTCTATTTGTCATTTACCTAGCATGAACAAAAGAAACACCAAATGACTTGACCAATCCCTAATCTCCCTGTAAGCATTTAACAAATTTTAAAGAGGCCATTTTCCTCTACAAAGCACAACCAGTATTATTTAAGTCACCTTCCACAACCAACCTTCAATGAACAATCTTTAAAGATTCCAGTTGCCTCCTTAATTTCAAGCAATTCCGCCTCGTTGATTCTGTTCTACCCATTGGACCTACAAAAAATGCCCAAGCCATGCCTTTGGTACCATGAAGAATTCCGACAATGCTAGTCAAATTTGGTTTGCCCCTAGAATGGCATCATTCATTTCAAAGGAATTTCAAAAAGCCCTCCTGACATATTAGCTTCAATACAAAAATTAGAGGCCAGTTACGTCTTTTAGATCGAATCTAACCTTAACACCCTACAATTCCTTTCTTCATCTCTCAAAAAAACACAAAAACAAAGTAAAAAGGGTGAAATGTTTCATTTTTTAAATATTCTTATGTCAAAGCATCAACTCTAGAAGTCAAATTATGGGTAACATTTTTGAGGCATTCAATGCAAACAACAAGTGATATCAAACTATATACTAAATCAAATTATGAGTTATACGAACAAATTAGTTTGCAATTCATCCCGAGCTAGCACAAAAAATGCAACTAGACTTTATCAAAATCTAAGAGAAATCAATTGCCAAGAAAAAGCTCATGTTGGCATACAAAATGCATCACATAGGCACAATTAATACAACTTTGGATCTCCAAAAGTGATTATCAACCCTTACTCAAAGAAATCTGATGAATATCTAACAAGATCCATAAAATATGATGATCATCAGGAGTTCATACAATCCAATCATGTCAATCTGGTCTTCATACAATCCGGTCAGATCAATCTGGACTTTCTACACTTTGGTCAAATAATGATCTAACAAGATCCATGAAAGATCACAACAATCTAGACTTTGCATAGTTTAATCAATGAAAAATAAGGATTATAAAAAGATGCCAAAATATATGACCAAGGTCCAAGTGATGCTAGAAAAGAACTAGATCGTCAATCAGATATGACAATCTTAAGATATAATGTGAAGCCCACCCATGATGATCATACAACCAAGAATTGAGAACCACTTGAAAGATCCTTTGACTACCTTCCTAAAAGAACACACAAATCATCAAACTTGATATGTGCATCAACAAAAAAAAATCTGTGGCCCACCTATGATGATCATATGATTACATATTGAGTACCATCTTAATGTGTCATTAAGTAAGCTTACAAATGCAAGTTATGAACCTTGAATCCAAGTTTAGATGAAAATTTTATGGTTAAAATAAAATAAATTGTCCAAGCGCACATGTCCACTTTATGATAATGGGGAGGCCACCTATCGATAAAAAAATACCACAAACTTTGACGTAGCGGAATTGGTGCTGGTTTAAAGAGCCCTGGTCAAATCCGATAAACTCGGTTCAAAGAGTCCAAGGTTGGTCAAAATTGGGTCCCACTAAAATTCATATAAAAAGATGGAAGAGGAAAAGGGTGGTTTGGCAATTAATAGGACAATTGGGGGTACAAAGGAAGATGGGAAAGTCGATAGACAAGAAAGGACATGCATTAATGAGGACATCAATTGCTTTTATTGGAAAAAGAGATGGTGCCTACGGTTAAGAGGGAGTGGGTTCATTGCAAAGGAAAAAGGGCTTTTGTTGGGTGAAGGCCAAGAAAAAGACGAAGGTGGGAGAAAGGAAGAGAAGATGAAAGAGATGTGAGCAAGAGAAAGAAGATGATGGAAAGGGAAGGACGGTGGCTTCAGATGGGCAACAGCAGCAACAACTGGAGGCAGCCTGACAGCTGAACTGAAAGGTGCAGGCGTCGGGTATTTTGGCAGTAGCAATGGAAACTCGGATCTGAGATAAAGCACAGATTTAGGCGACGGCAGTGGCTGGATCTTGCCTAAGATTATGCCCAGGCTCTGACGATCGTGCTAGGTTGGAACTTGGCTGTAGTGTTGGGTCTACAACTCAAGCAAAAGAAGATAGTAAGCAGGAAGATAATAATGGGTAAAAATAATCCGATTTTTTCATTCAATATTATCGAGAGTGTGTCCTCTCTTGCATGACATTCATGCACTTATATAAGAAAACCCTAAGCTAATACAAGTAGGAAATCAAATCAAGAAGGAAACTAGAAAACTAATGGGCATGGGACACCAACTAACATGTCCATGCTAAACCAGGACATAAAAAAATGAAATTACTAATAAAATAAAAATCTACTAAATAAAAATACAGTGTGGCCCACAAGTAATCAGTGGGTCCTACATCAAACTTAGTACCATCATGTGACGCCTCAATTAGCTTCCCAACACAAAAATGTGAATCAGAGATCAGATGATGAAGATATGAAGGAACGGAAAGGAAGTGGCAAAAATACAAAAAAGAGCATACTATTTTCACTTGCTACTTTGGGCCTTCCTTAGCCCTATAAAATCCCATGTCTAAGACCTTTGATGGGGATCTTTGGAGACATTTGGGCCATCTTTTGGAGACCTTTAAGGAACTCCAAGTAAAACATTGGAAAAACTTGGAGTAGTGTTATAAAATATGAGAAAAAAGTGAAGAACTAAAAAGAATCATACAACTTTTCTCCTTCTTTCTTACTCTTCTTTTATTGTTTTATTTATTTTAAAGTGTCGCTTGGGGTTACTCCAACAGCCCTAAAGAGAAGAAAATATTGTCGCTTAAGGTTTTTACCCGAGGGTAATCCAAAAAGGCTATTTCTATCTCATTTAATGCACCCTACAAGATTGATTTGAGGAATATATGAATTTTGTTCATGGTTCGGTGTCAACTGGGAATGGTCTTCCCTTGACACTCAAGAACTAGAAGAAAATTCCAATATTCCTCGAGTGAACAAAGATCCTTCAGGTTCTTCACCATAGAGAGGTTTGAAGATTTCCTCATCAATATTTCACTTTCTCCTCGAGTGGAAAAAGATCCTTTAGGTTCTCCAATGATACAGATTGTGGTCCAAAGCCCCATAGTACACAAACTTATTTTCATGGAGAACTTATAAAATGATAGAAATGATGATCTAAGGGCTCACTTTCTCTTGTAAAGGTTGATGGATTGGTTTTCTATGGAGAAGCCATTGACCCATTAGTTAAGAACATATTGTTCTCATAACTCAATAAAAACATTTAGTGTTTCAAAAAAAACTCAATAAAAACATCAAAAGAAAATCGCAAGTGGACCATTGAAGTTCCCAAAGACCTGAAATTTCATGTCTACACTCATCATGGGTTTGTTATAAAAGACCTAGTGTACGATTCAAATTGAGTATGCACTATTTCAATTCCTCATGGGCTACACTTTGAATCCGACAAAAGTATTTGCAAGATAATCTATTTTATTCATTCGAATAAAGAAAAGATGGAATACGCATGCCCCAAGGATTAGTCAGGTGCTCTAAGAGGTCTGGACACCTTGGTCTTCAAAAGAAATAAAGAAAAGATCGAAGATAATCTATGTCACTCATTCAAATAAAGATAAGATGGCACTCCTTGGAAACTATTGCTAAATCTAGTTCACATGCACATGAATTTCTATATATCTACTATCACGTTTTCAGATAGGTTGGCTCATATCTCTTAGCTGTTATTCACTCAAACAATGCATGCACAACTCATGCTATGATTCATTTTAATTTAATCAGCTGGGAATAATATGCCTTCTGAGTTTAGAGATAAGAAAGAACTTAGCAGTATCATATATTTCTTTCTACGATTTATTCATAAACGACAACAACTAAATACATTCAACCTTCCCAGCAGCCCATGCAACAAAACATTAAGAAGAAGATCTTGATTGTAAATGAAGACTACAATTTCAGCCAGGCTCTATCCCAACAAAACGAAGAAAAACATATATAATCCAAATTAAAATCAACCACCTACAAATATGCATTTCAGACAATTTATTAAACACCATCAACGTGGTCACCATCATTGAAGTTGTTCATTATCTATTTGGTGTTGCTTCGAGCCCTAAATTTTAACGTTGCGAACAGCCCTATTAGAAATTAAGGCTAAACAGCATCCTAACAGTTGCTACCAAGTACCCCAACCCCAAAGTTTTTTTTTTTCCTTCTTCTTGAAAGACACCCTAACCCCAAAGGTTAACAGTATAAGAAAGGTAAATTTCACCAAACGAGAGAAAAAGATGTTTTCATCCATTAGTAATATTTTAGAGGCATTAAACAGCACCCCATGAACAGGTGGGAAATGCTTAATGTATACATATGAGCAAAACTCCCCAAGCACACATACATCAATAACTACATGCATTAAAATAATTACAAGTCTCACACACATGCACTCATCATCATCATCTAATCCATTTGTCCGGTCAATCTAGCTTGACCTTTATATTTGGATTTGGCAAATTATTAATGAGCAAATTACCTCTTTAACGCTCAAGAGACTTAACCCACAATATTTAGATTGTAACAACAAACCCTTACCAGTTGTGCTTCAAGTTCTAGACAACCCAACATATGCACTATAGCCTTTGAATAATGTCCCGCCACAATGGACCCAGATCCCTCTATCATCTTAATCAGATGATCATCAACAACCATCAAGGCCCTCTAAAACGGTTGATTTGACAACTTGCAAGGTGACCATCATACATACATAAAATTTTCTAGGCTCCTGATGAGCAAATTGGGTCATCATATAAAGGTGATTACTATTTCAAAAAATCATATAAAGGTGATTGTAAATCCATGACAAGCCCTTCTCATCCAATAATCAGCCCTGTTCCATGGTGGGCCTCAGCATGCAATGCAAAGGCCTCTATAACAAAATATGAATATGCCATCCTATTCTTAGTTATTGAATGCAGTTGTCCCTAAAAGCATGCAACAAGTTATATGTAACCCAAATAAGATGAAAGAAAAGGGTTTACTTCTTGCATGTGAATTTCCTTCTCCCAGCATTTAGCAGTCCAACTGTCAACTCCCTTGTCTCCATAGTACTCTGCCACTTTAAAGTCTGTGTGGACTTTAATCACCTCAAATTGCTGCATCCAAGACCAAGAAGAATTCAACAACTAAAACACCCACGAAGGAAAATAAATTTTAAAAAAGCTACACATAGTTCAAATGCTCATAGCTTCCTATCATCATCAGATATGCAACGGCTGATAAAGAAAAAACTGTCAAATCCAATCATCAATGCTGATCCCAGACAGATAAATGTTGATGAAGATGATGACATGCATATTTCGAGGATGCATTACTATGGGCACATGGAGACTGTACGGGGAGGGGGGAATTGGGGATTAGAAAAGGCACATGCACACAACTCAAATAAGCATCACTGTAAAGGTAGTGTCAAGAGCGCAAGGCCAAATATTCAGTTCCCAATTTCTGCAAAGATCCCACATACAAACTGAAAAGAAATTTTAACAAAAATCAGATATATCGATATACGATGCCACATGGATGACCACTTCCTATAGTAATCCTCTTACTAGTGGTGCCAAAACCTCGAAACTCTTAATTGCATTACCTGGTTGACAAGATTGACTTGAGGTGCCAAGAAAATAATCAACTGCTTATCATCCCCTTCCTTCATTGATCTCCCAATCTCCTTCATGAGCATGATTGAAATAAATGTCTTCCCTGCCCCAGTTTCCAACACCGCAATTGTGTTTCTCTTTAATGCAGCTTGAAGAACCTTGTTTTGATAACTGATTCCAAAAATAAATAAATAAATAAAGAAATATATTCGAAGAAAAACATAAAAGGAAAAATAAAGACACTGATCCTAAGAAAATCAAGGTATATATTATAAGGATATAATGTGTTCATGCAGTAACAAGCCCGGAAACTGCTAGCGTAGCATTCTTTCCTTCAAGAAAGGTGACATGGCAATCCTCTCCAATGAGGAGCCCAATCATTCCAACTCACGAATGTCCATATTACAACTCATCTTCCTAATTTTTTAATCTCTGAAAATCTATCTAAACTAATAGTTGACAGAATCTATCATTATCTCTCAAAAGAGTTAATGATTAACAAAAATAAGCACTCTAAAGATATGTAGCAGGAGGATAACCCACAGAGGTGTCATCCATGTGATACTAACCCACAAAGGTGTCATCCATGTGATACTCTGACCTCTTTTCTTCCGAAAGGGTTGTTCATATGACACTCTTTTTCTCACTACATAGGTCCTACAGATTGTTATTTAGAGAAATTTACCTATTAGAGTTACCCACATTGCTAGATTAAAACCCAGCTTTTATGAAATGCTCTTTTGATAGGACTTTTTTTACCAACTGTAGATCCTGAAGACCTAAATATTTATGATCATAATTATGGTATCAAACTAATATTTGATGATCCATTACTCCATCCTTGGACATTTCTATCTTCCCTTCTATTGGTAATCAATGGCTCCAAGTGGGCCATATTGCTGCATTCTATATTCCATATCTACACTATCATTTTTTTGACATTTAATCTAACTTTTGGATTTTTCCACATATGGAGCACCTTCCACCCAAACAAAAGTCGTGGGTTTGAGTCAGCCACCAATCCTAAAAAAAGTGATTAAATAATTCAGAACTTATTTTGTTCAATAATTAAATAATTTCTTGAACAGTAATTAGTGAGTTTTTATTTTCTGTACAAGGGGCTGCAAACCTGCAATGAATTTTTTTATTGATTCTTCTTATGATTTGGCACTATCACTGCTTTTAAAGTTATTACTTACAAGAAACATTCGCATCAATAATTCATGTTGACCTGAGAGGCCATTTGGACCTTTTGGCAGTTTCTTTTCAGAAAACCGTCCCTTGAGATCACTAGTAAATTAATAAGGGAATTGCTTGCACCGGCTCAAGATGTGCAAATGTTTATAAGGGAAAACAGAAACTAGTTTACATTGATGGGTCTGAAATCAAAGCCTGCCTCTTCAGATAACAAACACAATAGAAAGAAAGGCTAATATTTTTTCTTTTTCATTTTCATTTTCTTTTTTTCTTTCAGCTGGGGAGGTTGCAGCTAGGTGGTTTAAGTCGTGGCTTCTCAGTTCAATGGAACGTAGGGGACTTATATACTTCCCAATGCCAAAGACGTTTGGGATGTCAGTCAAGATGATCTCTACACGTTCATAAAAAGCCAACTCTAATAGCATTGAGCAAAAAATTAGAACTCAAAGAGTCATGCCAGATCGATGGGATGAAAGCTTCAAAATTGATAATCATAATAATGATATATCAAGATATTCAACTTCTGTAATTATGCTTTATTGTGTTTCTTCTTTTTTTTGAATGATAATGTTTTATTTTATTTTTTAAACCAAGGTGTCCAGGCCTCTTAGAACCTGACTAATGCTTGGGGCATGTGCAAACCTTATCCACACATGCCAGGTAAAACTACAAGGAGTGGTCCTTTGGGGGAGTGGGAATTGAACTCAAGACCTCCCACTTTCAGAAGTGGATTCTTGGCCATCATTCCAACCCCATTGGGTTGAATGACAATGTTTTATTGCTTTCATATCTTAGACTTCTCACCACTTTCTCATTTTAACTTCAAATTTCAAAATAATAAAAATACAGTGGTCATTTTTCAACTTTTTTTGCATTTCATGTTGCCCCATGCATCTAAATGCTGGCGTGCATATAAGAGCAGAACTGAGGAAAATTACTTCTAGTGAAAATTGCAAAAGAAAAAAATTCAAATAAGAACCTTTAGAAAAGGAAAGCCCAAAAACAAAATTAAGCATACAAAAGAACTGAACAGATAAACAAATTTCAGGTAAATTTTGCAAAAAAAAAAAATCAGAAAGCAAAACCCACCAACATAACCGAGCAAAAAAAATAGAGAATAAGTCAGGGAAGAGGCAGAAAAATAATAAACACAATAGAAAGAAAAACTCACCAAAGGAATCGAAGAAAAAATTAACGGGAAAAGCAATACCAGACCCAGAAGAGAGGGGAAAATAACCAGCAACAGAATCAAGGAAAAAAAGACTTTCATTGTGGAAAAAAGGTACCCTCTGGGATTAATATCCTTTGAAACATTAAGAAAAGACTCAGATTCCTCGTCTTCAATGTTGCCGGTTTCCGCATACTTGAGCATTGTGGGCTCTTGGCTCTCAGAGCATTGCTTCAATGCGGGAGTAGAAGAATCCATTGGCTGAAGAACGAAAGAAGAAAAAAATAAATGCCTGTCTTTCCTTCTGTCTTTGGGTTTTCTATTGAGACTGCTATAATGGTGAGATGGGGAACAAAGGAGAAGACTAAAAAACCGAAATCGGTGATATGGTCATGCAATTTTCATTCTCTTTTGTAAGGTACAAGAGTGATCGGAGAAGAAAAAGGGTGTGGGCGCTCAATGTATGACCAGGCAATGGAAAGAGCGTTGGAATCTGGAAGGAATCCAGACTTGGACTCAGCTGAGAACGGCCACCTCCTCGCTCTCCCACTGTCGGCAGTGTCTAAGACCATTGAAGTTGGGATTCCTTATAGATTATGAAAAACAGGGTTCACGTTGAACGAGAACTTCTATTCTCGCTTTCACTCTAATTTAAGAATTTTATTTGATAAATTTTATGGGGAGAATAATAAAAACTTAATTTTTTTATTTTTATCAAATAAAAATTATCACTGATAAGATATAATTAGACTTTTTTATATGAAAATATACCGTAAAATCTATGTTCATTAAGTAACATAAAATATTGGAGATATCGTATATTTAATTTAATTACATATTTATTGGAAATAGATTATATACTCATATCAGTTCACAAATATATTTAATATATAAAATTTTAATTGTGTAATTAGGATTAAATAATGAATTAAATATAGATTAATTGACTTACTATAAATATTTAATTAAGTAACTATGTATGTCACGCCCCGACCCGACCAGTGGGCCCGGAACGCGACTGATTTTTTTTTTTTTTTTTTTTTTGAAAGGAAAGTAAACTAATCCACAAGCACTCTTACTGGGCCGGATCAACAGTTAGGCCCAGCGGTTACGCATCAGCCCGCTAAGAGGACTCAAACATGTACCATAAGCATGCCCCGAAGACAAAGCAAAACAACATAATAACATCCACTAATAATAAGATCAAACAAATATTAACATTGATGAATCAATCCATAACATCGTCTCAAATGGCAACATAGCCGATTACAATAGTCAAATGCAAATTAAGTACCACATCCGGTACTTAATACAAAAATAACGGTTCTGAGAACCAACAGAAAGAGATCAGGGCATTCCGCTCCGGGGGAATCCCAAACACTGCCTTGGCTCAAACGCCCTAAGTTTGAAAGAGAGGGTCCTCCTCCTCGGGTTCATCGCCTGAAAGGTGAGTGGTGTGAGCTAACAAGCCCAGTGAAGGATAATTAACAGTGCACATTAAGCAAATAGTAAAACAGGTTAACAACGGTTAATATCACATGCTTGATAACAGTAAGCATAAACTCAAATAAGATAATAACATCATCAACTATCAATCACTGCCTTTATCCACCGTAACGCCTGCCGACTACACTGAGACCAGTATTAAGTCCCGACACGGTCAAAATACATCCTTGCAAGTACATCTCCGGCTCTTAAACGTAACCGGTACTGACACCCTCAAGTCAGCAACTGACGACAGCATGGTCCGCCCATGGTCCAGTAGACATAAACCATCTCTCATATGGCCGATATTGGTTCAATAGCCCAGGTACGTGGAAGCAGTCTTACATACACATACGGTTAACACCGTAATATCAAATAATCACAGCACTCTTACCATAGTGCATTATGTATCGGCACATGAGTGGGTTCGTCAAAATCGAAACCACTCATTGCTCAAAATAACACCTGTTTACAAAATCTGCAGAGTTAAGTTCCCTCACCGTGATTGTGTGGTTTCGCGGTCTCTGTCAAACAACATACAAGTGCTCAATCAATATACATAACAAATACGTACATATACGTAGATTTTGGAAATCATATATTTTCCTACAAAATATCCGGGTTTAATGGAATGAGTCTCCTATTTGGTTTCTATCCTCTTTAAATCATCCACAAGATAATAATATAATAAACATAAGGGGCTCAGTCCAAACTCATATTGTCTTCTGGGCATTGACCAGATTGACTTATTGAGTAAGGTCTAGATCCTCGGGTCACTTCTCGGTTGTCTTCTGGATAGGACCAGAGCTGACATTTTGAGTAGGCCTCGAGGTCACTCAGTGCCCGACTATAGTGTCGTCCTGAAAGTGAATCACTCAGTTCCCGACTAATGTCGGACTGAAAGCGTATACAATAGTATTTACACTATACATAATAAGAGGAAAAAGGGGTTAGTACATTTTTAATTAACAGGGGGTATTATAACAAATAATTTAAACACACTGAATAAACATCAATAATCAAGATTAAAACAGTAATCAAACAATATTTTATTATTTTTCAAAACAGTGTTCCTCGGAACATCACTTCGGAACTTGGGTCAGTGGCTTCGGATCATCCGAACCACACAAAACTGAGTCACTGGCCTCGGAACTCGGGGCCTGACTTCGGATCGTCCGAAGACTGGGTCTCGGACCGTCCGAAGTCCATCCGAAACAGAAAAACAGAAAACAGAAGTCTCGGTGGGTCTGCAATGCTCGGAACATCCGAAGCTTCGGTTCGGACCTTCCGAAGGTGTTCGGACCTTCCGAGATGGCTCGGTCCTTCCGAAAAGGGTCTGGCTCGCCTCGGGCGGACTGGCTTCGTGTTGAAGCTCGGAACGTCCGAGGGTCACTGCTCGGACCGTCCGAATGTTCGGACCGTCCGAAGATCGGCTCTCGGACCTTCCGAGAGTCGTCTTCTCCGACTGTCTGCAACAGCAGACAGTCACGGCGGAAAACAGGTGAAATGCGATTCCAGAAAGGGAGGGCTTCCTGGATTCGTTTTTCACATCCGTCTGGTCTGATGGACTCCTCTGGGAGTCCTCTTTCCATAGGGAGAGGTTTGGAGCTCAAAAGCTCAAAGGGTCAACTGATTTTAAGGGTAGATCCTCACGGGTACATAAAACCCATGGTTTTCCTTAGAACTTCAAAATCGTTTTTCTTCATCAAAACATGGTCAAAATCTGTTTTTCTTGATTCTAAATTGGTTAGAATTCAGAGAAGAATGCAATGGATACCTTGGTTGAGGTTCCTGGTTTGAAATTCTGAGATTTGAAAATTTTTCCTCAAGCTTACTGTTACTGAAAAAAAAACAGCAGCTCAGGTTCGGCCGGTCGGAAATCAAACAGAGAGCAGAGAAGAGAAGAATTGCTGGGATTTGAAAATGGGAGAAGGGGCCTTGAATTTATAGGCTCCTCTCGCCGGAAAATCGGCTGAAATCCGATCCGATGGGACGGGACGGCAGAAGGTGATGATCACCGCCGAACGGCCAGTGCACGCGGCATGGCGTGTGCAGGCTGCCTTTGTTTTGCAGATCAGTCCCTAAGTATTTCCCAAATTGCAGAAAGGGCCTCAGATTAATAAAAACTGATTTTTGAACTATGAGTAATAAATTTAAAACTCCAAAATCAGATCCAACCTTACAGATGGGTTGGGTTTTTAAAACTTAGGTCACCATCAAAATTTCAGTTTTTATCTCTCAATAAAAACCTTTGATTTAAACAAAAATCACATTTTACCCAAAATTACTTAATTAAACAAATGTAAAAATAACTAATTTGTAAACCTTATTTTGAGATGAAATGAAATATCTAGTTCAATATTAAAATGGTCTAATACCCAATACCATTTTCAAAATTAAAACTCTCTTTCGGGCGATAAAATATCATTTTCTGAAAACTAAATTCATTCTAAACTTAGAAATGCAAATTATTCCATAAGGAGAGTATTATCAATCAAAAATAATCACCAATTCACACAATTTAGAGAAATAATCCCAACAGGTGGTAAATTACCAAAATACCCCTCCAGCTGAACGGGCTGGATCTCTGAGCTCACGAGCTCGGATTGGGCCAAACTTTGGGTTTTCCCCAAAACCCTGACCGAAAACCTTGAGATCATCCGGTTAAACATGGAAATTCAGGTAAAACACTCCTAATCTGGGGCAGGGTATTACATCCTACCCTCCTAAAAGAAAATTTCGTCCCGAAATTTAGAACAAACCCTACCTTCTTGGCTTGTGAACAAGCCAGGGTACAGCTTCTGCATCGTTGATTCAGGTTCCCACGTCTCATGTTGCACGTCGCGATGTTGCCACAGCACTCGCACTAGGGTTATAGACTTCCTCCTGAGCTCTTGAGTCCGACGTTCTAGAATCTCGACTGGTGCTTCTTCAAAAGTTAAGTCCTCTGATACCTCAATATCTTCAAAACTGATCACATGTGACGGGTCAGGCTCATACTTTCTTAACATAGACACGTGGAACGTACTATGCACTCTCTCCAAAGCCTGAGGAAGATCCAACTGATAGGCCACTTCACCTATCCTCTTCAAGATCTCAAAGGGTCCAACATATCGAGGTGATAGTTTTCCCTTACGCCCGAACCGCTGTACTCCATGACGTGGTGCCACACGTAAGAAAACTCGGTCGCCAACTGCAAACTCCAAAGGTCGTCGCCTTTTGTCAGCATAACTCTTTTGTCTGCTCTGGGCTGTCTTGAGACGCTGTCTGATTACTTCAACTTGCTCTGACGTCTCACGCACTAGATCAGGTCCTAGTAGCGCTTTGTCTCCTACCTCTGTCCAACAAAGAGGTGACCTGCACGGTCTGCCATACAGAGCCTCGTAGGGTGCCATCTGCACACTGGAGTGATAACTGTTGTTGTAGACGAACTCGATCAAAGGCAAGTGATCTTCCCAACTTCCCCGCATATCCATCACACAAGCCCTTAGCATATCCTCTAGGGTTTGAATGGTTCTCTCTGACTGACCATCCGTCTGAGGGTGGAAAGCAGTGCTAAAGCACAGCTTAGTCCCCAACTCCTCTTGCAATCCTTGCCAAAACCTTGACACGAACCTCGGGTCTCTATCAGATACAATGGATACAGGCACTCCATGCAATCTGACTATCTCCTTCAAATACAATCTACTTAGAGTAGCCAAGGAATCCGTCTTCTTGATCGGTAGAAAGTGAGCTGACTTCGTCAATCGATCGACTATTACCCAAATAGCGTCGTTCTTCTTAGGAGACTTAGGAAAACCAGTTACAAAATCCATCGTGATATGCTCCCACTTCCATTCAGCCACTTCCAAAGGTTGCATCTTTCCACCGGGTCGTTGATGTTCCGCCTTCACTTGTTGACAAGTTAGGCACTTGGACACAAAATCTGCTACCTCGCGCTTCATACCTTTCCACCAGAAAAGTCGCCGCAAGTCACGATACATCTTTGTACCACCGGGATGCACTGCAAAGCGAGATCGATGAAAGTGATCAAGCACTTTCCTCCTGCACTCGTCCGATTTTGGCACGAACAGTCTATCTTTGAAAGTAAGACTTCCGTCTGCTTTGATCTTCCAGTCCTCTAGAGTTGCTCCTCCTGAAAGCTGAGTTGCCAACTCCTTTGCTTCTGGGTCGCTTTGTTGTTCTTCCAACACCAATCTAACTACCTCGGGTTGCAGAACCAAACTATGGATTCTCGCTGTCCCGCTTCCTTCGATCAGCTCCAGATCGTACTCGGACAGAACTTCGAGCATTTTCCATTGCAAGGATGCCATCCTCGCCACGTTGTTATGAGACTTCCTGCTCAAGGCATCGGCCACCACATTGGCTTTCCCCGGGTGATAGGAGAGACTGAAGTCATAATCTCCCAAGTACTCCATCCACCTACGCTGCCTCATATTCAAGTCTTTCTGAGTGAAGATATACTTGAGACTATGGTGATCAGAAAACACATTGAACTTCTCACCATATAAGTAATGTCTCCACAATTTCAACGAGAACACAACAGCTGCCAACTCCAAATCATGAGTCGGGTAGTTCTGCTCGTGTCCCTTCAATTGCCTGGAACCATAAGCTACTACCTTCCCCTCTTGCATCAGCACACAACCCAAACCAAACTTGGACGCGTCGCAATAAACATCGTAACCTCGTCCTTGCTCGGGTATCACTAACACTGGAGACGTCGTCAACTTCTCCTTCA
Source organism: Chimonanthus salicifolius (assembly GCA_013350335.1). Taxonomy (NCBI): domain Eukaryota; kingdom Viridiplantae; phylum Streptophyta; class Magnoliopsida; order Laurales; family Calycanthaceae; genus Chimonanthus; species Chimonanthus salicifolius. The sequence continues at coordinate 19,528,968 of CM023537.1, read as the reverse complement.
GCTCCTGAAATGCTTTCTCACAAGCTTCGCTCCACTCGAACTTGACGTTCTTCCTCGTCAGCCGAGTCATCGGTACCGCGATCTGAGAGAAGTGCGGGATAAACTTTCGGTAATATCCTGCTAATCCCAGAAAGCTCCGGATCTCGAACACGCTCTTGGGACTCTCCCAAGTCTTCACGGTCTCTACCTTTGCTGGATCTACCGAGATTCCTCCTGGAGACACTACATGTCCCAGAAATTGCACTTGAGTCAACCAAAACTCACACTTGCTCAGTTTAGCAAACAGCTGATGCTCCCGAAGAGTCTGAAGAACAATCCGCAGGTGACGCTCATGCTCCTCTTCTGATGACGAATAGATCAAGATATCGTCGATGAAGACTATCACGAACTCTCGCAGATACGGTCGAAACACCCGATTCATCAAGTCCATGAACATGGCTGGTGCGTTCGTCAAACCGAAAGGCATCACAACAAACTCGTACAAGCCGTACTGCGTCCGAAAAGCAGTCTTTGGAATGTCCTCCTCTCGAATCCGCAACTGATGGTAACCCGATCTCAAATCGATCTTCGAAAAACACTTCGATCCCCTCAAAAGATCAAAGAGGTCATCTATTCTAGGCAACGGATACTTATTCTTAATAGTTACCTGGTTAAGCCGCCGGTAATCTATACACATCCTCATCGATCCATCCTTCTTTTTCACAAAGAGAGCAGGTGCGCCCCACGGCGAGTTGCTCTGACGGATAAAACCAAGACTAAGAAGCTCTTCTACCTGCGTAGCTAGCTCTCTCTGCTCTGCCGGCGCCATCCGATAAGGTGCCATGGAAATTGGAGATGTTCCTGGCTGTAGGTCTATAACAAACTCTATCTCTCGGCGTGGAGGTAGCCCAGCCAACTGGTCAGGAAAAACATCCATAAACTCACACACCACCCGAGGAGCAACAGACCCTACACCACCTACATCTTCCCAACCCATGCTTGCCACCACACTACCGGGATACGCCCTAAGGCCAGAGAAAGTGACTCTCATCCTTTCATAGGGTACCAACCTCTCAACAAACCTCTCACCGGTTGAGGAGACCCCATGAATCCTCTTCTGAGGGCAGTCTATCAAGACTCCAAAAACAGACATCCAATCCACACCAAGGATGATGTCAAAGTCCGTCATTTCCAGAACTAGAAAATCATAAGACAACTCCACTCCGCTAATCTTCAAAATGCAAGATCTACACTCTTGGTTTGCCAAAGCCTTCTTACCCAAAGGTGAAACTACCATTAGTGGGTTAACTACTTCTACAGGTTTCAAACCCAATCTAACACAACAAGTTCTAGAGATAAAGGAATGCGAAGCACCGGTATCAAACAACACTCGAGCCAAAAGACTGAAAAGATGAAGGGTACCTTCCATTACTGCGTTCTCCATTGGTTCCTCCTTCTGAGTCCCTAAAGAGTAGACTCTCCCTTGAGGACGCCCTCGTCCTCTCCCCTGATCGCTCCGAGGTGGTCCGTTCCTCGGTGTCGCTGATCCTCTGGAAGCCTGCTGAGAACCTCTGCCGACAGATGGCTGCGCCACGGAGTAGGAAACTCCTGCGCCTTGTGAAGGTGCCGCTTTACCAGAAAAAGGACAATCCTTGAACAGGTGCCCGGTTTGTTTGCAGTGAAAACAAGCTCTCTCTCCTTTGGATTGACAGAATCTAGAAGTATGCCCTGGCTGATTGCAGGTGTAGCATACGATTGGCCGAGAGTCGGACCGACTGGACTGGCCCACACTAGGCTGGCTCTTCCTGAAGAAAGGCCTCTTCTGCTGATTGAACCTTGCCTTCTTGTTAGAAGAAGGTTTCTGAGAGCTGTCAGTGCTCCGGTTGATAGAGTCCACCGCTTCTACCTTCGAAGCGCGCTCGATGATCTCCTCCAGAGTGTTGAACACTAGGCCGGCCACTTGCCGCTGCAGGAAGGGTCTGAGTCCGTTCTCGAAATGTTGGATCTTCTCCTCCTCATTGGCTGCAATCCACGGCACAAACTGCATCAGGTCGATGTAGCGCATGGCATACTGTGCCACTGTATCTGAACCCTGCTGAATATTGAGGAACTCTCTCTTCCTTGCTTCCTTCACCGTCTTTGGAAAGTAACGGGCCAGAAAGGCTGCAGAAAACTCCTCCCAAGTCATTGGCTCGTGATTACGAACCAAGCTCTTTGCCTCCCACCACTCGTAGGCGTTCCCTTCGAGCTGATAAGTTGCCAAGGTCACACGTAAATCATCGGCGATTGCTAGGGTATTGAGGATTCGGCTAATCTGGGTTAGCCAGTTCCTCGCAGCGCTGGGGTCTTCTGTTCCCGAGAAGCTAGTCGGGTTCAGACGTTTGAACTCTTTCAGAGCCGAGGTGGCTCTCTCCTCCGGCGTTTGGACTGGCGGACGTCGCATGTTTTCAGCTATCTGCTGAAATGCTTCAACCGCCGCTCGTATCGCCTCATTGGGTAGGTCACGGGGTGGAAGACCAGTCCTCCTCCCACGAAAGTTGGCTCGGTTTGCGTTGGGTCCTGACATCTGTTATTTACACTCGTAAATATCATTAACCAAATTTTAAATTTTTTTATCAAAGTAGAAGACACAAGTTGTAACAATTTCAATTAGAATTCATTCAACAATTTCAATACAAGTACAAAGGTTAGTAGGGTGTAAAAACCCTTCAAAATAACCAAACTTAACCCTTATAAGACAAAACTCCCTGATGCCCCCTAACAATGATTGATCTAATTCCCTGAAAAAGATCCTTCTTCACCACCAAAATAATAAAAGTTGTCTGGGCAGGCCTCAGATTTGTGCCCGTACACCCCACAAGTTAAACAGGGTATGATCCCCGGTCCTCCTACATAAGGACAATTGGTTCTGGCATTTCCATGTCCGCGGAGTCCGCAAACAGGGCAAATGACACTGGGTGGATAGGGGCAATAGATGAAATTGTGCCCTGCCTGATTGCAGAGCTCACACATCTCATCTTGATATTCGTCCAATGGCGGAGTGGCCGGAACATACTCTGGTGAACCGTTCTCCCCCACCGACTCCTCAGGAATTGGGACATCTCCCTCTTCCTCCTCAGGTTCAGCACCCACGTGGTATTCGGGGGATGCCACTACTACCTCCTCCCTAGGTGCAACCTCATCGAAACTTGGCGCACCGGAGTCATCTCCAGAATCTATGACGATAGGGTCGCTAGGTGTCCCCTGGAAGCACTCGGTATTATTGCTTGACATATCTGTATCACCAAACAAGGAAATGTCAATACAATAGCAATACTAGGGCAAAAACAAGTCTAACTAGGTAGTAACCCATCACAGTCCTAGAGTTGAGCCTACGCTCTGATACCAAGCTGTCACGCCCCGACCCGACCAGTGGGCCCGGAACGCGACTGATTTTTTTTTTTTGAAAGGAAAGTAAACTAATCCACAAGCACTCTTACTGGGCCGGATCAACAGTTAGGCCCAGCGGTTACGCATCAGCCCGCTAAGAGGACTCAAACATGTACCATAAGCATGCCCCGAAGACAAAGCAAAACAACATAATAACATCCACTAATAATAAGATCAAACAAATATTAACATTGATGAATCAATCCATAACATCGTCTCAAATGGCAACATAGCCGATTACAATAGTCAAATGCAAATTAAGTACCACATCCGGTACTTAATACAAAAATAACGGTTCTGAGAACCAACAGAAAGAGATCAGGGCATTCCGCTCCGGGGGAATCCCAAACACTGCCTTGGCTCAAACGCCCTAAGTTTGAAAGAGAGGGTCCTCCTCCTCGGGTTCATCGCCTGAAAGGTGAGTGGTGTGAGCTAACAAGCCCAGTGAAGGATAATTAACAGTGCACATTAAGCAAATAGTAAAACAGGTTAACAACGGTTAATATCACATGCTTGATAACAGTAAGCATAAACTCAAATAAGATAATAACATCATCAACTATCAATCACTGCCTTTATCCACCGTAACGCCTGCCGACTACACTGAGACCAGTATTAAGTCCCGACACGGTCAAAATACATCCTTGCAAGTACATCTCCGGCTCTTAAACGTAACCGGTACTGACACCCTCAAGTCAGCAACTGACGACAGCATGGTCCGCCCATGGTCCAGTAGACATAAACCATCTCTCATATGGCCGATATTGGTTCAATAGCCCAGGTACGTGGAAGCAGTCTTACATACACATACGGTTAACACCGTAATATCAAATAATCACAGCACTCTTACCATAGTGCATTATGTATCGGCACATGAGTGGGTTCGTCAAAATCGAAACCACTCATTGCTCAAAATAACACCTGTTTACAAAATCTGCAGAGTTAAGTTCCCTCACCGTGATTGTGTGGTTTCGCGGTCTCTGTCAAACAACATACAAGTGCTCAATCAATATACATAACAAATACGTACATATACGTAGATTTTGGAAATCATATATTTTCCTACAAAATATCCGGGTTTAATGGAATGAGTCTCCTATTTGGTTTCTATCCTCTTTAAATCATCCACAAGATAATAATATAATAAACATAAGGGGCTCAGTCCAAACTCATATTGTCTTCTGGGCATTGACCAGATTGACTTATTGAGTAAGGTCTAGATCCTCGGGTCACTTCTCGGTTGTCTTCTGGATAGGACCAGAGCTGACATTTTGAGTAGGCCTCGAGGTCACTCAGTGCCCGACTATAGTGTCGTCCTGAAAGTGAATCACTCAGTTCCCGACTAATGTCGGACTGAAAGCGTATACAATAGTATTTACACTATACATAATAAGAGGAAAAAGGGGTTAGTACATTTTTAATTAACAGGGGGTATTATAACAAATAATTTAAACACACTGAATAAACATCAATAATCAAGATTAAAACAGTAATCAAACAATATTTTATTATTTTTCAAAACAGTGTTCCTCGGAACATCACTTCGGAACTTGGGTCAGTGGCTTCGGATCATCCGAACCACACAAAACTGAGTCACTGGCCTCGGAACTCGGGGCCTGACTTCGGATCGTCCGAAGACTGGGTCTCGGACCGTCCGAAGTCCATCCGAAACAGAAAAACAGAAAACAGAAGTCTCGGTGGGTCTGCAATGCTCGGAACATCCGAAGCTTCGGTTCGGACCTTCCGAAGGTGTTCGGACCTTCCGAGATGGCTCGGTCCTTCCGAAAAGGGTCTGGCTCGCCTCGGGCGGACTGGCTTCGTGTTGAAGCTCGGAACGTCCGAGGGTCACTGCTCGGACCGTCCGAATGTTCGGACCGTCCGAAGATCGGCTCTCGGACCTTCCGAGAGTCGTCTTCTCCGACTGTCTGCAACAGCAGACAGTCACGGCGGAAAACAGGTGAAGTGCGATTCCAGAAAGGGAGGGCTTCCTGGATTCGTTTTTCACATCCGTCTGGTCTGATGGACTCCTCTGGGAGTCCTCTTTCCATAGGGAGAGGTTTGGAGCTCAAAAGCTCAAAGGGTCAACTGATTTTAAGGGTAGATCCTCACGGGTACATAAAACCCATGGTTTTCCTTAGAACTTCAAAATCGTTTTTCTTCATCAAAACATGGTCAAAATCTGTTTTTCTTGATTCTAAATTGGTTAGAATTCAGAGAAGAATGCAATGGATACCTTGGTTGAGGTTCCTGGTTTGAAATTCTGAGATTTGAAAATTTTTCCTCAAGCTTACTGTTACTGAAAAAAAAACAGCAGCTCAGGTTCGGCCGGTCGGAAATCAAACAGAGAGCAGAGAAGAGAAGAATTGCTGGGATTTGAAAATGGGAGAAGGGGCCTTGAATTTATAGGCTCCTCTCGCCGGAAAATCGGCTGAAATCCGATCCGATGGGACGGGACGGCAGAAGGTGATGATCACCGCCGAACGGCCAGTGCACGCGGCATGGCGTGTGCAGGCTGCCTTTGTTTTGCAGATCAGTCCCTAAGTATTTCCCAAATTGCAGAAAGGGCCTCAGATTAATAAAAACTGATTTTTGAACTATGAGTAATAAATTTAAAACTCCAAAATCAGATCCAACCTTACAGATGGGTTGGGTTTTTAAAACTTAGGTCACCATCAAAATTTCAGTTTTTATCTCTCAATAAAAACCTTTGATTTAAACAAAAATCACATTTTACCCAAAATTACTTAATTAAACAAATGTAAAAATAACTAATTTGTAAACCTTATTTTGAGATGAAATGAAATATCTAGTTCAATATTAAAATGGTCTAATACCCAATACCATTTTCAAAATTAAAACTCTCTTTCGGGCGATAAAATATCATTTTCTGAAAACTAAATTCATTCTAAACTTAGAAATGCAAATTATTCCATAAGGAGAGTATTATCAATCAAAAATAATCACCAATTCACACAATTTAGAGAAATAATCCCAACAGGTGGTAAATTACCAAAATACCCCTCCAGCTGAACGGGCTGGATCTCTGAGCTCACGAGCTCGGATTGGGCCAAACTTTGGGTTTTCCCCAAAACCCTGACCGAAAACCTTGAGATCATCCGGTTAAACATGGAAATTCAGGTAAAACACTCCTAATCTGGGGCAGGGTATTACAATGTAAGTAGAGGTAGTTCAATAGATTGCTTTAAAAATAATTGTTTACTTAAACTAGTTAATTTATGAATATCATAATTGAGCAATTGAAAACATGTAATTATGAATTACATCATTATAGTTGATTTAATTAGACAAGTTTAGTTTTTTAATTGGACTAATTAATGTATAGAACATAACAAAACTAAGTAATTAATAATGTTTAATTCTGTAATTGAACTAATGAAATCAAAAAAATAATTTAATTAAGTAATTAGAATTTTCAATCAAGTAGTTGTCTCAGTAGAAATTATTTAATTGATCTAAGTGGAAACTTTGAATTATGAAGTTATACTCATTTAAGTATAAAAACATAATGAAGCACTTGAAGATGTTTAATTAAGTAAATACCTTATTTGAATTAGTTTAATAAAAACTTATTTGTTTAACTGACATAATTAAAGTATAAAAATAACATGAAATAACAATAAGTATTAAAATATTTATTTAATAACAGTTATACAAAATAAAGTCACGATTCATGAATAGAGTGGGATTTGAAGAGTGAAGGAAGTTCATGTAATGAATTGATTTTCCCACCCCTTCAAACATAATTAACTCACCTTATTTTGAGTTTTTAAGTTGTGGATCCAATTTTTAGGGTGAGTTCAATTTTCCACTCTTGATTCCCAAGGCTAAATATTCATGAATTGAGTGAGACTCAATGACTTGCTAACGATCGAAAACTCAAATATATCATAAATCACAAGTGAATTACAAGGTTTTATTTGTTGAATTAAAAGTTTAATAATATATTAATTTATTGGAAAATAATATAAATGAGTTTTTTATAACAATTATAAAAATAAGTGTAATATAATATAAATTGATTTATAGGTTGAGTCTTGGGGTTCATTCTCATGTACTATATTAGAAGGTCAGCCCCATATTTTGACAAGGAAGCCACTTAACTCGTGATTAAAATGTCTAAAATACACAGTGCTTAACTAAGACTTTGTTTGGCGGAATATTGGAATATAGATTAAGCTCATAAAATGCTGCAACTTATTTATGTAACCCTTATATCATTGGTTGAAAATGTGGTTTGCAGTACATGGACAATTCCAATTTTATCTCATTCAAGGTTCATAATTTGGAAAGAGTTGTTGTGACTCGATTGAATTAAATTGATTTATTTCAAAATAAAATTGAGTAATTATCTAATTCATGAGAGTGATAACGGTATACTTAACTTCTTTATTACTGGTTTTGTTTTTTTTTCTTTGTTTAAAGACTCATCATTATCAACCTTAATCAATATCTCATTTGTCTAGAGTGTCACGTCCATTCGATTGTTGAAAAGTGATTGAATTTTTTTTTTCTTGCATGTGAGCCATTTAAGAATTTCGATTAATACAAATATTACAATGTAAAATATGTCTATCCATCACAATCACCAAAAGAGTAATGAGATAGCGAAAATAAAGAGAGTAATAAATAAAGACGAGCATAGTACATTTAAGTCAACCCTCTCAAAGAGGGAAAAATATGGAACCATGGTTCAAATTTATTGTACAAGTGAATTAAAAGCAGGCCTTCTCAATACACTATTTTGAGGATTATCATCTCATGAATAGGAGAAACTTTTTTTTCTACTCTCTCGATTGAAAGATAAAAGAAAATAAGATCTCTCCATTTCTATCAACAAAAAGAGGAACTTTCATTTAGTGCTTTTTTCTCCAAATGTTCTTCTTTTATCTTCTAGTAAAGGATTTCGTATTGTGTTATGAAGTGAGAGGATAGAAATAACTTATAAGTCACATCTACACTCAAAGAAATTTACAAGTGTCAAATACTACCAAATATAAGTTTCATAACTTATCTATTCATATTTAAAAATTCACTTACATAGTTAAAAATAAATGAGTCACATTAATATTGACGCACAAAATTCATCCTACATATTTTTAAGTTTTACGCTCAAACCAACTTTCCACGTATTATTTTAAGACAAAACAATAAAATAGTACGAAGACACCTTGTAAGGCTAAATTTTTGATGAATTTAAGTCGATTAAATTATTATTTTCTAAATTGAAATTCAACATTTTATAAATTTTACAGGTGAAAACTTTATCAAATAATTGATTTTTAACATATATTTGTTTTAGGACTTCCTTCGAGTATAGATCCTCTCGTAGGAGGTTTGTTTAATTAGACACAAATTTTAGTGTATTGTCAATGTTAACCTTCACATGAACAGTAAAATTGGTTAGCTGAAACTCGCATGAACAGTAAATTGGGGTTCTAAAATTCGCATGAACAGTAACTCGGCTCGCAGAAGTTTTACTGTTCATGCGAATGGTCCAATTTTATTGTTCATGTGAAGGGTAAAATTGACAATACTCCACATCCCACTTCCTTCAAACGAAGGAATTCCCACTTCATTTGAACGAATAAACTCCTTCGTTTGAAGGAAGTGGGTTGTGGAGTGGGATTTTCGAATTAGTCCATTTCTCGATCGATTTCTAGAAAAAAAAAGTATCAAAATTCATCTACTCTATATTTATGAACGACTGATTTTAAGTAAAAAGGGAATAGTTTTGGACTTAAAAAATCGTATCCAAAAATTTAGAGAGAAGTTACTTAAAATCAATCATGGAATGCATAAGATACTCTATCATATACCTGCCAAAATTTGTGTGCGGACTTTCGTTCACAAGATTTCCAAAAACATGTTAACTTTCTCACCCTTAATTCACCTTATCCAAGAAATGCTAAATTATTCGTGACTCTCCATGACTTGACTAACAAATGAAAATTCAAATATATCATAATTTATTAGTCAGTCACAAGATTTTATTTGTTGAATTTAAATTTTAATGAAAAATTAATTTATTGGATAAAATATAAATGAGGTTTTTATAACAATTATAAAATAAGTGTAATATAATTTTTATGTATTCGTTGAAGTAAATAGATTGTTTACGTATTTTAACTTCTCATATAAATAATCATTAAAATATCCTTCGAAACATCTACTAAGTTAAGATTTAAGCTCACATCAATTGAATTGAGAATAATAAAAATATTTCAATATATAATGATAAATATGAGATCTTTTAATAAATATTATGATATTTGAAACTCAGGCATATCTACCATAAGTTGGAATTTTTATCTAAAGTAAATCTAATTCTATTATAAGAAAAAATTAAACAGATGAAATATTGATTTTTTAGTGTTATTCAATAGTCTAAATGAGACTTATTGTAAAGTAAAAATATATTATGATTTAATTAAATTCAATTTTAAATTTAAACAAAAAGATAATACTTTTAAATGTTAAATTTATCAATTAAATGAAAGCTCTTTATAAGACACTGACATATCTAAATCATTGGGTGCAGAGGTCTTTTTAATTATCCTTTATACATAGATTTTTATACGTAGATCATCATTTTCTTTTAAAATGATATCTCCATTTTCTTTTTTATTTTATATATTTTACTCACAAATTTATTATCAATTTGTTATGTATTTCTTTTTTAAAGTAAAAATAAAAATTAAAAGAAACCTTTAAAAAAATAATGATGTACCTCTCAAATCCCTCACAAACTGCATGAAGCAAGGCCCTTCATGAATGTGGGGTCCATTTATTCCATGCTCTGAAAATGTTGTGGAAATCTTGTGGGGCCACCAGAGAGAGAGTGTCTCTTTGCGGAAGTCCGTACTTCAATATTGGCTGTTGATGATGATAAGAGTATCTTATGTCAGGCATGAGGCTTGACTGAAGCCCTAAGTGCCCTGATTTTATATGAGGGAGGGATTTTTTATTAAATGGTTAAAAAAATTAAAATCTATATACATCCAAAAATTTTACATTTCAATTAGCAGTAATTAAAATATTTTAGAAAAAAAATGAAAGAATTCTGAAAAGTTGAAAAAATAATTTGTAAAGTCTTGGAAAAATTTGAGCCACGTGAACAAAAGAAGTCTTAAAAAATTTTATATGATTAGATAAAGTAATCGAGGGCTATTTACCTATTAAATGAGATTTATTGAATCATTATAATTTTAAATTTTTTATATTAAGAATAAATTATTTAATAAAGATTTTTTTAATATATATGTGAGAAATCACATAATACTCAGCGTAAAACTCCCATAGGTGAATTCAGTATCTCTAAAAATATCTTACAAGCTGCCTTTAAAATAATACATGAAAGGTTGGATTGAGCATTGGACTTAATAAAAGATTTATGTGACTCACTTATTTTTAACTATATAAGTGAATTTTAAATATGATTAAATAAATGAAACTTATATTTAGTGGTATTTAACCCTTGTAAATCTCTTCAAGTGTGAAGGTGACTTGAAGGATAGAAGAAAGAGCGTTCGGAGGAAAAAAATTAAATTATATGAAAGTTCCTTTTATTGTAGATAGAAAATGAGAGATCTTATTTTAATTTTATATTTTAATCAAGAAAGTAGCACAATTAATTTCTTCTATGCATGAGATGGAAATCCCCATTGTAGAAATTTGAACTATGGTCTATCTTTCTTTATTTTCTCTATCTCATTACTTGACGTGGTGGTTGTGATGGATGAACATATTCTATATTGTAATATTTGTGTTTATCGAAATTTTTAAATGGCTTGCATGAAAGAGAAAATTTTCAATTACTTTCCAACAATCTTATGACCATTCCACACTAGATAGATAGGATACTGACTGTTATTAATAATGATGGGGATGAGTCTTTAAAAAAGATTAAAAAAAAAGGAGAGAAATAAGAAAACAACGCTAATGATAAAGAAGTTGGGTATATCAATGTTGTAAGAAATGGACAGCCCACAAATCGTTTTCGGAAAAGATTGGGTTAAATAAGGTTCAATAAGGTTGAACCGTAGTAAAACTCGTGCCATCAATATAATATTATAAATAATATTAATTCATTAGCTATTAAATAGTATAAAAATAAATTAATAGATAATAAAATATAAAACAAATAATAAAATATGAAATTATATTTTCATAACAAAAGTTATTCTTAGTTCAATAACACTAAGCTCACATAATTATGTCAAAATAATTCTCGTGAGTCAATTTGAATTATATGGCACTTGACGATAAGATCAGTCTTCTAACTCTATGAAAACAAAGAAATGATTATTTATATGATAATTTAAAATATTATTTTTTATTAAATATATAACTGCTTCATTTAAACTAGAGGTTGAGTTTTTCCATAATTATAAAATCTATTTTCCTAAATTAATAGTTATAATATTACACTTATTTTTATAATTATTATAAAAACCTCAACTATATTTTATCCAATAAATTAGTTTATCATTAAAATTTAAATTCAACAAATGAAATATTGTGACTCACTTATAAATTATGATATATTTTGGCCGCACTTATACACACCCAGATTTCCTGCCTCTACACACTCGAGTCTAGATTTTCGTGGTAAATTATCATTTTACCCCCACGTGTCCAATCATTCGAATGAATGCCCAATTCATTTTGGCATTCATTCGAATGAATGGGCTGAACAGTAACACGGAATACTGTTCAGCCCATTCATACAAATGAACATTCCATCGTATACAATTGATTCATTCGAATAAATCAACTGATTCATTCGAATGAATGCCTTCAAACGTGCATTCAGCTGATTCATTCAAATGAATATATCAGAGAGAAACATTCGAATGACAGTCCCTCTTGTTTATGTCATTCATTCGAATGAATGACATATATGTTCATTCATTCGAATGAATGCCTTGAAAACGTGCATTCATTCGAATGAATCAGATGATTTATTCGAATGAATGTATTAGAGACAACCATTCGAATGACAGTCCCTCTTGTTTATGTCATTCATTCGAATGAATCAACCCATTCATTCGAATGAATGACATGAATAGTGTCCATTCATTCGAATGAATGGTTGATTCATTCGAATGAATGCAACTTAATATATAAAGGCAACTGATTCATTCGATCGATTCACCGAACTCTAAATCTTTCCCTAATTCGAAGCCTTCCCTCGTTTTGAAACCCTAAACCGAAGGTCTCCCTCTCCCTTTCACTCTCCGGCTCCTGCTCCTGTTGTGTCTCCCTCATTCACAGGTTCTCCTCTTCCTGATTCTAAGCTCGCCCGTCCCTCATTCGTAGCTCCCTCTCCCGATCCCAGTCATTCGATTAGCCCTTCTCCCCATTCATTCGAATCACACCCCCATTCATTCTAATCACAGAGAAGAAGACCCCCCTCTGAAGAACTTAATATTAGAACAATGAATTATTCATCAGATGGTTGTCAACTGTCTTTACCCTAGAAAAGGGCATACTATTGTCACATGGTTCGATGTCTTTTTGATTTGGTGCATCATGAATGGAAAACAAATCTCCCTCTCCCATATCATCAACAGTCACATGCGCGCCTGCCGGAAGACTAGAAGATGTAGTCTTCCGTACGGTCTTTTTCTATGTTCATTTTTTGAAGAACGCGGAATCCCTCTTCCCCCCGATGATAAAGTTTGTTTAGACCAATTTGATTATTTTAATGATTCAACTTTGAAGAAGATGAGATTTCACCTTGACACAGTGAGTAAGAAATGGCTACCCAAAGTTGTCGAGGCACCTCAACTTGAGCTACCTGAGCCACCTGAGCCACCTGAGCCACTTGAGCCATCTGAGGCATTGAGGAGCGTGAGACACGTGAGCCACGCGAGGCATGGACTCCTCCTCAAGAAGGATCAACTGGAATCAACACGCAGCAAATTCTTGATAGCATTTTTGCTTTGGAGGAGAAGATGGATGAGAGATATAATCAGGTTTCTGCAAGGTTGGATGCTATGCAGAATCAGATTATAGATACTTTGAGGTTGGTAGTGCTTCTAGCACAAGAGAGGGGGATAACAACAGTATTAGGAGTAGAAGCCGATGAGAGTTTACGAGCAAGGGTATCTAAAGAACATGCAGGAGCCGCTTTCGCCCTTGTTCTTCCATTTGGATCAGCAGTTTCAGCTTTAGGGGCGGCATCTGGCACCCCTGCTCGTCCATTTCGATGAGCAGCGTCAACTTTAGCAGCAGCATCTAGCACTCATGCTCGTCCATCTGAATCAGCTACTTCAGCTTCAGGAGCAAGATCTGGCACCCCTGCTAGTACATTTGGATCAGGTGCTTCAGCTTCAGGAGCAGGATTTGGCATTCCCTAGTAGTCCATTTGAAGCAGTTTCAGGCCCCCCTGTTCGACCGAGTGGATTAGTAGCTTCTGGCCACTCTGCTCGTCCGACTGGATTAGCAGCAGCTTCTGGCCCCCGTATTCGTCCGACTGGAGTTGCAGCAGCTTCAGGCCCCCTTACTCTTCCGATTGGAGTTGCAGCTGCTACTGGCCCCCGTTCTGTTCTGAGTCGAGCACCAGCAGTGTCTCGTCCCCGTCCTTTTCAGACTGCACTTATTCCATATGTACCTCCAGTTCATGCACCTGCTTCTGCACCTACCTCCACTCCTCCGACTGTTGCACCAGTTGATGTACCTGTTGCACCTCCTACTTCTGCTTCTGTACCTGCCACCGCATCTGTAGCTGCACCTTTACATCTGCTCCGAATAACTCTTCTATTTGATGTACTTTTTTTTTTTTTATATATATTGACATGTAAAAGAGATGTTGTAAATTTCATATTTTGAATGAACATGTTCTATTTATCAGATTGTCATTGTGAATTAGGTCCTTACTTTAAACATATTATTTTGAACAAATGTTGTTGTAAAATTGATATTTTGTAGCCTTGAAAAGCATAATATGGTTCCATTAATTTGAATTTCATACTTTGTAAAATGACATTCAATCTGACAAGAGCATTCTTAACTTAAATATGAGAATAAATCGGAAGTTGTTCAAGAGAGTACATTGCCTTCAAATGGATATATCTTCATCAAAAATCAAAACAAAGTACATTTATATACTGAAATCAATACATTTCAACTCTTATCTTCAAGAGAGTATATTTATACTGAAATGAATACATTTTCAGTATAAAATGAATACATTTCTACTCCTATCTTCACTTCATTGATTCCACCATTCTTGGAAATCGTCATTATCTTTAAGATCACCAGACCACTGCATAACATTTAAAAAAATCACATTAGAACATATGGAAGAGTTATATGTTGATTGGTCAATACATATCTATATCAATTAAGGAAAGAGCTTACTTGGGACATGATAGAGTTATATGTCGATTCGTCACTGAAGTTGTAAGATCCACTATCCTTTGGAAAAAACATTTTGAGTTGTTAGTCTTTATTACCTTATTATGACTGTAGAAAAGATATGAATATGCACTTACTTGGTCAAGTTGAGAGAAACTCGTTGTTTGTGATTCATGGAAATCATGTTGATTTGGAGCAGCATTTAAATTTACACTCGAAGATACAGATGTAGAAGGAGTAATTCTATTCGGACATGTTCTAGAATTATGACTAGTATTTTTGCAAACTGTATATCTTCTTCAATTCACTTGATTCTCTACAATCTCAAATGCAAAAGGATCTCGATGTTTAGATGTTTGGCCCTGTGATAAATTCCTTGAACCTGAATGACGTCCTCTAGAATATTGCATAATAGGGTGACTGACCGGCTCATCATGGATGACAAGATTTTGAAAATGATTTATGAGCATCTCTTGATCATACGAAGACAAATGTCCATATTTGTTCTTAATACCTTCAAAGTGTACATCTAATACATCCTCAGGGATCCTCCTTTCAATCCTCAAGTCGTCCAATGATGTCAAGTCGATTCTCCATTGTGGGTATATATCATCCAAATGTAATTTGTCCATCCATTTCATTTTGTGTGCACACGGTAGACCCATTGAAACTGTAAACTCTTCCGTACAAATGGGTGAAAATGACCTCTTCATAAGCATAACATATTGGTTGTAAACCTCACTTATTGCGAAATGAGAAACTTTACCGTTCAATTCATCAAAGAAAGGAATAGACACATCCTATGCAAACCTAATCTTTTCATCTTCAAGTGGAATCTTGAACTCTTCAAATTGATTTTCAATGACATGGGCTATCTTTTTTCGGACAACATCTAGGTCACCAGTAGATGTAGTTATATAACTTTTCAGAATAGAATGTGCACCCTCAACCCTTGAATTAACTCGATTCTTAAAATGTAAACACCAGTTGATCCATGCCTTGATAAATTGTTTTCTATGTGGGATCCATGTCCTTGTTAAGTAGTTCACTACTTGCGAATTATCTCTTAAATTTTGTTTGAATGCCTCAAACGCTATATTGAATGATTTTTTGGTTGTGGACTCAATCAGGTCATTCTATTCGGTTAAAAATGCATTCCAGTTTTCGATTTTCTTAAACAAAGGTTTACAATGAGCAACAATATTCTTGTTGATGTGCCAAGAACACAAAATATGTGCAGCATTAGGGAACTCCAAATCAATTACATTCTTTAACGCCAATTCCCTATCAGTCAAAGGAACTTGTTGATCATGCTGCACTCCGAAGACCTTTTTAAACATCTGTAATGCCCATATATAATCTTCAAATTTCTCATTTATTAGAAATGTAAAGTATGAGTAAAAATTCTTATTAAAACTTGTCACACTAATGATATGAAGCAATGACATATGATATCTGTTGGTTTTGTACGTGCAATCCATCAGAAACACATTATGGCAGCTCTCGGTAAGAAAAATTGACTTCAGATATGAGAAAAAGAGATGGGATAGATGACCATCACTGTCATAGTTAAGTTGAAAGTATTGATAACCACATTCTTGAAGATCTTCTATCAAAGCTTCAATTGTAGTTCAACCCATTAGTTGCTCTTTTCGAAGCGCAGAACAAAAGTTGTACAAATCAGCCATTGATATTTTAATATCTGGATTTTGATTTCTAAGGGTCGTCAAAATTTGCCGTGGTGGTATATTACTACTCCTCATTTCAATGATCATTCTTTTATCAGAATCTGAAAAACATCTTATACTTGGATGACCTAATAATACATCCGATATATCATGATTGTGCTCCGGTAACAGTGCTACGGTATTTACCAACTCTATCGTAGCGAAGGACTAATTTATTTTCCTTATTACATGGCCTTTTTATGGTACATACAAATCCTTATTCAAGAGCTATATTCTTAACATAATTTATAAGGTCCTCATGACTTTCAAAACATCTCTCAACAAACTCCATGCCACTTGAGGGTTTAAACATACCTCTAAAACACTAATAATAATGATTTATAGAAAAAAATGAGATAAGAGTTACCTTCGATTCGAGATAAGAGATCCAGACATTAACTTGAGAGAGATAACTTCGACCCGAGATAAGAGATTGAGAGAGAGTGTTGAAAATGGGGTTTGAAAATGGATTAAGAGGTTTAAGGGTTTGGGATTGAAAATGGGTTCAATGTTTTGGGATTAAAAAGGGGGTTGAAAATGGGGTTTTAGGGATAAGTCTTTGAAAAAGGTGGTTCAAAATGGGGTATAAGAGTTTGGGATTGAAATGGGGTTCAAGGGTTTGGGATTGAAAAGGGGGTTGAAAATGAGGTTGTAGGGAGAAGTCTTTGCAAAAGGGGTTTAAGGGTGAAAAGAGGGTGTTGAAAATGGGGTTTAAGGTTTAAGGGAGAAGGGATTGAGAAAGGGGTTTAAGGGAGAAGGGAGAGGGAGAGGGAAACGACGGTTTAGGATTTTTAATGGAATGAAACGAGTGGAATTTCGTGGATCGATCGAATGCATGTTTATATATAAGTTCCATTCATTCGAATGAATGCACGTTTTCAAGGCATTCATTCGAATAAATGGGTTGATTCATTCGAATGAAGGACATAAACAAGAGGGACTGTCATTCGAATGGTTGTCTCTGATACATTCATTCGAATGAATCAGCTAATTCATTTGAATGAATGCACGTTTTCAAGGCATTAATTCGAATAAATCAACTGATTCATTCGAATGAATGACATAAAAAAGAGGGACTGTCATTCGAATGGTTGTCTCTGATACACTCATTCGAATAAATGCATGTTTTCAAGGCATTCATTCGAATGAATAACATAAATAAGAGGGACTGTCATTTGAATGGTTGTTTCTGATACATTCATTCGAATGAATCAGCTGATTCATTCGAATGAATGGACGTTTTCAAGGCATTCATTCGAATTCGAATAAATAAGTTGATTCATTCGAATGAATGACATAAACAAGAGGGACTGTCATTCGAATGGTTGTCTCTGATATATTCATTCGAATGAATCAGCTGATTCATTCGAATGAATGCACGTTTTCAAGGCATTCATTCGAATGAATGAACATATATGTCATTCATTCGAATAAATGACATAAACAAGAGGGATTGTCATTCGAATGTTTCTCTCTGATACATACATTCAAATGAATCAGTTGTATACGATGGAATGTTACTGTTCACCCCATTCATTTGAATGAATGCCAAAATGAACTGGGTATTCATTCGAATGATTGGAAACGCGGGGGTAAAATGGTAATTTGCCACGAAAATCCAGATTCAGGTGTGTAGAGGCAGGAAATCCGGGTGTATGTAAGTGCGGCCTATATTTTCATTTTCATTTGTTAGTCAATTTATGGAGGCAAGTTCAAGTCACGAATATTTAGCTATTTTGGATAAGGTGAATTAAGGGTGGGACAGTTAACATGTTTTTGGAAATTTTGTACGGCCACCAGAGAGACAGAGAGTTATGGAAGTCCGTACGCAAATTTTGGCAGATGATATGATAGAGTATCTTATGGCAGGGATTACTGAAGCCTGCATAGATTTTATAGGTGAGGGAGGGATTTTTTAATAAATGGTTTAAAAAAAAATAAAATCTACATACATCCAAAAATATTACATTTCAATTAATAGCTTAATTAAAATATTGAGCCACGATGAACAAAGAAGTTCTAAAACAATTATATACTTAGATAAGGTTGATCATCCTAACACAAGAAATTTTTTTTAGGAGACATGAGTTTTCTAGATTTTCAACTTTGCCCCTTCCGTCCGTACAGATTTTAGTGGACTTTTAGAAATCGGTTCACCGGACCGAATCATTTGGAAATGAAAATTTGAGGGAAGTGATCTGGTCGGTGCACCGATTTAGACTCTTTCCCATCTCAAGAAATCGATGCACCGACTTGATCACTTGGAAATGAAAATTTGAGGAAAGTAATTCGATCGGTGCACCGATTTCTTGAGACATAAAAGAGTCTGAATCGGTGCACTGACTGCAACACTTTCCTCAAATTTCCATTTCCAAGTGATCCGGTCTAGTGCACCGATCCAGTGAACCGATTTTTGAAAGTCCACTAAAATCCGTACGAACGAAATGGGTAAAATGGGAAGGGCACTAAAATACATGTCTCCTAAAAAAGTTTTTTCGTGTTAGGATGAGTACCCTTAAATAAAGTAACAAAGGACTATTTAATTATTAAAAATGAGATTCATTGAATCATTGTAATTTAAGATTTTTTATGTAAAAAGCAATTATTGATTAAGTTCTTGCTATAAAAATTATAAAATGTTGAATCTCATTTTAAAAAATAATAATTTAAATGACTTAAATTCATCACAAATTTAGTCTTACAACATGTCTTCGTACTCAGCAATTTTGTGCGTCAATATTAATGTGACTCATTTATTTTTAACTATGTAAGTGAATTTTTAAATACGAATAAATAAGTTATGAAACTTATATTTAGTAGTATTAGACACTTGTAAATTTTGTTGACTGTGCATGTGACTTATAAGTTATTTCTATCAACCCACTTAGGGGTCGAAATATCGGCCGATACATATCGTGTAATACCCTGCCCCAGATTAGGCGTGTTTTAGCTCGTTAAGTTTGTTTAACCGATTAATCTCGGAGATTTCGGTCAGGGCTTTGAGGAAAGCGCAGGTTTGGCCCGATCTGAGCCCGAAAACTCAGTGATTTAGCTCGTCGAGCTGGAGGGGCATTTTGGTAATTTACCACTTGTTATTTTTTTTTAAAAATATTGTTGATATGCATATATTATTGGTGAATAATGTTCTCCTTAATGAAGAATTTACATTTCTGATTTTTAAATAAAATTATTTTCAGAAAATGATATTTAAATATCGCCCGTCAAAACCCCGAAAAAGAGTTTTAATTATTTTGCATAATTTCGGGAGCAAGATAAATTCAGAAAAAGGTAACTGGTGTTAGACCATTTTAAGAATGATCTAGATATTTCATTTTACTTCAAAATGATGTTTCTAAATTGTTTATTTTAACAATTCTTTATTTAAGTAAATAGTGTAAATTTATGAGTTTTATTTAAATAAATGATTTTTAATATGAGATAAAATCTGAAATTTTTATGGTAGCTAAGATTTTCAAAACCCAACCTATCTGTAAGGTTGGATCAGGTTTTTGAGTTTTTAAATTATTATCTTGTGGATGATTTAAAAAGGATAGAAACCAAGTAGGAGACTCAATTCCATATAACTCGGATATTTTGTGGGAAAACGTGAGATTTCAAAATACTACTTGTGTGTATGTATTTGATCTGTATATTGATTGTGCACTTGTGTGTTGTTTGAACAGAGACCGCGTAAACCACACATAACGGTGAGGGAACTTAACTCTGCAGATTTTGTAAACAGGTTTTTATTGAGCAATGAGTGGTTTCGGTTTTGATGAACCCACTCATGTGCCTATACATGGTGCACTATGGTAAGAGTGCTGTGATGATTATGGTATTACGATGTTGATCGTATGTGTATGTAAGACTACTTCCACGTACCTAGGCTATTGAACCAATATCGGCCATATGAGAGATGGTTTATGTCTACTGGACCATAGGCGAACCATTCTGTCGTCAGTTGCTGACTTGAGGGTGTCAGTATCGGCTACGTTTAAGAGCCGGAGATGTACTTACAAGGATGTATTTTGACCGTGTCGGGACTTAATACTGGTCTCAGTGTAGTCGGCAGGCGTTACGGTGGATAATGGCAGTGGTTTAATGATGTTGACATAATATTTTGAGATTATGCTTATTGTTATCAAGCATGTGACATTAAACTGTTGCTAACCTGTTTTGTATTTACTTAATTTGCATTGTTAATTATCCTTCACTGGGCTAATTAGCTCACACCACTCACTTTTCAAGCGATGAACCCGAGGAGGAGGACCTTCTCTTTTAGGCTTAGGGCGATTAAGCTAAAGCAGTGTTTTGGGATTCCCCCGGAGAGGAATGCCCTGATCTTTCCCTGTTCGTTCTTGGAACCATTGTCTTTTTTTGTACCGGATGTGGTACTTAATTTATGTCCATTTGATGTATTAGGCTATGTTGCATTTGGAGACAATGCTTTTGAATGATGAATCAATGAGTGATTTTATTTTGCGTTGTATTAATCAATGTTAGGTTTTGATTTGAACATGTTATGTGTTGATGTTGTTATATCTTGGTTTTTGGGAAGCATATGGTACATGTTTGAGTCCACTTGACGGGCTAATGTGTAACCGCTGGGCCTAACTGTTGATCAGGCCTAGTAAGAATGCTTGTGGTTCAGTTTATCTTCAAAAAAAAAAAATCAGTCGCGTTCTGGGCCCACCGGTCGGGTCGGGGCGTGACATATCGTATCAGCCGATATGTATCGGTTTTTCATAGCCGAACGATATTTGCCGATACGATATGTATCGGCTGTACAAAAAGGTTATCTGCCGATATAACCGATATTCGGACCGAATATCGGTCACCATATCAGTCGATATGCATAAAAATCGGTATTTTAATTTTTTTAATATTTTTTTTTAAAAAATAAAAATCGTTACGGTTTCATACGGTTTTTTGCGGTTCTTTGCGGTTTTTTACGGTTTTGAATATCGGAGGAGAGAGAATGCAATAAAATGGAAAAAATGGATGAGAGAGAAAATTATCGGCCGAAGCATTTTTTTGACCCCTGATCTCACTTCATCATACAATATGAAATCCTTTACTCGAGGATAAAAAGAAGAGCATTAGGAGAGAAAAAATAACTATATGAAAGTTCTTTTATAGTTTTCCCTTCTTTGAGAGAATTTTGACTTAATTTAGTATGCTCATCTTTATTTATTACTCTCTTAATTTTCTCTATAAAAAAAATAATGGAGAAATCCTAATGCTCCACATTCTTTATGACCAACTTTATTTTTAATTTTTATTTACCAATCTTATATTTTACTCTAGTTTGTGAACTTCATTTTCCCCCTTTATATTTAATAATTGGCCCTTATCATGCATTTTTCATTTATCATTCATTTAATTTTTTTTATCAAACTCACCATTATAATCATAGATAGCCTCCACATCAGCAGTCCAAAAAACGCTTCGGCCAATAATTTTCTCTCTTATCTGATTTTTCCATTTTATTGCATTTCTCTTTCCTCCAATTGATTCATTCGAATGAATGCTGTGTATACGAATGAATCGAATGAACGGGCTGAACAGTATTCCGTGTTACTGTTCAGCCCATTCATTCGAATGAATGCCAAAATGAACTGGGCATTCATTCGAATGAATCCATCAGCGTATACGAATGAATGTTCATTTGAATGAATGGGCTGAATAGTATTCCATGTTACTGTTCAGCCCATTCATTCGAATGAATAAAAAATGAACTGGGCATTCATTCGAATGAATGCCAAAATGAACTGGGAATTCATTCGAATGAATGGAAACGCGGGGGTAAAATCATAATTTCACCCGAAAGTCCGATTTCGAGTGTGTAGAGGCACGGGTCAAGATATTTTTTTTTAAGTGATATCGCAGTCGTTAGAGCAGACTATATGAAGCGGAAGCTCAAACCTGTTAACTTCCACTTCCTGAGGTGGAAGATTATCCGTTGAACTACACTTCTGCATGTTTTGTTCAGAAGTTTTTTCTACAAAACCGAGCCGTAGAGAAGACGGCTCAACCGCTACTTAGTCTGATTTTGATAATATTGAGGTACACCTGTACGACTCCAATAAACTATCTAATTACTCAATTTTATTTCGAAACAATTCGATTAAACTCAATTGAGTCAAAACAGCTCTTTTTAAATTATGAACCATGAATGAGACAGAATTGAAATTGTCCATGTGATGTCAACTGCATTTTCAAGCAATCGGGGCCGTATAGAAACAACGGGAGGCCTAAGAAAAAAATTTAAATGGGAGTTTCTTAGTATTTAACATATTATTATAAATAATATTTAATTAAAATTTTAATTATATATTATAAAATAAATTATTCTTGACAATAATTTTTTTAACTTAAAAAGATCAAGAGGTCAATAATACAGAACATTGAAAAATTTATCCATCTGAGTGAAATTAGCATATTCAAAAATTAAAATAGAATAAGAACACTTAAAAAGATAAGTATACTGAGTGGGCTGAAGTGTAAACAGAAAGTGAGAGATGTGTTCTCTCTACTGCTCTTATCTTCTTCTCCTTTTCTATATAATTTGAATAAGAGTAATTATTTAGACACGGGATTTTTCTTTAGTATACACGGGTTTTCAATTTTTTACTAGAAATTACCATTTTGCCTTTCCGCTTCCGCACCGTCCGGACGTGATTAAGAACATTTTTCCTTCGTTCGGACCATTATTCATGCATAAATTCTATTCGTCAGGACGGTCTACAAATGCTACAGTAATCCATAGTGCATTAGATAAAAAAAATATATAATTCCTATAGTTTTGAATAATAAAATTTCATTTTAAAACTTTAAAATTGTTTTTTAAGCACTGTGTATTTCCAAAATTTCTCAAATTGAATATCCGGACTAATTACGATAACCTGATAAAAATACTTTAAGACTTAAAGGTCTCTTGACACTCCCAAATATTTAAAATATAGTGTTTTACAAATAAAGGGTATCCCTCAACTGTGCCGAAAATACACTTTCGGAAGTCCAAATGACTAACCGTAAAACCCGTTGAACTCCAAATTCAAAACTAAACAAATATGTGGAATTTAAAAACTTAGATCTTTCAAATGATTGTTTAACTGGATTTTTTTTGTTTTGAAGAAGGGACGAGATTTGGGATGGGAAAAGATCACCTATTTTTGGTAAACAATCATTTGAAAGATTTAAGTTTTCAAATTTCACACATTTGTTCAGCTTTGAATTTGGAGTTCAACGGTTTGTTGTTTGGAATTCTGGAAGTGTGTTTTCGGCACAGCTGAGAGACACCTTTATTTGTAAAATACTATATTTTAAGCATTTGGAATGGTCAAAAGACCTTTAAGTCTTAAAGTATTTTTATCAGGTTATCGTAATTAGTCTGAATATTTAATTTGAGAAATTTTAGAAATATACAGTGCTTAAAAAATAACTTTAAGGAGATTTTATTATTCAAAACTATAAGAATTATATGGTTTTTTTTTTTAGCTAATGCACTATTGGAGCCCAGCCACGGCGAGAGGGGCCTTCTTCATCCAGGTGTCTAAGGCGACCGCCTTTTTTCTCTAAGGGTAAAGACGGCCCTGCAAGCAATGATATAAGGGTTACATAAATAAGTTACAGTGAGCTTAATCTATATTCCAGTATTCCACCAAACAAAGTCTTCGCTAATTATGTTCAAGACCATGTAATTTTTTAATTGTATTTTAGACATTTTCATCTCGAGTTAAGTGGCCACCTTGTCAAAATATGTTAAACCTGCTAACCAATCTTAGTTTAACACTTGGCAATTGGCATAATCTAAAATATGTAATGTTGAATTTGGAAGGTTTTCTAAAATATGGCTAGGAATCTAGGATGAAGTTGGCAAAGACCATATGCTCATAGTCTTATTTTCTCAACCAATAGTGTAATGAACAAAAATACAGTAGGTTGTAAAATTTATGAGCTTATTATCCATCACACTAAGCAAAGACAATTAATGATAGTCGTATTTTTTGATTTAAAATCAACTGATAATCTGATAATATGTTAGGTTCGACTTTTTTATTTTTATTTTTAAATTTAAGTGTGGAAATTCCCCATAGATGATACCCTGCCTTTAGGGTACATAAAGTGAGGTCATAAGGGTTCAAACTTGACACCTCACACTTCTTAAATAGGAAGATTAACAGTTGAGCTACAGCATTCCATTTTCATTTTTGAACATTTTTTTGCTGCCAATGCCAGAATTCAATATGGAAATTTTAATAATTTAACATATGGTATATTCTGGAGCTCACCCATACTTCCTAGATCAAATGAAATACCAAATTTATTTTTTAAGAAATCTTTCATTTATTTGTTAACGAAAGTGGATGATTGAAGTTGAAAATAGAAATTTTAAATTGAAATAAAAAAAAATTCATGGTTGGCCATATACTTTTTTTTTTTTTGAATTTATATGTGGATAACTGTGAGAAATTCAGGCATAAAATTTCATACCCACTGTCCTTAGAGTATATCATATTAAGTCATGGGAACTCAAACTTTGCACCTCTCACTTCTTTCATAGAAGTAAATAAAAAAATTAAGATATAAATTTCAATACATAAAAAAGATTTATGCAATATTATTTCATTTGGGGGAATCCTAAAAAATATTAAACAATGTGCCAATTTTTAACATAAAACCTATGCGTCCAGCATAAAAGTCAGTAGTGCATAAAAACGATGTGCATCAATGACATTTTACCTTCATTACCTACCTTGAAATCTTAAAAAATTTGATAGTCATAGTCCATCGATTATCAAATCCATTTTTCTATTTTTATTTTTAAGACTAACACATCAAGCCACTTGACTGATCTTAAGGCAATCTATCTTTTTTTTTTTTTTAAGACCGTATCTGAGTATTATTGGAGTATGTATAAATCGCTCTATCCGCATACACTGACTATCAACAATAAGAAGTGGCCTTTTTCATAGATAAGAAATAGAATTTTCCAAATATCTTTTTATCCATTTAGTCCTCTAATTTTCATTTAAGCCACATAGAGCTTGAAGGACCAAGGGTTAAAAATATCCGTCTTTTAACGTTTTATAGACCGATATGTCACCAATCGTTTTCCCTTTTGTTCTTAAATTTCAGAAAAATTACAATAAATGAAGAAAATTTTGGACTTTATAGATATGTAATTTTTTCATTAAATATTGGTCATTTATATGTTCAAATATTATTTTTAAGTTAAATATTATTTTTAAGTTCTGAACTAAAAATTTCAAATGTTTTTAAAAAATAATGAAAAATTATAAAAAAAATAAAAAATTGTAATAACAAAATTATTGTCAGTCTAAAACCACCACTGAATTTTAGGACCACCCAAAATGAGAAAACTTGTATTTTGAGCTGAAATTTTGAAACTTTTGGTTCTAGGACAAGAAGACATGGATAAGTACTTATTCTTCAAAATCTCTAAGATGCCAAAATTAATGTAGAATACTGATACCCATATTTTAACTTGTTAGTGTCCCAGCTTGGTCGAGCTCCTGTTTATCAATTCTATGACTTGAGAAGAAATACTTGCCAAAAAGCTTGAAGACTCAAAATGATCGAGGAAGAAGATCATACTCCACCCAGCTCAAAGCTCATCGTCATGGCAATTACAAAAATAGGTATATGATCATAGATAACCTTAGCTGGAACCCACACCTGAGAGTGGACTATTCCTAAGCTTAGTTGCATATGTTGGTAATTAACATAATATTCCTAGAGAGGATGTTGATCAGTGAATTGGAAGTGAACTTGGAAACATGAATTATGTTCACTGTCAGCACGACCAGTCTATCTCACTGACCTATCTGATGTAGTTAGGATCGACCTATCGTGATCAATGACTGGTCGGCCAGATTGACATTGGTTCTGAAACTTCGAACTGTCATTCTAGATATGCCTCTGAGAGAGAGTCTCGCATGCACTGACCCCTCTGTGATGAACTTGAACGACCCTCTCGTGGTCGACGACTCATTGGTATAAAACTTATGAGTTCTGGATTGTGAACTCATAAGGGCTCTCGATAAAACAGACATCTCGGTATATCAAGACCGATCGAGAGTAACAAGACCAACCCCTCGACAAAGGACGATAGGTCATTCTACGTAACAGGTTTACAAAGTGGACACTACTATCAAGCATATTTTTGCACCAGAACGAGTCCTCTCGTTTGGAACTACTCATCGGCGACACCGACCTGTCAACCAGAAGTAATTATGTCGTTGGGAGTGTATTTAATGAGCAATGGTTGGGTGGTTGAACTGGTAATAAATATGAACACCGATCCATCAGTGCCACCGACCTGTCGGTACTGGACAGTTTAAATGACCGTTAAGACCCCTCTATAAATATGAGTGTTGTGTGATCATTTTACCATCTTTCTTAAGCTGAAAAGAGTTATACATTCTAAGGAATAATCAACACTCTTGAGAGAAAGATCATAAACAACCAATCTTCAGATTGTGTTTGCAAGTGAGAAAGAGAGGAGGAGAGAGATCATAAACAATCAATCTTCGGATCGAGTTTGCAAGTGAGAAAGCCATAAACTAGGAAAACTTTGGTTAAGCCAAGTTTCCTTGTCACCTAGAGATTGTGATTGCATTACGACGGCTACAAGGAGGAGCGTCGACATACCTTGGGTGGGATCTTCAAGAAGCAGACATCAACAAGAAAGAGCTTTAAGGCAAGTGTTTCTTGATTTTAATTTTCATTTTAAAACCTGTAACCTGAAAGTGGATTAAGGGGGATTTGCTCAGGAACCAATATAAAAAAACTTTAGAGCGTCGTCTCTGGCACAGTGGTGGGTGGAATTTCCAGCCGATTGAGTGAAGTGGAATTCCTACTCTAATTGGGAGGGTGTAAATCCCTATATAGTGAATTTGGGGATAGCTCAAGGTTGAGCGAGTCCTAACAGTGGATGTAAGTTCGCAAACTGAACCACTATACATCTTGTGTCCTTGTGTGCGTGGTGTTAGAGCTATTTTCTTGTGTTGATTGTTTAATCACATTTGCTAACGCACACACTCTTGAATGTTGAATCTACTACATTTAACTAATCAATCAAGTAAATTAAAAAATGATCAATCAAGTAAATTAAAAAATGACCAACAAAATTAGATTGACCTATTCATTCCCCCCCTCCCTCTAGGATTGATCATATTGTTCTAGCATCCGTGTAAAGGAAACTTTCACAACCTAAGTTTTTCTAAATTACAAGAGTAGTTGGCTCGATAATCTCATTTACACAACTATTATCTCAAATTTATTTCCTAATTACGAGAGTAGTTGACCCAATAATTTCTCAATTATTTCTATATATATTCATTTTCATCATCTGCCGATCCTTCTAGTGCTGTGATCCCAAAAGTTACCAATCTTGACACAGATCTCCAAAGTGGTTCATTTATAGACCATTGCAAGAATCTAATTTGAAGTCGTGTCAAAGCATAAAGTTTTAGTCTCATTGAGAACAAGACATCTTTGTTTTATTTCTAATTTTCTATTTTTTTTTATTACTGATAAGGAATGAAGAATGCACCTTGATCGTCCATGGCAAAAACGAGTAGATGTAGATGAGAGGCTAAAAGCACTCACATGTGACAGAAATACTGCCATTTACACCACTGTGATCCTTAACGGAAATAAATTAGAACCATCAGTAGCTAATTAGTCCTCTAATCTTTCATTTACACAACTAATATCTCAAATTCTCAATAATCTCTCCTTTACACAACTAATGTCTCAAATTATCTCCTAACTATAAGAGTGATTGATCCAATAATTTCTCTACTTATTTCTATCCAATGTGTATTATTTCTATAAGACAATGTACTTTCAAGGTAAAAATAGAAAAGAAATTTTTGATTCCCTATTTTGTCCGAACGAAAGAACCAAGTCTGAAGCCATGAATGGATTAAAATATTGGCCAATATCAGAAAGGTGAATTTATTTTTACTTTCTTTAAAAAGCTGTTTTTTTTAATCTTTTTCTGAATGTATCGACTGACTTAATTTTTTCAAAATTAAATAAATTAAAAAATACATATATCGACTGATATATGCCGATATTATAGCCAATATATATCGACCAATTTATTTTTTTTCAAAATTAAATAAATTAAAAAATACATATATGCCGATATCATAGCTGATATATATCAACTGATATCGGCAATATCTATAGTATATGGCCAATATATATCATGGCCGATATTTTAACCTTACCGCAAAACTATCAAGAGATCATATCAAATGTATTATCGGTTCTAGTTCTACAAATTTATTTGTGTTAATTGTTTACATGAATATCATATAAAGATCAAGCACCAATCAATCATCCTAAATCATTGATTTTGTGATAAGATAGTAAGAGGGTGATCAATACGCATTATTGATATGACTTCTCTTTGTACCCTATCACACCAAACTATATAGGAAAAGGCAATCTCAACATTAAGTTTGGGGGCAGTGAGTCACATTAGAATTGTTGATATAGACCTGACTAAGTCCTTGGGAGATGTGCAAAACTGAGTGACCCTTATATATTGAGAGAGAGACTAGAACAAAACCTCAAACCTCTCATAGCTTAATGAAGTTCTTAACCATTAAGTCAATCCTCACGGGTTTAAGTTTTGACATTTTTTTTGAATGATGATAATATTTTATTCACAAAGCAGCAGCAAACAAAAAAGCCGGCAAGCCAAAACTGGACAGAAACTAAAATTCAACAGGTCCAAGGGCAGGCAAATCAGAAGAACCACCACCTAAAATCACCAATCATGGAAATCACCTAAAGAAGAAAGGGAAAAGGGCTAGCCAACTACCAAGACTAACATAAACTTCGATCACCAACAATGATTGAGTTTCAGGAAACTCCCTTACACAGCTTCTCTGGGAGAAGGATAGAATGGAAAACAAAATCCCTTAAAAAATTAAATGGTCAGCCTCCTTGAGGAACAGTTTGGACAAACAGGGGCAAAAAAATTTCAACCCGTTTTCGGCTGAGATACAAATTTCGACGGCTGGAGCCGATGTGCCAAAACATTGGCCCTAAATTTTCAGTCCCCCTCTCCCACTCTCCCAAGATGAAAAAAATGATTTCAACCAAAATTTGTAACTCAATGTGTGAAGCAGTTTCATGATCATCACATGGCAACACACACAGATGTACACATGGGAGTGACATTCGAATCATGTGACCGAGAATAAAGAGCTGCAAGAACTTATGCAAAGCAGTTAGCAAGGTGCAATAATAATGACTACCAAGTAGAGGTCTAGAGTGCTATGAATAGACAAGACATTTAACAAATCCAGAAAAATAGTGAGACCCATTTTAGAAACGAGTCCAAGTAACACCAAGATAAGAGCAACTCAATCCATCATCCTCCACTTTGCAAGCCTTCATCAATTGAACACTTCTTAGCGGTACTGAAAAAGCCATAAAAACAATACTTAGAAACACCCCTTCAATTAAGGGGAAAAAGGGAAATAATAAAAAGCCATCACAATGTTTAATTTTTTTTAAGACTAATGTGTCCTAGGCCTCTTAGAGGACCTTACTAATCTTTAGAGCATATGCAAACCTCTCTATCCACACACACTAACACTATGAGGAGTGACCCTTTTGTGTTGAGAGTGACTTGAACCCAAGACCCATCACCATGTTTAAATGGAACCACATTATCCATTTTTTTGCTTGACCCATTTTACTTTTAAATGGTTCTAAAGATTCAAACATCTTAGGATTGGAGATACCAGCTTATTAAAAAGATGGAAACAAGAATCTAGATATTGCACTTTTTTAAATGTATACTATTCCAAAATATTAGTGAAACAGACAACCATCTATAAAAGACAAGCATTGAATGCATAGTTAACTCTTTGCAAGACACAGGATGGAAGATGATGACCTGTTAATTGGATCAACATATTAATAGGTTTAATTTTATTTTTTTTCAGTTTGAGATGTGTGATGGTGAAGCTGGCGGCTCTTCTATTTATAGAGGGACACTTTTGTACATGAACCAAGCTATGGTCTCATGAACTTTTAAATGAATTTTTTTGTTTGATATCTCTTTTCCATATATGTCTTCTTTTTGAAGTTATCACTTTTCCATATTAGACGAGCATTGAAATTTAGATACCAAATTTCCATATGGAAAAACTCACTCCAACCACTATGGCACATCCAAACCCTATTATTTTCCCCATATCAGGGCTTCGATCACCTTCTCTCCAAGGAATCTCCTGTTCCACCCACTTTTTTAAAAAAAAATTCATGTTCCACCTGAAACCTTCACAACATAAAAAAGTAGAGCCCATTATTTTCCCACAATGTAAACAAGATATGATCACCCTTTCTCCTTGGAGTTTTTACCAATTCCCATTTTAATCAACCAAATCTTATCCAGTTGCCACCCTCCTGAACAAACTCAACAATCTTTTAAGGAGTATTGAAAATAGAAAGGAAATAACTTTGTCCACCATTACCATATGCAGTACGTTATTACATTGGGTGGGCAGAAAACTCGTTGAATGACGTCTCATCAATTTTATTACCTATTTTTGTTACCTTTCAAGTAACTAAACAAATAAGCCATATTGTTCGCCTTTTGGTTCCAAATGTGATGCAGGTTAGGTCCAAACATGCCTTTGATGCCTCAAATAGATCAATGATGCATTTACATTAATCTAAAGCCTATTCACCAGCATGTTCAGAGTGTAGATCATTGTATGTATAGGACAGGATTAAACATAACCTATCAACTGAAAGAACATGGTATTACCTTGATAAAACCAATCTCCTTGGCATTGCTGCGGAAGCACTGTCTGCAGCACATAAGCCCATACTTCCTGATCAATCCATGAGGGTTCCCACAAACTCGGCTGAGACAAAATGGGGAAAAAAGGATGCATCAGAAATAAGGTACATAAGAAAATGAATACACGGCACTGGCACACTTGGATACAGCTTACAATAAATATAGGTAATCATCGAATGAACACCACACCAATTTCATGAAATATTTATTCAAAACTTGAATACTGTTTTGCAGGAGGGAGAGAGAGAGATCTTGGCAAGGATAATGAAAATAGAAATAGAATAGTGCAGGATTGGTAAAAAGGAGACATGCTTGCTGAGTGCTTCTTAAATTAAAATGACTTTTTGATAAGATGTTAATAGATCAAAAGCATGAAGCTAAAATGTGCCAAAATGCATATATATATATATATAATTTAAGACTTTTTGATAAGATGTTAATAGATCAAAAGCATGAAGCTAAAATGTGCCAAAATGTATATATATATATATATATATGACAAAGAACCCCAAGACTCCCACCTCTCCCCGAGTGTTGGGTAAAACACTGTATCCACGTAGCCCCTCGTAAGCCACGAGTATCGGGTGACTACGGGACTTGAACATGAGACCTCCGCTTCCCAAGCCAAAGTGCCGACCAGTTGAGCTACCCCGTGCGAGGAGTGATCTATGATAGATCACCCGATGAGTACATAAGGGATGATCTATGACAGAGCTGCGATGAGTACATAAGGGTGATCTATGATGCTTCAAATAGAAGATAAAATGGAGGAGTGCTCTCTAAAATCATTTGGGTGGAAGGCCAGCGACAACATTGTTTGTAGAACAAGGAGCTTACTAGTTTAAGGAACTATAGAAGGAATCAAAAAAGGGAAGGAGGACACCATCTAAAAAAAGGACATAGAATGAAGTAGTTTGAGGTGATTTATTCAACTATAGATAAAGGAAAATTAGCCTAGACATGAGAGTTAATCCGACAACAAAGAAGTATTATAGTCTTTGAGAATAATAGTGGCGTAAAAAATGAATGGTACAAGGTAAGATGGTCCTCCTCTTTAAGGCTACAGATTACTCTTATACTTTCTCCTCCATATGTAATTTGATGATCATGATAACAATTAAAAAGGGAAATCCAGCATATAAAAGCATTTACTAAATGGTATATTGGCATTTTTATAAACTCCAAATCAGTAAGGTTGTGTTTTTCATTAGGAAAACATAAAGAGCACAAACAGTACATGTTCTCCATTTGCACCCACTTGCATGAAGGCACTTCTTTCTAGTTTTTGTTCCCTTCTTAACCTTTTATTGGAAATAAAGGTTTTTAGAGGTCTACTGAAGAGAGAGGGCATGAATCCAAATTATACTTTTTCCATCAATGGCTTTGCCACAAAACAGGAGACAAGGGACCTGATTGCCAAGTTCAAAGCAATGGCTCCGATATGCACCACAATTTTTTTTTTTTGACTTCTTAAACAAAGCACATTAACCACAGCAAGCACATTCTAGCTACAGATTTTTTATATTTAAAATTTTTTGCCTTAAGATTAAACAGAGGGATTTATTGGATGTTCCTTTCTCCATTTGAATGCACAGAAAGGAAAGTACTTTCTTGTAAAGCGACCATTTTTCACTAGAAGAAAACAAATGGATGACCCATTTTTTTAATAATGGTTATTTTCCAAGAAAATAGTTTCCTTTGATAGATCCAAACGGAATGAAAATGGAAAATCATTCCCCTTCAAGATGAATCCGAAGGCTCACTAACTTGCAAAGGAATAGAGAAGAAAAAGGTTACCAGGCACGAGATCCAGGGCCATAGCTCTTAGGATGAGAGTTCCAGACATTAGAATGCCCCATCTTCCTTCTTTCTGCAGCAGATTTTTAGTAGGTTTTTCTACCAAGAAGCCCAAGAACCAAATTTCTTTTTCTCTTCCTGGAAGAAACCCTAGAATGGCAAAGCGATCTTTTATAGTCTCCTTCCCACGCAGGAACCAGAAAATTGATGGGAACCGGTTCGCTAAGAACTCTTTAAGAACGCCCTTTAGTCTTTTACAATACTTTTCTATTTACACTAATGAATTAGATATCTACTGTACTATGTACATTTTAAGTTATAATTATTTTTGGACTGAATTCAATTATCAAGTACAATTAAACTTATTTTTAATTTGTTTATAAAACTAATTTTATCTATCTTTTATTGGATAAATTGTTTAACCAATTATTTCTGATATAAGATAGGTGTTATAGAAATACTTATCACATTTACAATAAAATTATTTTGTATGCATAAAAAGATGCATTATTTTTGTGAAGTCACATGTGAAACAATATAAAGACACTTACAAATGCGTGATGTTTTTAAAAATATATCCATATTAATAAAAATAACATTTTATCATAAAAATATAAACATTCATAGTAATTGTAAAATTTTAAAGGCCTATGGACTTCAAACACGCTCAAGTTTCTCTAGATATAAATGAGTTCGGGCTTCTTTTATAAAGCCCACTCCGAACCCAATCAATGAGCTAGCATACTCCAGATAGATTCTTTGGAGTTCTTTTTCTATATCATTTTGTTGTCAATACTAAAATTATGCTATCAAAACCCCCTATCCATTGGGCCAGATCTCCTCGAAAAGCAGATTGGACCTTCAAACTCCTCCAAACCTAGTTGTTTCAATGGGCCTTTCCATCATCCCCCAACTCATTTCTTGGTTGACCCAAGACCTGCTAACTCACCCATTCCTCTAAATCTTGGCATGTTAGCCTCTGAACCCAATCCCAGAGGACCTTCCGCGATGAAGTTGTTCTCAGGTCCCTCTGCCTTTCAACCTTTGCTATCGGGAAAAAGCCCCAACCCTTCAAGCCTTCATCCCCCAGCCAGTTTGGAAGGTCCTTTGTAGCAGATGAATCTTTCGTTCTCCCCAATGCAACCTACATACTCCTGGCTTGCGGGATCATCCAGGAGTCTCTTGCCATGGCCACGACAGATTTCTAATCCCACAGATGATCGCCAATCCCTCTTGCTGAAAGCATTTCTATTGCTGGAAACTAGTTTGTTGCACTCATCAAGAGGTTTTCAACTCAATGCTAGTCGCATCACTACCAACTCCGCTACTGTTGAAGGATTCTCCCCTTCGCTAGTCCAGATGAATTGTGATGGTGGCATTTTGCACCACCCAGAAGCCTATACTGATGTTTTAGAACTAGATATTATTCAAGTCAATAAGTAAAGCACCCAAGTTGATCAGATCATTGGTGAAGAGGACCAGAACAATAGTTTACCTTCGGACTGGATTCATGATAGAATGATTAAGGTTGGCCTCCAACTTGGCCTTATTGTGAGGGACAGGAAGACCTGCTCCATTATGTTCTTGCAGCAATGAAGAAGATTGAACCAGAAAATTCTAAGAGCAAAGACAGAACTGTAACGCCCCTCCCTTTTCTCCCTAATTATCAGAGTATTTTTTTTTTTACAACATGAAGAAAGGGGAGAGTGCCACGACGCGAATCAAGTCCGAATTCAAAAATTCGACCCTTAACTGGCCCAACCAGTGTGTGCACATGGAAAGACTCCACGTAATCTTAGCAACACACTAATTCACAATAATGCTGGAAATAAGTACATCTATTTAAATCGATCATTCAATCTTTTCATTCTAAGCAAAGCATAATCTCCATAATATTTGTTTCTCAAATCAAATGTTTAATTATAATAACCCAAATTCTCAATTAACTCAATCCTACTTAATTGTTCATTCTCTACTAATATTAAGAAGTAGACTCTTCGCCGTTCTCATCTTGCGCCATCCTCCTCTATGCATGGCTAGTACTTGGTCCTGCCTCGCCACCTTTCTCCTTTCCTGTATTGATTTCTAAAATAATAGAATATTGTGGGCTTAGTCAACGCCCAGTAGGATTTCCCATCAAAGTGGGTATCAACATGATATATATAAAATCAGAGAAAACATATACAGTTCTTCATATCATATAATTCAGTTGAAATCATCCCCAACCCAATATTTCAAAATCAATTCATATCTCGTATATATAAAGCATTTGAAATCAGTTCATATTCATCTCATTAATCAATTCATAATCAAAATACTTTTGATAACTCACTAAATCAACATGATGCAAATGCCATAGTACATGAATCAATGCAAACCCCTCTCATGCCCATGCATTTCTTTCTATCACACTTTCCATTCAAACAATTCTAATCATTGGTCATTATGTCCGTAGCTTTCTTGGGGCACCAACTGGGAGCTACTACCCAATTCCTAGTATTTAACCTGGAGTTACCGGGCCTATACGATCACCCATACTCTCCTGCGCCGGTTTCGAGTCTCTCACCCAGGAGCTTTGAGCCCATCTTAATTGTCCAATTCCTGTGTTCATGGACTGCGGCCATACATAATAGTTATGGTATTTCATATTTCTCATGTTAGAGTTTAACATCCCCTAACCTTTATCTCAACTATTCTCATCCCCCACAAGATGCATGTTTTCATGTCATGCATCGATAAATCATTCAAAATATGCATTTGAAATTAAATACCATCTCCACATACATAACAGTCATGTGATATATCAAGAAAGTAGGAAAATCTACCTGATCCTAGTCGATCAGTGAATGAAGGTAATCCGCAAACTAGCTTGGTGATACCGGGTTTGCTTTCGGTCCTTCATTCATATACATATGTCAAGAACATAAATTCACATATCACTAAATTGTAATTTCTAGAATTATTAACATTAAGATTATTCACTATTTCCAATTAATCTAATTTATATGTTTTTACAGGAATTATCTTCTTTATTTTAATTTTTATGTGTAATTTCTTCCCTTAGCCATATAAATAACAAATCCTATGCATTTCATAGCCCACTTGTAAATAGCTTCGAAATATCCATGAACTCATGGTTCTTATTTTGGATCGAATGGAACACTCTGTACACATTTGAAGTCAGATGTGTAGCACCCTTGACAAATGCTCCAGCGAACCTGAGTAAGGTTTCCATAAAACTTTCTCTTCAAAACCTCTCTTCTCTGTAGCTGCTACTGTAGCTCTGTTGCTGGGTTCCAAAATCAGTTTATGTTCTTCTCTATCCTATTCGATTTGTGGGTCTTAGAAGAGTTGATTTCGGAGCATTTGGGCCTGGATTTGGGCAAAACAGAGATTGGGTTGCTGCAGACGTATGGAAGGAAGACTGGGTTGTGTACTGGTGAAAGGAGCAGATTAATTCTAATCTTAAGCAACTATGAATGCAATCAAATGTTTAAAATGAAACAAACATAAACCCAAGAGTCTGTCATTAACTTTGGCCCATTGAGTAGTTCTGGATTTGAATGTTCTCCAGCCAGAAATATTGTTCCTAAGCCAGCAGGTTGTATTAAGTCTGAAACTGGCTGTTTAACAGATCAGCAGAAAGCCGATGGGGAAAATCTTACATAAATCTAGTGCAGAACTTTTCAACAGTTTCACATTTTAACCTGGTTTATTTCATACTTAGCCATTTCCTTAGTGACAATACCGTCAATCTCCTCACACATGGATTCAATCTTTTGATAAATGTTGCCAATCCATGTTATTCCTTTAGATCTTAAATCCACAGTGAAACACAAGTAAACCTCTGTGAAATGAGTTTGATTTCCCCCACTCTTATATTTATGATTTATTCCAGAAAGGCAGTCCTCATAAATTCTTTCGTGAAGATGAACAATAACATAATTATACAGCAATCACACCAGAACTCCAGGAGGAATATGGGTTATAAAATGAATAAGAAAAAACACCCACAATTTCTAATCTATAGAGGAGAGAAACAAGGAAAGCAATGGCCACAACCAAAAGTATTACCATTCAGACAATTCATCAAACAGGTAATGGGCAAGCATATGGTTAGAAACCCTCAAAGAGTTCTCAATGAAATTTCCAATCTTCCCACCTGTAAAAAAAACAGGGCATCACAGGTTCAGGCATTTTATCAAACAGCTGGACGCAGTCAGTTAAGGATCCAAATTTTGTTTTGCATACATATCCAACTAGGCATTTGCCTCAACCGTTGGCAGTCTCCCTGCTCTGCCATTTCTCACCCCAAGGAGCCCCCAGAACACTAACAGGTTGCTGTTCTTGTTGCTGCATGAGATCACCCATTGCACTTGGACTTCACAGGTTTCTGCCCAACTACTCACACGGATCTATTGCAGCCTTCGATCATCCCTGCAGTTGTAGCCACTGCCCAGTCCGTGTGCTATGTTCCCTCTCACCCAGAACGCTTGCTTGCCGCTCAATCTCGATCTCTCTCTTTGTCTTTCCTTCTCTTCCTTCTTCCTTCTTCCTTATTTCTCTGTTTTCTCCCTTCTCATTCTTTTGGACCAGTTTCCCCAAAACCGAAATATATTATTAAGTGGAATCCTTTTATCTTTTCTCTTTTTCAGTTTCCCCAAACAGGAATTAAATAAAATCCCTTTCTATTATTTATAATAAAATTTTCCATTAAAAGAAATCATTAATTATAAAAAGAACAGTAATTAAAAGTAATAAGAGAAACTGATCTTTTTCTTCACCACCTACAATCCCCTTCCTACAATCCTAATTTAATAAACAATTTCAGGGATTTGAACCCGATTCCTGAATTGGGGAAAAATACCCGACAATTCCCGAATTGGTCCTATTTTCATTCTATAAATCCATATTCAGTCCAGGGTTGATTCTAAATCACCTTAAACTCTAATTTAAATTTAATACTAATTTAGAAATTGCATCCAACTTTTTAAGACGCTTTTCGTAATCTCTTTTTCCTCTTCCCTCGCTTTTCTTTTCCTTCCTCGCTTTTTCCTTCTTAGTTTCACAGTGGGGAAAATGGGAGATTTGAGTTTGCCGTTGATGAAAAGAGGGGAGAAGGGAAGTGCCGTGTGCATTTAACAGTGGAGTAGAAGAGCTTGTCGTGCGTACAAAGTGGAGGAGTGAGGAGTCGTGTGCGTGGAAAGTGGAAACCTCCCCTGTAATGGCCCGACCTGATTTTTCAGAATTTTAGGGTCTTGGTAGTAGTGGGGTGAGTGTGGGCCCCGTGGTGGGTCCTAGTTTGCCCGATTTTGAGTTCGGAGACTCAAAGGGCACTTTAGCAATTTTAAATTATTGAACATTCTGTCATACTAAAAGTTTGAAAATCACACGTTTTTCACCCCGACGTTTATTATTTGATTTCTTCAGGCCTTTTTAAAATATTTTGAAATTGGAGCTTTTTTTATTTTTTTTAAAAAATAATAATAATAAATAATAAAACAAAATAAATAATTTCAAAACCCTTAAGCCCTTACCCTTCCCTAAAACCCTAGGCAACCCGACTCCCTTAAATCCCCCTTTCGCAGCACTGTAGCGATTTGCTACAGTGCCGCCGCGACCCATCTCCTTCTCCCCTCTCCCTCTCTTGATCTGGTCTCTCTCCCTCTCTTGATCTGGTCTCTCTCCCTCTCTCTTTTCCCCTTTTCCTGCTGTCCCTTTCTCTCTTAGAGGCTTGCCTCTCCTTTTCCCTCTCTGTTATCCCTTTCTCCTTCTTCCCCATTTGCCGCCGTCTGTTGTTCACCAAATCGGAGGTTCGAGCCCCCAGCCGTCGATCTTCTAGCTCTCCCACCGTCGACCAATTCAAGGTATTTGTTTTCCCTTCTCTCCTTTCCCTCTTTCCGATTTCCTTCTCCCTTTCCCTTTCTCTCTCTCCCCCCATCCTCTGGTTTCCTTTCTTCTTCTTCCCCTCTTTTCCTCTTAATTCCCCTTCCCCTTCAGCTGAGTCACTCAGAGCTGCGCGTTGACTCAGCTGGGTCCCGATTTTGGACCCCGGTAATCTGGCCCAGCTCGCCAGATCTGGCCCAGTCTGCCAGATCCGGCCCAGCTTGCCAGATCCGGTCCAATTCGCCGGATTCAGCCCAACCCTTTGCCCAGCACAGTTAGGCCCGATTTCAGGCCCAACCCGTTTCGACCCAGTTTCGGGCCCGACCCAATTTCAAACCCAGTTTTTAGTTTTGGGCCCACTTTAGTCCGGTTTAGACCCAACTCGCTTTCGGGCCCGTTTGTAGTCCAGACTTAGTTTGACCCGTTTTGCCCGGTTACTTATCCTTGTGTTCTCGTTTCAACAAACTGAGCCCCTTCAACCCCCGGACTCACTTTCTCGCATTGGATTTCAAGGACACACATAGGTGAGGGAACTTATCATCACTTTTAGCATGCATCTATGCATATTACTACTATATCAGATATGCGGGTACGAAATGCGGCGAATGGAGGTCCCCGGTATTTCAAGCCACTCGACAAGGGAACTGTTGATACAATTATGTGGCGGGGCCCCATCCGGATGCATTCGTATCCGATGCCCACAGAGGCATATATGAATTGATTATTTAATGTCATAATTGATTGATTGTGGTGACATGATTGGAGTTTATTTTGGTTGATAATATGCTAAGATGCCAGCATGTGAATATGTAATATGTGGTGGTATATGTCTGATTATGGTGCGATGTATTCTGTTGATAATATACCATATGATCATGTGATAATTAGTTTGGGTGCTAGACTGTTATAACATGCTTGGATGTTAACATGCCAACCAATGATAAATAGTGATGCATACACCTGATTATTATGTGATGAAATATATTAATAGCATATGTAAGTGTAGAGTTAATTGTGTATACATATAACTGACATATGTGGGATGTCGATGGGCCACATGGGTACTAGGCAACATCAGGATCTAGAGACTCCTCCTAGCTTATCGGGTAGTTAGGGTGGGGATGTTATGTGGGACCGCGCAGTGGACGCGTGGTTGGGATTCGGACTACTTTGTGATTGGAAATGAGTAGTCGTAACCCCTTACATGGATCAAATGATCGGTCATGTCTTGTATTTCCCGGATGTACCTATGAGAGAGGCGTGATCTGATTTAGATAACAAGGTGCCTGGGAGTCCTAGATAAGGACTAATTGGGAAGTAATTATGTTAACCCTAGATAGGTCATTCAGGGTGAATGTTGGTTCACCCAATGTAACCTTAGAAGCCCATTGCAGGTTTCGATACCCGAATGTGTGATGGGTGAGGTGATCCCCGGATGACCGAGTAGGCTGAGGAGGTGCTCACCCGCTTATTGGCCTGGGGGATGGTGCGGTAAGGAATGGCTCCCGCCAGTATGCCTTGTGGTCCCTGGATGACCGAGGAGGTTGAGGAGGTGCTCGGCCTAGGTCGAGAGGACGGAGCAGGTGAGGGACAGCTCCCGCTGGCATAGTTTGTGATCCCTAGATGACCGAGTAGGCTGATGAGGTGCTCGCCTAGGTCAAGGGACGGAGCGGTGAGGGACAGCTCCTGCTGGCATAGTTTGTGATCCCTGGATAACCGAGTAGGCTGAGGAGGTGCTCGTCTAGGTCGAGGGACGGAGCAGTGAGGGACAGCTCCCGCTGGCATAGTTTGTGATCCCTGGATGACCGAGTAGGTTGAAGAGGTGCTCGTCTAGGTCGAGGGACAGAGTGGTGAGGGACAGCTCCGGCTAGCATAGTTTATGATCCCTGGATGATCGAGTAGGCTGAGGAGGTGCTCGCCTAGGTCCAGGGACAATGCGGTGAGGGACAACTCCCTCTGGTATGGTTTGTGATTCCCCGGATGACCGAGTGGCTTGAGAAGGTGCTCGCCTAGGTCGAGGGACGGAGTGGTGAGGAACAGCTCCAGCTGGCTTAGTTTGTGATCCCTGGATGATCGAGTAGGCTGAGGAGGTGCTCGCCTAGGTCCAGGGACAATGCGGTGAGGGACAACTCCTTCTGGTATGGTTTGTGATTCCCCGGATGACCGAGTGGCTTGAGAAGGTGCTCGCCTAGGTCGAGGGACGGAGTGGTGAGGAACAGCTCCAGCTGGCATAGTTTGTGATCCCTGGATGAACGAGTAGGCTGAGGAGGTGCTCACCTAGGTCGAGAGACAATGCGGTGAGGGACAGCTCCCGCTGGTATGGTTTGTGATTCCCCAGATGACTAAGTGGGCTGAGGAGGGCTCGCCCACTCGTTGGTAGAGGGACGATCCGGTGAGGGACAGCTCCCGCTGGTATGGTTTATGATTCCGCGGATGACCGAGTAGGCTAAGGATGTGCTCGCCCGCTCATTGGTTGAGGGATGGTGCGATATGATGTGATGAGATATTCCAGGCTAGGACACCTGTAGGGTGGGGACAGCCTGCAATGTGATTAAATATTCCAGACTAGGACACCTGTAGGGTGGGGACAACCTGCGATGTGATGAGATATTCTAGGCTAGGACACTTGTAGGGTGTTGACAGCCTGCGGTGTGGTGCAAGATGGTATTCCAGGCTAGGACACCTGTATGATGGGGACAACCTGTGGTGCGATGTGGTAGTGTGTTTACCAGCTGTTATGGTATTGGGGTTCATTGTTGAAACTTGTGTTGTGGGTGTTGACTCACCAGGAATTTATGGGCGCCTAACGAGTGAGTTCAGCCGGCTCACTCGATAGAAGACCTATAGAATTCTGTGAGAGGTGGATACACCAGTCGTATGGAGAACAACATATGGGGTCCAAGGTTATATAGGTTTGACTATCGAGACTCTGGTGCTTGGTTGACGAGACCATAGATGAGTCTGGTTGGCAGTTCGTTGATGACTGGTGAAGTGGTTACTCCCTTGTGGTAATCAGTTTGGGACTCTAGAGAGTCCGACTCTTAGGGTTGGTCGTGGTATGTGTACGGGGTTTTCATGAGAGGGTCATAGGTTTAGTTGAGGACTAGAGACCCCGATTTGACTGAGAATCAGTCTGCGTACCCGTGGATGGGTGGACTGTTGCGGTTGGGCACATAAGGGAGTTGCATTGGGTTGGTTAGAGGATGTCCTAGAGGCCCGGCTGACGTGGGCCCATGTGCTAGGGGTAGGACACACGTTTGTATGGTCATGCATGTAGACATCCTAGACATTGATGTGTCCATATGATTATATGCAGTGTATGCTTGATGACTGATGATGCATGTGTTACCCTCACTGGGCATGTAGAGCTCACCCCCTTGCCTCACAGGTACTTCATAGAGGGAGGGTTGGCGGGACCCTCAGTTGGACGTTGGGCGTAGAGTTGCAGTTTTGTACTTTGTTAGGGTCCCATCTTGTAATTGAGGAACTTTCTGACGTATTTGAATTATTTGTACTTTTCTTTGAGTTGGATAAATGTAATAATGAAGTGATGCTATAATTTGTAATTATGATGGTTGCTTACGATTTTTGATTTATTGGTGGATTGTTATGATTTGTGTCGGTTTTAACGTGCCCGTAACAGCGACGGGTAGTTACATCCCCATTGCCGTGCGCATGAAAAATTGGGATTTTACTGCTCACACAGTGGAAGTTCCACTTCCACCGTGTGACTTGGTCAAAACTTATTTTGGCTTCTTCCATTCCCCTTATGCCCTTGAGTTCTTTTAAGGTATTCCATCTAAGTCCCTTTCCACATGACGTGATACATTATCGAATCATTTTCATTAAATCTCACGTATTTAATTCAAATCGTGATACCTGTCATCAATTTAATTTCCTCAATTAATCATCCTCTTATTTTCTCTAATTAATTGATTAATTTCCATTAATTTCAATTAATTAGTACAATTTTATTTTCTTTAATAATTTCTAAAATTCGGGGTGTCACAAGAACGTCCCGTGAACTCAATAGACTAAGCTATTCAGTCAATTACGGACGCCGCAAAAAAAAAACAGGAAACCAGCTGGGACAACCTATCAATTATCTAATGAAGATCATCTAATGGAATATTAGGGATCTTGGAGACCCGGGAAAGAGAGTTGTTGTAAAGAACTTCATCAAATCAATCAATCCTACCATCATTTGCTTCCAAGAGTCCAAATTAGAAGATCCTCTGGAGTCAATTATCCTATCTTGTGGAGCTGGTCCTTGTTTCAAGTGGGTAGCAAAACCGTTTGTTAGTAGATCCAGAGGTATCATCATTTGCTGGGACACTAGTAAGCTCTCCTTATTGGTGAATTCTCTCTCTCAGTTCAGTTAGAGAATCGGACTTCGGGTATCTCATGGACTTTAACTTCTGTCTACGGACCTTGTGATGAAGCTAGAAAGAATGCCTTTCTTACTGAGGTGGAATCTCTAAGAAGGAGATGTCTAACTGGTGGTGCATTTATGGTGACTTTAATCTCATCAGATTTCCACACGTGAGAAATGGGGTAACAAGATTCACTCCAACCATGCGAAGGTTTTCGAATTGCATTTCCTCTCTCGGGATGGTGGACCTTCCGCTTTCTGGCAGAGAATTTACTGGTCTAATGGCCAAGATAGACCATCTCTCTCACTCATCGACATAGTGGCTTGATATTTTTCCAGATTCCCACCTAGCAGTTTTGCCTAGACATGTTCTGACCATTGGCCTTTGGTATTGGATTCATTTGAGGAGTCTTGGGGGCCTGTGCCTTTCAAGTTTGAGTTGTATTGGATGAAAGAGAAAGGTTTTAAGGATCTTAATGCAACTTGGTGGGCGGTAGATATTTTATGTGACAGAATATGTTTTGTCCTCCACCTAAATCTGAAGCGTGTGAAAGCTAAACTGAAAAGTTGGTGTACCATCCTTAGTGATAATAGTCAGATTGACTTAAGGAACAAACATGGTCTTAACTGAGGAGGAAGGTAGCTCTCCGACTGAATCTACAGGAACAATATCGGACCAAGAGCACCCAATATGAAATTAAATGGAGGAAAAGATCTAGGGACAAGTGGATTAAGGAGGGGGATAAAAATACTAGATTTTTCCATGCTATGGCTTATGCCCATAGAAGAGTAAATAGTATTAGATCCCTCTCAGTCAGTGACTCAACAGTGATTTCTAAGGAGGACATCATCTCTATTGTACTTAATCACTTCCAGCATCTTTACTTAGCCAACCCATATGGCATGTAATACCCTGTTCCAAATTAGGCGTG
This sequence comes from Chimonanthus salicifolius, assembly GCA_013350335.1. Taxonomy (NCBI): domain Eukaryota; kingdom Viridiplantae; phylum Streptophyta; class Magnoliopsida; order Laurales; family Calycanthaceae; genus Chimonanthus; species Chimonanthus salicifolius. Next base: position 19,484,601 of record CM023537.1, on the reverse strand, counting down.
TTTTAACTTAATAATTCTTGTTTAACCGGTTAATCTCGGAGAATACGGTTAGGGCTTTGAGGGAAGCCCAGGTGTGGCCCAATCCGAGCTCGTGAGGTCAGTGATCCAGCTCGTCCAGCTGGAGGGGCATTTTTGTAATTTACCTCTTGTCGTGTTTATTTTATAAATTATGTTATTATGTGGTATTATTGATTGATAATGTTCTCCTTAATAAATGATTTGCATTTCTGATTTTAAAATGAATTTATTTTTAGAAAAATAGTGTTTTAAATCCATCCGTCAAAACCCCAAAAGGGAGTATTAATTATTTTAAAGGGTTTTGGAAATGAAATAAATTTTGAAACTAGTATTTTGTAGTAGACCATTTTAAGTATGGTCTAGTTATTTCTCTACACCCCAAAATGAGATTTCTAAAGTGTTTTATTTAACATTTGTTTATTTAAGTAAATATTGGTAAATTATGGTTTTTATTTAAATCAATGATTTTAGTAAGAGGCAAATTCCAACATTTTTATGATTATTAAGGTTTTCAAAACCCAGCCTATCTGTAAGGTTGGATCAAGTTTTTGAGTTTTTAAAATCATACTTTCAGTGTAAAATCGGCTTTTTATTAAAACCGGGGACTAAAATGCAAAATGGAAACTGTTGGAGGGCTGATCTGCAACCAAACAGAAAACGTGCCGTTTATTGTTGCAAGCGTAAGCAGACGCTGCATGCGGCTGCATGCAGTGGCTGCCCGGCCCCGTTTTCAGGCCATTTCTCTATAAAACCGGCCTCAGCTCTTCAGTTCTCACTCCCAGAAAAATCTATCTCTTCTCCCTCTTTGCTCTCAGTTGCTGTTTGAAAACCCAGCCGACTCTCTGTTCCCTATTTCCTTCCCAGTTTCGGTTACCGTAGCCTTGAAGGAAGATTTTTCAAAAATCAGATTCTTAGCTCAGGAAGTGAAGGCATCCAATGCATTCCCCTTTCAATTTCAGTTAGCTTTGAATCTAGAAAACCCGGTTTTGGCTCTGTTTTGGGTATTTAAAACCATTTTAAAGTCTAAGAAAAAACCATGGGTTTCATGTACCCGTGAGGATTTACTGTTAAAATTTGTTGGCCCAGTGAGCTTCAAGGCTCCAAACCATTTCCTATGGAAAGAGGACTCTCAGAGGAGTCCATCAGACCGGCTGGATGTGAAAACTGAGTCTGGGAAACCCTCTGTTTCTGGATTCGTATTTCACTGTCTGTCTACCGTCACTGTCTGCTGGAGACGACTCTCGGATTGTCCGAGAGTCGATCTTCGGACAGTCCGAACCTTCTGACGGTCCGAGAGCACCCCTCGGACGTTCCGAGCTTCACCCGAAGCCTAGTTACGCCCGAGGCCATCCTAACCCCTTCGGACGATCCAAGCCGAGCTTGAAAGGACCGAACCCACTCGGACGTTCCGAACCCAGACTTCGGATGTTCAGAGGACCTAGACCCACCGAGACTTGTTTTCGGATTTCTTTTCGGTTCGGATGGACTTCGGATGATCCGAGACCCAATCTTCGGACGATCCGAAGTCAGACCCATGTTCCGAGGTCAGTGACTAGATTAGGTGTGGTTCGGATGATCCGAAGCCACTGTACCTGATTCCGAGGCATGTTCCGAGGGACCCAGTTTTTAAGTATAAAATATTGTTTGATTGTTCCTATTTGATTTAATGATGTGTTATGATGATTAATACCCCTTGTTAATTAAAAATGTACTAATCCTTTTCTCTTATTACTATAGTGTAAATACTATTGTATTCACTTCCAGGCCGACCCTATTAGTCGGGCACTGAGTGATCTCACTTCTAGGCCAACGCTATATAGTCGGGCACTGAGTGACTCGAGGCCTAACTCAAGATGTCAGATCTGGTCCTATCCAGAAGACAACCGAGAAGTGACCCGAGGATCTAGACCTAACTCAATAAGTCAATCTAGTCAATGCCCAGAAGACAATATGAGTTTTGGACTGAGCCCCTTTTTATTATATTATTATCTTGTGGATGATTATAACTTAAAAGGGATAGAAACCAAGTAGGAGACTCAATTCCATATACATTGGATATTTATGGGAAAAACGTATGATTTCTAAATACTACTTGTGTGTACGTATTTGTTATGTATATTGATTGTGCACTTGTCTGTTTGTTTGAACAGAGACCGCGTAACCAGACAATCACGGTGAGGGAACTTAACTTTGTAGGTTGATGTAAAGCAGGTTTATTTGATATGGATATTTGAGCAATGAGTGGTCTCAGATTTGATGAACCAACTCATGTGCCTAGACTTGACGCAATATGGTAAGAGTGCTTATGAGATTGATCTTATGAAATGTGTAAGACTGCTTCCACTTGCCTTGACTATTGAACCAATATCGGCTATATGAGAGATGGCTTACGTCTTCTGGACCACGGGTGTCAACAGTTGCTGACTTCAGGGTGTCAGTATCGGCTATGGTAGAGTCAGGAGATGTACTTGCAAGGATGTATTTTGACCGTGTTGGGACTTAACACAGGTCTCAGTGTAGTCGGCAGGCGTTACGTTGGATGATAGCAATAATTGACAAAATATGAAAATGATGATGATGCATTACATGATATTATGCTTAATTGTTATTAAGCATGTGATATTATTGAACTGTTGCTAACCTGTTATTTTTACTTATACTGCACTGCTATATTTCCTTCACTGGGCTAGTTAACTCATCCCACTCACCTTTCAAGAGATGAACCCGATGAGGAGAACCCTCTTTTTCAAGCTTAGGGTGGATAAGCTGCGGTGGTGTTTCGGGATTCCCCCTGAGGGGAATACCCTTATCTTTACTTGTTGGTTCTTGGAACCATTTGCTTTTTATTAAGTACCGAGTGTGGTACTTAATTTGTTTAAATGTGATGTATTAAACTGTGATGCCTCTGTAGTGGCCTTGAGACGATGTTTTGTAATAATCAATGGTTGGATTTTACTTGATCATGTTATGTGTTGATATTGTTATTTATGTCTATTTGTTGGGTAGACTTATGGTATGTGTTTGAGTCCACATGTTGGGATCATGTGTGACCCTTGGGCCCAACTGTTGATCCAGCCCAGTGAGAATGCTTAAGTTAGTTTATCTTCAAAAAAAAAAAAAAATTCAGTCGCATTTCGGGCCCACCCTTCGGGTCGGGGCGTGACATGGCAGATTGCCGATATCAGGTTTACCACTCAGATTTATCTCCGATACAGAGGCTACTTCTATTGAGCGTCCTTTTTATGAGAAAAAAAAATTTGAGCTATGGTGTGGGATCTCAGTGAGGACTGCGCTCCTGGATCGGATGGTTTCCCTATTGCCTTTTTAAATCATTTTGGGATAATATCAAATTTGATCTTATTGCTTTCATTCAGGAGTTCCACCAAGGAGCTTTCATCCCAAAGGAGATAGGTGCTACCTTCATTGCTCTAGTTCCTAAGAAGGACGATGCTTCCTCTCTATCCGATTTTCGTCCCATCAGTCTTCTCAGTAGTCCTTACTAGATTCTGGCCAAGGTACTAGCAAATAGGCTAAAGGGCATGCTCCATAAGTTAATTTCCCCATCCCAATTTGCTACAAGTTGAGGGGACTACAAATTTTGGACGTAGTGGTATCAACACACTAGAGTATTGAGTCCCAACACAGAGCTCGTCGGAAAGGCATCATATATAAGTTGGATTTGGAGAAAGACTATGATATGATTGACTGACACTTTTTGGTTTTCGTATTGTCTAGCATGGGCTTCAGCATGCAGATGGTGCCTATGGATTTTCGAATGCATGTCTTCGGCACATTTCTCGATACTTATCAATTGATCATCCAAGGGTTTCTTCAAGATTTCATGAGGTATTCGCCAAGGTGACCCTCTCTCACCTGCTCTATTTATCATGGTAGCGGAATTTCTAGGCCTTCTCCTTTCTAAATCTTGGTGCCTCTTCTGTGCAAATCCATCATCTGTAGTTTGTGGACGACACGATAATTTTTCTGTGAGGCTAATGAGGAGTATGTTTTGAATTTATGTGCCTTACTCTGGTGGTTTGAGTTGTCCTCTTCTTTCCAGATCAATTACAGTCAAAAGTGAAGTCTTCGGCTTCAACTTAGACAACTCAGAGCTTTTTTCTCTATCAGGGATGTTGGGGTGTGCACCTGTCTGTTCTTCCATCTATTTATCTGGGTTTACCCCTTTGCATTGGGTCTCCTGGGTATTCTCAGTGGGGGACCTATCATTCAGAAGTTTAGCAAACGTCTAGCCTGTTGGAGAGGAAAATACTTATCATTTGGAAGGAGAATCAGTCTTCTTAAGTCTGTTTTAAATGCCCTACCTGTCTATTTTCTATCAGCCTTTAGATGTCCCACCAAAGCCATTCAGTCGATGGAAAAGATCATTAGGAACTTCCTTTGGGGTGTCCATGAGGACCTTAAGAAATATCATCTTGTGAGTTGGGATTAGGTGTACCTACCCACTACTACTGGAGGTCTAGGGGTGCGTCCAATTAAGGCACTCAATATTGCTCTTCTTACTGAGTAGCTTTGGAGATTTGGCTCTGAAGGAGATTCTCCTTGGAAGGCGATTCTTATTTGCAAGTACAGATTGGGTAACCATGGATGAGATATCAACCTTATCTTGCGTAGAGCCTCAATCATGTGGCGTGCTATCGCAACTTGTGTTAGAAATTCAAAGACGAGATCAAGTTTAAGGCAGGATGTGGCGACATAATCAAGTTTCGGACAGATGTTTGGTGTGATGATTCTGCTTTGGCTTCTAGGTTCCTTTCTATTTTTTGTCTTTCCTTGAGACCCTATGGGACCATATCAGATTTCTATTACATCTCAGGTGAGCAAGTAGTGGGACATCCCTCTTCATTGAAACCTATCTGATATCGAAACTGAAGCCTTTTCATCTCTCCTCCATTCCACATCATCCTTTAGGCATCTGCCCCAAAATAGAGGATAGTCTTATGTGGTGGCCTGATAGCTCCGGAGTCTTCTCGGTAAAGTCCTTTTACACTTGGTGGTGCTCGACTACAAGTACAACTACTGTCAACCCCAAAATTTGATTTTCCAAAGCGCCTCTAAGGGCAATTAGGTTTTTTTTGGACTGCTGGTTTGGGAAAAATTCTGACTCAAGACAACTTGTGGAAAAGAGGAAAAGTATTGGTTAGTGCTTGCCCTCTCTGTCTCCGAGCTTCTGAAAAATCAAATCACCTGGTTCTTCATTGTTCCTTTTCATTCGCTGTTTGGAACTCTGTATTAGATTAGTTCGGTATGGCTTGGGTTATGCCTGCAACGGTAGGCTGAGTTGTCTTTTGCATGACACATTATCTCTGTCTCGTCAAAATGCTCTTACTTGTGGCATCTATCTTTATTTGCCACTATCTGGAGCCTATGGTGGGAATAGTGTTGAGTACTGAAAATTACCGCTTCACCCTTTAATTTTGGATTAGTTAGCCTTTGATTTGTGAATATTAGATGCGTTTTTTTCAAGTTTTGCAGTGTATTTGTGAGAATACAAGGGCTATAGTCCTATTTTTGGAAAGTTTATAATTTTTACCACCTAATTTGATTTGAAATTATTGTAAATTATTATAATTCAGATCCGGATATGAGAGTTTGAATTATAATAATATTTTTTAAACTGTATTACATTGTAAAGGTGGTAGAAATTTATAAACACAGAAATGGACCCACTGTTCGAATCTGAAGCCTAAAGACAAAATCTGCAATTGGAAGCTAATGAGCCAAAGTCCACCAGTATTCTGGGCTAGATAAAAGTCCAAGTATGGGATCCAAGTCCAAAAGACCAAGTGGGACCAGTGAATTTCGTTTGAAGGATGGCGCCTTATCTGCAAAATTAGGCTATGGTTTGAAAAAGACAGTGAATTTGAATAAAAGACAGGGATAATGATAAAAGAGTTTGAATCGAAGGAGAGATAAGAAAGAAAGATAAGAAAATGAGGGATAAGGAGGAACAGAGATAAGGAGATGAAGGAGTTAGCCGATCTCAACAGAGAGAAATTTTGAATTTGAATGGGTCCCTTATCTCGGCTGAATTTGAAGGGTCCCTTATCTCATCGCTTCTGACTCCTATAAATTGATGGCTGTGGGTTCATTGAAAGTTGAATCGGGCAAGACGTCAAAGGGACTGAAGTTAGACGACCAAAAGACAGAGAAAAAAATATTTAATTTCTTGTAAGTTATTTATTTTTTTTTATTTTATTCCAAAGGAATGTATTTCTATTTCCAAATTTTTAAATAAAATTCATGGCGGTTTGTTTAGATTTATGTTATTCCTAATTATTGAATATTTGATAATGATGGTTTTTAATTTCTTTTTAATTCTTTTTATGAACTTTATGAAACAAATTAATTTGAGAATTTTTCAAGGAAAAGTAGAACCCTTTTTAGGATCAGTGGGACTTGACCAATTTTCAGTCGAAGGTTCTTTTCAAGAATGGTTTGTTTTAGATCTGGAAAATGCAAGTTTAAATCTTGCTCAAGCCTAAGGCTTGATTTGAAAAATTCCGATTTAATGAAAGACATAATTATTATAATTAGAATTTTATTAAATAAGAAACTTGAATTATATTTAATAATTCCAGAATATTTCATAGTCTAGGCCATGTTTTTGTTTTTAAATAGGATAACATGCCGCTTCGATGTTTGATCCGATTCCATTGTAAATTATATAAACAATTAATTTATTCTTGATTTATTTTTCTTTTCTCAAAAAAAAAATATCAAAACAATTTAACTAGTTTAGAAACATTTTATTTGTCTCTTAAATCTACATTTTAAATTAAATTTAGTGTCATTTAAATTTACTCCATTATTTTAATCAAAGTTTATGTTAACTAATTAAACTAGATAATTAATTAATTATTGTTCTAAATTAAGATTATAACTATGTTTAGAAACTTATTTTCTTAAATTACATTATTTTCATAGTGCCATTTTCTATTTCGTACATATATTTTGTGGATTTCCCTTGGGTACGACCTCGCACTCATACTTTATACTATAAACTGGTTCGTACGCTTGCGAGTAAATTAAAATTCACATCAAATAGCAGAATATTTAAAGGTGTTGCTGAGTCCAACTCCAAGGTCAGAAGGCGTAGTTTCACCAAGTGCGCTTCGTAGGCAGTCTCCCTTCAGGAATTCAGAAATATATCTATATCAGACATCCTGCTTGCATGGAAAAAATGTGTTGATCTTGCCTGATCTCATATGTTTCCTTTGCCATTTTTGGACGCCCTCGTGGGCGTCTATTTTTTCATGTCTTTTCTTCTTTTGTATGTTGTTTTGATTATCTGGTGCGCTCTATGTTTTATTATATATATATATGAACCATTTCAAAAAAAATTGATCTTCCAAATTGAGATGCAAACAAGTGTAATTAACCACTTTAATTAGCATGCATCAACAAATTTTCTCAAATAAATAAACAATAATAATATGAAATAAAGTAGAAGGACATAAAAATGAGAGGAGATAAGAAGAGATGGAAGATAGTGACACGCGGATTTTTACGTGATTCGGTAACCTTACCTACATCACTCAAGTACACCACTCGAGGATTCCACTAAAATTCTCCTTCAAGGGTGGAGAAAAAACTTATTACAACATTTAATCTCTTTCAAGTGTAGAAATTGTACCGGTACAACTTTTGATCTTCTTCAATGGTGAAGATCAAACCTTTGACATACAAGAGAACACCTCTCTTGGAACACAAAGGAGAAGACACCCTTCTCACTTAGCAAAGGTTACACCAACCCTTTTACAAATAACAAAAAGATAGAAAGAATTTTTTTGTAAAAAATTATCAAAAACACTTGCCTCTTGATGCACAAAGTGGCTTGGGTGCATTGTCAAAGATCATTTCTTTTTTGCCTCTTTGGTGATGTGCAGATGCTCCAATGAAGACCAAACCAAGGGTTATGAGAAGAGGTCTAGGGATGATAGAAGGTTTTCTTATGAGGAAAATCTATCCCTAGAAATTATTTCAAATGCACATTCAAATTGAGCCTAAGATGGTCAAGATTTACCTATCAGTACTCAGGGCCACTCGAAACAATTTGAGGCCTAAGGCAAAAAATCTAAATGGGGCCTTCTTGGTATTTAACATATTATTATAAGTAATATTTAATTAAAATTTTAATTATATATAATAAACATAATTTATCTAAAATCTATTTTCTCGCTTTTTGAGATGCAAAATTACTAATTAAATTTTGTATTCAAGTTTTGTTAAAATATCATTTTCAATTCATATTATGGTTAATTAAAATGAACTAAAATTAAAAGGTTAAAGAACAATAGAACCTGATACTGTGAAAATAAGAGAATTGACGAATGGTAACAATGCCCTCTTTTATTCTACCAATTCACCAAGGATCTCTAAATTAAAAGTCACAGCATGATCTATAGAGAAGAGATATATTGTTAAATAAAAATTTATAGGCAAGAGAATTAACTTTAATTAATTTTCCACTACTTCCTCATTTTCTCATTCTCTCTCTCTAAATTGCCAGTATATATCACAACATATGCCGCTCTACCAACAAAGAGTGTTGGATATATGAAAGAAATCAATTTAGTTCCTCTCTAAATCAATGATTGAAAGAAAATTGCTAGCCTCTGATAACCCAAATAATCAGATTAATCTAGATCCTTGTTAGCACATTAAACGAAGAATTCCTCTTATTTCTTTCTTTCCAAACACCTCACATGGGTAGCCTCAAATGGGGCTACTATATTCAATAGCACTCATTCTCTAAATCTGAGAAAATCAAGTAAGACAAGAGAAGAGTCAGAAACTGGCCTCAAGAAATCGAAGCAAAGAAACTAAAAAAAATGAAAGGAAATAATTACTTTTATATTGATAGAGTGAAAACAGAGTTTAAAATCGACAAAACTCATCTCTCAAATCAACAAAAACATCCACCTGGAAAAAAAATGTACTGTGAAAAAAAAACCAAACAACTATCTATACTCTGCTTTTTATTTCACCTGGCGATAGAGACCGTCCAAGGTATGACACGAGAGAAAGAAGCAGTTAGAGAGAGGAGTGGTGAGAGAGAGGAGCGCCAGCGGCGAGAGAGAGCAGTGAGAGAGAGCCAGAGACTCATAGAGGAGCGGTGAGAGAGTTTGGGGTTTTGCAGTAGAGGAATGGATTTTATTGTAAGAGTTAGAGACTTATGGTTTTGACGTGTCATGCACGAATGCGGTAACTTAAAAATTTGGACCTCTTTAAACGGGGGCCTAAAGCGGCCGCTTTTTTTGCTTAGTACTTGAGCCGGGCCTATTAGCACTTTGAATGTGAGAAACAGAATTTCAAAAGCTTAGAATGATCTTCTTATGGTTGTAGAATTCTCTTTGAGTGCTCTATGCAATTATTTGGATTTAACTATAATTGAACAAATTTAAGATTGCTAGAGCAATACAAAGATGAAAACATTTGGTAAGCTTTAAGAGTTTCTCTAGTTGGGCAAAACTAATTTAGAAATATAGTTAAGAGTCTACCAATTTTATCCAGGGATTCTAATGTTTTTAGGTCAGTCCTAAAGTCCAATTTACCTATATTGGTTGGCATTCATGGGGTTTGTTCGGAATTGGTGTGTTGCCTTCCAATCTTCATTGCTTCTGGACAGCAAGCTTGATTTGACTTTGTCGGTCTTCCAGAGGCGAGGTTTTGGACACACAGACATAGTCACGACTCAGTCACGGAATTGACAACTCAGTCTGACTCAGGAGAGACATTTTTAACTATTAGATCAACAATCTCTTCTTTTGTAAATTTATGACAAAACCTAGATAAATACATATGCAGAACCATAGCCAAATTCAGACTTAGGTCTTTACAATCACAGTTACAACTCTTGAATACAAATACAAATACAATTTTATTGAGTCATAGATTGCTTATAGGCTTGAAAGGTCCCCCTTAGAATATGCCTGTAAAAAGAGATTTTCCTGCAAAGTATTTGACATAAACTGGTGGGATTTTTATTTCTCCCTATTGTTAATGGCAATAAGCATTAAATATTTAATTTTCAATAATTTCTCAAAACCACCATTATTCCCCCTGACTTTGATACTGATTTAAATTCAATTGAGGAATCAAGCTTTGTTATGTAAGTGGGGTTGGCGCTTTGGGAAAGAGAGTAGAGCCTTATAGGTTAGAATTTTGAAAGATCGTTATCATTTGGTGGATAATAGTTCTTTGTAATACCCCTTGTTTGTGTAAGTATTGATGAGAAAGAAAAAGTAGATAGGTCGGGCTCTACTTGTCCCACATTGCTTATGAGGAGAGTTGTTCTGTGAGATATATGTTGGAATCCCTCATCCTTCTAGCACAAGGCATTTTGGGAGCAACAGTGGGTTGGCTCGCCAAAGCAAAGCCGTGCGAGCTTGTGTGTGTGGGCTCAAAGTGAATAATATTATGCTAGCGAGACAAGTCGTTACAATTGGCATCAGAGAACGGTTCAACTCTTTACTTGTGAGTGTAGGCGTGTTTGTGTATAGAGCCGGGGACGACTCTAGTCTTAAGGGGGTGGATTGTAATATCTCGTGTTTGTGTAAGCATTTATGGGAGAGAAAAAAGTAGCCAGGTGTGGTGCTACTTGTCCCACATTGCTTATGAGGAGAGTTATTTTGTGGGATATAAGTTGGAATCCCTCCTCCTTCTAACACAAGGCCTTTTGGGAGCAACAGTGGGTTGGCTCGCTAAAGCAAAGCCGTGTGGGCTTGTGTGTGTGGGCCAAAATCGGACAATATTGTGCTAGTGGGAGGGGTCGTTACATCTTGGTTTCTAGGAAATAAAGTGGAGACTCGTGCTTCTTCTGTTGTCAAGGCGTGGTGGAAATTGAGCAAAGGAATATGAGAGGTGGGAAGAATGTATAGTGGTAATACAAAATTCTTAGTAGGGAGAGGAGATCGGACGTGTTTCTGGGATGATTTGTGGGTAGGGGAGAGGCCGCTAAAGGAAATATTCCCTAGACTTTATAGGATCTTTAGGAGTAAAAGAGCTTTGATAAAAGACTATTACGCTTTGAAGGGTAATGTGCTTTCTTGGAAACTTGATTTTCGGTGGGATATTCGATCTTTTGAACTTGAAAGTAGGGGTGCTCTTTTAGCTCAAATTCAAGAGTTTCCTTTATCTTTAAAGGAGAAGGATGATCTTATTTGGACAGGGGATTCGTCAGGGTCTACTCCGTCAAAACAATGGTGGATTTAGTTCTTAAGTCTCATGTTAATGATGGTTATTCCTCTCCCATGGTTTGGAAAAGGATTGCACCTCCTAGGGTCCAAATCTTCCAATGATGTGTTTCAAAAGGTCGGGTGTTGACAAGAGTCGAGTTGAAAAGACGTGGTTTACTTAGAAATGATGAGGATCTCTTGTGTGCTTTGTGGCATGTAGAGGTGTAAGATATAGACAATCTTTTGTCAAGTGTCCAGTTGCTCAGGGTATGTGGATGTCTTTCGTAAACCTTCTTGATGTTCCATAGGTCTTGGATAAAACCTGTAGGGTTGCTTAGATTCATGGTTATTGTTGGGGTTACATCCTAGAATGAAATTGACTTGGAACATAATACCAGGGGTAGTTTTGTGGTCTCTTTGGAAAGAAAGGAACAATTGAGTTTTTGAAAGTAAATCTATGGTTCTTGATGACCTTATTCAGATTGCAAAGTGGAGACTTTGTGGGTGGATACTATCTAGTAAAGATTTTAATGGTCTTTAACCTTTGGATCTTTTATTGTCTTGGGAAGGTTGTATGTTCGATTCTACTTGTAAAAGAAAATACACATGTACTCACAACTCAATTATCGAGATCATAAATGAACTCAAATACCATTAATATCTCAAAGGGGATATAAATTCTCTATCATAAATGTTATCAAATATTCTAAAATTTATTACAACCAAATCCATAATGAATAAAATGGTATAAACAACATCATCAACTCAAATCAAATAAATAAAACAATTAACTCAATGTGTAGGGCGGACATGATGAACTAAGCGCTTTCTCGGGGTCTCTCGAACCCAGGCTATGCAACATTACCTGAAATTGCAAAGACGTGAGTACAAACAATACTCAGTGAGGAAATATGCATGCTATACACTCACGTACCCACATAATAATAATATATGAAATTGAATATAAATAAGGCTATGCTATCATGTCATCAATATAAACACAATGCCCACCTAAGGACACCAATCTCATCAACATGAACACAATGTCCACCTAAGGGTTCATCTATGGAACGAGCTGTCGAAATATCATGATCCCTTGAGGGACATAAGCCACGACTTACAAAGTGAGAGATCTCCATACAACATAGATAATCTACCTCACCCCACGTCCCTTCTGTCCTATGTAAAGGTGATCTAAAAATTGCACCTTATCAGGCTGGCATATCATCCAACAATGGTGTAATGCCAAACCCTACGTACAAACATGGGCGCCTTACCTAGGTTGACTTGTCATCTAAAGATGCGCAATGTCTAACTCTGCGTCCAACCATCACGCCTTTTTAAGCTAGTACCACCGTCATGGAGGGTCCACGTATCTAGCCCTGCACATAAATATGAACGTCTTACCAAGCTTGACTCGTCATCTAAGGATGCACAATATCTAACTCTGCGTCCAAACATAACGTTTAATTAAGCTAGTACCACCCTCATAGGCTCACGAGTATCTAACCCTACGCAATGTGTCTTACTAAGTTAGTACCACCCGCATAGGCTCACGAGTATCTAATCTTATGCAAACTGTACATCAAGTGTACAAAATAGTAGTGAGAGCGACCTACAACGCGAAGTATGTGAGGGGCTATACTCCTCAACGACAACCACAAATAGGACCAAGTCCTATAGCCGACGCCACCGTTCCTATAAAGTACCTTGAACCTAAAACCATCATCCTGTCACACAAATCTCTTCTAGATAGTGGGGACTACTACTAGTGGGGCTCAAAACAAAGAAATGTACTCTTTCAAGTCCTATATACTCTTTGGGTCTAATCCCCAACATTAGTATTCTCAATCTCACCATGTCTATAAATACAACATCTCATACTTATATCCTAGATAACCTCCTAGGCATACACAAGTGAGTAACACAAGGGACCATAATCACAACTATAAGGGCAACCAACATGTATGGCATAATCACATCATGATAATTTTACAATGACGACAGCATAGCACATTCCATTATGCTTCATATATTTAACATAATTATGACATTGGGTTATTTTAGAGATACAGACTACACACCAACCTTGAGATACACACATCAGGTTTATTTACACATATTCTTAGTCCTTGCAATTCATGCAGCCCGTCTCATGGTGGTTTATCACTCTAAGTCCAAATCACTCCCTTTTTCATAACATAAACCCAAATAAATACATCAACAAATCATCTCAGCCCTTAATAAGGTTCTCCAACAAATATCACAATTCTCTGTCATCATAAAAAAGATAATAGGCATGCTACAAATCACATAATAGGAAATCTATAATATCTCATGCATAGCATAAGGCACATCCATCCTATTTATCATGCATTAAACACATCAATAACACAGTACATTCCCTAAATCACTGAAGTAACATAAATGCATTCATACAATATGTGCAGCAATTCTCACCTCAAAATCACGATGTCTCGGGTTGATCTTCGAGGTCGTACCTCAATGGGTTCAGGGTTCAAAGATTCTAATCAATAAAAAAGAACATAATACATCCCTATTAGTTTATCGATTAGGCCAAAACTAAAGCTTAGAATCAAAATTCCCCAAATTCAGACCCAAGATTTACCCCTAATCCGATTTAATCTCTTCAATTTAAGGGAAATCCCCAAATCTCCTTCATGAATTATCTCTAAAAATTAGCATATATCATTTTCCCTAATTTACTTCTCTTCCATGGGTTCAAAACTCAATTTCAATTCAGATCTATACCCAAAAAGAGTTCCTTAACAAAAATCCTGAATTACTTCCATGGATTCCTCCCAAATAAGGCCTAAAAGTCATCACATACTCCATTCTCAACAATTCCATTAAGATCTCATCAAATAAGAAGAAAGGGAAAGAGAAGGATCATAGATCTTACCTTTGGAGGAGAATGAATCATGCAAAGGGGCGCTCCAAGTGTAAGAAATCTGAATCCAAAGCCTTTAGTGGGTGAAAATCAATAGAGGGAAGGTAGAGGAAGCAAGGGTTACTGTTAGGGAAAAAGGGTTGGTTGTTTGCAAGAGGAAAGAGGTGAAATAAGCCTAATTTCTTGCAAACATGACTTATGTACGGACTTAATATTTTAATAATATATATATATTAGGGTTGGGCCATTACACGGCTAAGGGGAAACCTGGACCGACAGGAATAGGATGAGTTTTGAGGAATCATGAGGGCCGAACAACTATTATGTTTAATGAGTTGGTTGGAATTAGGAATTCAAATGAGGCAGAAATTTTTAGTATTAGGAGAGCTTTGTTCATTTGGAAAATCCATGGACAAGGTAGACTTGTGATTGAGGGGGATTCAGCAAATGCAATAAAGTAGTCTATGGGACTTAGGCGTCCCCTTGGAAAATGGTCACTACGGTTAGGGAGATTAAAGCTTTGGCATCTGAATTGGATATATCTTTTGCTCGGATCAGTCATTCAACTAATGGCGTGGTGGATTTATTTGCTAAGATGGGAGTTGATAATGACTTCTCAGGCGTATTCCTTCTTTGACTTTTGAGGAGGCCCTTATGTTCTATATTTTGCTTTATCTTGAGGGGATGTTGGTGTTCAATTCATTTTTTTTTTTTGGTATTGTATTTTTCCATTTTTTCCTTTAACGTTCTTTATTTTTTGGTCTATCTCTTTTAGACCTATTTTCTTTTTTGTACCCTATTTTTTTTAATGAAATTATCTTGTTACTGCTCAATAATAAAAAAAGAAAATATTCTCCCCCTCAATAACATTGTGCTTCCCGTATATCTCCAAATATTTCTATCCCTTTTTGTCATAAATTGACAAATGAACTTTTATGAACATTTCGTGGAGCACAGGTAAGTTTAGAATCATATTCAAAAGAGCACAACTCCCCCTTTTTATCATAAATCTTCATTATAGGAATTTTCATATTTGCTCCCCCTTTTTATTGGAGGGTGACAAAGGGTCTGATAAGGCACATTTCATAGCAATACATCATCCATTCAAACATATAACTATATGAGTACATTTTTAATGAAAGAGTCTAAAGAAGAGCATTCTTTATTCAAATATGTCAAGTGATACCATTGGCAACTTAATATAACTCGTTGAATAGTTTCAAGGTATCAATTGGTATATGATATGACTATAAGCTTTGGAGAAAGGTGATGCAGAGCAGATTAGTATTAATTTTCTTATTTATTTCGTTATTTATTTTATTTGTCATTAGTTGAACTGTTATTTATTTCTTATTCCATTCCATAGTTAGAGTTGTAATTTTGGATTTATTTATAGGTACTTCGGTTATTTTAATATGAAGGAGTATTTTGGTTATTCTTTTTGTGTGTTTATTATATATACCATCTAGGGAATATTTGATGAAAGAAAATAAGAAACAAAAGTTCCAGCAGAAAGTTGTCTCCTGCACATGTGTTTTTGGTGAGAAGTACACGGAACCTTTGTGAGAAATTGAGAACGACAAGAAGCAACTGAAGTAACAAGCCTCTTCCAAAATCCAAATCCAAGTATTTATTCTTTCACCTTTATCTCTTCTCTTTTGTATCCCTCTTTTATCTTTTCTTTTGGTTATCCCACCCGAATCAAAACCATCCCACAGTCATCCCTTCTTTCTTCCTAGATCTCGTTACCCTCAAAAACCCTTTTTTTAGTCATCGCCCACTCCTTGTGACCCTACAGTCCTTTTCGCCCCTCTCTGTTGCTTCCATTCCATCTTCATATGCCAAGCCCCTCCTAGGTCCAGATTTGCTACCGCCCCTCACCATTTAACCCATATCTGTTGCTGTTGACATCTCCCCTTGCTGTCCTCACTTCCACCCAGTCATAACTCCTTCCTAGCCAAAGCTCCTTCCCCTAGAACCCCCTTCTACCTTTGCCAACCCCTTTTGACCCCTCTAGCGCTGTCGTCCACTTCCATTCCTCTTTCTTTTTGCTGTCCAACCGTTCAACCAAAGTCCCTAGCCTTTATCCACTCCTCCAACAACCTATATAGGCATCGCTAGTCCTTCATTAACCCATTCCCCTCTCCACAGCCAGCCATACACCTTCCTAAGTCCATCGCCTAAGCTCCTAGGCCACATTTCCCTTACCATTCTCTGTTACCAGACCCCAAATCCTTCTCAGAAACTCATTCCCTACCCATTTAACTTTGCCACAATCCTCCCCAGCCCACAATTTATTATCACCATCATATAATACCACCTATTTACTGCCTAATATCCAGTCCTATCTGAAGTTAGGCTTACATTTTCATGGATCCCGACAACCCCGTAATTTTGGAGGATCCCCATCTTGAGTTGCAACTTGGTCTGGTAAGTGATATAATTCCTTACATTAGATTCTAAGACTTGTTTTGATTATTTGTGGCTTTTTTATATGATTTAATTGTGGTTATTAATTTAATTCTTGTATTTCAGCCTCATTTTAGATTTAAGGTTCATCTTTTAGTCATCTCATAATTGCATTAGGCATTTAGGGTCATCCTTTTGTCTTGTCCTGCATCAAATTGGAATCAGAGTCAGGTTTGGGTTGTTTCCCTAAACACTCCACGGTCTTAGGTTGCATCATATTTTTGAAAAAAAATTGCATTTTTTTATTTAAAAATAAATAAAAGAACAATCGTTACATCATTACATCATTCATCACATTCAGAGTTAGGTCACAACATTTAGTGTGTGTTTTTGTGTATGACCACTAGAAGCGGGGTTAGTTACGGAAGAGACTCTAAACTACCTAGAGATATGTCAGAAGAACAACCCCCAGCTTGGTCCAATCAGGCCTTCGGCCAGTTGACTGGCCAGTTAGAGGGAATCCATAATGATTGGCCAATGTTAAAACAAGGGTAGAAATCCTAGAAATCCCTGAGAACTATGTCGATGGAGATACTGAGAATCTTAGGAATAGAAACCATGGAGGCCGTGGATTTGGTCGTGGTAGATTCCAACAACTACATAGGCAATGGGAACCTATCGAGGACGATGAACGTGCCTTAAGAATATTCACGTAGAAGCTCCTAGCTATGACGAACATCTAGATCCTAAGGTTTTCAAAAATCGGTTCTCAGACATGGACCACTACTTTGGGTGGCATGACATGTCAGAAGTCCGTAAGGTTCGTTTCGCCAAGATGAAGTTGGTGGGACAAGCTAGGCTCTTCTGGACCACTGCAGAAGAGAAGCTGAGGAGGCTAGAAGATGACCCCCTAAACTTGTCATGGAATGAGATGAAAGAAGTGTTGAAGGAAAAATATGTTCCCCACAGGTATTAGGAAAGACTCATTGATCAGTGGAATTCCTTGCGCCAAGGAAGTCAGACTGTTATCGAGTATATCACGAAGTTTGACGAATACTTCTTGCGGTGTAAAATCAAGGAGGATCCTAGTCAGACCCTCTCCAGGTTTAGATTAAGTCTTCGTCTCGAGTTCCAGCGTAAGCTCATTTTGCGTCATGTTGTTACCTTGGAGAGTATCAAGCTACTCAAGAATTTGAGGACGACCTGAAACTGTATCCTCCAAGACAGTTAGAATTTCGTGGTGTCAACTTCAAACCCACTCCGCCAGGAGCCCGACAACATACGGTGAGTCAACTGGGGAAAACCACAAGTGATCCACCTAAGGCCAAGAGTGCAGTTGCTAAGGGAGCTTCTGGTGCGAGTTTCTCCACGAGTGGCCTACAGTGTTATCACTGTCAAGGCTTTGGGCATTTCGCTCTGGATGTCCTACCAAAACCAGAAATCAGAGGAGAGGTCTTTTGTTAGGCAAATAGTCCAAGGATGAGATTGACCAGGAAAATGAAAATGATGATGTCTATAAAGGTGTAGACCTTTCTAGTGAGGAAGAACCTGAGGAGTTTGAGGCAGAACCCGTTGCAGTGGTTAGGTGTGCTTTCGTTCAGTCCCAACCTATAGATCCCACCCCAGTGCCAGTGTCATTTAGGCCATCTAAGTCTGTTCATGCATCTGCATTGCACATTCATTAGTCGCATGCTAAAATGAAAGACCAAATTAATATGAGCGATGAAAAGTATAGGTCTGCTACAGATTCTCATGGAGAATTCAAATATGGGTAGTTATGTGATGATCCGCATTAGGCCTGAGCAGTTCCTACAATGAATTGTGAAATAGTTGCACGCTCATAGTGTCGGGCCTTTCAAAGTTGTGAGGCAAGTTGAATCCCATGTATATGTGTTAGACCTACCATTAGATATGGGTATCTAGCCCACCATCACAGTCTAGATCTCCATTCCATCCAGATCATCACCTTGACCCACATACTGATCTCCCTGACCCATTACCTTTTCATGGTTCGATAACTTTACCATCAAGCCCAGCCTCCCATCAACAAACCCATGGCCTACTCGATCCACTCTATAACCCATGGCCTGAACCTATACAACTTTCCCCGACCCTACCCTCTTTACCTTCCTTTTCACCTCAGAGAGATAAGATAGAGTCTATCCTGGACGAGGAAGTGATTTCAACCCATTCTAGAGGCTACCAAAGGTATCTAGTGAAATGGAAGCACAAACCTAAGACAGACGCCATGTGGTTGATAGTGGACGAGCTATAACGGCTTGACCTAGATCTTCTGGAGAGATATCGACACTTTTTCTCACCAGTGGTGCATTCTTCTCATCCGGGACCAGTTGACGGTGCTGACAGAGAGATTTTCGATGACGACAGAGGAGAGTCACTCCATTAGCATCATTGTGGCTTGACGGTGATCTCGGTGGATGACGACTGAAGACCTCACGTTCGTGTGATTGCACTATGAAGACCTCACATTGGAAAGACGCGTACGTGAGAAGATTGATGTCTTCTCGTCTGTTTGAAGTCGAGGTCGAGTTCTTCTCAAACGGAGAGATTGCTGCGGAACAGATTAGCATTAATTTTCTTATTTTATTTCGTTATTTATTTTATTTGTCATTAGTTGAAATTTTATTTATTTCCTTATTTTTATGGTTAGAGTTGTAATTTTGGGTTTATTTATAGGCGTTTTGGGTATTTTAATGTAAGGGGTATTTTGGTCATTCTCTTTGTGAGTTTATTATATATAAGTTGTAAGTCCTCTAGGGCATATTTGATGAATGAATATAAGAAACGAAAGTTGCAGTGGAAAATTGTCTCATGCGCATGTGTGTTAGTGAAAAGCTGAGGACGGCGAGAAGCCAATGGAATAGGTGAGAAACCTCCACATCACCAAGCTTATGTTCTTGAATCTCTAAGCTAGAGGTGTCAATGCTCCATCCATGAATGAAGTCTTTTGACCAAGTCAAGTCTTGGAATGCCCAAAGCAATGGTGTGGCCAATTATTGGCCAAAGTTGAGTCATTTTTTTATTATTTCTCTTGGTTTTTGTAAACTCAAAAGAAACCTATATAAGGAATGCTTTGGGACCAAATGAGAGGAGAGAAGAATTAGAAGAGATCATCTGAGGCAAGAAGGGCTCCAAAGCTCCGACGATTTATCGGGTTTTATTTCTCCAACTCTTTTGTTTTAATCTTTTGATGACGTATTTCTAAACTTCTAACTAAGGTTGAGGAGGAAGCTTCATTAATGAAATAGTTTTCTATTATGTGTTTATTAATTCCCATTGGTATGTAAATGTTTATGATTTTAGCTTCACATGATTATCAAATATAAATTATTTTCACCACTAATTTCATATATTTTTGGTTGTTAGTAATATTATTTGATTAATCAAGGCTTAGCATTTTAAATATTAAATGTAATTTTCTTTGATCTATTGTTTTTCATTAAAATTGAACACATTAGATGCTTAGGATTTTATACATTTAAGCGAAGGAAAATCTATATTTGAAAAGTATATTTATGAGATTACATGATCAAATCTTGAGAAAATAGTAGGTTGAGTTCTAGATTGTTACTCTAAAATTGGGAATTAATAAATAAGTGATTAGAAAATTATAGATTTAATGATGGTGGAATCTGAAACCTTAGTAATTTCTCTCAACCGCTTAAATTCTACTTTTATTTATGTTTTTTAAGTCATGTCTTTATTTATTTCATTTACATTTTGCAAGTCTAGTATAATATTGATCATTATCACCAACTATTCATCACTCTTTGGTTTAACTAGATTAAGATTTAATTAATGACTTTTAATTAGTTTTTCCGATTTTCTTACACAAGTTCCTGTGGGTTCGACCTCGTTCTTGCATTTCTATACTTCGATAGATTCGTGCGCTTGCGAGTTAAAATAAAATTTTGTACACACCAAGGGTCATCCTTTTGTCTTGTCCTACGTCAAAAGGGGAATGAGGAAGAGAGGAGATAGCAAAGGCAATTTTAAGACAATTTCAAGTGATACCACACACCAACAGATTTAACTTGAAGCCCATTTGTAATACCAAAAGAGTCACATTGAAACACAATGACATACTTATAATGCCAAAAATGAAAATGATATAACTATAAAGCACGTTAGGAGATCACAACACAAGTGAGCATTCAGCACAATGTTCAACAATCATGTATGAATGATAGGCGAGTGAGATGATAATCAAGGCAAGATAATCTAATTTTGAAAAGCAACCCATAAGTATGCCACACTTAACAAGATGGGAGTAATTAGGAGTGTGAGCAATAACATGAGATGAACATGGTATGATGCCCATACACCACATATGGATTATCATGTGAGTAATAAATGGACACCACAGATGGATTATCATGTGAGTAATAAATGACCTATTGAAGTAGCATGATTAAGATAAGGTGCAATGAGCACCTATTGAAGTATGAAGCACAACTCAGCATGACATACAATGAGCATCTGGTATCCAACCTGTATTTCCATAGTACGACTGATTGCTACCAGGTATACATAACATGAACATAGTGAAGATTGCTACCAGGTTCAAGCAATGTAATTTCCCCTTGAGATTGGACACACATCTGAAATTTTATGTAACGTACCTACCTCTGAGTTGTTCCAGCTAGATTAGGATCAGCTGGGGATCGGTTAACAGATTAGCAGGATTGGATTGGATCACTAGAAGCTGCCGGATGAGGATTATCATATAGAGTTTTGCTATTTTATCTTTGTTTGAATTTTGAAAGTTATTTCCTTGTAATCATCTGTTCCGTGAATCAGCTAGCCGAGATTGTAGAAGTCGTTAATCTCTTTATTTAGAGTACTTCATGAATAAAAGTATTATGGATTTTGATTGCTAAAAAACAGCCTAGGAGGGTGGGTTCCTCGAATTTACCCAAGCATCTTTCCTTTCTTCAATTCTTCTTCCAATTCGGCACTGAGAGACACAGTGAGTCATGTCTCACAGTGGAAACACAACAGGTCTTCCACAAGGTTTCAGAGCCAGGTTAAAATGGCCGATGACACCCGTCTAGGAAAGATCAATGAGACACTTCATCTCTTACACAACCTTGGAAACACAGGCCAAATGGATGGATGACTTGGTCGGCCAGATGACTGCTATGAGCACTCGTTTGCAGACAGTAGATACAAGGCTCCATAGTATATCTCAGCCTCTCTCACTTGATGTAGGGGAGACGTCGATGGGCCATCACAGGGGGCCACAATCGAAAAATGGTAACGATGAGCATGCCGTCTTCGGGCGTACAACTCGGTTAGACTTTCCAAGGTTCGACGGTACTGACCCGTCAGGTTGGATCTATCGAGCGGAGCAGTTTTTCCTTCATCAACAGACCCCTATGTCTTAGAAGTTGCTGATGGCTTCCTTCCATTTGGAGGGAAAGGCACTACAATGGTTCAAGTGGATGGAGAGATCCAATGCAATAACCAGTTGGGATGACTTTGGTTTGGACCATCACCCTATACCAATGCCACTTCGTCCCTCACCAAGCTACGCCAAACAGATTCAGTGGAAGATTATCAGACTTGCTTCGAAAGCTCGCCAACCAAACTGAAGGACTCCATGAGCCTTTCATGGTGAGTTGCTTTTTGGGTGGTCTGAAGGAAGACATCCAACTCAGTGTCAGGATGTTGAGGCCACAGACATTGTCGGAAGCAGTAGGACTTGCCCAGTTACAAGAAGAAAAGGTCCTGGCCAGAAAACGATAGTTCTTCCTGGATCAGGGACGTTCTGGGCCGCAATCATCCTCGGTATCAATAGGGCCTATTAAGGCTTTCGTACCCGTCATAAAAAACTTACCCCTTGGAAATGAGAGAGCGGCGACAGAAAAGACTGTGCTAGAACTGTGAAGGAAAATTTGCTTTGCGCCACAAATGTCGCACTCAAAAGTTGTTTCTCATGGAATTTAGTTGGCCTGACGATGTTACCATTGGACATG
This sequence comes from Chimonanthus salicifolius, assembly GCA_013350335.1. NCBI lineage: Eukaryota > Viridiplantae > Streptophyta > Magnoliopsida > Laurales > Calycanthaceae > Chimonanthus > Chimonanthus salicifolius. The sequence goes on along the minus strand of CM023537.1, from coordinate 19,462,066 downwards.
AAGAGGAGATGGATGGAGAGCAGGAGGAAGACGACGACTCTAACCTTCAGCCGAAAATTTCCTTGCACGCCGTGACTGGGGGTCATGCTCCCCAGACCAGGCGCTTGAAAGGGCAGTTGGGTCGGATTATGGTGACAATTCTAGTAGACTCAGGCAGCACTCATAACTTCATGAGCTCGCATGTAGCTGCTAAAGCAGCTTTATCAGCGACACAAGATGCAACATTTGAGGTCGCCGTGGCTAATGGTGACCGAATCCAGTGCTCTGGAGTTTGTAGGGGGGTCACGCTCAAGGTGCAGGGGCTAGAAGTGCTGGCCGATTTTTATCTGCTTGCTTTACGAGGATATGATGTGATCTTAGGAGCTCAATGGCTACAAACCCTAGGACCCATCACATGGGACTTCCAAAAACTATGTCTTTCCACATCCACAACCGACTCCAGCTGTGGGAAAGTGAAGATCGACAAAGGGTAAGGTTGGTTAATGAGTCTCGAGCTAAGTACATGAGCCCCAGTCGTAACCCCAGCTATCTACTCCAGATCTATTCTATTCAACCTGAATTTAATAAGGCTCCAACGGCTGGGGTGTAATGACCCGTCCCGCTACGGGTACGATAAGACTGATACGGACTCCTAAGACCGTTCCGATACAATTTCGGGGACTTTTTTTTTTTTTAAAAGGAAGTACCGCACCCGCAACCCGCACTAATTATAGTAATCCACCAATAGACCAAAACCGTAAGCAGCAATTATAATTTCAAATGATAGCATTAACCCATTATTACATTCATCCAGCTCAGTGAAAAGTACATATATCTCAAATACATTAACAGGTCCTCAAGTACAAAATGAAGCCAAGACAAGTACGAAGCTGCGACTCCACGCCCAATGTTCGATTGAGGGTCCCGCCTGCCTTTCCTCTATGAAGTACCTGTGAGGCAAGGGGTGAGCTCTACATGCCCAGTGAGGGTAACACACGCACCATATGTCACCAAGCATACACGGCATATAATTACATGAACACAACAATGTCTAAGATGTCTACATGCATGACCATACAAATGTATGTCCTACCCCTAGCACAGGGCCCACATCAGCCAGGTCTCTAGAACATCCTCTAACCAACGCAATGCAACTCCCTTATGTACCCAACCGCGACAGTCCACCCATCCATGGGTACGCAGACTGATCCTCAGTCGGATCGGGGTCTCTAGTCCTCAACTAGACCTATGACCCTCTCATGACAAACCGCAAGCGTACCACGACCAACCCAAGGGTCGGACTCACTAGAGTCCCCAACTGATTACCACACGGGAGTAATCACTTCACCAGTCTTCACCGAACTGCCAACCGGACTCATCTATGGTTTCATCAATCAAGTACTAGAGTCTCGATAGCCAAACCTATAGTCTCGGATCCCATATGCTGGTCTCCGTATGATTGGCGTATCCACCTCTCACAGAATTCTATAGGTCTTCTACCGAGTGAGCCGGCCGAACTCACTCGTTAGGCGCTCGTAAATTCCTGGTGAGTCAACACACACAACACAAGTCTCAACAATGGACCCTAAAGTCAACTGCGGGTAAACACACTACACACCCCACCACAGGCTGTCCCCACCATACAGGTGTCCTAGCCTGGAATATCTCTTCATATCATCCCCCGACCAATGAGCGGGCGAGCACATCCTCAGCCTACTGGATCATCCTGGGATCACAACGATACCAGCGGGAGCTGTCCCTCACCGCATCGTCCCTCGACCTAGGCGAGTACCTCCTCAGCCTACTCGGTCATCTAGGGACCACAAACTGAACCAGCGGGAGCTGTCCCTCACCGCATCGTCCCTCGACCTAGGCGAGCACCTCCTCAGCCTACTCGGTCGTCTAGGGACCACAAACTGAACTAGCGGGAGCTGTTCCTCACCGCATCGTCCCTCGACCTAGGCGAGCACCTCCTCAGCCTACTCGGTCGTCTAAGGACCACGAACTGAACCAGCGGGAGCTGTCCCTCACCGCATCGTCCCTCAACCTAGGCGAGCACCTCCTCAGCCTACTCGGTCGTCTAGGGACCACAAACTGAACCAGCGGGAGCTGTCCCTCACCGTATCGTCCCCCGACCTAGGCGAGCACCTCCTCAGCCTACACGGTCGTCTAGGGACCACAAACTGAACCAGCGGGAGCTGTCCCTCACCGCATCGTCCCTCAACCTAGGCGAGCACCTCCTCAGCCTACTCGGTCGTCTAGGGACCACAAACTGAACCAGCGGGAGCTGTCCCTCACCGCATCGTCCCTCGACCTAGGCGAGCACCTCCTCAGCCTACTCAGTCATTCGAGGATCACAAGTCAGTATCCCACCCTCTGGTCTCCATGCGGGCGAATCACTCAACCCATTAGACCACTGGGAACGTCTCATCTGCCACGTACTCGAGTAGCGTAACAACCAGGTCCTCCAAGTCTGCCTAGGGTCAACCAACACCCAACCCAATGGCTTCCCTGAAGATTCCATAACTGCCTCACCACTGGTCCCGACCGAGGCTCCGGGGCACCTCATTCTCTAACCCAGACAACGCCTTACCCACAAGCGTGTCTGAAGACCACCAACGGTAGGCCTAACCGCTCAACCCCTACTAGGGGGAAACACCTCTGTCATCTATTGATCCACAACCAAACTACGTTTTCTAGTGTGGTTTCTCATAACCTCCCAACCCTAACCACCCGCAAGCTAGGGGGAGTCTCTAAATCCTAATGTTGCCTAGTACACATGCCCCCACCGACATTCCATTTTACACTAGCTACATGCATACAAAATTATCTCTATGCATGTCGTCAACATGACATATCACAACATAATTAAGTATATACATCATCATCTATCACATGCTACACAATTACATTCAGATATGGTATCAATCATGGCATGTTCCATACGAGCATAAAAAGTGGTATCATCTACTATCTACTGCACGCAATTCTAAAGCATATTGATTAAACTATTAATCACATACATGGCGAGTTATCACACGTCAACCAATCATGTTATCACACCATCAACAAGTCATGACATCCGATAAACTATTCATAGGTGCTCCATGAGCAAAGGGGTACAAATACACCTGAATGAGACCCCGCCACATAACGATATCAACAGTTCCCTTGCCGAGTGGCTTATAATACCAGGGGACCCCATTCGTCGCATTTTGTATTCATACATCTGATAGAGTAGTAATATGCATAGATGCATGCTAAAAGCGGTGGTAAGTTCCCTCACCGTGTGTGCGTTTTGAAATCAACTTCGAGAAACCGGGTCCATTAGGTTGAAGGGGGCTCGATCTGATAAAAGAAATACAAAGATTAGCGAACGGGTTAAAACGGGCTAAAACGAGCTAAAACAAGTCTGGGCCACAAACGGGCCCCAAAATGGGCCGAACATGGCCCAAAACTGAAAACCAGATCCAAAACTAGGTCGGGTTCGGGATTGGGCCTAAAACTGAAAACTGGATCCAAAATTGGACCGAGCTCGAAACTGAGCCCGAAACTGGAAACTGGGTTTGAAATCGGGTCGGGCCCGAAACTGGGTCAAAACGGTCCGGGCCTGAAAACGGGCTGGGCCAAACAGAACTGGGCCGGAGGGCTGGGCCTGGGCCGAGTCGGACTGGGCCGAACCCGATTGGGTTGGCTCTATCCGAAACTGAACTCGGCCGAGTCGACTCGGTGACTCGACCGAGTCGGCTCAGCCAAACAGGAAAAAGAAAGAAAAAGAAGGAAAAGGAAGGAAAAGGAAGGAAAGGGGAGGAAAATGAAAGAAAAGAGGGAAAATCGGAGAAGAGAGAAGGGAAGAAAAAGAAATACCTGCGATCGGACCGAAGATCTGACAACGGCGAGAGTGTTGGGCTCCGGCAATGGGGCTGCTCGAACGAGATGGACGTGCGGGAGAAGGAGGGCAAAGCATCGGCAGAAATGGGAGGGGAGAGGCCGAGAGAAAGGGAGAAGAAGGGAGAGAGCGGCGGCGGCGGCGGCGACTTGAGGGAGGGGAAAGAGGGGAGAGAGATTAGGGTTAGGTTTAGGAAGAGAGGAAGGTGAGAGGGAGAGAAAGGGAGACGGGAGAGAGAGGGAGAAGCAGCGGTAGCACTGTAGCCGCGCGCTACAGTGCTGCACGGAAGAGGGGGTTTAAAGGGGTTGGGGGTTTTAGGGTTTCTACCTCTTTTTTTTTTTTTTCCTACTAAATAAAAATCTCAAATTTCAAAAAAAATATTTTAAAAGCCCGAGGAAATCAAATGACGAACGTCGGGGGAAAACATGTGATTTTCAAACTTTTTATATGATAAAATATTTAATGATTCAAAATTACCAAAGTGCCATTCGAGCGTCTGAACTCAAAATCGGGCAACCCAGGACCCAACACGGGGCCTACATTTTTCCCACTGCTACCAAGACCCCAAAACTCCGAAATATCGGGTCGGGTCATTACATGGGGAACCAGTCCCCTTGGTTGATTTGCTGGACCAATACCAAGATGCTTTCAATGAGCCAAAAGGATTGCCACCATGTCGATCTCATGACCATCATATACCATTGTTGCCGGATGTTAAGCCAGTCAGTGTTCGACCATATAGGTACCCTTACTATCAGAAGACAAACATTGAAAAGTTGGTGCAGGAGCTCCTACAAAGTGGGGTCATCCGCCCTAGCCAAAGTCCCTTCTCTTCTCCGGTACTTTTGGTATGCAAGAGTGATGGGTCTTGGCAAATGTGTGTTGATTATCATGCTCTCAATCAGCAGACTATCAAGGATTGGTTTCCCATTCCAGTAATTGAAGAATTGTTGGACGAACTCCAAGGAGCTCAGATCTAAGCTTGATTTCGCTCTGGTTATCACCAGATTTGGGTCAAGCCTGAAGACGTACCCAAGACAGCCTTCAGGACGCATGATGGGCACTATGAGTTTTTGGTTATGCCCTTCGGCCTAGCAAATGCCCCGGCCACCTTCCAGAGTCTGATGAATGAAATATTCCGACCATATTTGCTGCGCTTTGTTCTGGTATTCTTTGACGATATCTTGGTCTATAGTGTTTCGTTGGAGGATAATAAACCTCATTTGGCGTTCATTTTAAGTATTCTCCAAGACCAGCAATTGTATGCTAAGAGAAGTAAGTGTAGGTTTGGCTGTTCTACTTGTGGAATATTTGGGGCATCTTCTATCAAAGGAGGGTGTAGTAGCTGATCCTAGCATATTGAAAAGCATGGTCGAGTGGCCTCAACCAAAGACAGTACGAGGGTTGCGGGGTTTCTTGGGATTACAGGCTATTACAAGCGCTTCATTAAGAACTATGGCCAGATTGCACGACCATTAACGGATATGCTCAAAAAAGACTCCTTTGCATGGACTCCTCAAGCGGTGACATCAGTCCAAACACTTAAGGATGTGATGAGCAAGCCGCCGGTCCTAGCACTGCCTGACTTCCAACAACCTTTTTTTGTGGAGTGTGATGCCTTAGGCTAGGTGCAACTTTGACCCAAAACGGGCGACCTAATTCTTATTTTAGCCGGGCACTATCTAGCAAGTCTTTGTTTTTATCAGCGCATGAGAATGAATTGTTGGCCTTGGTTATGGCAGTGAGGAAATGGCGTCCCTATTTACTGGGTCGCAAATTTGTGGTAAAGACGGATCATAGAAGTCCTAAATTTTTATTGGAATAGAAAGTGGGAACTCCTTCTCAGCAGTAGTGAATCTCTAAGCTATTTGGGTATGACTTTACAATTGAGTATCGCAGTGGGAAATTAAACACGGTCGCTGATGCTCTCTCCCGCCAAGAATGTGAGCTCTCGGCCCTGTCCTACCCAGTGCCAACTTGGACCGACGAGCTTCGTGTTGCTCAGGCAACCAACCCCCATGTTCAACACCTTCGAACACAGTTGCAAGAGGGATCGCTGGATCCTACCCGTTATACCGAGCACGACAGTCTCTTCTTTCATAAGACTTATCAGCGCCTCAAGCGTGACTTCTATTGGCCGGGCATGAAGCATGAAGCTCGGAAGTATATACGGCAGTGTGATCCCTGTCAGCGCAATAAAGCTGAGAACGTCTTGCTAGCAGGGCTGTTACAGCCGTTGGACATACCGATTGCACCGTGGGTGTCCATTTCCATGGATTTTATTGAAGGGTTGCCCCTCTCGCAGGGAAAAAGTACTATCATGGTTGTGGTGGATAGGCTGAGCACGTACAGCCATTTCATGGCTCTGGCCCACCCCTTCACCGCCGCCAACGTGGCGTGTATTTTCCTTGATCATGTCTTTAAACTTCATGGAATGCCAGAATCTATTGTCAGTGATTGAGACCCTATTTTTTTGAGCCTGTTTTGGAAGGATTTTTCACGCTTCAAGGCACCAAACTTCGGATGAGTTCAACATATCATCCTCAGTCAGACGGCCAAACAGAGGTGGTAAATAAATGTGTTGAGCATTATTTGTGTGTTTTTAGTGAATTAAAGCCAAGAGACTGGAGTCGATGGCTCTCACTGGCTGAATTTTGGTACAATACCAACACACATGCCTCCACCAAATTGTCTCCTTTTGAGGCAGTCTATGGGAGACCTCCACCTCGCCTTTCGTCTTATGTGCGGGGCACCACTAGGGTCGACGCTGTGGATTCTGCGTTACGGGATAGATATGTCATCTTGCACACTTGAAGGATAACATTCGTGGCGCCCAACGCCGTATGAAATCATATACGGATCAACGTCGTACTGAGCGTGTCTTTGCTGTAGGCGATTGGGTGTTCCTGAAGCTGCAACCCTACCGCCAACAAACTGTCCACTTGAGGTCCAATGCTAAGCTCGCCGCAAAATTTTATGGGCCCTTTCAGGTTCTTGAGCTCATCGGGGAAGTGGCATATCTCTTGGACCTACCTGCGTCATCAAGCATTCACCCTGTCTTCCATGTTTCTTGTCTTAAGGCTGGGGTCGGGGATGTGTCGCCTTGCCAATCCGGCCTTCCTCCTGTGGACGGACAAGGCTAGATTGAGTTAGAGCCTGAGATGATTTTGGATCGCAGGATGGTTCGTCAGGGTCGACGTGCGGTTACAAAGGTCTTGGTTAAGTGGCGGGGGCTGGGCCGTAATGATGCCACTTGGGAGTTGTATCATAAACTGTGCGAAAAGTATCCTAATTTTCTCCGCGAGGGCGACGTCGAACTCAAGCCGGGTGGGATGTAACGTACCTACCTCTGAGTTGTTCCAGCTAGATTAGGATCAGCTGGGGATCGGTTATAGATCAGTAGGATTGGGTTGGATCACCGAAAGCTGCCAGATGAGGATTATCATATAGAGTTTTGCTATTTTATCTGTGTTTGAATTTTGAAAGTTATTTCCTTGTAATCAGTTGTTCCATGAATCAACTGCTGAGATTGTAGGAGTCATTAATCTCTTTATTTAGAGTCCTCCATGAATAAAATTATTATGGATTTTGATTGCTAAAAAACAGCCTAGGAGGGTGGGTTCCTCGAATTTACCCAAGCATCTTCCCTTTCTTCTATTCTTCTTCCAATTTGGCAATAATGAGAGACAGTAGAAACACAGCAGGTCTTCTGCATTTTTTCACCAAGAACTCCTTTATTCTTGGTGTGATTACAGAGTTGCATTAATTTATACATGATTTAGAGGCCATGCCTAAAGAATTACATGTATTATGTCTAGGGTAGAGCACATTTATGGATTCATCTTGTCTTCTAATTGCTTCTTAAATGAATTCTTTAATTAATGATGGTTTGAGATTCAAGATGAGAGCATGAGCATACAGATCAGAGTCCTAGATTTATCTCTTTAAGGCAATGTATTGTTCATGGAGCAATAAGCTTAGCTCACAACGAGCTAGAGTATGAACAACAAGAGAGAAAGCATTGAGAGACAATTCTGAGCATGGCCCAGCTAGTCATTACTGTCCAATTTGCTTCTTTAAGATGAGGGAATATATGTGGGAAATCCAAAGAAGTGCATGAACAAGATATATAGCTTTGAGAACACACAATAAAGGTAAAGATTAGTGTGTTGTGCTCAAATAGGTGTGCAAACACTGTTTTGCAAATAGCTCTTCAAGCAATGAAGTACATTGTTCATGAGACAATAGAATCATTCAGATAAGAGACAAGCAGAAAAAAAAATAAAGAATGAACTACATGTAGAGCATTTAGATGAACAGCACATAATGGTGCATGAATAAGAATGAGGCCTTGTGCTCAAACCGTTGCTCAAATCACATTTCTACTAATAGCTCTTTAGTCATTGGAATATATTGTTCATGGATAGTTTAAGCATTTAACTTGGAAAAATCATGAACTAGCAGTAAAGCAAGTCAGTGATGATTCATTCAATAGGGATAGATCAATATTTATTTTTATCATTACCAACTATGAAGGCATCAAACTGGAGGAAAATTCCATGAATATTTTAACTCATTCCTGTCATGCATTTAAGTTTATTTTAGTTGTGAAGCAGGGTTAAGTAGCTTTTGTCCTTCTCACATTTGAGGGAAACAATTAGATAGATAAGCAAATTTCATATGCTGTTTCCCTCATTCATTTTCTGCAAATGCAGTATGATATTTATGACTCTAAATAATTTAGAAGGGAAATGCCCTGAGGATCATTTCCACCAAGTTCTGTGAGAGATTGAGTTATACTTTTCCGTTAACTAAAGGTTATACATTTGATTTTAAAGACAAAAACTGTGGATGAGGAGTGTGGAACATACCACAAGCATAGCAATTGTGCACATTAGGAGTTTATACATGGCCCACAAAACAGAATCATGATGAAAAGATCATGTGTAGATACTACAAGCGTCATGAAATCCTATTTAAATACTTATCCATTAGCCCAAAGAAATGCCAATGCATCAAAAGAGGACTTTATCATTGATAAGAATCATGATTATGAAGTGGAGCTCAAAGAGTATCATTCAAGTGAAGTGGATCAATATTCATTCTTCAAATTCATCAAATATTATTAGCAAGGTCAGAGGTGTACCAAGATAAGGAATGTAACCATCATAGAATCTTTAACTCTGCCTTTTCTATGTTTATTTTCTTCTCAACTTTTCAAGCAATGAGACAGTTGCTGTTGTTTTTGTTGATACTGAAATTTCAGCAACATTCGGTATGGCTGAATCTTGATCAGATCAAGTTCAGTCGGAGACAGATCCACACTTGTCCATTAAGAGACATATATTGAGTTCAAGGATCAAGGATCTAGAATGATGGGGATTTGATTTTGTTGCCAACCAGTTCTTGAATAATCTACTAATCATGAGTAAAAGTCTCAAAATCTTGAGAAATATCAAGACAGACAATTGTTATCATCCTTTACTGAGATCCAAGAAGTTGCAGACCACTCATGAAGAGACACTTGAGGAAAGATATATAAAGTCTGTACTGCTTAATTGACCCATATAAGCAATGAAAACTGTATAAAGCCCCTTTTTGGAGATCACAGTACTTGATAAATTTTGACAAATCTCATGGACTGTATGTATACATTAGGATGAGGCTCAAAGCATTATCAAGTTATAGAGCATTTAAAACAGTTTAATAAGTCCATTTGATCTCATTTCTCAGAGTGATTTTCAAATAGGATATTCAATGATTTTCATTCAGATTTTCTATAATTCATAATCATTTGCCATAGATAAGTCATGCTCAAGGTATAGGAGATGATCATCCAGATAAGCCAACATTAATTTATCATATATTAAGCTCATAAAAAAAAATCTACAGATTTTTCTGTCAATTGTCCTTCAACAATATCAAGATTGTTCTCAATCTTCAGATCATCAACCAGTGGAAGGGACAGCAATGCATATTTATTATATATATATATATATATGGATGAAAGGGTGAGATCACTCTTCAAACAACCCATAAAAACCTTTTTAAGTGCAAGCTATTCAAAGCATAATATAGAAACATACAATGGCAAACCATAAAACATAGGGGTTTAACATATAGAGCGAAGTGGTTTGATAGGTTCGGGATTTAAATGGTTTCTACATGCTCAGATGTCAACCAATGAAATTTCATTTTGGGCATGATAGGGAACAATAGAACATGATACATAAGATTCAACAGTTTTGAGCCTAATGCAGGACACGGATGCATACTCAATAATCATCAACAAAATATAAGCCTTAAAGCATGGATGATCAAAGCAATCAAGAAACGTTCAAAACATGACTGATTCTTATTGAAAATGCATATGTTAGGAACATAGAATCTAACGGAGGTTTAAAACAAAGATCTAACCCACTCCTCTAGCTTTGGATACCCATTGAGTCTTTGAGGAAGGTCTACGGAATCCACTGGTGTCAAACATATAATATTTGGTTTTCTCTTTTTGGTGTTTTTGTTTGTTTGACAAAATTTAGTAAATTCATTTAAAGCTGTGATTAATTTCTCAGTTAAGGTATAATTTAGATTTCCCTTCAAGTTATCATACATTTGCCTTTGAAAGTTTGGTGGATATGACTTTGTGTTCCTTTTACCCCTTTTTATATTTTTTTGTTAGCTTTTTCTTTTGGATTTTGCATTTTAGTTTGCTTTGCATTTTTGTATCAATATTCTTTCCTAACTTTGCATTCAGACATGAGATGCCAGGATTGCCTACATTGAAAACATTTTATGATTTTAATAGGAGTAGTAGAGCAAGACTTACTTTTAACAAAGATGGTTGGTTTGACAAGTCCATTGTCATTTTTCCTATAATATCTAAGACCCGTCTTATCTCCAAATGGTTTACTTAGCTTTAGAAGTCTTTCAAGTTTCTCTTCTCCTTTTGTAAATTTTATTTCAAATTTTGCTTTCTATCTCTTTAAGTCATTTGCCTCTTGAGTGACTCCTCAAGTTTTAGGCATTCTTCTTGAGTGACTTTTGGATTTTCTTGACTTTTAGCTCCTTTGAATATTTAACACTTCTTCTTTAGCTAATTCCAGTTCTTTTAGAATGTTTTAATTTGTCAGTTTTTCATAATTGTTCTTCTTTAGCTAATTCCAGTTCTTTTAGAATGTTTTCATTTGTCAGTTTTTCATAATTGAGTTCATTTGATAGCTTATTGTTTTGTTTCTTTGATTGAGTGAATCTTTTAGTCAATTTTTCAAATTCAAAGATTAAAGCTTCATAGGCCTCTTGAATATCTACATTATCTTGGTTTTCTTCATGTGAATCTTCATTTTTAGTTTCTTCAATTATGGTACTATTATTATGTTCTATTTGAGGTTCAAGTGCTTGGATGGGTCCTAAGCAATAGACTTTTTCTATGGCATCTTTTTCCTAGGCTTTTCATTGATTTCTCTAAAATGTCCCATGCCTCTTTTGCGGTTTCACAAGATATGATGTTCTCCAAGATGTTTAGTGAAATGGCACAAAATACAGCATCAAGGGCTTTAGCATTGGCCAAGTGCATACTCTTTTCAACATCACTCCAAGTGAAATAGCTTTTGATTGGTTGAGTCCAACCACAATTTATCATTTCCCAAAGAACTCCATCTACTTTGATTAAGTACATTTTCATTTTAGCTCTCCAAAGAGTATAGTTGGAGCCATCAAAGGTTTGAGGACTCATCACGGCCATGCTATCTTCCTTAGACATTTTACTAGCTCAAGGATCGGTTTTTAGATGGTTAAGTCAAATACAAAAGTCCTTGCTCTGATACCACTTGTTAGTCAAGTTAGCCAAATGTCTAGAATAGTCCTAGAGGGGGGTGAATAGGACTTATGCGAAATTTTAATTTTCTTAAAATGTTGGTCAATTAATGGTAGGTCTTTATTAATTAATCCAATTGATCTTCCAAATTGAGATGCAAGCAAGTGTAATTAACCACTTTAATTAGCATGCATCAACAAGTCTTCTCAAATAGATAAGCAATAATAATATGAAGTAAAGTACAAGCACATAAAAATGAGAGGAGATGAGAAGAGATAGAAGATAGTGACACATGGATTTTTACGTGGTTCGACAATCTTGTCTACATCCATGCTTCAAGTACACTACTCGAGGATTTCACTAAACTTCTCCTTCAAGGGTGGAGAAGAAACTTATTACAACACTTGATCTCTTTCAAGGGTAGAGATCGAATCAGTACAAGCTTTTGATCTTCTTCAAGGGTGAAGATCAAACCTTTGATACATAAGAGAACACCTCTCTTGAAACACAAAGGGGAAGACACCCTTCTCACTTAGTGAAGGTTACACCAACCCTTTTACAAATAATAAAAGATAGAAAGAACTTTTTTTGTAGAAAATTATCAAAAACACTTGCCTTTTGATGCATAAAGTGGCTTGGATGCATTCTCGAAGATCTTTTCTTTCTTGCCTCCTTGGTGATGTGTAGATGCTTCAATGAAGACCAAACCAAGGGTTATGAGAAGAGGTCTAGGGATGATAGAAGGTTTTCTTATGAGGAAAATCTATCCCTAGAAATTCTCTCAAATGCACATTCAAAAGTGAGCCTACGATGCTCAAGATTTACCTATTAGTACTTTGAATGTGAGAGAGAAAAATTTCAAAAGCTTATAATGATCTTCCTAAGGTTATAGAATGCTCTTGAGGTTGTTAGGACACTTGGTTTTTAAATGGAAAAGTTTAAGCCTTGTTTCCTTAACTTTTACCTTCAAAAGAGCTCTCAATTTATAGAAAAACAAGTCCCAACGGCTAGTTTGACTTTTTCCAACGCCTAATTTGACTTTTGACTTTCCAATGGCTAGTTTAACTTTTGACTTTGTCAATGGCTAGTTTGACTTCCCAACATCTAGTTTGACTTTTGACTTTCCCAACGACTAGTTTTAAAGATCCTCACAAGATATAATTGGGTGAACTTGGTCATTATGGAAAGCTCTTTGAGTGCTCTATGCAATCATTTGGATTTACTATATTTGAACAAATTTCAAGATTGCAAGAGCAATACAAAGATGAAAACATTTGGTAAGCTTTAAGAGCTTCTCCATTTGGGCAAAACTAACTTAGAAATACAGTTAAGAGTTTACCAATTTTATCCAGGGATTCTAATGTTTCTAGGCTAGTCCTAAAGTCCAATTTACTTGTATTGGTTGGCATTCATGGAGTTTGTCCAGAATTGATGTGTTGCCTTCCGATCTTCATTGTTCTAGATTTCAAGCTTGATTTGACTTTGTCAGTCTTCCAGAGGCGAGGTTTTGGACGCACAGACATAGTCACGACACAGTCACACAATTGACAACTCAGAACTTAGTCAAATTCAGTTACGGAATTGACAACTCAGTCTGACTCAGAGGAGGACAGATTTAACTTTTAGGTCAACAGAAAGTATAACCTATAAAGGCACAACCCAAGGTCTTAGGTCCTAATTTAGTTTACTTAGGCAAGGAAACACCAACTTTGACTAGACATTCCCATTATTTAAAATATTCAATTTCGGCGACTCTACATTTCATACAGAGTTTTTATTAAAATGCACTGAGGAACTCTATTAAGATTATGACATACGAAAAGAATTGCCTCTCTTCATAAATTTTGAGGCAAACCTAAACTAGACAACATAGCATTAACTATGTTTATCAAAGTTCAAATTTTCTTTTTAACTACTGCATTTTATTGAGGGACCCTCTCAAATTATACCATTCTTATATGGAGTATGGAGTGGTGACTCATGAGTAGTCATTAAATGTTTTTCACAAAATATTACAAATTCATTAAACAAGTATTCCTCACCTATATCCAACCTTAAAACCTTTGTCTTGGTACCCCTTCTAGAGGCCATCTTTTGGTACCCCTTATTAGTTTTAAATCAGCTATAGAATTCATAGTTCTCACTAGTCATGATACAGCTATAGAATTCATAGTTCTCATTAGTCATGGTATTAAGTATATTAGTTACGACATAAATAATCCTGTCATGGTATTAAAGGAGCTTCGATCACGTAAACAAATGGAGAGTGGTTAAATAAAATTGCATTTTCTATTGCCACCTTTTGAAATTAGTGTCTCAAAAAGGACCTCCATTTTGAGAGTTTTCAAGACCTTAGGCAACTTAAAAAAAGTTGACATTTCGAAGATGGAAAAAAATTGTCTTCAAGCTATTAAAAATATGACAAGAAATAAAAGAAAGTTGTAGTAAGAAAATGATTTTTAATCTAAAAAAAAAAAACTAAGTCTCGTGCTTATGGTACTCGCTATCTTGAGAGCAACTTATTGAGTCAAGCCATAAGCCCATTAAGGCCCTACCTAATTGCTCTACCTTGGTAAGGCCCGACCTAAAGCTCATGCTCATCCTTGTTAGTCTCATCTTGTGCGTCTATCACAATCCCCTTCTTGGAAACTAGAGTCTTTCTTAACTCTGACACAATTCTGTAACAACCCACCTCCGCCCAACACAATATTGTCTGCTTTGGATGGCCATACATCCGCACTGCTTTACATTGGTACGTGTGCTGATGGATGAATCCGAGAACACAAATCTCATTGCAGATATGATCATGATGGATGAAATCCACTAAATGTGGGACCAAATCCTCATAATAAGACATGTATGTTTTGGCTCTATTGGTCAAGTGGAAGATGTTAAAATATTAAGGCACCAATATTAATTAAATTAAATATTAATACTATATTGGCACGTGTGCAAATGATGGATGAATCCGAGTACATAAATCTCATTGCAGATATGATCATGATGGATGAATCCACTAAATGTGTGACCAAAAGTGGGACCAAATCCTCATAATAAGACATGTATGTTTTTTTTTGCTCTATTGGTCAAGTGGAAGATGTTAAAATATTAATTAAATTAAGTATCAATACTACCATTAGAGATGAAACGCCCTAAACAGCCAGTAACTCCACCTCACCGATCATATCAACCATGAAAAAATCCGTTTTCACTAGAAAAACATGAGAATCAAATGGAAAATCAGAGTCATTGGAAAGAACCATTTCACACCTGGTTAGTAATTTGTGAAAAGATCAGCTTAACACAGCCTCTTTCTTTTTTCTTTTTTTTCCTCTTTCATTATTATTAACATCTACTTTGATATAAATAAAGAGAACTGCAACGTTCAATTAAAAGTGAAAATCACACCATATTAGCCTGTTATAAATGAAGATCAAGTTGTCACTCACAACATAGAAAACAGCAGAGAGCTGTCATTACACAGTTTAGAGCAGATACTAAAGTACAATGATATTCAAAAATCTGCGACTGGCAAATATAAAACGGATATATGGCTCCTGGATGGAGTCATTGCATCATCAATCTCCATTCATGGTGAATATCTGCTTCCATAGTCTGCTTGATCGCCTAATGAAGTTAGAAACTACAATGATATTCAAATCTGCAACTGGCAAACATAAAATGGATATATGGATCCTGGATGGAGTCACTTCACCATCAATCTCCATTCATGGTGAAAAGATTTGTGAAAAGATCAGCTTAACACAGCCTCTTTCTTTTTTCTTTTTTTTCCTCTTTCATTATTATTAACATCTACTTTGATATAAATAAAGAGAACTGCAACGTTCAATTAAAAGTGAAAATCACACCATATTAGCCTGTTATAAATGAAGATCAAGTTGTCACTCACAACATAGAAAACAGCAGAGAGCTGTCATTACACAGTTTAGAGCAGATACTAAAGTGCAATGATATTCAAAAATCTGCAACTGGCAAATATAAAACGGATATATGGCTCCTGGATGGAGTCATTGCATCATCAATCTCCATTCATGGTGAATATCTGCTTCCATAGTCTGCTTGATCGCCTAATGAAGTTAGAAACTACAATGATATTCAAATCTGCAACTGGCAAACATAAAATGGATATATGGATCCTGGATGGAGTCACTTCACCATCAATCTCCATTCATGGTGAAAAGATTTGTGAAAAGATCAGCTTAACACAGCCTCTTTCTTTTTTCTTTTTTTTCCTCTTTCATTATTATTAACATCTACTTTGATATAAATAAAGAGAACTGCAACGTTCAATTAAAAGTGAAAATCACACCATATTAGCCTGTTATAAATGAAGATCAAGTTGTCACTCACAACATAGAAAACAGCAGAGAGCTGTCATTACACAGTTTAGAGCAGATACTAAAGTGCAATGATATTCAAAAATCTGCAACTGGCAAATATAAAACGGATATATGGCTCCTGGATGGAGTCATTGCATCATCAATCTCCATTCATGGTGAATATCTGCTTCCATAGTCTGCTTGATCGCCTAATGAAGTTAGAAACTACAATGATATTCAAATCTGCAACTGGCAAACATAAAATGGATATATGGATCCTGGATGGAGTCACTTCACCATCAATCTCCATTCATGGTGAAGTGATCTGCTTCCGTAGTCTGCTTGATCGGCCTAATGAAGTTAGAAACTACAATGATATTCAGATCTGCAGACTGGCAAACATAAAATGGATATATGGCTCTTGGATGGAGTCATTGCATCATCAATTTCCATTCATGGTGAAGTGATCTGCTTCCTTAGTCTGCTCGATCGCCTAACCGGAGTCATTGCATCATCATCTCCATTTCCCTTCAATAGCCACATATACAGAAATGAATAAGAAGAATTCAAGGTATTAGAATTATAATTTCTTTCCTGAAGTGGATTATCAAAAATCAGGTTATTTGAGAGAAAAAACAAATTAAAAAAAGAATCATTAATTTCCTAATGTTCAAAACACTCACTTGTTTACCGGATAGCTTCTCATATGTAGTGAAGCTTCCATATGAAGGGGAACCTGCAGAGTACTCTGATGAGGAAACCATACTGTCTCTGTTAGAGTTCCTCCTCAGCTTCCCATCAGAACTATTCATCTCCTTTCTATCCTTTGGTCCCCGTTGGCTACAAGACGAGTCCTTGTCCAAGCTGCTGCTACTCATTTCTGAAGGGGCTGATTCAGCAACAACTTCAACTACTGCAGGCCAGTTCCGATTGAATGATGATGATCTACCCATGTATGGTTTACTTTCAGTGCTAGCTGACACTGAATTGGAAGGCATCTTCTTTGGTGAATTTGCCTGTTTCAAAACTTCTACCTTTGCCACAAAGGCATTCCTTTTCTTGAGATGGAGTGAAGTTGCAACTACTGCAACAACCGTCACAAGAAGAGAAAAAATTCTGAATTCAATTCGCAATAGAAAATCATCTTCGGGTGCATGGACTACAGAATCAATTGTCTCCAGACTACCATGAGTTTCTGCATCAGATTCCAGGTATTGGGCAGAGTCTTCCACAATGGTATGACCATCAGTGTCACATTTTTCTTGGACTTCCTGTTCATCCATGATCTTGTTTTGTTCACTGAGCACCTTATTGCTGGGTTCTTCAGTCACCACTTTATAGATAGCAGGTTCGATGATCTTATTTTGTTCTTGAGACACCTCTTCATAGCTATCAGGTTCTTCTACTACCGAATCGCCAATTTCTTCGTGGATGGCCTCTTGAGTATCTAGGCCAAGCTGTTCTTTCACTGCTTGTTTGCTTTCATGATCCATTTCATGGATAGCAGGTTCTTCTACTACCGTATCACCAGTTTCTTCAATTCGCTCTTCATGGATGGTCTCATGAGTATCTAGGCCAAGCTGTTCTACTGCACTGCTGGTTCCTTCTTCATTTGATTTGATTTGTTTTTCACCAATGTCTTCAATTTGGGTCACATCAGATGGCAGTTTGCTCACACTGATTTCAGTGTTTGAATCCGTTAAGTTCATGAAATGGAACAAAGCAGATTCTCCTTTTCTTGGAAAATAAGTCATCCCAGATACGTAAGAGATGGAGCTCAATGACCAGTGCCTGAAATTGTAAGATACCCGATTCGACATTTGCACCCACAAACTCGGCAATCTTTGGAAATGGATCACTGAGATATAATTCCTTTAGGACACTTGGTGCCAGGACATATGTTGTAGGGAACAGGTCATCATTGAATGTGGAAATGGAAGAAGAAACTGGAGAATCGGTTACAGAAAAAGATAGACAAGTGATGGCTAGTAACCAAAAGGAATGACACAAATTTGGGTCTTGTACAAGAGCGAGAGCTCTTCCACTGGAATCTCATTAGCTTTAATCACAGTATCCTCTAATGGAGTTTCTGAATGTGAATTACAGCTATCTGATTTGGGTTCTGAAACATGAGGTTCCTCATCATTTTCAGCTTTAAGCTCTGAGGAACAAGCATTGGAGGAATTTGTTTCAGAGTTTGGAGATTGGGTTTCTTCAATTTGTTCAGAATCTGAATAACTTTCTGAGGTGAAGCTGTCTTCAAGATTTTTACCCTTTGGAGATTGGGTTTCTTCAATTTGTTCAGAATCTGAACAACTTTCTGAGGTGAAGCAGTCTTCAAGAGTTTTACCCTCCCCAGGATCAAAACCCTTTTCTTTGTTTAGAAAAACTTCGATTCGCGGATTGGGTTTGTAGTGAAGGAACTTGGGCCTTGGTGAAAGATAGTTTGTTTTGGGATCATAAGGTGGAAGAGATGGATCGATGTCAGAAGAATCTGAAACACGCAAAGAAGAGCACACTTGCTCGTTGCATTCAAAGTCTATTTTTCTTGGATGAGATAAAACTTCGGGGGGTTTGGGGCAATCAGAAATGGATGTTATCGTCTCAGACGTGATCGTTTTGGTTTCAGAAAACTCCTTTGAAATTAAATCAGGCAAGTAACTGGAGCCCAAATGCTCTCTAGAGTCGAGATCAATGCTTCTTGGTT
Organism: Chimonanthus salicifolius; assembly: GCA_013350335.1. Lineage (NCBI taxonomy): Eukaryota > Viridiplantae > Streptophyta > Magnoliopsida > Laurales > Calycanthaceae > Chimonanthus > Chimonanthus salicifolius. Next base: position 19,443,338 of record CM023537.1, on the reverse strand, counting down.
TAGATAAATTTTCAGGAATTTGTGGGGTGTCCAGAGTTACCTGAGTAACCAAGATCCGATTCTGATTTTGATCCGATATCTTCATCTTCAGATGATTTAATAAAAGTCATGCTGGGAAGAGGAGATTTCACATCAGAAGTCGGAGTCCTGACTGGCTCGTTTCTTTCTGCCAATACCTTTTTCTTCGGTGAAGCTGTGAATTTTGAAGCAGCAGAAATCGTAGGAGCCATGAAATTCTTCGTGCCCTTTGCGATGATCGGTGACTTCAATCTAATTGAATTCAAGCTGTTTCGATCCCTTTCATTTTCTTTCTGGTCAAATGAAGCACGTCTCCCATCTTTGGAACCAAAGTTTTTGTGAGGAAAATCTGCATTTCCAAGATCAGAGGAAGATAAGAAAAACCAGTTCAAGAACCAAAAATATTAAAACTAATTAAAAAAAAATAATCAATGGTTCATGTACCTGAAGGACTATTTGCCGGAGTGGCTGGATTGAAGCTTCTCGGCGCAGCTGTAATTGAAGGTCTGGATAAAGGATGTCCGCTGAAACTTTTACGAATGCCATTGCCGTTTTCTAGAGTTCTAGGAATTGGATTTGTTCTGCTTAAAATGGGGGATGGAGATCTGTTTGAAGATGACGCCATGTTTTTTCCTTGAGAATCCGATCTTCGAAGGAAAGTAAGAAAAATTGAAGGAAATGTTGATGACTGGATTGTTTGAAGATGGAAGTAAATTTCAAAAAGAACAGAGCGAGAGAGAGAAAAAGGAGTTTGAGGAGATCAGGGACGATGATGATTTAGAGATCTCTAGGGAGCTACCAACGGCTAGTTTTAGGAATAAAAAAGGAAGTGACCGTTGTGAAATCTTTTGACCGTTGCAATCATTTAAAAAGAAAAAAAGTAAAATTGAAATGAAAAAAAGAAAGAAGGGATAAAGAGGAACGGTTGGATCGGTTCGGTCTCTAGTCCCACGTCAGGAAGAGAAATCGAGAAAATCGTGCCGAGTAGTTAGTTGAGACTTGAAACTCGAACTGCGAATGAGATTAATTAAAGTGAATTTTAATTTAATTGGTGCGATTGATTAAATGTATCAAATTGATCTCTTCGAAACTTAACAGGGTTAACAGTGTATGACAATTTTACTGAATGGAACTCATACTTATTTGATTAATTCTATATGAAAGTCACTTTCATATCATTTATATTTATAGATCTAAGTTTATAAATAATAATATCATTACTTAGACGGTAGTCTAACTCATCAACTCACTCGACCCAACTCTAGTTTCAAATTCATTATATTATCCAAATAGATTGGATTTAAGTATCCTAATTATTATATTTCTTTGGATATTGATCCAGTGCAGTATGAGTTTTTACCATTGTGTACCACTTCTTAAAAGAAAAAGATCAATTTGCCCTTCCTTTTGAGAAAGGGAAGAGAGATAAAGAAAAAAATAATGGTAAAACTGATATTTTCTTTTAAAGGTGGTGTGCCACGGTGAAAACTCATAGTGCACGGATCATTACCCCATTTCTTTTTGTTAATCATCTTTACTAATATAGTTCATTTCTTTAAAAAAAAAATAATACTTATACAATTTTTATAGGGTAGCCATTTAGACATCCTACTTTTCTTTCAAAAGACACCTCATTTCAAAATTTTATGTGAAATTATCATTTTACCCATCAGTTTTGTGTAGATAAATCATCTTTTAAAACAAATTGAGGGGTAAAATGATAATTTTCATATACAATTTTTAAATAGAGTGTCTCTTAAAAGAAAAATGAGGTCTAAATTGACACCCTTTTTATATCTTAAAAATTGACGAACAATGTAAAGAAGGTTCTATTGATGAGAGCATAATTATGACATTAAATCATATATTGAAATATATTCACTAAAAAAATTAAGCACTTGATTTTAGCACTCTTACATGGAGGAAATTAAAAAAAAAAAATATTTATTGTTGTTTAATAATAATAAAAAAAGTAAAGAAATAAAAAAATAAAAACCTAAGTAGTAGGAGTGGAAGGTCTACTCTTGTAGATCTCAAAGGTGTCTTCTTGTATGATGGGAGATAAAAATAAATAAATAAATAATATTAATAATAATAAAATAATAAAAATAATTAATAAAATATTAAAATAATAATTTTTTTTAAGGGCTATACCTTAGGGGTGGAGGGTCTACCCACTAGACCCCTAATGTGTCTTCTTGCATGTTTACGTTTTTTTTATATATCTATATTAAATGATAAAATAATAATTATAATATATATATATATATGTATATATATATATATATATATATATATTCACATTTTCTGGACCCACGAGGGGTGAGGCGTGATAGCTTGGTATAAGAGATTTCGTTCGAGCTCTTGGACTGTGAAGGGAATTACATGTTTAGAATAGGGACACTTAAAATACGACAGAGTTTTTTGGTAGAGATATTTTTGACCCTGGCCTTGCTATTTGTCATATTATGCTCTGACTAATTATTTTTCATTTTCTGATAACTGTTTTGAACAAACATAGCAAGCAGCATCAATCGGATCCCTATACTAGCAATTGGACAAAACAATGAAAAGGAAAGAGACTTGTGGCAGACCGTTCGTTCGAAAGTGATTCCAGTATTAGATGTGGTCCCCAAAACCAGAGGAGGTCATAAATATCTCATCTTCCTCTGAATCTTGCCCACCATCTCCTAATTATACACCATTGACACCACCATCACTAGAACCTTTGGGGTCCTTCCAGCTGGCTCCCTATCAGATTTGTAAGCAGATGGGACACACAACTGACTATTGACCTTATTCACATGACCAAATTTGTCCAATCTGTGCTATGATTGGACATGCGAAGGGAAATTGTCCCTTCAAAAAGGATAACTATCAGTATGACTTCTGTGGAGAGCACGGTCATGAGATAGAATTGTACCCCTTTTATGGGAACGACGCTATGTCCTCTACCTGTGCATTAGAGTAGATAGACTAGTACATGGATAGTTAGTAGGACAAGCCAGAAGTATTTGTATGTGGTCTTTTTATGTATGTTGTTGTAACATAACTACTATAACCACATGAGTGTATTATAAATAAAAGCATTGGCCTTTCATTTATCTTGCATTCGATCATGATTATGAATTCATGTTTAATGATTATTGTTATGATTTACAGAAAATGTCAAGAGCTACTAGAAGCTATAGGGATCAGGGAGAAAATTTTGTACCTCATCCACAACCACCTCATGTGGATCAAGAAGCACTATATGAGATGGTGAGGATAGACGACCACCTCCTATGAGAAACCATGAGGAAAGAACAACTGCTGCTTTTAAAGACTTTTGGGAACTAAAACCCCCAGTTTACTCGGGTGACGTGGACCCAATGACTACAGAAAACTGGTTAACGTAGATTAGCCGAATGTTTGACATTCTAGCTATCGTAGATAATTCTAGAGTGACATTGACCACTTATCAAGTGGCCGGAGATGCATACAAATGGTGGGAGGGGAAGAATGCAGCCTGTAACGGGATTCCAATGACTTGGGCAGAATTCTCAACGTCTTTATTAGGACACTTTTACCCTTCTGTGGTGAGAGAGGCCAAACAACAAGAGTTTATCAACCTGCTGCAGGGAAGTGATTCTTTGGCTAATATGTGGCCAAAATCATCAGCCTTTCCCTATACGCTCCTCGTGTGCTTAAAGACGAGGCTGAAAAATTCTGACACTTTGAGTGCTGACTTCGCCCATTCCTGCAGCGCCAAGTAATTGCCCAACGACTTACCAGTTTGGATGAGGCTATAGAGCGAGCATTCCTGATTGACTCTATTGACGGGAGGAATGATGGTCCTTCTCAAGCGGGAAATTCTCAGAAGCCACCCTGCTTTGATAAGAACAGAAGGTTCCAGTCGAAGGGATTCTCTTTCAAGAAGAGTAAGCAATCGACCGGGCAGTCAAGCAGGTCTGCACCAAAGCAAATTATTTGTTATACCTGTGATCAACCTGAACACACGGCAAGGCAGTGTCCTAACCCTAAGCTGAGCGGAGAAAGGCAGTGTTTCTACTTCAAGAAGCCAGGGCACTTTATGGCGAGTTTCCCCTATCTAAAAAGTGCGGATAGGGTGGGAGGTTCATGCCAAAATCCTCCACCGACGCAATCTTACAGTGCGGCAACACCCCAGGATTTCAGAGATTCAGTGGCACCAGTAAGTGTGCAGTAGAGATCTCGGGTAGGCAAAAGGACATGGATGTCCAATGACTCAGGGAAGTGTTTACACTATTAGATCTTCGTTGAATGGGCCTATGGAACATGCAGTAATGGAAGGTACGATACCCCTCTTTAGTTTCACGGTTCATGTATTGTTTGATACTGGTGCCTCTTGTCCTTTTATTTTTTTTCATGTGTTGAAAATTTGGGGCTAAAGTCAGACCGCACCAATAACCTGTTAGAAGTACACTCACCACTAGGGCGAAAGGTATTGGCAATCACATGTGTAGATCATGTGTAATGAAGCTTGGAGGATTAGGTATAACCTCTGATTTGTACGTATCAGATATGACGGGTTTTCACGTCATATTTAGGATGGATTGACTTACCAACCATAGAGTGTTGTTAGATTGTTCTAAGAGAACCATGTTATGAAGTTATTTGTCCAAAAGTAAATTTATGGAGAAATTGAAACCTTGTGAAGAACGAAATGTCAAAAGTTCTGGGCTGAGTATGCATCGGGGTCACACAATAGATGATATGGAATGGGGTGACGTAGGAGATATAGGCTCTGAAATGCCTCGGGTGGTATGTGAGTTTGAGGATATATTTCCTGACTAGTTAAGTGGTTTACCTCTACGCCAAGAAATTGAGTTTATTATAGACCTACAACCTGAAACATTACCCATCTCCATAGCACCTTATAATTATCAAAAAGAAGGATGGGTCATTGAGATTATGTATCAACTACCGTCACTTGAATCAATGACAATTAATAATAAATACCCATTGCCCAGAATTGATGATTTGTTTGATCAATTAAAAGGAGTTAGATGTTTCTCCAAATTGATTTGAGATCGGGGTATCACCAATTAAGGGTGAAAGATGAGGATATTCCCAAGACAACATTTCATACTCAGTATGGGCATTATGATTTTTTAATTATGCATTTTGGAGTGACGAATGCACCGGCCACTTTCATGGATTTAATGAATCGGATTTTTCGATCATATCTGGGAAATTTTGTGATAGTATTTATTGATGATATCTTAATTTACTCTTCGACGGAAGAAGAACATGAGCAACATTTGCGAATTGTGCTCCAAACCTTGAGAGACCATCAACTATCAGTAAGTGTGAATTTTGGTTATCTCAAGTTCAATTTCTGGGTCATATAGTAACTGCAAATGGAATAATGGTAGATCCCGCTACAGTAGAAATAGTAATAAATTGGAAACAGCCAAATGACGTCTTTGAAATCCAAAGTTTTCTAGGTTTGGCAGGCTACTACATGAGATTCATATCGAATTTCTCTAAGATTGTTGTGCCAATGACCAGATTGACTCGAAAAGGCGTAAAGTTTGAATGGAGTGAGACTTGTGAGAAAGTTTTTTAGGAATTGAAAGAGAAATTGACTACCTCTCTAGTGTTAATAATTCCTGACCAAGGACGACGATATGTTGTATATTGCGATGCCTCAAATAATAGATTAGGCTATGTATTAATGCAAGATGACAGAGTCATAGCCTATAGCTCCAGACAATTAAAAAGACATGAGCAAAACTACCCAACTCATGATCTAGAACTGGCAGTTGTTGTCTTTGCCTTGAAAATTGGGAGACATTATCTATATGGTGAGCATTTCAATGTAATCTAACCATCATAGTCTCAAGTACTTGTTCACTCAGAAGGAGTTAAACATGAGATAAAGGCGATGGATGGAGTACCTTGGTGATTTTGTGTGACGCCTCGCCCTCTCCCACCATGATTAGAGTGATAAAATAAGAATATTTACGTGGAGAGGGAGGAGATGCCACAATCGAGTAGAGTCCGAGTCTATAGACCCGACCCTCGATTGGCCCAACCTAGCACATGCGTGGTACAAGCCCACGATGACATTTTGCACATGTTAGCACAACCTGCGGAAACTTTGAACATTTAATACATGAGCATAATCATTCATATCTTAAGCAAAAACATAAGGATTCACATAAGTCAATTACAAATAATATCAAATCGCACAACTAGGAGTTAATCAAAATATTACATTTCAACGTTTACACTCTTATGAATTACATCTTTTTCAAAATATCAAAGGAGATTATCTTAATCATAATTCCTTCTTTTGCATCCATCTCGGTCATGTCTGGCTCCCACTTGGTCCAGCCTCACCTCCCTTGCCTTGCTCTGCACTGACATCTAAAGGGGGAAATTTGGGCTTAGTTAATGCACTCAAAAGGAGTTCCGATCAAAGGGAAAAGGGGGTGTACATAAGAGTGTTATAGTAAAATCATGTAATAAGCATATAATTGTAAAATCATCATACTCTCCTAAATGAACTCATAATAGAAAATCTCAAATCAAAATCATCTCCATTTACTTATAAAGATACCATAGTCAAAATTTAAACTTCACATTTATAATGAAATGTCATGCAATGGGTGTCATGATCAATGTATGCCCTCATCATGCCCCATGCAGGTTTTCAAAACTTCTTTTTGACCCTAGAGCTCTATAGCCCAATATTATTATAGTATTAATTTCGAGGCTTTTTTCTGACTTAGGAGCTCTTCACCCCAATATTCGTGCAATTCTCATCCCATGCAATCATGCATGAGGTATATGAATGTTCCACGATGACAAATCTTATTGCAACTTATAAGTTCAAAATATGGTCATCATATAATATCAAATCTCTTTTATACATAAACAATATATCATATGTTTCAAAAACAATCCAATGTCTCATGAATCTCAAATCATTTTAAAATATAAACATAAGCACATGATTTTAAATCAGAAAATCAATTCATAATTTGTCATAGTAACGGCAAATTAAAATACTAGATTCACAACCATTGTGCTTCAAAGATGTAGGAAAACCTACTTGATTGGAGATAATCGACGGAGAGAAATGAATCGTGAAATGGCATGTTTGACATCGGGTTTAATCTCGGATCTTCGTTTCATTTCCATATATGTCAAATATGAAAAGTATATCATTATCCCACTAATTTAACGTATAACGACCTTATATCAATGTTTAGAACTAAATTTGGTACAAGTTGGATTTTTTAAAGGACTCAGATAATCAACAAAATTTCGGATTTTAAAACTGGAAAAACTGTCTTTTTCAGGTCGCTCTCTGATCGATCGATCCGAGGCACTGACCGATCAGGGACACTGGATTGTTGCCCAAAACTTTTCAAGTCTCTGGATCAGGGCTCTATACTTTTTAACTACTCGCTGACCGCGATCGGGGACTGCGGTAGGTGCATTTTTCCAGATTTTTCGTGTTTTTCCATTTTGATTCATTTGCACATTTTTTTCTCCACATTTTTAGTTTTTCTACTCTTAGTTGATTCTAACATGATTTTTCTATCTTTATTTCATTCTAATGAGATTTTCTTGGCTCAAATCAAACTACACATTACATACCTCTAAAAATTGGGAATTTCGTTGGTGAGTGCGTATTGAGCTCCAATTTGAAACTCCTCTTGCCTTCATTTTGTTTTCTTCTTCCTTGAGCTTCAATGGAGATGGGGAAAAAAGAGGAAGGATAAGAAGTGGGGAGTGACCACCGATTGGAGAGGGAGGAAAAGAGAGGAATACCCTCTTGCTTCGGATTTCCTTCTCTATTTGTTTTCTTCCTTTAAGTATCAACAATGGAAAATGGAGGAAAGAAGAGAGAGTGAACGAATGGAGGAAGAGGGAAAGAGAGGGATGGCACCACCGTGTGGAGTAGAGGAAAAGAGGGAGGAAAGCTTTAGCTTTTCTTTCCTCTTTTGTTTCTTTCCCTCTTTGGCTTGGGGTCAGCAAAAACAAATGAGGTGGAGTGTAGGTGTGACCTTGCATTTAATGCAAAGGGATGGAGGTTGGTTGGAGTTCTTGTCATTATCACGTGGCATGACACTTCACTATGCTTTGCCACATCACCAATAAATTTTTATAATATAAATTCCACCTCTTTCAAAATTATTTAATTAAATTCTCACTTAATTTAGTCTTTCTTAATTCTCACTTAATTACTTAATCACCTCTCTAATTTTGTTAATTAATATCATGATTTTCATAAATCTCAAAATTGAGTTTAAATCTCCAAAATTCATTTATAATATTCCAAGAGAAATACAATAGGCCCCAGAGTTAAAACTCCAGGTCGTTACATTTTTTACTTTGATCTCTCCTATCACCAAAGCAAGACAAATGTAGTAGCAGACACTTTGAGTATGAAATCTTATTGTAATGTGGCATGTATGGCATCCTTGCAAGAGAACATGTTAAAAACTATTGGTGAGTATGACTTGCAGATGATTGAAAATGGTGAATCAATGCAAGTACATAATGAAATAGTATGGCCCGCACTAATTGATAAGGTGTTAGAAGTACAACAAAGAGACCCAGAGACTCATAAAATTCGGATGCAGCTGACTGAAAAAAAGGAATTGGAAGGCTGGAAGGTCAGATCCGATCGAGGATTAACTTGTAATGAGCCTAAAATAGAGATATGTCGGGAAGAAATACTTCGACAATTCCACCACTCACGATTTGCAGTACATCTCGGAGGTACGAAAATGTACCATGATTTACGTAGACAATTCATATGGAGTGGAATGAAACGAGAAGTAGCGGAATTTGTGTCTAAGTGTTTGACCTGTCAACAAGTGAAGGATTGTAACACTCTGAAATCATACACCGATGAGATTAAGATAATCATTCCTTAAAGATAGCTATGAGATGACATGATTTTCATGAGAGTGCTAATAAATAATGGGAATGGTAGATTTTAGTTAACAAGGCTGGAAAGAGGAGTAATTAATTAAATGAGATTATTGAAAAATTAAATTAGAGGGATTAAGGCTGATTTATTTAAGTTATTAATTTAATTTAATGACATTTGATGGGATGGATTTTAATAAATGGAAATCAATTAATGATGTGGCGAAGACACCACATAGGCGATGACGTGGCAAGGTGTGGTGATGTGGCATGCATGGGATGACATGACCTATAACTATCACCCTCCTTACATTTAATGCAACACCACCCACCCACTTTGATTTAGGGCAACCAAGAGGAGAGAAAAAAATGACTCTCTCTCTCTCTTTAATTCCCTAATCCCACCGATCCCTCATTCTCTTTTTTTCCCTCACCTCTCATGTAGCACTCTCCTCTCTCCCTCCCGTGCAATCCTCTCATTGCCCTTCTCTCCATCAACGACTCTCTCTCCCTCTCCTCCCTTCTCTTCTCTTCTTTCCCCTCACACGATCTCCTCCATTCCTCTATCTCCCCATCCGATGAAACTAGAGGAAGAAGGAAACAAAGGAAAGAAAAGAGAACAAGAAAGAGGAGGAAGAAAATAAAAGGAGAAAGAAAGAGGAAAGATCCGAAGCAAGGGAGCTGAAGAAAGAAGAAAGAGGAAGCTCAAACCCGAGCTCAAGTTCATTCATCATCAAAACCCTCAAATCTTTCAAGGTACGATGATTTTACTGTATTTTAGAGTTAGAGAAGCACGATAGGATGCTTAAATTTTGTCCAAAATGCAATTTGGAGTGAGAAAAAAATAAAAAGGGGAAAACATGGAAAATCTGAAAGAGTACGTCTCTCGCGATCGGCGATCGATCGCTCTTCCGACCAATCGTTGGATAGCGTGAAAGAATGGGCTGCAAGTATGTGGCCGACCGATCGCTCTTCCGATCGATCGATTAGAGAGCAAATTAAAGTAGCAGAGCTACAGTATGAGAGACCGATCGACACTGCTGATCGATCGGCCAGACAATATTGAGACAATTTTCAGTCTTCAAGTCCGATTTTCAATGGGCTGTTTGGACCCCCCAAACTTTACCAAATTTATATCTAAACCTTGATTAAGGTTATTTTAAGTTAAATTAGTGAGTTGTTTGATCAAACTAAGTATAATGATGCACTTTTCATGCTTGACATGTATGTATAACCAATGAAGGGTCAAAAAGGGAACTCGGAATCAAACGAGTAGTTCGTGGATTACCTTCATTCACTGATCGGCTAGAATCAGGTAGGTTTTCCTACTTTGTTGAAGCATTGGGTGTTGTATTATATCACTATGATTTCCTTATTAGCAAATAAGATTGATTTTGAGATCTTGGTATTATATGATGAATATGATTATGAATTTGGTAGATGAATAAAGAAAATGTGTTATGAATAGTTTTCTATTCAATGAATAGGATGTTAGTATAATATGGCAGTTTTATACTATACATGGAAAGTATTTTTGTATATACAATTCAATGTGATTCCATATATTGATATTGTTGTTCAAGGTAGCCAAATGTCTAGAATAGTCTTAGAGGGAGGTGAATAGGAATATTGAGAAATTTTAAAATCTATTTAAATATTGGGTGCTTAAATGATTAATCAATACAAATTTACTCAATTAATATTCTAAATGTGATTTACAAGCAAGATTACGTTTGAGCAAATTATGTGTCCAGTAAGATATGAGCTAAAGCAAGTGCACAAAATAAGGTGAAAGAGATGAGAAGAGATAGAGAACTGTGACACAATGATTTTTACGTGGTTCAACAATCTTACTTACATCCACGCCTCAAGTACACCACTTGAGGATTTCACTAACCTCCTCCTTCACGGGTGGAGAAGAAACTTATTACAACTCTTGTGGTCTCTTTCACAGGTAGAGACTTTACCGTTACAACCTTGATCTCTTTCACGGGTAGAGATAGAACCTAAGATAAACATACACCAAAAAAACACCTTTCTTGGATTTTACAAGGGTTACACGAACCCTTACAATAATCATAATGAATAATGAAAGTTGTAGAATGTTACCAAGAACACTAGCCTCTTGTTAGCTTTGGCTTGTTCTTGAATGTCATCCTCTTCTTGGCTTGATATAGATGCTCCAATGAAGTCTAAACCAAGATAGTAATAAGGAGGTCTAGGGTAGATAATGATTTTCCTATGAGGATTAAGCCCTAAAGAGAATCTCCACTTGACACATTCAACTTAGAGCATAAGATGCTCAAGGTATGCCTATGAGAGCTTTGAATGTATTTGAGATTAAGATTCAAAGCTTAGAGTATTTTAACCAGTGTTATCAGAACCAGACCGAACCGCCGGTTCAGCCTTGACCGCCGGATCTGCGGTTCGGTCCACCCCAAAAACCGGCTGGCAGTCAAAACCGTATAAAACCAGTCAGAACTGCAGTTTTATGCGGTTTTGACATAAAAATCGGGAACCATGAACCGCGGTTCATGTATTTGAAATTTTTTTTATTTTCCCCCTAAAAAATGTGTATATTTGAAAAATAAAAGTTTATTACTATTTATATCCCATATATTTAACCGCTTTGGTGTATGACTCAGAGTTTGAATGTTATTTTTAATATTTATATTAATATTATTGGTAAAATATGTCCTAATATTATATATAATATTTATATTATTTTAATACTTGACCGGCTTTTATCGGCTTTGACTACGGTCGAACCTGGTTGAACGCTGACCTCCTCGAAGACGGTTCGTTACACAATCCGATTCTGATAATATTGATTTTAACTATAGAGTTTGTAAGCTTTGGAAAAAGAGGCTTAGGGATGATATTTGATTTTCCTATTGATCAATCTTTCCCTAAAGTGTTTCTCAATGACACATTTAAGATTGAGCCTAAGATGCTCAAAGATTTTTCCTATGAGTGCTTTGAATGTGCTTGAGAATTGTTTTAGAGCAATGAGGGTATAACTATGGAGTTTTGATGCTCTAAGAATGATTGAGAGTCTTAGAGAATGTTAGTGTCACGCCCCGACCCGAACGGTGGGCCCGGAACGAGACTGATTTTTTTTTTGAAAGATAAGTAAACTAAACCACAAACATTCTTACTGGGCCGGATCAACAGTTAGGCCAAGCGGTTACACATTAGCCCATCATGTGGACTCAAACATGTAACATATACTTCCCCCATAAACATAGACATAACAACAACATAATATGCTCAAATCAAATCTAACATTGATTAATACAAAGCATAAGAAAATCGATCATTGATTCATCATTCAAAACATTGTCTCAAAAGGCAACATAGCCTCTTACATCAATTTAACATAATTTAAGTACCACATCCAGTACTTAATAAAAATCAACGGTTCCGAGAACCAACAGAAAATATCAGGGCATTCCCCTCCGGGGGAATCCCAAAACACTGCTTTAGCTTAAACGTCCTAAGCCTGAAAGAGAGGGTCCTCCTCCTCGGGTTTATCGCATGAAAGGTGAGTGGTGTGAGTTAACTAGCCCAATGAAGGAAATATAACAATGCACATTAAGTAAATAATAAAACAAGTTAGCAACAGTTCAATATCACATACTAGATAACAATAAGCATAATCCCAAGTAATATATCAACATCAATAAACCACTGCCATTATCCACCGTAACGTCTGCCGACTACACTGAGACCAGTATTAAGTCCCGACACAGTCAAAATACATCCTTGCAAGTACATCTCTGGCTCTGACTTAGCCGATACTGACACTCTCAAGTTAGCAACTGACGACAGCATGGTCCGCCCATGGTCCAGTAGACATAAATCATCTCTCATATGGCCGACATTGGTTCAATAGCCCAGGTACGTGGAAGCAGTCTTTCATACTCATACGATCAACATCGTAATATCACAATCAACATCAGCACTCTTACCATAGTGCATCGTGTATAGGCACATAAGTGGGTTCATGAAAACTGAAACCACTCATTGCTAAATAAAAACCTGTTTACAAAATCTGCAGAGTTAAGTTCCCTCACCGTGATCGTGTGGTTACGCAGTCTCTGTTCAAACAACATACAAGTGCTCAATCAATATTCATAACAATTACATACACATACGTAGTATTTTGGAAATCATACATTTTCCTACAAAATATCCAGGGTTAATGGAAATGAGTGTCCTACTTGGTTTCTAGCCTTTTTAAATCATCCACAAGATAATAATATAATAATAAGGGCTCAGTCCAAACTCATATTGTCTTCTGGGCATTGACCAGATTGACTTATTGAGTTAGGTCTAAATCCTCGGGTCACTTCTCGGTTGTCTTCTAGATAGGACCAGAGCTGACATTTTGAGTAGGCCTCGAGGTCACTCAGTACCCGACTATAGTGTCGTCCTGAAAGTGAATCACTCAGTTCCCGACCAATAGGGTCGGCCTGAAAGCGTAAACAATAGTATTTACACTATAAATAATAAGAGCAAGGGGTTAGTACATTTTTTATTAACAAGAGGGTATAAATCATCACAAATAATCAAACAAATTAAATAAATAATAATCAAGATTAAAACAGTAATCGAACAATATTTTATTATTTTAAAAACGGGTCCCTCGGAACAGGGTGCAGTGGCTTCAGATCATCCGAACCACACTAGACTAAGATACTGGCCTCGGAACTTGGGGCCTGACTTCGGATCGTCCGAAGGCTGGGTCTCGGACTTTCCGAAGTCCATCCGAACCGATAAAAACAGAACACAGTCTCGGTGGGTCTGAGAGCCTCGGAACGTCTGAGTAAAACTGTTCGGTCCTTCCGAGCTTGGTTCGGTGCGTCCGAAGTGTCAGGCTCGCCTCGGGCGTAACTGGGCTTCGGGTGAAGCTCGGAACGTCCGAGGGTCACTGCTCGGACAGTCCGAAGATCGGCTCTCGGACCTTCCGAGAGTCGTCTTCTCCAACTATCTGCACCAGCAGACAGTTACGGTGATTCCACAGTGAAATGCGATTCCAGAAAGGGAGGGCTTCCTGGATTCGATTTTCACATCTGTCTGGTCTGATGGACTTTTCTGGGAGTCCTCTTTCCATAGGAAAAGGTTTGGAGCTCAGAAGCTCACTGGGCCATCCGATTTTAAGGTCAAATCCTCACGGGTATAAGGAACCCATGGTTTTTCCTTAGATTTAAAACTGGTTTTTCTCTATCAAAACAGGGTCAAATTTGGTTTTGTTTGATTCTAAACTGGTTAGAATCTAAAAAAGGAACACAATGGATACCTTTGCTGAAGTTCTTGGGCTGAAATTCGGATTTTTGCAAAGCTCCCTTTATTGAAAAAAAACAGAAGCTAAGCAGGGTCGGCCGGTCTGGATTTTGATTGATAACAATAGATAGAGAGAAGAGAAAAGAAATGCAAAAGATTGCTGGGAGTTCAAACGTTTCAATGAGGCCTGAATTTATAGGATTTCCATTGAGGAGAGACGTCGGAAATCAGCTGCTCATGCAGCGACGATGGGACTGGACATCTGGGATCATCATTTGCCGGTAAGGTAAGAGATGGGATGGGACATCGGAAGCTCATCATTGCTGGAAATCCCGGAAATCCGGCCGAACAGCCAGTGCACGCCTGCATGGTGTTGATGATTTTTCTACTGTTTACAGATCAGTCCCCAAACAGTTTATAATTTGCAGATAAGTCCTGATTTTAATAAAAATTGATTTTAAAACTAAAAGTGATAATTTAAAAACTTAAAAACTTAATCCAACCTTACAGATGGGTTGGGTTTAGAAAACCTTGGTCACCATAAAAATTTCAGAATTTATCTCTTCTTAAAAATCATTTATTTAAATAAAACTCATAAATTTACACTATTTACTTAAATAAGGAATTGTTAAAATAAACAATTTAGAAACATTATTTTGAGGTGAAATGAAATAACTAGACCATTCTTAAAATGGTCTAACACCAAATACCCTTTTCAAAATTTATCTTCTTTCCGGAATTATTTAAAATAATTAAAACTCCTTTTCGGGGTTTCGACGGGCGATATTTAAACATCAATTTCTGAAAATTAAATCATTTTAAACCCATAGATGCAAATCCTTCATTAAGGAGAATATTATCCACTAATAATATAATATTTATAAAAATGTACACAACAAGTGGTAAATTACCAAAATACCCCTCCAGCTTGACGAGCTGGATCTCTGAGCTCACGAGCTCGGATTGGGCCAAACTTGGGCTGTACTCAAAGCCCTAACCGTAATCTCCGAGATTAACCGGTTAAACAAGATTAACGAGTTAAAACACGCCTAATCTGGGGCAGGGTATTACAGTTAGAGAGTGTTTGGCTCATCAAAGATCAACCTTTGGAATGCCCTAAGGTCATACATTTAAATCCCTCTTGAAGATATGGCCGTTGGAAGTCGAAATCATAAGAATAGAACCGTTAAAAACTTCCCGTTGTGATTTCCGCAGACGGAACTTGAAGATTCAGTCGACTGAAATGTCCATAAATGACAGTTGAAATATTTGGGCACAATTCAATTGACTAAATCTCATCTGAGGCTGAAAAGGTCAATCTGCAACACTTTCAGTCGACTTAAGCATAAAGTTCAGCCGACTGAATCTCGATAGTTTTGTATACCTCCATTAAAATGACCATAACTTGGGTTCCCGAACTCGGTTTTGGGAGTTCTTGGGCTCGTTGAAAAGATCATTGAGAGATATATTTACTCACCAAATTTGATCCAATTTTAGATCCATTTAATACCTCAAATAATCTCTCAAAGTCAGGGTATATAACAAAACTGTTTTGCTCTATTTTGCACCCTTTCATTGAAATGCTCATAACTTGAGCTATATATATATATATATATATATCAGAATTGGGTGTTCTTGGACTTTTTGAAAAGTTATTTGAGTGATCTATAAAATCCTCAGAGGTTTAATAAATACTTGAGCACATTTGATAAGATAAAAATCTTGTCCAAAATAGAGCAAAATTCACCTAACCTAAGAAGTCCAAATAAGTTCTACCAAATTCTAAATTATGGATTCTAAGGTTTATTCAAATGGTAAGTGTAGGTATTCTAAGTTATTCCTAAAGTCCAAATACCTGTGTTGGTTGGAATTCATGAAGTTATTTCGGTTTCGGTTCAATGCCTTCCAAATGATGCGTCTTCTGGAACTTCAAACTTGATTTGACTATACAGGTCTTCCAAAGGTGCGGCCTTAGACACGTAGATAGTCACGACTCAGTCAAAGAAATTGACAGCTCAGGACGCAGTCAGATACAGTCACGGAATTGACAACTCAGATTGACTCAGGTGAGGCAGATTTAATTTATAGGCCAACAGATATGATGACATATATTTTATAAGAATAAATGCAATGAGAGTGTTCTGGAGGAATTATAGGAATTACGTGATGAATCAAGTATGTTCCATAGGAAATGTATTAAGATGATATGAAGTTGCGAGACATTTGGAAATGGGTGTTAGGAAAATAAGTAGGTTTATATGAATTGTACATGATTTACGTGTGTTGAGATGTGTATTGTGATATTTGGAACGCCCCGAAAATGTAAATGAGGTATAATAGGATCTTGGTTTGGCAATGAAAGAAGTAGAGGTTGGTAACTTGAGCACAACCTTATGTCGTATATGAAATGAGTCTTCGAGGCAACACTCCACCGGCACGCCGGTTACATTGATGGTCATATAAATGAAAGTATTGGAGGCAACACTCCACCGGTACGACGGTTAAATTGTTGGTCATGCAAAAGAATGAATGGAAATGAGACTAAACGATTATGAACGAATAAATCCCTCAACGGGAGGAATATGAATTGAGTATGAGTATGTTATGGGCAATGATAGAATATATGTGCAATTTAGTACTTATGTGAAATGAGAAATGCAACAAGGAAGTGGTAGTTGGAATCTAGTGAATGGTAAGATGATTAAGGACAGAAGGTGTGATATGATATAAGTTGAGAATGTTGGAGATGAGTATGGTGAGTTAGAGATGGACATTCTATAACTTATGAAATATGAGAATGGTATATAGAAGAACTCCTAGAATGATGACTTGTAAAGAAAAATGTTAAGTATTTTCTTATAATGTTTTGGATGTTGTATTAGGAATATTATGAAACATGATATGTTTTATGATGAAAAGATTATGAGGTTTTCTATAAATGAAACACAATGTATTTATGTACAATGGGGTTTTGTAATATGAGATGAAACATTTTTAATGGTATAAATGGGGATTTGAAATATGTGTTACTGTTTTGAAATATAAGTTTTCTATGATGATGATTGAGAAACAGTTTTAAGTATGATTTAGAGGAAGGATTTTCCACTTTGATTTAGGAAATAATTTTGAGAAATGTATTATAATAATATATGATTGAGATTTGAGAAAGTATAAGATTTGTTTCATGTGATTTTCCCTCAGTATGAAAATGTAAGCACAAATATACTTATTACACTGATGCCTAGTGCATATCTATGATCAGAATACCTACTGGGGGAGTTGACTAAGCCCATAAATTTCCCCCCTTAGATTTGCATGCAAGTTTAAGAGATGGAGATGGGATCAAACTAAGTGGTAGACGATTGCGATCGAGATGGATTCAAGAAAGGAGCCCGGATTTCTCGATTTATATTTCTTACATTTTTGAATTATTGGATACAATGTAATTTATAAAAGAATGATGTATATTTTGGGGAAGGTAATAAATGAGACTTTGATATTCGTAAATTAAGTTTTGTTTTTGACTCACTTATTGTTGGGAACTCCTTATTTTGCATTGCGATGTATGTTGTTATTTATGTAATGGAATAAAGGTTTAAATTTCCGCAGGATTATCAACGTGTGTGCAAATGTTATCATGCACACACTAGTTGGGCCAGTCAGGTGTCGGGTTCGGACTTGACTCGCGTTGTGACGCTTGCCTTCCTCTCCATTGATTATTCATGTATTATTACTCTGATGATGATGGTTAGAGGGAGGGACGTTACAAGGTTGATCATCAAAGACCTGCTGGAAAATTACAACCTCTTCCACTAGCTGAGTGGAATTATGAAAATCACCTTGGATTTTGTGACAGGATTTCCAAAGTCAACCAAGGGACATGATTCAATTTGGGTGATAATGGACAAATTAACTAAATCTGTCCATATTATGGCGATGAAGGTGCAACATTGGCAAAATTATATGTAAAAGAGAAAATCAAACTACATGGAGTACCAATCTCCATTGTTTCTGACAGAGATCCGCTATTCGTATCACGTTTTTGGTAGAGTTTGAAGAAAGAGTTGGGTACTTAGCTATGTTTTAGTACAACTTTTCACCCACAAACAGATGGACAATCATAGAGAGGACCACCCAGACCCTAGAAGATATGCTGCGTACCTGTGTAATGGATATTTAAGGAAGTTGGGGAGATCATTTGGTATTGATTAGTTCGTCTATAACAACAGTTAGCAGGCAAGCATACAAATGACTCCATACGAAGCTCTGTATGGAAGGTCATGTAGATCACATTTGTGTTGGGCAGAAGTAGGAGACAAAGCACTGTTAGAACCTGACTTGGTTCGAGAGACGTCAGAACAAGTAGAAGTGATCAAACAATGTTTGAAAACTGCACAGATCCGACATAATAGCTATGCCAACAAGAGGCGTAGGCCCATGGAATTTGCAGTTGGTGATCATGTATTCTTGTGTGTCACACCACAACATGGTGTTCGACGTTTTGGGCGCAAAGGTAAACTGTCACCAATATATATTGGACTTTTTGAAATCTTAGAAAAGATTGGAGAAGTGGCTTACTGGTTAGCACTACCTCTAAATTTGGATCGAGTGCACAATGTATTTCATGTGTCAATGGTTAGAAAGTATGAACCTGATCCTTCTCACGTGATAAACTGGGAAGATATTGACCTTGTGGAGGATGTGACCTTCGATGAAAAGCCAGTAGAGATCAAGGAAACTTGGTACCGACAACTTCGAAGAAAGAGAATTCCTTTAGTCAATGTGGTATGGCAACACCGTGGGGTGGAGAATATTACATGGGAACTGTAAGCGACAATGAGTAAGAAATATCCCGAGTTGTTCTCTAAAAAAGGTATGCATTTTAGTTTAAATTTCGGGATGAAGGGGGTAGGATGTAATACCCTGTCCTTTAATCAGACTAATATTGTGTATTAACACCATTAATCATGCTTTATGAATGGTCAGATACCTAGATCATCTCGTGGGCTTCCCGAAAAGTCCAAGTTTGACGCAATTGAAGCTCATTAGCTTAGTGATCCTACTTGTTGAAGTTGGAAGGGCAAACTCGTAGTTTATTTTCACATCATTTATTTAATTCAGAACTTATTTGAGATATTTGGACTTCCAAATTTGCACTCACGAAAGACTTTGGAAAGCTAAGTATTATGAAATTTTGATTCACCTGAATAATTTCACGAATTACTAATTATTTAAGACCTTCGAAGTTTCACTTTACAAAATCGTATTTTAAAAATATTTTTAAATTTCAGATTTTTTTGAAAGAATTTAGTGTTTAATCCATATTTCAATGCACCATTCTATATTTTCAGATTTTCAATTTTATTCTCTAAACGCTTAATCTCCGAAGTCTAACCTATGCCGTCAATTTAAGGAAAACATCGATTTCGCATAAATCGTCAAATTTTCAAAGTAATTTTCTCTCCAAATTTTTATGACAAGACCAGCCCTCAACACCTAACCCAATGGACCAGTTAGATTTATCAGATAAAATTTAATTTACTAGAATTTTTTAAAATGAATAAAAGACAAAAAGACAAAAATAAGAATAAAAATAAAATAAAATAAATTTTTCATGTACATGAATAATAGCTTGGACATAGGAGTGGAAAGTCTACTCTACAGACTCCCACCGTGTCGTCTTGCATGGAGGAAAGAAAAAAAATTATTATTGTTTAATAATGATAAAGTGATAAAAAAAGAAAATAAATAAATAAATAAAAACCTAAGTGGTAGGAGTGGAAGGTCTAATCTTGTAGATCTGAAAGGTGTCTTCTTGTATGATGGGAGATAAAAATAAATTAATTAATTAATTAATAATAATAATAAAAGTAATTAATAAAATATTAAAATAATAATTTTTTTAAGGGCTATACCTTAGGGGTGGAGGGTCTACCCACTAGACCTCTGATGTGTCCACCTGCATGTTTAAGGGTTTTTTTATATATCTATATTAAATGATAAAATAATAATTATAATAAAAAAATTATATATTTTTTAAACTCTCCAAACCACCTCACTCCAATTATAAAAAGGGGCGAGGGGTGCAGTCATTTTCACCGATTCACTCTCTCACTCCCTCTCTAGCTCACTTTCTCTTTCTAGACTTTCTCTTTCTAGAGATTCTCTCTTAAGGTTTTCTCATTAAAACTCTCTCACTCTACGAGGTGTTTTCAACGGGTATTACACCTAACTTAAATTTAATTAGTTATTTTAATTAATTAGAGTTTATTTTGAAATTTATTTTCATAGATCTTGTTTAAGTAAAATGTTTTTTTTATTTCCATTTCAATTAAGATTACAAGATTTTACTTACTGCAAATTTATTTTAGTTAGAAAACTTTATTTTAGAATATAATCAAAAGGGCAGAATATAATACTTAGAAAAGTTTAGGAGGAAAACAATAATTTTGCCTAATTATTTTAAAATATTAAAATAACTAAAAATACTTATTTTAAAGCTTATTAACTGTATTATTTTCACCTAACAAGCCTACTTGTGTTTGCAATTTTGTCTTTTACTTTCTATTCTTACGAGTGTTCTTGTACACGACTCGGTTTAACTGACTGGAGGCTAAGCCTGTGCCTAAATTGCGAAGGACGGTAAATGACACTTTTGCTCTATTTTATTCTACATCACCCGCTGAATATTAACTTATTTGGAAGTTGGGGGGCTTTGTCTTATAATATGACTTTTGTGCTTTGTTTTAATAACAAATTATCTTTACACGTTTTACTTCCAAAGCAATTTATTTAAGCATTGTTTTATTGTCAGCTTCTTTAGAAAAACTTCTAAATTTCGGTGAGGAGATTCAGCTACACGTTTCTTCAGAGATGCATTAGATTGCATTTTTATTCTAAAATTTGATAACCACTAACTCTAAAGGCTAGATTGAAACCCATGGAAATTAAATGAATGGAAAAGACGTAAACGGGACCAAAATGCGAGATTGGACACTACTTACTTGTGAGGGGTTATTTATCAGTTGTAGTATACTGATGTAAGCATATAAATTAGGGGTGAAACTTGGGTTGGGTTTTGGTCCGACCGGGGTGACCCGTCCCGAAACAAGTGTGTGTTGGGTTGTACAAACTATAAACTCGGGTCTGGTCGGGTTAAAGAAGAAAAAAAAACCCACCTGAAATTCAGGTCAGGTTGGGCTGAATAATTTAAATTTCAACCCGACCTAACCCGATAAAATCCAATCCGAATTCATGACTTAAAGTATAAAACCCTAATACATTAACCCTAATTGGCTAATCCCATACCTATTGTCGTTTGCATGTTCCGCTTCCTCTCCCCCTCTTTCAAACTCCACACAATCGCCCATTCGACTTCCTCTCTCCCTTTTTCAAATTCCACAAATAGGTGATTGCCCGTTCAACTTCCTCTCTCCCACTTTCGATTATAAAACTTATCGATTAACCCTAATGGCATACTCCATAGTCCAGAGAAGAATCAGATCCTTAGCTGTTCTAGTTCTTCTCAAGCTCTTGCGATTTCGAATTGATCTTCTCCCACTTCTTCCGCCTTTTCTTCCTCCCGTGAATCTCCGGCGATTTCATGTTTTATTTGAAAAGCCTCATACGTTGCCACCCTCTAGACATGAAATCTGTGCCTCGCATAGTCGTACGCCACTGATCGCTCGTCCGCATGCCACTGATTGCTCATCTGAGGACGCACCCCAGATCTGTCCCTCGCACAGTAGCACGCCACTAATCGCTCATCCGCAAACGCTTTATAGTTGTTTATTTCGTTCCAACCTTTCTCCAAAGTCCAATTACAAGTCCGATACAAAATCAATCTGCATTTGTTTATGCGTGTGCTCTGTACTTGTGCTTTTTTTTTTTTTCTCTTTTTCCTCAAGTGCTTGTTATTTTATTTGGAATTGTTCCTACCTTCGGATCTGATTGAACTTTAGCTTTTTGGTTGTTCCTTTTGATCTAATTTTGTGGGGTTTTTCTATGTGTAAAAAAACCAAATGCATATAGCATGTCATTGTTTCACTATCGGGTGAAAATGCCTTGGTCTACTGCTGTGATTTAAAATGCATATGCGACTGATCTACCTTAGAGCAGGTTGTATTCCTTGCTCAGCCTACTGCCTAATCTCTTCTTTGTTCAACCACGATGAACAATACTTTACTACTGTTTGCCCGTAGCCCTTGCTGCCTTCGTGCTGATCTGTTTAGAACTGAGCTTGAGACTGTTCGTTCTCAGCCATGCTTCATGCTGTAATCACAGATCCACACCCTCTAAGATCTCTTTTGAGAGTTCCCACAACACCTCCTTGCTATCGCTTACAACTTCTATAGACAATAAAATTAGACTATGACTGGCTGACCTTGGAGTCTTGTCTGGATTCCTCTCAAGAACCCAAAGCTGAATGTTCTCTAAAAACTCCCAACCTCAAAAAAGTTATTTAATTGATTTTGTATTCTAATTGATTAAATCTTTACATGTAGTGATTTTTTATTGTTTGCTTTTATAGTGCCTTTGCAAAAATAGTGTAATGGCTTCGCAAAACACTGATGTTAAATTGATGTTGATATTGAAGTAAGATTTTTTTTTTTTCTTTCATTGGTAGTTCTTTATTATTAATTCTTTTTCCTAGATGTATTTATATATTTATCATAGCTGATTGATTATTGTATTTAATGTTTAATTAAGTGTTAGAATCCAATATTGCTCCCATGAATGATAATACCAAAATTTTGGATATGGGAGATTGTTCAGTTCCCGCTAGTGATAAGCAAAGGAAATGATACATAGTAAAGTTAGTTGTTTGGGAACATTTTATTAGAGATCCTAAAACTAAGGGTGATGATGTAATACCCTGACTCAGATTAGGCGTAGTTTAGCTTAATAATCTTATTTGACCGGTTAATCTCAAAGATTAAGGTTATGACTTTGAGAAAAGCCCATGTGTGGCCCAATCTAAGCTCGTGAGCTAAGTGATTCAGCTCGTCCAGCTGGAGGGGCATTTTGGTAATTTACCGCATACAGTTATTATTTCATAAATTATGTTGTTATGTGATTTTTATTGGATGATAATATTTACCTTAATAAAGGATTTGTATTTCTGATTTTAAAATAGTTTTATTTTCAGAAAATAGTATTTAAATCTGCCTGTCAAAACCCCGAAAGGGAGTAATAATTATTTTAAATGATTTTAGAAATGAGATAAATTTTGAAACTAGTATTTTATATTAGACCATTTTAAGAATGGTCTAGTTATTCTTTGACACCTCAAAATGAGGTTTCTAAATTATTTTATTTAACATTTGTTTAAATAAGTAAATAGTGTTAAATTGTGATTTTTATTTAAATCAATGGTTTTTAATGAGAGTTAAATCCCAAAATTTTTATGGTAGCTAAAGTTTTTAAAACCCAAGTTATCTATAAGGTTGGATTACGTTCTTGAGCTCTTAAAATCTTATGTTTAGTTAAAAATCGACTTTTATTAAAACAAGGACTTATTTGCAAAATGGAAACTTGCAGAGGGCTGATCAGCAACCAGTCCAAACAGTATGGTTACTGTTTGGAACGTCACTCGCAGCTGCATGCTGCCGCATGTAGTGGCCATCCGGCCCCCTTTTTCCGGTTAGATTTCTATAAATCTCGGCCATCAACCCAGCCTTCAACCTCCCAAGCTTTCTTTCTCCCCCCCTCAGTCTCAGCTCTTTGAAAACCAACCGAGCTCCCTGCTAGCCTCTGTTTTTTTCCCAGTTTTTCAGTTAACCGTAGCGTAGAAGAGAAGTTTTTCAAGAAAACCAGATTTTAGCCCAGGAACTCCAGTGAAGGTAACCACTGTGTTCCTTTTCAAATTTTAAATGCTTTAGAATCAAGAAAAACTGAATTTGGCCCTGTTTTGAGTAAGAAAAATCATTTCAAAGTTTAAGAAAAAACCTGATTTTTAGTGTACCAGTGAGGTTCCAGTGTTAAAATTGGATAGCCTACTGAGCTTCAAAGCTCCAAACCTCTCCTTATGGAAAGAGGACTCCCATTTCACATGTTGTCTGCCGTCACTGTCTGGTGGTGCAAACAGTGAGGAAGACGACTCTCGGACGGTCCGAGAGTCGAGCTTCGGATGGTCCGAGCTCTTCAGACGGTCCGAGAGCAACCCTCGGACATTTCGAGCTTCACCTGAAGCGCAGTTACGTCCGAGGCTAGCCTGACCCACTTGGACGACCCGAGCAGAGTTCGGAAGGATCGAACTCCACTCGGACGTTCCAAGCCTCACTTCGGATGTTCCGAAGTGCACAGACCCACCGAGACTCGTTTTCCTCTATTTTTCGGTTTGGATGGACTTCGGAAGGTACGAGACCCGATCTTCGGACGATCCGAAGTCGGACCCAAGATCCGAGATCAGTAACTAGTTTAGGAGTGGTTCCGATGATTCGAAGCCACAGTACCTGGTTCCGAGGCATGTTCTGAGGGACCCAGTTTTTAAGTGTTAAATTTTGTTTGATTATTATTGATTTCATGTGATGTTAGTACCCCATTGTTAATCTAAAAATGTACTAACCCTCTTCTCTTACTACTATAGTGTATATACTATTGTATTCACTTCCAGACCGACTTTATTGGTCGGGCACTAAGTGATCTCACTTTAAGGCCGACGTTATATTTGTCGGGCACTGAGTGACCTTGAGGCCTTACTCAAAATGTCAGATCTGGTCCTATCCAGAAGACAACCTAGAAGTGATCTGAGAATCTAGACCTAACTCAATAAGTCAATTTGGTCAATGCCCAGAAGACAATATGCGTTTTTGACTGATCACCCTTTTTATTTATTATATCTTGTGGATTATTATAATTTAAAAAGGATAGAAACCAAGTAGGAGACTCCATTCCATGTACCTTGGATATTTTTGGGAAAAACAAGTATGATTTCAAAATACTACTTGTGTGATACTATGTATATTGACGTGATAATAATTGTGCACTTGCTTGTTGCTTGAACAGAGACTGCGAAACCACACACATACGGTGAGGGAACTTAACTTTGTAGCTTGATGTAAACAGGTTTATTTGATATGGATATTAAGCAATGAATGGTTTCAGATTTGATGAACCCACTCATGTGCCTAAACTTGACGCACTATGGTAAGAGTGCTTATGATGCTGGTAAATTCTATGATGTTGATCATATGAAATGTGTAACACTGCTTCCACGTGCCCTTGGCTATTGAATCAATATCGGCCATATGAAAGATGGTTTACGTCTGCTGGACAATGGGTGTCGACAGTTACTAACTTGAGGGTGTCAGTATCGGCTATGGGAGAGCCGGAGATGTATTTGTAAGGATGTATTTTGACCGTGTCGGGACTTAATACAATGGTCTCAGTGTAGTCGGTAGGCATTACGTTGGATGACAGCAGTAATAGAAAGATAATGATGGAAATGATGATGAAACTTTACTTGATTTTGTGAATTTATTTTCAAGCATGAGATAATATATTGCAACTGTTGATTAATACTAACCTGTTGTTTACTTAACTGCACTATTATATTTCCTTCACTGAGCTAGTTAGCTCACCCCACTCACCTTTCATGAGATCAACCCGAGGAGGAGAACCCTCTATTTCAAGCTTAGGGTGGATAAGCTACGGCTGTGTTTTGGGATTCCCACTGAGGGAAATACCCTTATCTTTGCTTTCTGATTTTTGGAACCTCTTGTTTTTGTAAAGTACTGGGTGTGGTACTTAGTTTGTATCAATGTTATGTATTAAGACTATTACGTTTCTGTAGTCACTCTGATGTGTTTTGAAATGATCATTCAATGATTGGAATTATGTGATCATGTTATGTGTTGTTGTTGTGCTTTTGTTGGGTAGACTTATGGTATATGTTTGAGTCCACATGTTGGGATCATGTGTGACCTTTGGGCCTAACTGTTGATCCGGCCCAGTTAGAATGCTTGAGTGTTGTCTTAGCCTTAAAAAAAAAAAGAATTAAGTCGCGTTCCGAGCTCACCCTTCAGGTCGAGGCGTGACAGATGATTTAATGGAAATTTGCAAATATTGTCATGGAAGCTATAAAACCACTTCTAAAAATGGAACTAGTACTCTTGAACGTCATTTAGCACAATGTACTATTTATGCGGTGAAAGACATGAGTCAAAAGGTTCTTAAATTTGACAATGTCAAAAAAGATGGTGATGATGGAGTGGGAGCCAGCCTTTTGCCTTATGCTAGATCTTCCATTTTCTATTGTTGGTTGTGCACCATTTTGAAGATTTGTGAAATCAATCAATTATAAATTTCAATTCATCTCTCGTATCACGGTTAGAAAGGAATTTTTGAAAATCTACCATTTGGAAAAAAGGGCAAGTTGAAAGCATTTCTAAATACTTTTTGTAAGCATATTTTTTTAGCGGCTGATTTGTGGACTTCCAACCAAACTTTGAGATACTTAAGTCTCACGGCTCATTTTATTGACAACAATTGGAACCTACATAAGAAGATACTTAGTTTTTGTATGGTTCCAGCCCCACATAGTGGTGTAATTATTGCTGATATGATAGAGAGATGCTTAGTTGAATATGATATGAGAAAGATATGCAGAATCACATTGGATAATGCAACAAACAACATGACAACCTTTGATAACCTTGTTGAGACTTTCTCGAAAAGAAATTTTGTTACAATAGGGTAAATTTTTTCATGTAAAATGTGCTGCACATATTATTAACTTAATTGTACAAAATGGCTTAAATGAGATAAAATCATCGGTTGAAGCTATTTGCATATGCGTGAAATATGTATGGTCATCGCAATCTTGTAAGCAAGAGTTTGATAGTTGCGTCTTGCAAGAAGGAATTTCATCCATTAAAGGTTTGTACTTAGATGTTTGTACAAGGTGGAATCAACATATCTTATGCTAGATTCTGCCTTAGTATATGAGAGTGCATTTTTTCGTTTGAATACGCGTGATCCAATTTATGCGAAGGATATTGCTCCAACAATTGATCATTGGAGAAAGGCTGAAACAATTTGCAAGTTTTTGCTTGTTTTTTATAATGCTACAAAGTTTTTTATCGGGGACAAAATATACTACTTCAAATCTCTATTTTCATGAAGTGTGTGAGATTGAAGCTCAATTGCTTGACATAGTGAAGAATGATGATGGGTGCATTTCTTCAATGGCAAAGAAGATGCAAGAGAAATTTGATAAATATTGGAAGAAATGCAATGTAAATGTAATGTTTGCTATTGCTATGATATTAGATCTCCGTTACAAGTTGAGATATGTCGAATTTATGTATCAACAACTTTATTCAAAATTTGATGATGATCAACATATTGAGTTAATTCGAAATGAGATGGTTTCACTTTACAATGAGTATACTTCCTTTTCTTGTCCACTACAAAAGCAAGTAGTCCCTTTCAATGATAATATATCAGAGACAATGGATGATACTTCAACTAGTTCTAAGAAAGAACTTCTTTGAAAAACATTTTTTAGAATGGGGGCTGGAAAGAAAAATGTGTACTTCATGATGGAGCTTGACCAATATCTTGATGAAGAAAATTCTTCGGATGATCCTAATTTGGACATTTGAGATGGTGGAAAGTTAATAGCTCTAAATTTCCTATACTTTCTATGATGGCTCGGGATATTTAGCAATTCAAGCATCAACTGTTGCTTTAGAGTCATCATTTAGTACTAGAAGTAGAGTTATCAGCCAATACCCAAGTTCATTGAGCCCTGGGGTCGTGCAAGCATTAATTTGTATATTAGATTGGTTAAAAGATACCTAAGTGACGATGAGGTGGATGGAAAGGCTGAAGTTTATGATCTTGAAAATGATATTGCTATGGTTGAATTTGCTAATGATACTTATTTTTAGCAATTTAGTATTTTTTTTTTGTTTTTCTATTGTTGCAATTTGATATTACTCTTAAACTGTTTTTAGGTGTCACTAAAGTTGAAAAAAGCGATAATGTGATTGGATGAAGAGTTGTAGCTGCGAAAACGATGGTGTCATTGGATTTTTTTTATGTTTTTTTATAAGATCCTTAGATGACAATTTATATTTGGGACTTATAATATCCTATTTTATTTTGATTAGATGTAACACATTATTATTTATTGTTTGCATGTTTGATAGGTTGATGGATACTAGTAATATTTTTTTTAAATGGATTCATGAAATATTGAATTTTAGATTTGAAGACAATAAATGCTTTAATATGAACTTGCATTGGTTGGATGAATATGGGTTATCTTGTTAAAAATGTAGAGAACGATGGGGGAGTAGCTTCGTGAAGTAGGAAGGAAAGCCAGGTCTAACTCGGGCTTAAGGCGAACTCGGGTCTGATAGGGTTGGGTTGGGTAGGGCCGGATCAACTCTCGGGTTGAGAGTATTAGCAATTCAGGTCGGGTTGGGTTGACATGCTCGGGTTAGCAATTCGGGTCGAGTCGGGTCGGGTTCAATATGTTTTGACATGGGTTAGAGTTGGTTTATCAAAACCCGGCCCGCTCAACCCGAGTTTCAACCCTAATATAAATGGTGTCTGGGAGTCGAGGCCTAGCCATTTAAAACGCAGTATGTGAATCAATTTTTAGTTGGTATTTTAATTGAAGAGAGACACTTTACGTGTGAGTCTCCAAATTATTATTTCTTTGGGAATCATGCAATATTTTGGTATGATCAACATTGATAAGTGGGTGGTAAGTATGGTTACTTGGTTTCCATGTTGAAACCTAAAAAGGGTAAAATGGACTTTTATCTCTTTCGTTCTAGTTATTTAAATTCTGTTATTTAATTTGTGCACATTATCTGACTATGTTATGTTGTAGCATGTTTATATATTTGTGAAATCATATGGGACATGATAGGAAACACATGTAAGTTGTGTGAGGAATAAAACAATGCCGAGTGTGGGGCATATCATGTTGGGTCATGGATAATTTGTTGTGTGATGATGCATATTGACTGTCATATAGACATATTGAAATGGATGATCATTAGCTCGCTTGGTGAAGCACTGAGTCTGTGATGAGTGTCAGTGTAGATGGGCTAAAACTTGGCTTGGTGAAGTATTGAGCCTGCCTTGGCCACAATATATATTAGGTATGCTAGCTTAGGTGAAGTATTGTTTGTTGTTTGCACTAGTATAGATCGACAATGTCGAAAGACAGGGATAATATTTCAATGATAGGATACCCATCATAGAGATATGATCCAACATAGAGAATTACACATGCATTTGTGATTATCATTTTTTAATATGCATATATGTTTAATGTTAATATATGCTTGGTCATTGTTTTTTCTCTTCATATATGTTTAATGTTAATATATGCTTGGTCATTATTGTTTCTTTTCACTGGACTTGTTGCTTACATCTCTCACGTTTCAGGGAATAACATCGAGGATGGGATCAAGGAATTGCCTCTAGAGCCTTGAAGCAAGAGTGTTATTTCCCGTTACATGGGATTTTATTTCTAGTATATGGGGAAACTCTAAGTAGTGATCTAAACATGTAATTAACATTGTCATGTTTTCAGTGCCGACTCTGATGTTGTTTTGATGGATGTTGTTACGAATGGTATGAGAATAAATTGATGCTTTGATCAAATGACTATGATAGTGAAATTACTGTGATGATTATAAAGTTTTTAGGACTCATGAGGGGCAGAGCGTGACAAAAATAATCCAACTTTTTTTTTTTTAGCAGTAAAGAGAAGATTTTCATTGAAAAGAAAACAAAAGGAAATTATAAGGTCTAAAAGGCTTAGACCCAACAAAAACAACAACAAGCTAGAAAACGTAAAACAACAATAAACATTTCATAGTATATCTAACTTTTCATAGTATATCTATTTATATTTTTTTAATGCCTAATTGAAACAAAAAATAGATAGTTATTAAATACATATCTTGATTTATTAGTTGTCTCAATCTAATAAAGTAATAAAATTTAGAGAATTTAAAAATATGTATTAATTTATATAATCAAAGCAATTCTTTATGGACTCCTATATTTATAAAATACCCTATTTAATGTAACAAATATAGTAGGTTAAAATAGAACCCACATAGGTGTGACAATGGCATGGAATTGGCAACCATTTGTATTTTTCAATTAATTATCATCCACTGATACTTTTCATGTAGAACATTTTACATGTTTTGAGTTTAGAGAATCATACCATGTATGGCTTTTAAAGTGCTTAAGTAAAGGAGAGGCTTCTAATTTATAATTGAGGTGATTAATTTCTTGTTGTATATTTTAATGAGAATATATAAAATAAAATAATATTGAATGAGTAAAATTTTAGCTCTTTCAATCATTTTGATTTTATAATTTAAAATTTAAAAATTAATTATTATTTTTTATAATCTATATAAAAATATTAGATGTGAAAGTTTCAATATCTATATACTTATTTATATTTTTATTTAATTATACAGGTCAATTATTTGTTAAATACCTCATAAAATTTCAACCTCTCGCGTTCGAATAAATTGCAAAACAATTGTCAACTACTCCTTATTTAAACAATGACATACTAACATAATTAAGCTATAAATCTTTAAAAGACCTACGACGTTCTTATATCTAAATTTGAAATATATGATATTTAAAATTGAATTAGGCTTCAATGATTTTAACAAATCAGAGAAATAATTGTTAATGTGATGATTTAGAAAAAAATAGTTATAAAAATCGCATTTAAACTAAGTAAAATAAATAACATAAACTTTATTAATTGAAAATTTTAGTTATATAAACTAAACAGACAAAATTTTAAATAAAATTTTCTTTTATAACAGTACTAACAATCTCTGGTTTATTTCATTATTTGATAAGATTTTTAAAACAGATTAATATGTTATTAAAATTTAAAAATTAAGAGTGAGTCACGAGAGTCGTCACTCAGTGAAGGCTGAGTCCAATTTTCGTCCTGCTTCTCTTCACTGAGAGTTTCCCGTTCTAAAACCTCTCTCAAAACCTCGTCTTTGGTCGAAGAAGACGATAAGGTATTGATAGAAACCATGTCGTCGATCTTCTTCCGCGCCTCTTCTCCTTTTCTCATTTCCACTCGTTCTCTCCCCTGCTTTCTCTCCACTCGATTGATCCCTTTTTCCCTCAAAGCCGATTCCAGATTCTCCCGGAGAAAATGCTTTTCCTCCTATTCCGTTGCTTCCTCGGCATCTCCACCTCCTCCTGCCAAAATTATACCTTCTGGGGATCTCAAAACCATATCCCCCTCCGACAGTTCCCTGGAATGGGTCAGTCGCACGGCACTTTGTGGCAATATCACCGCCGGTGATGTCGGGAAGCGAGTCAGGCTCTGCGGATGGGTCGCCCTCCATCGGATTCACGGCGGCGTCACCTTTCTCAATCTCAGAGACCACACCGGAATCGTTCAGGTACCCCCCAATTCACATTCACATTTTTCATTCACTCCACTGTCAGTGTATTTTTTATGCATTTTGGGTACTTCCACTTTTGGAATCAGGTCCAGCTTTGCAATTGATGGTCCTCTCAGTAACATTTTCAGGACGTCTCACGTAGCATAGTTGCGTGTCCCATTTGCCTTACCGAATAAATGATACCTCGTTATGTATGATTTAATATATTTTTGAAATGTTCAAAATGTTGAAATTTATCTGCAGTCAAAGTTTATAGTGATATGGTATAAAACTGTACAAATGGACGATGAACTTAAAACTACTACTTTTAAGCTGGAAATTCCAAACAACAATCCATTTTCATGGCCTTGTACAATATGGCTAGAAATTCTAGTTGGTGATGAACTTGGTATTTTAGATTTACTGCAGGTTGACTTTCATTTGGTACAGTTAATTGGCTCCACAACTTTGCTAATTTCAAAAGTGCTAGAACAAGAACTGTATAGTACATTCTACACTGCATCTTGAATTCTTGATTGATGCTGTTGGTGCTAGTCTACTAAACTTTTGTAGCTTATGTGACAGTTAGTATTAATCGTGTAATGGTGCAACGTGGGAACAAGTGCCTATGCCCTATGGCATATATGGAAAGTGCTTGTTGTACCAAGGTTGCAGGTTCAAGTCATGTAATAAAAGGAAAACTGTAATGCGGGGTCCATTTATTTTCATTAAGAATTGCTTTCCATGGAAAATGGAATGATGGCGAAGGCCAAGCATTCATAGGAAAATCGGAAACACCGGACAAAATTTCTAATGAAAAATTGTATTACAAGCTTACCATGAGGTAGACTGTTGGATCGGAACTAATCTCCTCTCATCTGTGGGTGGATTGAGAATCGACGGGATTGGATTGGTATTGGTTTAACATATTTTTCTGCCTAGGTGTAGAATGAGGGATCACCATGTGCAGAAAATGATATCAATCCACTGATGATTTGGTGAATATTATCTGATCTGAGTGAGATTCAGACCCTTTGCACTTGTTGGATGGGGTGGGGTGGGGTTGTCCTCCATCCATCTTCACTGTCATCTTGAAACCTTATTCAATATTTCCATCTATTTGTTGTTGGCTGTTTTAACATTTTAGTTGATGCCAAAATTAAAAAAGAGGCTTCTAATAGAAAAGAGGCTTCTAAGTAAAGGCGACAGGAGGTCTAATCAACAAGGCAAAAAAGCTAAACCCAGTTACGAGTGCCTGCCATAGACAGATAGGATAAATGGCTCTGAACAATGAGAAGAACATGACAACAAGGCTTACTTAAATTCTGGAAAAATTAGTTAACTGAAAGTGCTGTATTTAACAGTGAACCAGTTGCACTTGATGCATGGGCAGTCTATAATCAAGGAGTACCCATTTTATCTTCTCTTCTTTTTGAAAGCTGAATAGTGAAAAACATAGTGATCAGGTGACTGCTAGAATAGTAGAATCTATATATTGGCTTGTTTTCACATAATCTCCATTCTTAATGGCAAAAGTGAAATTGGCCTTGGCTAATGATTGTATAAGATTGATGATTAAACATTTATAAGAAAAAATGATCAAACTACCCACTATGTTGTCAATTGTCTACATCATTTGAATTTTGTGGTTTGCACTTGGTCCAGAAAACAGTCCTATTTAAACGGAATAAACAAAATAGGCATTCCGAATTTGACATTGCTTGTATCTGTACTTTAGAAAAATGATATTAGTTATAGATGTGATACACAAACACATACATACATAGGTTTTTCGAAAGGGAAATACACGCGCACACACACACACACACGTATATATATTTCAGTTTGAACCTTTTTTCTTTTCTTTTAAATGATGGGCCTGCATGCATGAGGACCAATGGGAAGGAAAGGTCTTGGGCTGAACTAGGTGGACCAAATTTCAACCCAAACCCCAATCCTAGCCTCGATTTTTTTTTTGGTCTTAAGTTTTAAGGCATATACGTGGGTCAAAATTTCTAGGGTTTGCAAGAGTCTATGGATGTAAAATTGGGTCGTAGACCAATTTAGAAGAGAGGAAATGGTTTGCCCCTATGATTTAAAAATGGAAAAGGGTGGAGATTGCATGGTATGACCTGTTGAACCTAATTGTGCCGAATGGAACTAGGTATATTTTAACTTACAAAGCCCCAAATGAATTACAACAATTCTTGAGAACTACATTGTAAAGGTTCAACAAAATGCATGCATCTTGCATAGAGCAGGCAACTTTTGACCTCTTCCTAACCCAACCACTAAACCTGAATGCAACTTGGAAGAATAGGGTTTGATTTGAGTTCGTCTTGAACCCATTCAATTAATGGTTGGATTTGGGTTGACAGGTTGGTCAACTTGACCCAACTTGGTAAGTAATGAAAAGAATTTGCCAAACTACCCAAACCGAACTCAGAAACTAGTTTTCGGTTGAGTACTTTGACCTGTTTAAAAAGCAGGTTGACCTGATCCAAACCTGACTTGGAAACAGGGTTTGGTTTGAGTACATTGACCTGTTTAAGCAGGGGGATCTTTGGGGGTTAGGGGTATTTTGAACTCATTAATGGCCAAATGGAGGGTAAGGCTGTTGCCAATTTCTAGAGAGATGAAGACTTTATCTCAGTCATGTAATGGCATTACCTGAGTTTTTGGCTAAAACAGGGGCTAGAAAGATGACTTGTTCATTGTATCTTCATTGGATTAGTGTATCAGGATGGGTAATGGTTTGTTAGTTGTATCAAATTTTGTGTAGTGAGGTGTGACTGTTGTAAATTGTAATTAGAGGGCACTTTATCTTTCTTTTAATGTTCCTTTTGCCTGCAATATACCTTTTTCAATGAAAAAAATTATTTTATTTTTTAAAGAAGGGACTTGTATATACACGTGCATCTTTTGTAGAGTGAAGTTACTTGATTTTTTTTGCCAGTTTTTTATTTTTAGTTACTTGTTTGGTGATTTTTGGCATTTTTCTAAGTTTATTTTGTTCATTATTTCCACCTTCCTGTAATATGGGAACATCTTTTAAAAGATATCTTTTGTGTGTGTATGAGTATATAACAAATGTTCTTTCCTTTTCTGTTGTTTGAATGAGGTTTCTTTTTTTCTCAAGTGTATTTTTTGATATGCTCCTCTCTCTCTCTCTCTCTCCTCTCCTCTCTCTCTCTCTCTCTCTCCCCCTCTCTCTCTCTCTCTCTCCCTCTCTCCCTCTCTCCCTCTCTCTCTCTCTCTCTCGCTCTCTCTCTCTCTCTCTCTCTCTCCCTCCCTCCTCCCCACTGCGCACACAACACAAACCATATGCATATATTGTTGTGTTTTAGTGTTTTTTTCCCCTGAAACATTCTTGCCATGTTTTTGTGTGTTTTTAGGACTTCATTTTGTGTTGATGTTTGTCATTTCTTTTGCAGTTCTTGGTGATTGCTTTTTGTTTTGAGGGCATTGGATTGAGGACTGATACTCATCTGCCAATTTTTCAATACTTGTTTTACTTATATAGATTTTTTCTTTCCCAGATAACAACACTCCCTGACCAATTCCCTGAAGCCCATTTTACTATGAATAAGTTGAGACTTGAATATGTTGTTGCGGTGGAGGGTTTTGTTCAGTCTCGGCCAAATGAATCTGTAAATGAAAAGATGAAAACTGGCACAATTGAGGTACAATTTACTCGTTAAAGATATTTGCTGTTTTTGGATGAATTTTTTATATTGTTTGGGTTGAAAATGTCAACTTTCTGAAACAATCTTTTCTCTTTCATCTGTTTGTAAGACTTTCAATTGCACTTCCAATAAGATATTGTTTGTTGCAGATTTCTGCTGCTCCAAGATCAGTCTCCACATTTTTAGTGGAAAATGGCATTTGGTTCCACTGATTTAAGCAGAACTGAGATCAACTTTCTGTTTTAATATGCTTAAATGACACATGCATTGTGCTACTGGGCCATCTTCCTTATCCTGGTCTTGCCTTAAGTATCCTGTGACCATGCTTGAATCTTCAACCAGACAGCTGCCACATATCAAACTGTTCTAATAAATTCCATTTTCATTTGAATAAAGGGGAGAAATAGAAGTGTAAAATAGTATTAATGAAAATTGTGCCCCAATTTACCATTTGACAGTGTGGAGTCGGTACTTTTTTTTTGGTTAGCTAATGTATGTCTTGCTTGGGCTACAACGGTTTGAAGAATTGTCATGATTTTGAATGCTGACCACTTATGTCATTCCTATTATTGACTTTTTGTTCCAAAATCATGAATGGTGAATATCCTCAATGAATACATGTCACCATCTCCATACAGGTTGCAGCAGAAAACGTTCTGGTATTAAATCCCGTGAGATCTTCATTGCCGTTTTTGGTTACAACTGCAGCTGATGTGAGTGAGACAGCGACTGAAGAGATCCGCTTGAGGTAATTGGCTTGGTGTACACAAATCTTATAATTTTTTTGTCATATTTTGCTTTCCAAGTTGCCATTTTCCAATTGTCTGTTGATTTGAACATGATATCATGAGCTTAACAAAGATGAAGTTAGTCTTCAATGCTATATGGGGTTGATAAAGAGAGAAAATGTACATAAAGAAATGGTTACAAGGATGTGTATGCTAAGATGGATGCATCATTTAACTCGAAAAGATAGAATTAGAAGTGGGTGAATGACAGGAAAGTACTAGGAGAAGGGGAAGGTGGTAACCCAAGATAGATGAAACAAATGGCTTGATATCTTGATATTGATGATATCATGACAATCTTCTTTGTCGGTCTCACTGAACAACTCTAAAATTCTCTTTAACCCAATTTACATTTTGAATTTATAAAAATGGTGGGCCAAAAATTACATACCAATGTACTTGACGTATGACAGAAGTGAAGTGTGTCCTAAAATGGGGTTATGACATTCAAAACCCTAGATCTAAGAATGTAATGAAAGAAAATAAGAAATCTAAATGGTATCTACTGTCATATGCTTAAAATATGCAATGAAAATCACTGATTTAAGAAGATAACATTCCAAATTTAATAATTAAAACAAGATCTATGCAAATAACATCACAAAAAATCAAAAGATAGCATGCAAGCATATTAAACCCTAGAAGTAATCACAAATCAAGATTAGGGTTTCCAAATATCCTAAGATCAGATTCAAGATGCTTAGGATTCCACAAACAAGTGAAGAAGTAAAGATTCTTAATGAAGAATCAAGTCCTATTTGAATCCAAACTCAAAAACACTTAAAATAGGGTAAGAAAGGGGTTGTTTGGAGGTTTCGGTACAAAAAGGTTCACCACAGTGTAGGGAATCAAGTCGGAATGTAAAACGGGACTGAAAACACTCCGTTGGTACGGCGATGCAACCGGTGGGACCCGGGTTGGGACGGCTTGCTGATTTGAGATCTAGGCCTGGTTGGGTTAGATTTGGGTTTATTTGAGATTTTTGGGCTGTTTAGGGTCCCGAAAATGCGGGAAAATTGGGAAAAAAGTTGGAAAAGAAAGAAAGTGAGAAGAAGAAGAAGAGATTGGGAAGAAGCGAAAGCATAGAAAGCACCTGATTCCTTGGGGTCACACCACCAGTATTCTCAAAAGAGAATGTTGAAATTCTTCACTTGTATTCTATGTGAAATAATGAGTTTATAAGTATTTATAAGAAAAACCTATGAAAACCTAGAAGCACACACATGTGTGCCACTTGTGAACAATACAAACCTTTTAAATTAACTTATTACATGCCATAAAGTCGATACTCAAATAAAAATAAATAAACAATAAAGTAAGCTTCCTAAATCCACTGGTATGACAACTCTGGATCCATTTGACGGTTCAGATCAATCCCATCATGATCCGATGGATTAAACAACTCCCAAGCCTGATCTAACGAAATGAGCGGTCAGATCAGGCCTTCCAAGCAATCAAGTCACAGATCTACGCACAGACATTAGATCTGTTGATCATCTTCCAACCATATTGTCCCGATACCTGTGTTATGTCGCTTCCGAGATATCTGATACTCTCGGTACTGGTATCCTTCATGGACGTCCTCGTCAGTACCATAACAATGAAGATGAAGTTTTTAATAGGATATTGGTTTATGTGCTTAATTACAGAATATCTCAAGGGATTATACTTACTTCTACTGATAAAAAATACTTTTTAATAACTTCATATGTTAGTTTAGAGAGCTGGAGTCTTCTTTTATATGATAAATCTGAAATTCTGTTACTAGAAGTATGCAAGACCTAGAGGGGGGTGAATAGGTCGATTTTCAATTTTAGTTCCCTTTTAAAAATAAATCAGATTTAACAATATGTGCAGCGGAATAAACGTGTGTGTAAGTGATAAACAAATGAATCAAACTATTAATACAAACCACACATGCACAACGATATATAGTGGTTCGGTTCACCTGAACCTACATCCACTGTTGGACTCACCCTCTCTAGGGTTATCCCAAATATACTATGTATGGGTCTCACACCCAAATAGTACAACCTAGTTTTTTATAGAGGTTCAACCCAATCGGTCTAATCCTCTACACCTATTTTTTAGAGTAGTTCGAACACACTGTTCTAATCCACTTTACAATGTTTGAAATAAAACAAAGAAGAAATACTTGCCTTGGGCCTTGACCGTTTTCCTTTCAGCTCTTACTTCTTTACTGAATCTGTGTGCTCCTTTACATTAGTTTAGCTCCATCAAAATGACTATCGGCACAGCAGTATAGGACAAGGGTATGACTGGTTTTATAGTCCTATATGAACACCTTGCTCTTCATTAGGATTGGGGTATTGATTACCCAAACATTCACTAAGAAGGATGATGAAGAAAGGTGTCTAGAGGGAAGGCCGAATGATCACTCACTGGTAATATGTTCCTGAGTGTTTGCTGTGTGTAGTTGGTACTTAAAACAACCCCCTTACTGTTATTTTATAAGCAGTTTTAAGGAGTGCCGTAAGTCACGCCAGCGAGGCCTCGCTGTTTCTGATGAGGCCCCGCCAGAGGTAATTCTGGAAAGACAGCTTGCAGTTTTGCCGTAAGTCACGCCTGCGAGGCCTCGCTGATTCTGACGAGGGCTCGCCAGCGGTATCTGCTGGAAAGACAGCACACATGTGCTGTGTCAATGATTCAGCCAGATATCAATCAGATATCGGCCACCTCATCTCCACCGTGCATGACTTACAAATCATTTATCTTAGCCACTAATCAAGGACTTGATGAGAATATTGTAAGGTGGATTACAAATCATGGAGGAGCCTTTCCATAATTGTTATGGACAGCTCCCCAAGGATATTCAAATTCAAACTTTAAGAGAGATGGCAACCCATGAGGTTAATTTGCTTACCATAATAAGCTTCCAATCAATTTACTATAATTACCCATCTCACCATGTGGATAATTTTATTTACCATAATAAGTTTCCAATAAACTTATCATAATTACCTCTCAATTAAACAGTCACAGATTTTAACTTTCTAAAACTGTAAGAGACTGAGTCAGCTCGACACAGGGTCAGCTAGACTCAGCTCAGCTCAGCATAACTGGCTGCGAGGCCTCGGCAGATTGCATGAGGCCTCGAGGCTGAAAGTCACGTATTTAATTTATTTTCCCATTGACTCTAGGTATATGACTTAGCCTAAGGTCTCCTATGGTTCACTTACCTGTGTGCCAATATCGTATTCGGTGTAGACGCTTCAACTCCATAGTAGATCTTCTTATTCATCCAACGCAAGTTCAACTGAGTCACGTAATTGACAATAAGGGTGACTCGGACGAACCGGGGCACTTACAATCTCCCTGTTTGTCAATTTCGTGACAAAAACCTAAGATCTACCAATTACACCAATTTCCCCTTTACAATGAAATACAAGTCCTTAAAAAAATATAACTCAAACAAAGATCATATCAAGACTTGAATTTCTTGCACTAACACTTCTCTCCGTCTTTTTCTTTTTCTCCCCTTGAAATGATGCATGGAAAGAAATTCCTGCAAAAGGCATAGGCAACTTGGTGGGATTTTGAAATTTCTCCCCTTCAACATTAGTACCATTTTTCTCCCCCTTTTTGTCATAAATTGACAAAGGGTATTACACAATAATATCATGGAGAAACATATTTAACAAAACAACAGTTTTAAATAAGCACTTATACCAAGATTTGAAACTAAGAAAGATCCACCACCAACCAATTTGTTAGATCCTCAAAAAAAAAAACATTTTCCTATTACGCATAAGGAGGATCTGAAAACATCAAGGGGCCTAAACACACCCTCTCACCTTCTGAACTCATTTCGCATTGAAGGAAGATGGGCGGAGGGATGGGCTGAAATTCTTTGAGTCAGTTCTATGTTTGAGAAGCTCATTTAGTAAATTTGTTACTATTTGATTTAAGAGCTGATTTTGATCTCTTCTTTCAAAATTTTGCCTGATATTGTCCCTTCTATGATGTACCTTTGGTTGGATAGAAGTAAACTTCTCTTTGTGATGTTTCTTTCTTAAGGGACATTCAAACTTTAGGTGACCCAACTTTTCACAATAGTAGCATGTTACACTAGAAGATTTAGAGAAAGAATACTCACCTTTCAGAAAAACAGTTTTGGAGTTAGATTTCTTATCAAAACCTATACCAGTTTTATCTCCAAAATGTTTTCCAATACTTAAGAGTTTTTCAAGTTTTTCTTCCCCTTGAGTAAATTTATCTTCAAATTTTATTTTGTGACTTCTTAACTGGTTTAAGTCAAATTCCAGTTTTTGTTTTTCACTTCTAATTTTTGACTCATCTTTTTTTAGTTTTAAAGTTTCATCTTGAGCCAATTTGAGCTTTTCTTGAAGTCATAGATTTTCATCTTGAATAATTTTTAAGTCTTTTTCAAATGTTTCTTTTTCAGTTTTTAATTGATTTTTTAATTTTACATTTTCATTTTTAGATTTACCAAGTCTTTTAGCTAAATATTTGCTTTCTAAGAACAAAGCATTATAAGCTTCTTGTAAGCCATCATCCTCACTATCTGATCCTTCACTATTACTTTCAACATTTGGAGCATTTTGAGGATCATAAGAGATGGAAGCAATAAAACCTTTTGTTTTAACAACATCTTCATGGATTGACACATCGGATTCACTTTCAGATTGTGATGTGTCTTCTTCCACCATAGTGGTCATGGCTTTCTTTTTAAATCTCTTCTTAGAAGGACATTCATTAGCAAAGTGACCATATCCATCACAATTAAAACATTGAGTTTCTTTGGGCTTGGATTTTTCTTTAAATCTATCTTTTGACTTTTCTTTTAAAAAATGTGTTTTACTTTTATTGAATTCTCTATAGTCTTCTTTATTAGGTCTTCTTCTCTCTTTCCTCATATTAAAATGTTTTAAGAAATTTTTAGCAAGAGTGGCAACCTCTTCATCTGTATCACTTTGTGAGTCATCAGATTCTTCATTCCTTTTAAATTTAGTTTTTAGAGAAGATTTTAGAGCAATTGATTTTTTTTTTAGGCTTTTCATCATCAAAGTGAAGCTCATAGGTTTGAAGGGATCCTACCAAATCATCAACCCTCATTAGAGACACATCTCTATATTCTTCAATGGCGGCTACCTTAGGCTTAAAACTTTTGGGCAGATTTCTTAGTATTTTGGTACATATTTTTGATTCAGGGATTGTTTCACCTAAGGCCCACATTGAATTTACAATGTCACTTAGTTTCGAATAAAACTCCATAAACATTTCATTTTCCTCCATTCATATGTTATCAAATTGTGACTGGAGGATTTGAAGTTTAGACCTTTTAACAATTGAGGTTCCTTCATGTGTCCTCTCTAAGATGTCCCAAGCATCTTTGGCTGTCACACATGTCATTATACGCTTGAACTCATCAGGTGAGACAGCACAATTAATGGCATTTAAAGCCTTTCCGTTTGCAGTATATAGAGTTTTTTCCATGTCGGTCCAGGTGAAGTAATCCTTAGATTTAGTACCAATGATTAGTTGAACAGATTTTCCTGCTTCATCTTTGGTTGATTTTTCATAGATTTCCATAACAGGATGTTCCCAACCCCTTACTACTGATTCCCATACAGCTCCATCAAGAGATATAAAGAAGCTTTTCATTTTTGCCTTCCAAGAGGCATAGTTAGAGCCGTCAAAATAGGGAGGTTTGGAAACAAGGTGACTATCACCTCTATACATAATTCTACTACAGGATCAACTCGGACGATTAAGTCCAACTCAGAGTAACCGGGCTCTTGATGCCAATTGAAATTCCGTTATTAGAAGTATGCAAGACCTAGAGGGGGGTGAATATGTCGATTTTCAATTTTAGTTCCCTTTTAAAAATAAATCAGATTTAACAATATGTGCAGCAGAATAAACGTGTGTGTAAGTGATAAACAAATGAATCAAACCATTAATACAAACCACACATGAACAACGATATATAGTGGTTCGGTTCACCTGAACCTACATCCACTGTTGGACTCACCCTCTCTAGGGTTATCCCAAATATACTATGTATGGGTCTCACACCCAAATAGTACAACCTAGTTTTTTATAGAGGTTCAACCCAATCGGTCTAATCCTCTACACCTATTTTTTAGAGTAGTTCGAACACACTGTTCTAATCCACTTTACAATGTTTGAAATAAAACAAAGAAGAAATACTTGCCTTGGGCCTTGACCGTTTTCCTTTCAGCTCTTACTTCTTTACTGAATCTGTGTGCTCCTTTACATTAGTTTAGCTCCATCAAAATGAC
The DNA here is from genome assembly GCA_013350335.1 of Chimonanthus salicifolius. Taxonomy (NCBI): domain Eukaryota; kingdom Viridiplantae; phylum Streptophyta; class Magnoliopsida; order Laurales; family Calycanthaceae; genus Chimonanthus; species Chimonanthus salicifolius. The sequence continues at coordinate 19,400,949 of CM023537.1, read as the reverse complement.
TATCGGCACAGCAGTATAGGACAAGGGTATGACTGGTTTTATAGTCCTATATGAACACCTTGCTCTTCATTAGGATTGGGGTATTGATTACCCAAACATTCACTAAGAAGGATGATGAAGAAAGGTGTCTAGAGGGAAGGCCGAATGATCACTCACTGGTAATATGTTCCTGAGTGTTTGCTGTGTGTAGTTGGTACTTAAAACAACCCCCTTACTGTTATTTTATAAGCAGTTTTAAGGAGTGCCGTAAGTCACGCCAGCGAGGCCTCGCTGTTTCTGATGAGGCCCCGCCAGAGGTAATTCTGGAAAGACAGCTTGCAGTTTTGCCGTAAGTCACGCCTGCGAGGCTTCGCTGATTCTGACGAGGGCTCGCCAGCGGTATCTGCTGGAAAGACAGCACACATGTGCTGTGTCAATGATTCAGCCAGATATCAATCAGATATCGGCCACCTCATCTCCACCGTGCATGACTTACAAATCATTTATCTTAGCCACTAATCAAGGACTTGATGAGAATATTGTAAGGTGGATAACAAATCATGGAGGAGCCTTTCCATAATTGTTATGGACAGCTCCCCAAGGATATTCAAATTCAAACTTTAAGAGAGATAGCAACCCATGAGGTTAATTTGCTTACCATAATAAGCTTCTAATCAATTTACCATAATTACCCATCTCACCATGTGGATAATTTTATTTACCATAATAAGTTTCCAATAAACTTACCATAATTACCTCTCAATTAAACAGTCACAGATTTTAACTTTCTAAAACTGTAAGAGACTGAGTCAGCTCGACACAGGATCAGCTAGACTCAGCTCAGCTCAGCATAACTGGCTGCGAGGCCTCGGCAGATTGCATGAGACCTCGAGGCTGAAAGTCACGTATTTAATTTATTTTCCCATTGACTTCTAGGTATATGACTTAGCCTAAGGTCTCCTATGGTTCACTTACCTGTGTGCCAATATCGTATTCAGTGTAGACGTTTCAACTCCATAGTAGATCTTCTTATTCATCCAAGGCAAGTTCAATTGAGTCACGTAATTGACAATAAGGGTGACTCGGACGAACCGGAGCACTTACAAAATCTCTTCCAAATTTGCTAAATGGTTTTGTAAAAATTCATGATTCCACATATCAATGTCTCTACTATTCACTCTTCCATGAATCTGTTGTCTATCAAAGAATTCAAAGTCAGTTATGCAGTTCCCATGTCATTGGAAGAAAAGTGGGGTTATTTGAAGTAGTGGAAAAGACAAGACCATACTTCTTTATTTTGATTGAGGATTACATTAGTTATTGACATTGGCAAAGTTGGTTCTTCATTCTTATGCTCCACATCATTTTGGTTTATTGGCGAGCCATAACTGAGGGACTGCCTTCTATGCTTGATGGATTGCTAACAGCAAATCTTAAGGTAGAATTATCTATATGTCAGTCGCTTCAGTGCTGTTTCTGCTAACTGCTGCCCTCACTGGTTTGGTTTGAATTTCTTGGTGGATTAAACCTAGCTTTCCAGAATGTTTTTTCATCTTTCTATTTTCCTTTGCCATTTGGCTTGGTTTACGTGAAGTGGTTCTTATGGAATTATCAATTAGGTCATCTCTACTTGGGGTCTATTCCCCGTACTCCACTTTTTTGTCTTCTGATTTTGTTTTTGTTATCATTGTCATTCATAACTGAACTTAACAATAAGTAGGTACCTGCCATTAAAAATTGTAAAAAAGAAAAAATCAGACCTCCCCTTTGTTTTATTAATTGACTTGTTGTCAGTGGATCAATGAGTTCTAATCCTTGGAAGTGGGTAAACACCATATTTTTCAGTGCTGTCACATCATTATTGTTTCCTGTCTCTTTGTTGATGCATAAATGTACTATCAATTCTATTGAATGGAAGAGTTTGCAGGGACACACACTTTGATGAGACTTGTTCGGAGTTGGTTCATTCCCCTAACCTCTCAATCAAAAAAGGAAAAGGTTGGTTCATGAGTTTGTGGTGGAACTCACTATTGCCTTGTGCTCTTTCTTGGGCATTATAGGAACAGTTTGTGACTTCATATCACTACTACGTGAACTTATTCCTCTACTCAAATGTGTTGATAGGGGCACGTGGTTGTGTCAAGCTGTTTTTGACTTGATGATTAGGCATGCACATACCGATTTCTTATGCAACAGTCATGTTCTTGTAACCTCTTTTTTTTGGGTGCAAGAAATGAAACTTTTTATGTTTTCAATGAATTAGTTCTAATTTGTTAATTGTTGCTCATAATGCTGTTCTTGTAGTTTAAAAGAAAATGTGCTCTGCTGTTGGGGATTAAATGATGTCTTCCAAAATCTTCTTGTTTCCATGTTGTGTGGTCCTGGAGGTATCATATGCATCTAACTTCATTACATGTGATATGCACTTACCTTTTTCTAGATATCGGTGCCTTGATTTACGCCGGCAGCAGATGCACTCAAACCTGGTACTACGACATAGAGTGGTCAAACTAATCCGAAGATATCTGGAAGATGTACATGATTTTGTGGAGGTATTATCTGCTGTTCTCTATGCTGAACAATTTAACAGTCTATCATTCTTATGCTCTTGCTTTCAAAAAAAAAAAAACCTTTCTACTTTTTCTGTTCACATATTATATGTTTGACTATAAATGCAGATATTATTATCTGTTGACCTTATGCGTCATGGTTGTAAGGTAGATTGAGACCCCAATATTATCAAGATCAACCCCTGAAGGAGCTCGGGATTATCTTGTACCTTCACGAGTTCAGGTATATGAAAATTTATTAATTCCATAGTTGCCAACTGAACTTGACATATTTGACTAGTGTGCAATAAATTGTTTGAACTACAACAGGGAACTTGGCATATTTAGAATTATTTGAACTATAACTGGGTGATTCCATGTAATCTTGTTTTTTGGGATGGGTTGTGGCTGGTTCCCTTTTCCTTTGGTGGTGTGGTGCATTCTTTTTTATATACTTTTTCCCAATTAATGAAATGGTAATCTTTCACCAAAAAAAAAAAATTAGAATTTTTTTAATCATATGGTGAAACTGAGACTGATGTAGGACACGAGAGACCCATCTCTCTTAGGATTTCCTATTTTCGCATTATTTTTAATTTAGAATTCTTGTGTCATAAGGAAGCTAGGTTGGCAGCTTTCCTATTTGATTTAGGAGTCCTTTTCTATTTTGATTTCTTGTTTTTTTCTTATAAATACAATGCATGTAAGAGAGGGACTCACCTCGTCAATTATTATGAAATAAAAATTAGATTTGTTTATCCCTTGCCTTCGAGCACAGGTTATCTTCTCTTTTCTGCCTTTGTTGCAGACCCTATCGTTACTAGCTTGTTCCAGTCTTCATCTCGCCGGATCTTGGGCTTCATCCCAAGAGGAATACACATCGCAAGCGACTGGGCTTCATCCCAGTGATCGCCGATCTCGTCACTGCTTCTCTTGCTTCCGCTCGCTTCCTTGACACTTTTGCTGCCTTTCAGAGATCCCTCTGTGACCAGCTAGTAGTCCTTAGCCCAGGCACCCAAATACCTTCATCTGCTTCATCTTCTTCTTCTTCTTCCCTTCGATCTCTCCCCTTCTCTTCTTCCTCTTCCGCTGCCTCCCTATTTCCGCTGCCCTCTTTTCGTTTCCCATTTCCCTTTTCGAGTTCCTTTCGCATGCCCCAGTCCCAATTGCCTTCACACGTGCCTGACTTAAAGCCCTCTTCGCACGTGTGACGAGTGTGTTTAAGTGTGTGACCCGATAATCATCGGGTTGACTTGATTAGATTTTCATCCCCGCTTCCGCTACATTAGAGACCTTATCTCAGATAGCTGGATACCATTTTTTTATCACAAAAATCACTTATCATTTTAACATTAGTCTTTCTTCTAGTCTAAGTTCATATATTAATTTGTTTCATCACTGGGCCCACAATCAGGGTAAGTTTGATGGTTGATGAGATACAAAATGAATAGCAGTTGTTCAAAACAAGTGCTCTAATTCTTTGATGTTTCGGCTGAACAATGTTATATATGTGGTCATCTTTCATGGATCTATATTCTGCCTTTAAGAATGCCCACGCTACTACTATTTCTTATGAGCTGCAGTATGTTATATTATTTCCAGTCCTAGATGGATGGGATAAATGGCTTTGATGACAGTGACAATGAAGAGTGTATGTATAATTATGCTTTATGGGACAATTTTTTTTCTTGAAGCTTGATATCTACTTCCCTAAATCTTTTGAACGATTTTGCTAACTTGTTTAAATGCAGTGGGCCTCTCAAGGCACAAGATCCTAATATTTGGTCTCACACTTACTTCAGATAACTATGTATTCATGACCAGTCATGTCAATAATGATGCAAATTGCAGTTCTGGGAACTACAGAAAACTTTGGCTGAGTTGTCAAACTACTAATATCATGTTTGACATGAAGATTCATCACGTTGTGTGGGTTTTCATGTCAACTTTCATAATGATGGTCTTCAAAATAGAAAATTAAAGTTTCACTGTGACATTACGCATGGTATTTTAAAGTTCACTTGTGCCATAGTCGCTTCATAAAGTGATATCCAACCTCCCAATCTAAAATCAGGATAGCTTTAATCATGACTGGCCAAAAGGAAGGATTTTCTCATGTCCAAAAGCCCTAAGAAATACATGCTTACGCTACTAGTCTAAGTACTGGTGAAACTTGGCAGAGGAGCTCAGGGAGCCCAACTAAGCTAAAAATATATGCCACTGTCCAAGTCTAAGAGAAGAAAGCCGTGAGGCAGGAATAACTTCTCTAACACTGTAAATACTTTCATGAATATCAATCCCTAGGAATAGCTTTTCTGAAGTAAGTACTTCATTTGAGATGAATATGAAAGGCAATATTTATGCTGCTTTCCTGGATGCTGTGAGATTGCACCTACGGAAACACCGTCATAATGACTTAATCCTCAAAACCTTCAAACCCATCAAAAGCAGACAGTTCTATTCTAAAAGTTCAAGCTTTCAAGCCCTTCAAATCTCCAGACTAGTTGGTTCACTAGAATCACTAACAGTTCTAAATTCCCTGTACATTGCCTCTTGTACCATTGCTGGAACTGTATTCACCAGGAATCACTAACAATTCTAAATTGCCTGTACATTGCCTCTAGTACCACTGCTGGAACTGTATTCACCAGGCTTTCCTCTCTCTCTCTCTCTCTCTCTCTCTCTCTCTCTCTCTCCACTATTAAATTTATCAGCAGGATCTTACAGCATGTTGTATTTAATAATAGGTGTATACACTCTTTCCAAAAAATTCTTGAGGCTGTGTTTGGTGGGTAACTGCAATTTCTCTAGGGAACATTGGTTCACCCATTTGGAGAGGCTGGGAAAAAGGAGGTGGGTGACTGGTGGAACATTTTCTGATGTGCCATCTTCTACTACTGTGTGCAAGACAGCCTAGCAAATGTGGGGAATGCACGAGGACATTGGCTTTTCTCCTTCTGTTTAAATCTAAGTTACATTCTCCTGGTTTTGCCATATAGGGCGAGACAAAGAATAGGAGAATCTCCAACTTCAATGTTCCCTACACATTAGGGAACCCCTTGTTTTCAAGTTCCTAGAGGACCCCCTATTTTAAGTTTTTCTCATCCAAACACAATCCAAATGTATGCACATCTTGATGCATAACAGTCTAAAATGCACACCTATCTATGAGTTTGGAGTCCAATAATGCTTGTATTTTCTCTTGTTGAAACACTGCATGGTACCTTTGAATATAGTATGTTTATGGTCTGAAGAACTTTTACAAGCTGGGGTTGAGTGTCACTGTTCTTGATATTTTGGCTTTAGTATCATCTATGAAAATTTTTAGTTAATTTTTGAATATCTTTGAATATTTAATTAATTTCTAAATATTGAGATTCAAGATGTTTGCATTTTCAATCTTGCCTATATAGAGCAAAGAAGCTTTTCATTAAGAGGAAAAGAATACATGTACGAAGAGAAAGATGGCGTCTGAGATGCATGCCAACCCCTAATCAGTATATATCTAAATACAATGTAAAATAAGTCTTATCAATGTGATGAGAATTCGACCAAGATTCCTCTCCTGTCCGCTCTAATATATTGATAAAGGTATCTCACTGTTTGATGATGTGTTCATTTTATTGATCTGTAAGCAACTGCTATAGATTAAATGACATGCTTTGTTGAGGGAATATGGATAGAGTCCACTGAAAGCTCTGTTGTTTTAATTGGGATCTTTTGCTATTAATTACATGTCTCATCCATGCCACCATCATTATTGAAGCCAGGAATGTTCTATGCTTTACCCCAAAGTCCTCAGTTATTCAAGCAAATGCTGATGGTCTCTTCATTTGACAGATACTATCAAATAGCAAGGTAACTTTCTGTTACTAGTTCTATTTTCTTAGTGCAATTGTGGTGCTTTGTTTTCATGCTTGTTGAAGTTTACATATAGTCTTACGGAAAATGCTGCATCTAGTTTATTCTAGAGGATTGGGGTCCTTTTTTTTTTTTTTTTCCAAAACTGTAACCAAATGAAGTCTGTTAGAGAAAAAATACAGACAACCAAGTATAGCAGCACTACACTGAGAGAAAACACCACCTAAAGAAAAACATACTGAAAACAAAATGCATAAATACACTGTCAAAAGAATCAAACGAAAGGGTCTCTTCCCTCAACACCCAATTATGCTTGTTAGCGTTTATTAGTAAAAACAAACACAATAATGAACGGAATAATCACAGGCACACCATAAAACAAGAACACAAGAGATTTACGTGGTTCGGCCCACCCTTGGCCTACATCCACGGAGCGTGATAATAATTTTATTATGAGAGATAAGAATACTATTACAAGAGAAATTGGTTTGACCCAAACTCAGTTAGGAGATCCTCCTGACGATTCTTGAATACCATCCTGATGCGGCACTTCGTCTTCCCAACGTCTCCTTTCTCTTTCTGATGTCTCTCTCTCTGTTGTACACGTCCCCAACACGCTATTGGCAGCAAACCTTGCTGCCCCATGAATGGATACCTCTCCACTGTTCCACTTTCAGTTATGCAGCCGACGCCCTTGCCATGTGTACACCCCTACACACGTACTACAACAACTTTCTCTGCTGTATCTTGATGTGCCTCCACGCTGCATGAGGCCATCCGAAGCATGTGGCCAAAAGGCGAGTTCTTCTGATGCCCACGTCCATATTATATAGCGAGAGTCCCATTCTAATTTAGGAGCTCAATCGCTAGAATCTCTCTCATGCGATCTAGCCGTGTTCCACTTTGGCAAGCCTTGCCGTGTTCCATAAGACAGTAATTGCTATCCTTGTTGCCGTGTCCTCCAAGATAGCAATTTCCATTGATGCCTTTATAGCAACTGCCATATTAAACTCCCTGTCCCCATCTTAATTAGATTCCTAGGTGATTAAGCAAATCTGGGCCCACGTGTGAATTTGAGACATATCCCAACACAATTGTGGTGCTTTGTTTTCATGCTTGTTGAAGTTTACATATAGTCTTATAGGAAAATGCTGCATCTAGTTTATTCTAGAGGATTGGGGTCCTTTTTTTTTTCCAAAACTGTAGCCAAACGAAGTCTGTTAGAGAAAAACTACAGACAACCGAGTATAGCAGCACTACACTGAGAGAAAACACCACCTAAAGAAAAACATATGAAAACAAAATGCATAAATACACCATCAAAAGAATCAAACGAAAGGGTCTCTTCCATCAACACCCAATTATGCAAGAAAAGCAGGGGTGAGGGGCATAGGGGACCATGTAGTGTAATTTTTCCATTGTCCATTCAAGGATCTCAATGCAGCTGTGCAAACAAATGTAGCCGAGGCGTTTGTTTTGCTCATTGATGGTAGAGAGTGTGTAGAGTGTGCAAAAGAGAAAGTTAAGGATGGTTCGATGGAGGATATTCTTCTAGCTAATTGGGTGTGTGAGATTGGGTATATAGAGAGAGGGAGAGAGAGAGAGAGAGAGAGAGAATATTCTTCTAGATATGTGGGTGTGTGAGATTGGGTATATGTAGAGAGATTCCAATGGGAAAAATTGTTCCAAGAATAAGAGCAAACATGTATTATAACATTTTCATTAAGTTCTCTCCAGCAAATGGAATGGACATGATCTAATTAAGTTGTTTATTTGTCTTCCCTTTAACTGTTTGATCTTTGTTGTATTCTATTCTATCTATCAATAAATTTCAGTTACTTCAAAAAAAAAAAAATTGTTCCAAATAGTAACAGAAGGAAAGAAACTCTAATGCTTGGAATCTCTATTGCATGCTTCTAGTTATACCAGTTCATTTCAGTTTATTTATTTAATTGTGCAGGTGTTTTCGAGATGAAGACCTAAGAGCAGATAGGCAGCCAGAATTCACTCAACTTGATATGGAATTGGCTTTCACACCCTTTGAGGACATGCTAAGACTTAATGAAGATTTGATAAGACATGTATGTTCTTGTCCTTGGCACATTTTTTTCCCACAGAAATGATGATAACTCAACTTCTTAACCAACTTCATTGGTGTTTATTTATTTACATGATTCTTACTTTTGATGCTTCATGAAAGGTATTCCAAGAAATAAAGGGAATTCAACTTCCAAACCCTTTTCCAAGGCTTACTTATGCTGAAGCAATGGATCGTTATGGATCAGACAGGCCAGACCTTCGCTTTGATATGGAATTGAAAGATGTGAGTCATTCTTGTTGAGCAGTGATGAACTCTTTAATGGTACTTATCATATGATACATACATTAGTTCCTCAGTCAGGTCCAATGCCAGTTATCACTTATAGCAAATATGTTCAAATTAAGAAGTCATGCAAACATATGCCTAGGAAAACAATGTGCTCAGTCTTATGGCACATTTTCTAGGAATGTGCCCTGTAAAGTGTACACCCAATTTTCATGAAAAACCTCATGAAAACATGTTAACAAATCTTTGGCATATCTAATCATACCTCAGAATACTTTATTTTCTATTTTATGATACCTTTGAAGTATTGATCTTATTGTTGTAATTTGAAGCATTATTGATGTTATGTAAAACTTTATTTATGCATAATCCTTCAATAGAATTTGGATATTCATTACCTGGATAGTGATACCTGTGATAGTTATATTAAAAGTTTCCAGATGTCTTGTGAATCCGGAAACTCTTTGCACTTGGCATATGAAGTATTCATTTGTGTAAGATACTTAGTGGATAGGCCAAGAACCCACCTCTTCAAGTGGGAGGTCTTGAGTTCAATTCCCACTCCCCCAAAGGGCCACTGCCCTTAGTTTTACTCGGTGTGTGTGTATAGGGAGGTTTGTACATACCCCAATGATTAGGCAAGTGCTCCAAGAGGCCTAGGCACCTTGGTCTTCAAAAAAAAAAAATGTTTCTATTGGATAGACAATTCCCAAAAAGATAGAAAAGAAAGTCCTTCCCGTAAGTGGTCAGGGAAAACTCTAGATTGCACATGCAGAGAAGCGAGGAGCAGCCTAATAGTATCATCATGAATATGAGATAATATCACTAATAAAAATTCTGCTCAAGGCCCTGACAGGCTTGATTCAACATTCTGCTCAAACTTCACCCAAACACTAGAGGAACCGTTCAATATTCAGGCTAGATTGCACATGTGCTATACTACATGTAAAGTTTAGCAATTCTCATGCAGACAACATCGAAACCACCTATATTTTCCACCATTCTTAGTCATTATGATTTGATGAGAAGTTAAATCAGTTATCAAAGTTTCAACAAGAGAAAGAAGGAAACATACAGACCTTGATAGATAATAACCAGGTTCTCTAAGGAAGGGCTAGACTTTTTTTTTTTTTGAAACATTAACGACTTAATTTATTAAAAAACAAATAGAGAGTACAAGAGGTGGATCCAAGTATAGGAGAGATATATCCAGAACCAAGAAAGGGAAATAGGAAAAAAGAAATAATAAAAAGATATAACAATACAACACTCCCAACACAAGATACACTAAGGAAACCCCTACTCCCCTAACTCCCAAGGCTGACGTGATGAAAATGTTTCCATAGCTGGTCTCTGTTTATGTACACAAACTTTCGCCAAGAAGTCCGCTACACTGTTTGCCGATTGAGGTGTGCGAATGAAAGTGATACCTCCCACCCTGCACAACCTCCAAATGTCCCTAGCAATACATACCAATCTCTATGGGGGGGGGGGAATTTTCTATTACTAGCCCAAGAGATGGCATTAGTCGAGTCACCTTCAATAATGAGGTTTCCACTCCTAAACCAAGGCCAAACCTGGAAGGAAGTAGTTGGACTTGTTGGTTGTTGATTGCCTCTTTCTTTTTGGTGTTCTTTGTTGATTGCAGCTGGATCCTTTCTGGCTTGCTCTGAATTGGGTTGTGTTCTTTTTCTCCCTATCAATAAAATGGTTACCATTCAAAAAAAAAAGAAAAGAAAAAAACTCAAAGCACTGATAAAAATAATAATAAAACACTGGAATCATGATAGATTTGGCCTCACCATCATTTCAACTCCATACATGGTAAAAAAACTAAAAAGTCCCAATGGAATGATGATAGGATCTGACTTCACCATCTTCTTTTTTAATCTGAGTGATAACAGAGAAATTTTATTGATAGAAATTACAAAAAGGTCATCATTAGAAGAAGAATCAAGTGATGATTTGGCTACTTCTTTTTTTTCTAGGAGTAGAAGTAGAAGAGAAGAAGAAGAAGAATCTTCCTAAAACAGCTCTTCAACAACTAATTAAGAATTGTAAGCTAGACATGCCACATTTTTTGTTTAAATGGTAAGCCAAATATCCTACTTGGATAAGCTTTGCAATCGAATCTTTCTTAAAAAAAGATTTGCAATGGAATGTCACAATGTCCTTGGCCTATGTGTTATTTATCTTCTATCTTAAGCATACAATTACAAACAATTTATATATATTTCCTAGAAGTGCAAGTCTTAAACAACTCATCATCAAATGCCACAATCTCATCTATTTGGGGTCAACTTTTTGAGTTCTACTTCTCCATTTGACCTATCGCAAACCATGAAGTCGGTCATTCATAAAATATTACTTTTTTTTTTTTTTTTCAAATGATGATACTGATTTTATTCTGCCAAAGAGGGAAGATACCACAAAAAAGCCCAGATAGGCCAAAATTGAGAAAAGGCAAAAAGCATCCGAGAGAAGGGAGAATAAACAGCAGCACCACTAGAAAATATCCCTTGTACAGCAAAGCTGGCAGCCAAACAGAAACGACTAAGAGCTACATTGGCTAAAGTCACCGGTGACAACCTGAGATCTCATTAAACCCTTTTACCTAAAATGTCATTCATAAAAATTACTTGCATTGCATTAGAAAGCATATTGCCACGGAGGCGGCTTGCCATCCCAAAATGACTAGCCACTATGGGTGCTGCATATCCCCATTTATACGCCTAAAGTCTTTCCTAGCACACATCCGATGTGGGACTCAACACATGCTCGTGTAACAGGCTCACCGGCCCAATCCCTGGCGCCCTCGCTAGGGGACCCACACCTCTTTTGTGTAGGGGCCACGCAGCATCATCATCATCAAAGGCCTTCTCTCATCTATTTGGATCGACTTTTAAGTTCTCTGTTTCTCTCTGAGAAAACAATGGGAGATGTGGTATTTTGTCATATGCCAGTTTTGAGCCTGATAAAAAGAGTGCTTCAGATTGGCGACTGGCTTTAAAGACTTGGCCAGCGCCGTGTATTGAAGTTTAATTCAAACAAGCAATAATACGTGGCCAAGAGTATTGTGGTTGGAACACAAACAAACGTAATTCGCTACAGGTAATAGAGCATATTAGTCTACAATAACATCAATAGTTAATTATAGTTAGTGCACATCTAAGATCAAAGGCGCCAAGGATTTCCTTAGATAAATTAGACGGAAGAAATTGATGGTCCATTTTAAGGAAAAGATTAATTATTACTTTCTTAACTTACAAACTGTATCTACTTGCTTTCTAAGTGGCTTAATTTAGCATTTTGTTTAAGCTGAGGTTGTTGGTGGTAGTGTAGGTATGTCATGTATTCCTGGAGTCCAATTTCAAGGTCTTTTCAGATACCTTGACAAGTGGAGGGATCATCAAAGCACTATGTGTGCCTTCAGGTGGAAAAAGATACTCAAATACAGCTCTTAAAAAGGGTGAAATTTACAATGAAGCAATTAAATCTGGAGCGAAGGGTTTGCCTTTTCTCAAGGTTATGGATGATGGTAAAGGATCTGCTATTAAATGTCTTTTGTGCCTTATGATGCAACAATCATTTCAAAATTTAGATTCTTTTTACTCTAATGTTTGAAAAATTATTTCAGGGGAGCTTGAAGGAGTTCCTGCTTTGGTATCGGGCCTACAACCTGCAAATAGAGAACAATTGCTGAGACTATGCTCTGCCAGATCCGGTGATCTTATTGTCTTTGCTGTGGGTCAGCATACAACAGTTAATAGGACTCTTGACCGACTTCGGGTATTCACAGCACGTGAGCTTGGATTAGTGGATCCTGTATGTTCACACCTGTTTTAAACTTAGTTTGACTTCTGATGATTTTGGAGCTGAAGGAAAAACTCAAGTTTTCTGCACAAGAGTAGATAATTCTCTGGTTTCCAATAAGAACAATGAATGTTTTAAGCACCTTGCAATTTTATCAAAATTGCAGTCGTAGAAAATCCCTTTATTAAGTTGATTTTGTAAAAAGTGGCCAAGTTATGTCAATCTGTTCTGAAGTTACCAATTAGGACTTAAATTTAGAAGATTAAGGATTCCTTTACATTAAGAAAATAACATAAAGCATCTTGTTTTTCATATATGGGTACAAATTGTTTTTAATTTACACATATGTTTTTGCAGTTTAGTATCTCTTGAAGTATGTTCCCTTTTTGGGATGTAACGAATTCCTGACTGCCATATAAGTTAAATTTTATGTATTATCGAATAATCATAATCGTTATGTTTGTTATCTAAACTAAATTTTGACGTGGATCACTTTTAAAACTGGCATCGATGTAGATCAGCTTATAAGGTATTTTTCAATTTGTTACATATGTATATTCTTTCTTTTTCTTTTCTTTTTTTGAAAGATTTCATTTGTTACATATAAGCAGCAAAATTTTGTTCTCCAAAATCCTTTTCATGAGAATAATTGCTTAAGGAGTTTGGAAGCTCTCTCTCTCTCTCTCTCTCTCTGCTGATATCTTTTGGTTTTGATATCCAGTCAGCGCATTCAATTCTATGGGTAACTGACTTCCCGATGTTTGAATGGAACAGTTCCGAGCAGAGGCTTGAGGTAGTTTATGTGTTCTATCTATTTCTGTCGATTTAAATTATTAAATTTTGAATCTTCTTTCTTTAACTGAAATTTTTTGAAAATTTATTATTCAAGATTTTTTAATAATCGGTTTTACTTGTGAAAGGAATGTATTTCAAATCCCAAGGTTCAACTTGTTTAAAATTATATGAACATGCACGAAGACACCCAGCCACTCTTAAACTAAGCCTGTTTTTGTATGGTAATTTGGTACATTTGGGTACTCTCTTGTTGATTGTTCCTAATTTTTCATAAGATGGCAACATGCTAGTGGCCACATGTCAGCGGAAGGGATTGCCAAACCTTGCGGTCTCACCAGTGGATCAAATGGAACTAAAACCAGAGTTAACATGAATGAAATGTTACATCATAGTTCGACTTCTCTCAAAGTAACCCTATACATGAGGCTTGCAAATGGTTTCATGTCTCCATGCACCTAAACATCTGATGAGGATGGCCATGTTATTCGGAAAAAAAAAAAAGGTTACATCATATGTGCATTATGTAAGGAAGTGGAGAAAACTTTGATTACCCTTTTATTTTCTCCAGAAGATGATTTTAAGAAGCCAGCATAAGAGGCCACCATGTAAACTTATACCTACTGTTAGAAGGATCGAAAGATGTTTAAATGCTTGGACGTGACCTTTGAGCACATTCGGTGTTCGATGAATGGGATGGTGGACTTCCTAGCTAAACTTGGGGTGGAAAGGGATCAGGATGTTCTTCGCGTTTATTGATTTTTTGGGTCTCTTGGGGGTGGTTTTGACTTTATAGGATCGGTTCTCTTTTTATTGATATATGTGTCTTATACCATTTTTGCTTTGTTACTGCTAAAGAAAAGGAAAGGCAGCATAAGAACAAGGAGAATGGCAACAGGGAGGAAAATGTGATAGCAACACTGTTCTCAACCAGATTACTCACATCATGTGAACCCTCCCCCTCCATGAATGAGAAGTTCCATTGATTGATGCCTGACATTTGAGGCCTTGGTGGCATGTGCCTGCAAATATTTTAAATATGCATGTCAAACAATTAGCATATAAAAATCATCCTTTCATATTATATGCCACAAGATGGCTGATGGTGATATTTGATTCCAGAAAATGAAGCATAAGAAATGAAATGGAAATATTAAAAGAAATATGACAAGATTCAGGTGCACTTTTGGAACATTATTGCATGTGGTAAAATTTATTTTTATTTTTTAGGCCTTGCACCACCCTTTCACTGCACCGAACCCTGATGACATGGACAATCTCTCTACTGCTCGTGCTTTAGCTTATGATATGGTCTACAATGGTGTTGAGGTATTTTTCATTGTACCCTTTTTATCCACTGGTTTGTTGTTATATCTTTGATTTGCCTACTTACTTTCATCCAGAAGCCTTTCTAAGGTGTCCCAAGGAGTCTGACTCACTTTTTCTTTAAACGGGTGATTTTAGAGCATAGGACCCATCATTTATAGGTGTTGTTATGGGGGGATGTATGTTAAATCACTTGGATGTTTTGCATGTAAATTTTGGGACCTATCTAATCACCCAAAGCCTTGATCTTAAGATCCAAATATATTACCCAAAAGGTGTAATAGTACATCTTAAGATCCATACATCTTGTATATGGAGAAAGGGGTTTTCCTGACAACTCAGGGGTAGCTAAGATGTATGGAAGGTTGGAATTGGCAAGAGTGAACTACCCTTTCATATATGCAAAAAATATTTGTACTCACAGGTGTATATGGAAAAGCTCTCTCATCTTAGTATTGACATCCTAAAACATCTGTGCTTTGTAGGCACAATTGATATATTAATTATGTAATTTGTAGTAAATTGATATGTTTTACCAGCTTATAGTAAAGCAATGTCACATATCTGTTAGCAATTTTTTCTCATCCAGGGCTTCAACTCTAGTGAGCCGAGCTAAGCCGGGTCTTGGGCCTACTTGAGCTTGGGCATGAATTGCAATTAAAGGGCCCAATCTTGAGCTTGGTCCTAGGTTCACCCAAATTAATCAAATATGAACGCAAAGCAAATTGTATTTGTGATGCCCAAGCTCGATTTCGTGTCCAAAATATAGATATGGACTTGTTTGGGCTCAGGCTTCTTTGGGCCTAAAATGAAAATTCTTTGTTTTATTCTAGAAAATATAAATTATATGTTACATAACTATTGAAAAAATAAATTATATGTTACATAGATTACATATTTGTACTTGATATCAATTAATGAAAATTAGATTTATAAAATGTGGCTCAAATTTGGGCTTTTGGACTAAACTTGGATTTTCATGTACTAGCTTGGCCTAAACTGAATTCCAATTTGGGCCTAATATTTTGGGTTCGAAAATGAGCCTAAGTGCTTGACTCGAGCCCGGGTAAACTCGAACATGATTTTTTGTTTTTGGTTGTTTTATCATTGGGGCTCAGGTTAGGCTCAACCGACCCTATTCTCATCACTCCAAAACCATGTCACATCCTTTAGAAGCAAGTGCTTGATAGTAAAATATATTGAGAATTACTTTGACAAGAACCTATAACACAATTGATAAGGGCTCATTGTTATAGCGTAGAGGTTATGGGTTCAAGCCCAATTAATATCAGATAGGCAGTCGGGCCCATGGAAACCATTTACCATTTCAAAATATAAAGGCCAACTCCACATTGATTGGGCAAATTGCTTAGATGATGATGATTGAGAATTACTTTAGAATTCACATTCGGAGATCATTTGTGTTCTTCATGCTTGGGCATAATGCTGCTTTTATGTATCATGTCTTTTGAGTCCTTACTATGGGTGTATTTCTTCTTTTATCTAATAAAAGTTGCTGTTTGAAAAAAAAGAAAAAAGGGAAATTCCGTAAAAATATATAAATTAGTTGTAGGTCAAATCAAGGAGACCACAAGATCATCATATTCTTCATTTTTTATAATAATGTTATTGTCTTGTTTAACTATCTTCATGCAAAAATAAATCAGCATTTTCAAAGATGATGGCAATTTTTGTGCCATTGTGATAAAGTAACACAATGCCATTATTCAAAAGGCAAAACCATCATATTATGATGCTAGTGCATTGAACTTTGCTTTTGCCAAGCATTTCTTTGTGTATGATTAAGCTTCTATCTGTTATCTATTTTGTCTATCAGATTGGTGGTGGGAGTTTGAGAATATATAAGCGTCAGGTCCAAGAAAAGGTCTTGGAAATTGTTGGTATCACAAGAGAGCAGGTGCAGTCCCCTTATTTTTCTTTCCTGGCTATATCTTGTACTGATATGTGAACAAGTGACAATATCCAGAGCATGGAAACTATAGTTATGGTATATTTTTCCAGTGTCACTTGTTCAGCTATAAGATTATGAATTTTAGAAATTCAGGAAAGCAATGGATTTCCTTTTAGATTTGTATTTTCTTGCTATTCTACAAAAGGGAATTGATAGTTACACAACTATACCTATTATCTTTTCTAACTTAAGTAGAAACAAGAAGTGCATGTACCAGAAGAAATGAGATTAGTCATCTGACTGTTGTATATTTTATATTATTATTATTATTATTGGATTATCGTTGAACATCCCTACCCCATATTGGAGGTAAGACTAATCTTCACAGCAAGCCCCCTGTATCTGGATAAGACTGTTACGTATTATTTCCCTTACAAAAACAAGATTGTAGAAAAAAGAAAAAAGTCACTTGCTAGTTGAAAATTAGAATACATGTACTATACTATCATTAAGAAATTGGAACCATCAATTTTTTGCATGTATGTAATTTGAAGCCTATCATTTTTTAAATGAATGGTAACATGGTTTCTGCTCAGAAAATTCTTGATTGCAATATTAAGCACTTGGCAACTGTGTTTCAATTTTTTTTTTTATTGAGTCTATGATCTTTGAATTAGAACTTGTATGTCATATTTCTACTGATAAAAATGTGTTGCAATTCATGTTAAAATCAGTTGTAGTTCGTGTTTCTTTTGAGACTGTTATTCTATGCTGACCCCTTAATAGACTCCACCTACGGTTTTGATGATGATGATGATGATTCTGGCTTCTGTGAAGCCATCTATATTTAATCATTTTTCTATAACTTTTACTGTGGGAATCTTAAGATCTTTTCATATGTTTTTACTTTCTAGTTGTTTGGATGTTTATAAGTTTTAGATGGGTGATAATTGGCTTTTTATGTGCAGGCTGAAGAAAAGTTTGGATATCTTCTGGAGGCTTTGGACATGGGGGCTCCGCCACATGGTATGTAAACCTGAACCCTGCCCGAACTCCACCGTTTTTCAATGCATGTAAGTGCAAAATGCAAACCATGTACCTTTGAAGTATATCATGTTTTAACAGTGTGTTTGGAAGTGGTATAAATCAACGAAGTTCAAATTAAACAGGCATATACATATTTTTTTAAAACTATCTATGCATTGTAGTAAACTTCTCTTTTTCAGCTGTCTTAGAGGTACAATACTGGCATGGTTTTCATATTGCCTGTCTTGTGCAGGGGGTATCGCTTATGGACTAGATCGTTTAGTTATGCTTCTGTCTGGTTCCAGTTCTATCAGAGATGTTATAGCTTTTCCGAAGACCACAACTGCCCAATGCGCACTCACTGGAACTCCTTCACAGGTTGATCCTCAGCAACTAAAAGATCTTTCATTTCCTCCATTGGAATAGATATAGATCGTTGAGTATATTTGTATCATTATGTCAATCACTTGCTTTGATGAGTCTAAGGTAACGGGCATAGGAAAGCAGCTTGGGTGGTGTAATTAAATTTGATCATTTTTATTTGATTTTTGAGAGGCTGTGATCCCAGATTGGAAATTGGGGTACTCAAATGCTCAATTTCAATTTGTGTTGAATGTGGTTTTAGATTCTAGGGTTGGGTTTGCGGCTGAAATGCATTTTGTTGTTGGCATCCATATTTAACTTGTTTCTTATAGCTGCCGCTTGCTTCGGCAACTAATGATTGAATAAGTATCGGGGCTTTTAAAAAATGAGCGTTGAAAAAGTTTTTCTTTGAGCAATGTTTAGGACAAACATATTTCAGAGGACTAATTGGGCGTATGTTTGGTCAATATAATGTCTCTTATTTGAGTGATAGATTGTTCAATGATAGGAGAATATTGTTTTTTGAGGACATATACTAGAAAAACTAGCACTCATGGATATCATAGTGCTAATGATCAACAAGTTGGAAAATCATTGTTCAATTGTGAGCAGTTCAGACCGTGTGACATGGAAACCATGTAAGCCTTCTCACATATTTTCCCCCTTGGTACTATCCTAAGTTGTCAGATCCATTCTGTTTTAGATCTTGGCAATAGGTGGAACGGATTGATATAAAATTCTGTACTGCCCTCTGTAGCGCTGCAGCGCGTTTCGGAGCATTCCCAGGTGTACCAGTTGATTTCGCTCAGAATGAACGGAATCTTGTGTTGCGGCTTTTTCTCATTTTTATGGGTGATGATTTGGACACAGTCAAAGTTGATAAATCGCATACCGATAAAATTGTTTTCCAGTTTTGCCCTTCCACTTTATTTGTCCACTCCTTTCCTCTACCTCCTCACCTGCGTTCGCATTCCCAGGTGTACCAGTTGATTTCGCTCAGAATGAACGGAATCTTGTGTTGCGGCTTTTTCTCATTTTTATGGGTGATGATTTGGACACAGTCAAAGTTGATAAATCGCATACTGATAAAATTGTTTTCCAGTTTTGCCCTTCCACTTTATTTGTCCACTCCTTTCCTCTACCTCCTCACCTGCGTTCGCACCGATGGCAGGTCTTCTCCCTCTCCTCTCCTCTAGTCTCTCACTTCTCTTATTTCCCTCTTATTCTCTAATCTCTCTCCTTGTCTTTCCCACCTACCGACTTCTCTCTTTCCTCTCTCCTCTGTTTGTCTTCCCTCTCTTCTCTCGTCTCTCTTCTCTCTGCTCTTTCACTCTCTCACACATACACTCTCTCTCCCTCTCTCTCTCTCTCTCTCTCTCTCTTTTCTCTCTCTGTAGAAAGAGGCCCTCAAACCAGTCAGTATTGAGTTTGTAGCCATTTCCTAATTAACAGGAGAGATGGAGAAGAACCCAGGTAGTTCTTAAATGCTTATCATTCATTGCAAAAACGGGGCGTAACACTCCTCTTCGCATGAACATTTGAGGGTAAAGCAGTAATTAAACCTCTTCATCCAAGCAGAGGAAGCAGATAGAAAATCCCTTTCTTCCTATATAGACATGAAATTTCTCTCTATATCATTTTCTTTCATGTTTTATTTCATTTTCCCCTTTTATAATTTATTTATTTATTTTTTATAAAATCTTCTATTCCTAATAAATATCAAATTGACAGCTATAGATTGGAATCTTAATGAGTTATATGCACTTTCTTACTTTTTTATTTCTGTTAAATATTTTTTAGATTTTAATTCTTTTTTAAATAATCTTCAATTCCTCACGAATGTTAAATCTTACATGAGTTTGAACTTTAATATCATTATCGGGAACGGATTTGACAACTATGGTACTACCTCGTTTCTCTAATCATGATTAGAACTACACTTGTCACTGAATTTAAATTGAGTTTTCTCATCATTTTGAGTTTTAGTCCTTAAAAATTATTACTACAATTTTTCATCAAGCTGATTGTAGGGCATAACTAATCCATAGATCTTTCTTAAGCCTCCATCCTCTTAGTTGGTGGTGAGTGGTGACCCCTAATGTACCTTACAAATATGGGAATTGATTTTCACACCTGCACTAAAATAGAAGCTTTCTCATTTTGTCTATGATAAAATTAAATAGTGAAAGGGCAAGATGTTTTTTATTTTTACATGAATAGATGCACTATTTTAATTAGGTACATTTGTGCAAATCAATTCCAAAGCAAACACATATTAGTTGACAATCAGTCACGGATGATTCAAAAGTTTTTTTTTTTTTAATTTTTTTTTTGTAATACTTATGAAAGCATAACCATAGTATTTTTTTTTTTAAATGATCATTATTAAAAATCTTATTTTTTAAAGATAGATTTATTTTTCAAAGAAATGCTTTTCTTTTCTTCTATCTAAAGTCTAAATGGAGCCTCTTTGAAAAGCATAATTTTAATTGATAATGATCAGTAAATAACCAAGTTTTATTAGAGTTTGATTGTGATTTATGACCATTGATGGGCATGTTTGGCAACATGCAACACTATTAAAAAAAGCTGTTTGGCAACATGCAGCAGTATTAAAAAAGCTACCGTTGTAGATGTGGATCTTATCCACCAGTTACTGTTTTTAAAATAGCGTTTACTTTTACCATGTCTGCATCCAATGTTAGAGCCACGGCTTACAATGGAACGAAAATGTAGTTCGAATTATAAATTATTCTGCTAAATTAGCACTGACTATTCATTATTATTTTCTTCTCCCGTGTTAAAGGGTTTCCATTTACACATTCAATTTTTCTGCCTCTACACACCCATTTCTGGGTGCGAGTAGTTAGTTACCATTTTACCCCTGTGTTTCCATTCATTCGAACGAATTCCTACTTCATTTCGGCATTTGTTCGAACTAATGGACGTAAATCTCATCCAATTTTAATTCGTTCGAACGAATCTCGGTTTAAAATCAATTCGTTCGAATGAATGAATCGGATGAACCAGTAACGCGCGTTACTGTTCACCTGTATTACTATTCATCTGTGAACGAATTTATTGAATGAATTAGTGACTTATTCAAATGAATCACTGATTCTTTCGAATAAATCGTTTTTTTTTTAAATTTCAAAGTTATTTTTTAAGAACTGTGTATTTTTAAAATTTCTCAAATTAAATATCCGGACTAATTACGATAATCTGATAAAAATACTTTAAGACTTAAATGTCTTTTGACACTCCTAAATATTTAAAATACAGTATTTTACAGATAAGAGTATCTCTAGGATGTGCCGAAAACACATTTAGGAGTGTCAAAAGACCTTAAAGTCTTAAAGTATTTTTATCAGATTATCGTAATTAGTCCGGATATTCAATTTGAGAAATTTTGGAAATACACAGTATTTAAAAATAACTTTAAAGTTTTAAAGGAGATTTTATTATTTAATACACTATAGACACTATTTTTTAAGCACCGTGTATTTTCAAAATTTCTCAAATTGAATATCCGGACTAATTACGATAATTTGATAAATATAGTTTAAGACTTCAACGTCTTTTGACACTCCTAAATGTGTTTTCGGCACACCCTAGGGATACCCTTATTTGTAAAATATTGTGTTTTAAATATTTAGGAGTGTCAAAAGACCTTGAAGTCTTAAAGTATTTTTATCAGATTATCTTAATTACTGAAGATATTTAATTTGAGAAATTTTAAAAATACACAGTACTTAAAAAATAACTTTAAATTTTTTCAAAAAATCAATTCATTCGAATGAATCACTGATTCATTCAATCAATTCATTTTAATGAATCAATTCATTCTAATGAATCATTCTAATGAATCAGTGATTCATTCTAATGAATCCCTGATTTATTCGAATGAATTGATTTTCTTTAAAATTTTAAAGTTATTTTTTAAGCACTCTGTATTTCTAAAATTTCTCAAATTAAATATCTGGAGTAATTACGATAATCTGATAAAAATACTTTAAGACTTTAAGGTCTTTTGACACTCCTAAATATTTAAAACGCAGTATTTTACAAATAAGGGTATCCTATGGTGTACCGAAAACACATTTAGGAGTGTTAAAAGACCTTGAAGTCTTAAAGTATATGTATCGGGTTATCGTAATTAGTCCAGATATTCAATTTGAGAAATTTTGAAAATACACGGTGCTTAAAAAATAATGTGCATAGTGTATTAAATAATAAAATCTCCTTTAAAACTTTAAAGTTATTTTTTAAGCACTGTGTATTTTCAAAATTTCTCAAATTTAATATCCGAACTAATAACGATAACCTGATAAAAATACTTTAAAACTTCAAGGTCTTTTGACACTTCTAAATGTGTTTTCGGTACACCCTAGGGCTACCCTTATTTGTAAAATACTATATTTTAAATATTTAGGAATGTCAAAAGACCTTGAAGTTTTAAAGTATTTTTATCAGATTATCGTAATTAGTCTGGATATTTAATTTGAGAAATTTAAAAAATACACAGTACTTAAAAAATAACTTTGAAATTTTTAAAAAAAATTGATTCATTCAATAAATTCGTTCACGGATGAACAGTAACATAGGTGAACAGTACGCGTGTTACTGTTCACCCAATTCATTCATTCGAACGAATTGATTTTAAATGGGGATTCGTTCGAACGAATCAAAATTGGATGGAGTATACGTCCATTCGTTCGAACGAATGTCGAAATGAACTGGAAATTCGTTCGAACAAATGGAAATGCAGGGGAAAAATGATAATTACCCACTCGTACCTGAAAACAGGTGTGTAGAGGCAGAAAAATCGAGTGTGTAAATGAAGACCCGTGTTAAATATGATCTTGGACAGACCACGTATGAACTCTTAGAGAATTCAGAAAATATATCTATATTAGACATTTTGTATGCTTGAAATGAATGTGTCGATGTAACTTAAATCCTTCGCCTTCTCTTTCTTAGTAGTTGCACATCTGGTGCTTGTCTTCTTTCATTATTTATATATATATTTAAAAAAAAAGAAAAAGCTAGATCATATCTGTATAATGAAAATATCTTTAATTTAATATTAATAAATTATATGTCAGAAGTATTTATGATGAACGGTAGGGTCAGTTTTAATATTTACCTATACTTACATAGGAAAGAAAGTAGAATTTCCTAAAATTCAACTCAAGTTGTGATGCGCTTAAGAGAATTTGAAGTCAAAGAATTTCAAAAATTTAATAATTTTTTCAGCTTTTCATTGACTTAAAATACCAATTGAAAGTCGTGGAAACATAGACCCAAGTCCTAATTTTGAAATGGGTTGTACATCATTTAAGTGCCCGTAAATGTCTACATGCCAACCTGCCCATCATTACCATGCACGTCGGAATTGTGAATCAGTCTAGATATAAATAAATGGAACCAAAAGGTTTCTTAGTTTGTATATAACGGTAATATTATAACCCTAGAAATTTGATTGTCTATGAGGATAATATAATTATTTACCGACATGTGTTGTAACTTGTGAATGATCAACTGCACAGACCGCAGGTGGAGGTGGCCACAGAATACCATGATTTAACGATCATAAGCATCTAGACCCTATAAACAGCTCGAGCAATCAATCAATAAATCAAGTTACATGCTCTCGATTCAATGTTTATCATTAATATTAGATGACTTGTATTTCCTTAATCATGATTAATTACGGGCTTCATTTTTAGAGAGTAATTTTACTAAGTTTCTATATATATGTCAAATGTCAATGAAGTTTTTACAATTTGCCAACTTGGCAGTCATAACAAGGAGGATTACTTGCTTACTAAACTTGACCTAATCTACTAAACATATCTAAAACCTCCAATTAACACACAATAAAAGTGGACCAGATACAGCTCAAATCATCCTTTAAATACTCTTCTATTCTATTCTATTCTAATGCACACTTCCATCCCACCTTTCTATCTTTCTATTTATCTCTATAGCTATTTACAAATATGTATATACAATATCCTAAAAAAAAGTAGAAACTATTGATAAAATCGCAGCACCAACTTTGTAAGCACTCATTCTTTCTATCTTTTCAATACATCAGGTATAGTTAGATGGAGTGTTTGTGGGAATGAGGATAGAGTTTACCTTTAAATAATTCTTTTGTTTATATAATTTTCATACTAAAAAATCAATAAGTTATTATAGTAAAAGGTTAAAGGGTTTTACGCTTGGTATCCCGCAGTTTCCCACACATAAATTTTTTTAAAAAAAATATTTAAAAATCACTATTTAGTTAAAATCACAATAGAATTTTATCTACCTATATTCATATGATCTTTTTTACACATCTCATTTTTTGTCAACTTCGTGTACTGTCTTTCATTCTTTATAGTTTTTTACGTAAATCCTATTTTTTTTGTTATTAAGGTTTTGAAATTTGAACTTTCTGGGAAAGCCCTTGCATTTTAAAGAATTGATAATGTTTCAGTCGTCTTACATATACTTTCTCAAGAAAACTAGACTATTTTATTTACTACTATATACACTATGAGGTCCAACTAGAGCCCCTTTATAACCCTTTACATCTATTATTATCTATTTATTTTAGAAATATTATATTTCATCTTGATCAAAATTTCTTGTAATGTTAAAATAATTTAAATTTTATTTTATTCTATCATACCATTGATTTTTACCAATCTTCAAAAGAAATCCTTATAATTAACTATTCATAGAAATTGTCAATGTAATAGAACTATATTTCCTAACCGTTTATAATTTATAATCTCTTACCGTTATTTAATTTGTACTTTAAACATCCAGTTAGAATCGGACTTTCACCCAACTTCAGTTACCTACTGTTCAATAAACTGTTGAATTTTTTTAAATATTGGTATAACATTACAGTAGTTATGGGTGTCAAAATTGTTTAATTATCTGTCAATATACTATAAATTTTGGCCGTTATATATTGCCATTATACATTTAGGTCCTCAAAAGTTACTTCAAATGGTTAGATTACACAGCTATAGCATCAAAAAAAATTGGACTTCATTAAGAATAATTTATTTAAGTAATTTATTCTACTATATCATAACTATATTTTTCATATTATTTTATATTTAATTTTTATTGAATTATTTTATAATTAAAATTAGTATATAAATAGTTCATCTTTTTGTCCTTACCAAACTGTTGAAAATGAATGCATTTAGGGAAGTCAACCATGCACCATCATTCTTACCTTAGGTATATCAAAATAAAGCTTAATCCGCCTTTTTCTTTCTTTCCACTCAATTTTGGCAAAATAAATATTCTACTTAATTTCCATACACCTATGGTGCATGGCTCACTTCACTGCATTAATGACTCTCTTCTTCAAATTTGATATTAAAGTGTTACATTGCATATTTGCATGAATTGCATTTGGTCAAAAATACCTCTGTTTCTCTCTCTGTCTCTCTGTTTCAAATCTGATTGCAGTCTGTCTCTTCTAAGGTTTGAGCAGAGCAGTAGGCTGTTATGGTGAGGAAGCCGAGCATGGGTAGGCAGAAGATAGAGATAAAGAAGATAGAGAATGAGGAGGCCCGGCAAGTGTGTTTTTCGAAGCGCCGGGCCGGGGCTTTTCAAGAAGGCAAGCGAGCTCTGCATCCTCTGTGGTGCCGAGATCGCCATCATTGTCTTCTCCCCGGCCGGCAAGGCCTTTTCATGGGGACACCCATGTGTCGATTCAATCATCGACCGCTTCGTCGCCTCCGACGCACCTCCAGTTGGACACATAGACACCCTCAAGGGCTCCCGCCGGGCCGCGACATTGCACGAGCTCAACCGGCAGTACACGGAGTTGTTGGCCCAAGTGGAGGCAGAGAAGAAGAGAGGGGAGAGTATGAAGACAGCCGCAGCCTCTGGTCGAGTCCAGTCGTGGTTTAATGCATCTTTGAATGATCTTGGGTTGCACCAACTAGAACAAGTTCGTGCTTCCATGGAAGAACTCAAGAGGAATGTGGAAAACAGAGCGCAGGAGATGATGCTCAGAGTCTCATCTCATTCTTCCTTGCCCTGTAACATTGATCGGCTTCGGCACCGGCACCGCCCCAGTTCGTCCCAAACCCAGTACTGCCACTGCTGCTGCTCTTCCTTACATGAATCATTATCCCACTTTTGCATTAGGTTTCCGCAAAGGGTAGATGGCCTATCTTCTATTGTTTCCTTCTTCATTTTCTTCTACTCCTTGCATTCCTTCTCCTCACAATGGTTACTTTTCTATATATTCAGTGTGTCTCATGTATTGTTTGTTTTTGTTTTTCTTGTTTGATTTCGTGAGTATGAATAAAATTTTGTTTGAAGTTCTATTTTTCATCTTGAGTCTTTTATATTTAAATTTAACGATTAATTTTATGAACTAATTGTCTATTACAAATAAATAAGAAGAAATAGAACTTCATTATCTTACCATTTTTGAAATTCTTGGATCAATTTTAGTCAAGAGGAATTTTTTTAGAAACTCCTTATGTGCCAGTCCGGGAGGATAATAAAGCTTATGTGCCACCACCTATATTTTAGAAAGATAATCCCTGGAACGCTATACATCAATGTTGTTGTTACTCTACACATCTAGGCTGGCATGTAGCGTATGATATAGGTAGGGATGAAATTTGGGTTGGGTTGTCAGGATCGGATTAGGAAAAATAAAAATTCATATGAAATTTGTGGTCGAATTGGGTTGAGAAATATAAAATCAACCCACCTTGACCCAATGTAATTCTGACTCGATTTGAGTGCACCAAATTATAAAAGCAATCAGGCTGACTTGAGTAAAAAATTCAGATTGAGTTGGGTTGTCAAGTTCAATAAATTTTGACATTGGTTGGGTTAGATTTATTAGAATTAGACTTGACCTGACTTGAGTTTCAACTCTAAAAATAGAGTAGTGATTAGTTTATTGAAAGGTCTTTATTTAATTATGGGGTCTACAAAAATCACTTTCATGAGATTAGTCAACTCATATTTTTAAAGATTGTATAGTTTAGGGATTAAAAAAAATTAAATAAATCAAATTTTGAAGAGTTTAAAAAATATGACTTAATTGATATAACCAGGGTGATTTTTGGTAAATTATATTATCAAAAAAATGCCTTTTTAATGGATCAATCACCACCTTAGCTGAGTCTCATATCTTAATATGTAAGGTAATAGAATAAACACTAACATTTGAATCATTATTTCACATTAAGGACGATATAGTATAAGAAAACTGAAAACATGAATAAATGAATCCCACTTTTGACTCCTTATCAGCTATCATTACCCCCTTCCTAAGCTTTAGGCGATAATCGATGACATTGATCTAGCTTAGATTCCTTATTATAAATTTGCTAACAATGCGAATGTTTCCATGAGTGACATTGATAAAAAGGAATTTTTATATAGCCTCTTTAATTTTTAAATTTCTCTTTTTTTTTTTATACATTGACAGATCTTTAATACTAAATTTTTATTTAATTTCCTTTTCTCTACATTTATCTCATCTAAAAAAACATGACATTTCCAAAATTATTGACTGCATGCTATAAAAGACTTCTATTTAGTACATGGTGCATATCCCTCTTTTTATAGAATTTGGAAAGAAAACAAGTTCCATTTATTATTAAGGTATTTAAATATTTTATATTGTAAAATACTTTGCCCCATTGTTACTAATTTATTTTTCATATTAAAATTTTAATATTTTTTATCTCCTAAAAAGTTCATTTGATATTCTTAAAATATCATAGAAAGTATCACAATATTTCAAGATATTATTATAACATCTTCATGATTACATTAGCATGAATTTATATTCTAAAGAAATTTATACTAATTATCTAATATCAGCGCTAAAGTCTAATTATTTTCTCCAAATATATAACCTTTATGACAAGGGTGGCCATTTAGACACCCCACTTTTCTTTTAAGAGACACTCCATTTTAAAATTTTATATAAAATTGCCATTTTGCCCCTCAATTTTTTAAAAAGATGATTCCTCCACACAAAACTAGTGAGGGGTAAAATGATAATTTCATATAAAATTTTGAAATAAGGTGTCTTTTAAAAGAAAAGTGGGGTGTCTAAATAACTATCCTTATGACAATATTTATCAAAGAACTTGAGGACTTCTAAGCCAAAATATTTGAGTCCACCCTTGTTTGTCCTAGTTCAATATCTCTCACAGTCCATACAAAATAGTAAGGCCTTTCAACAGTGGGCCGACCATGGAGTGGATGTGCAAGAAATCTCTTAGATTTATAGTTTGTAAAGTTTCCAATAAATTGTATTATTAATATTTTTTATCTTAATTAAATTTAATGTATGCAATTTAATGATAATAAAATAAGAACTCAAATTAATATGGGTAGAGATAAACTCTTGCACATGTTTGACTACATAGAGCAACACTTGTCAAAAATACCTATTGAAGAAGCGGGAAGTGTCAAGTTCGAGCCCGTATAGCCTAACTTGGTGTACTTTAAGGGCAGTGGGTATCACCTGTGGGGGTTTTACGCTGGTTTCCCACGATTTTTCACATGTAAATTAAAAAAAAAAAAAAACCTATTGAATTCATAAGTGACCCATCAAATGATTGTCTAAATCCAAATAGATCACAACATCATGTATTGAAATGCCAATGAGTCTATTAAACAATCTGCCTAAGTATGAATGGGATATATTAAGTGGCCTACTCTAAGTCAACGGGATTCAATAAATGGTATTTGCTTAAGTTTAAATGTATCATTAAATGGTCAACACAAATTTGAATGGTGCAAGTTGTCCACTAAATTTTGATAAACGTATCCAAATTAAATTTGATATTCATAATTAGATTTGTGAAATTTTCATTAATATATTGTCTAACTCACAGTTTGACACTTATATATCATACTTAGTCGAATTCAGGCGCCTAGTTGAGTCCAAGTTTACCAATCAAGTGGTTTACACCCAGGGTTAAAATATCGTTGTTGAATGATATCGGCCGAGATATCGACCGACATCATTCTCTCTGTTTTCTTTTATTTTTGAATATCAGTTGTGTTTTTTTTTTTTTTAATTTCCTGAATTTAAAAAATTAAAAATTGCAAAACCTGCTTTGCTTTTTTTTGAAAATTAAAAAAGGAAAATATCGGCATATATTTTTAAAAAAAGGGCCCACATCCAAAATCGAACCTTTTTTTTTTTTAAAGGCAATATTTATGACATCGACCTATATTTGGCTGATATATATTGCCGATATATCGGCCAATATCATTATTGTACGGCCAATACCTATCGTATCAGCCGATACATATCGACTTCAAAAACCCGATATGTATCGTCCATACAATACATATCTTCCGATATTTGATTCCCCGATTTACACAAATCGAGTTAATGCTCCATTCGATTTAGTTCACTACTACCGACTGATTAATTCTTAACAGATGAACATGTTAAATAATTCTTTATATTCAAATGAATCTGATAAATAGTCTGTAAAAATGGAAGTGCACCCCTTGTAGTTCCACTTAAATTGAAATGGACCTAATGAAAGCTCCATTTGGAATTGGAAGTAAACACTGACACTAATTTTCAACTCAAGCCTTATATGGATCCACAAAGTAGTACAGACCCAACAGTGGTTCCCAGTTCCCACCTATATATTAATAGGCCCAGTAAAGGTCCACCTAAAGAACTGCTAAGTTGTCTTTTCAAATCAAAATGGAGGAACTGAATGATTATCTTAAACCAAATAGGTCACTAAAATGTTCAATTTAAATAGAAATTAATTAGTTCATTCAAAAAGACTTCTTATAGAATAAATTATACTCCATTTGTGCATGTTCTTAACAAAGTGCATTTTCTTTATGATAGCTATGATATAGAAGAATAAATTACTTAAATAAATTATTGTTAACAAAGTGCATTTTCTTTATGTACAAATCAATTTTAAACAAACACCTATGTACAACTTTATACTCTCTTTGTACCAAAATACTTGTCCTATATGTATTTTGAAATTGTCCCAAATTACTTGTCCTATTTTTTTATTTTCACATTAAATCAAAGCTTTAACATTTTTTTATGGGCCCCAAATCACTTTCTTACGTAATGGGAGGACAATCTTCTTTTATAAGCTTTGACATGGTCATATGCGGTATATTGTAATTATTTCCACCTTTGACTCTCATCGTCTAAAATCATGCATTGCTATATAGTCAGGAAATATTCACTAAGTACTAAATTAAGTTACTTGAGAGTTATTTGTAATTTTACTATGTCAAAATCATTCATATCAGGTTTATATTGACTTGAAGAATCTTTTAATAGGTTTTTGGTGCGCTCCGCACAAAAACTATCTTTAAGAAATAAAAAAATTCGTAATAGGTTAAATATTTTGGGACGGAAGGAGTAAGAGATAGTAGTCGACAATCAGTCATAGATAGTTCAAGAGTTTTTTTTTTAAGTTTTTGTAATACTTATGAAATCATAACCATAGTACTTTTTGTAAAAGAAAATGATCATTATTAAAAATCTTATTTTGTAAAGAGAGATTTAATTTTCAAAGAAATATTTTTCTTTTCTTCAATCTAAAGTCTAAGTGGAGCTCTTTGAAAAGCATAATTTTAATTGACTGTAATAAGTAAATAACCAAGTTTTATGAGAGTTGATTGTGATTTATGACCATTGATGGGCATGTTGGGCAATATGCAACACTTTTCAAAGAAGCTACCGTTATTGACGGTGGATCTTATCCACCGGTTACTGCTTTTAAAATAGCTTTTACTTTTACCATGTACGCATCCGATGCTAGAGCCACCGCTTACAATGGACTAAAAATGTAGTTCAAATTATAAACTGTGTAGATTTTTTAAAAAAATCAAGGTATCTAACGATCTCATCTTAATTTCGAGATGTCCTATCTGTCTAATTTTTAGGGCATGTGTATACCTCTCAATTCACACACTTCGAGTATAGAATTAAGGAGAGTGACCCTTTAGGTATTGAGGGAAGCTTAATCCCAAAATCTCCTACAAACAAGAGTGAAAATTGACCATCAAGTTAATCCCTCAGAATTAATTGTGTTCCTAGATTAGTACTGACTATTCATTATTATTTCCTTGTCTGGTGTTAAAAATGGTCGATACGTAAATGTATTGTTTGTGTTCATATGGACAGACCACAGTACGAACTATTACACCCACTTAATAAGCTAGATCATAAAAAAAAACCCGCAATACATGTTGGTCCCATTTTTTGAAACTCTAAATTGTATAATAGAAATATATTTAATTTAATATTAATAAACTATGCATCAAAAGTATTTATGATGAAGGGTTCTATCAATTTTAATACATATCTATGCTTCTATAAGAAAGAAAGTAGAATTTTGTAAAATTTAGCTCAAGTTTTTTGTGGACAAGAGAATCTGAACTCAAAAAATTCCACAAATCTAAAAAATTCTCGAATCTTTGTCAACTAAAAATACCAATTGAAACATAGACCCAAGCCCTATTTTTGAAATGGGTTGAGCATCATTTAAGTGCCCATGAACGTCTACATGCCAACATGCCCATCATATAGATATATTATAAATAAGTGGAGCCCAAAAGGTCTGCCACGCCCGTGCCTACCGCCGATTCCTTCACTCTACATCACTCCGACAGCCCCTCGATGGTTCTCATTTCCCCTCCATTAAGTAGTGATAATTATGGCACATGGCTGCGTGCCGTTACAATCGCTTTACGCGCCAAGAACAAATTTGGTGTTGTGGACGACACACTTGTCAAACCAACTACACAA
This sequence comes from Chimonanthus salicifolius, assembly GCA_013350335.1. Classification (NCBI taxonomy): domain Eukaryota; kingdom Viridiplantae; phylum Streptophyta; class Magnoliopsida; order Laurales; family Calycanthaceae; genus Chimonanthus; species Chimonanthus salicifolius. The sequence continues at coordinate 19,369,189 of CM023537.1, read as the reverse complement.
CCTGATCTCGGTCATTGGGAATGATGCAACGATATGGTCATTTCTTGGCTTCTCAATTCCATCTCTTCCGATATACGCAACATTGTTTTATATGCAACCACTGCCCACAACGTTTGGTTTGATCTCTCCGAACGTTTCTCTCAGTCGAATGCTCCACTGCTCTATCAGTTGACACAATCTATCACCCACTTTAGACAGGATGACTTGTCAGTCTCGACGTATTACACTCGCCTCAAGACCATGTGGAATGAGCTCAATTCCATTCTTACTCTGCCCCCATGCACTTGTGACCATGGCAAAGCCGTCGCTGACCATTTTGAGTGGACTTGGCTATGGAATTCTTACAGGGTCTCCATGACCGCTTTGCCACCCTTCGAAGTCAGATTCTCCTGATGGATCCTTTTCCAAGCATCACGAAGATTTATTTGTTAGTTCTTCAAGAGGACAAGCAACATGAGATCCATTCCTCCTCCTCCCCTGTCCCTGATGTCGTGGCTCTGGTCGACAAGCATATTCCTCCTCGTGGGGGACCTTACCCTAGCACAGTAACCCTTCCACTCACAAAACTTGCTCACACTGCACTCACTGTGGGAGAGATGGGCACTCCCTCGACTATTGTTACAAACTTATTGGCTATCCTCCACGAAGGTCTGATACATTAGCCCATCTGGCTCCATCTTGTAATCACGCCTTCGTTACTCAGCCGATGCGTCGCCCTGGCGACTAATCCAATATGACTTTGCCTCCTCTCACTCAGGAGCATTATACTTAGTTATTGGCTCTGATTTCTCTAGGTAGTAGCAATGCATCCCGTGCTCATCTGGCAAGTATTGCCTTCTCGGTTCCTTCTCATTCTCTTTGGATTATTGACACTGGTACCAACAATCACATCTGCTTTTCCTTATCTTTATTTTTTTCTTACACACCAGTACCCTAATCCCCCTTCTTTGCACCTTCCCTATGATTCCACTGCACATTTCACTCATGTTGGGACCATCCATATTTCATCATCCACTACCCTTGAGCATGTGTTATTTGTTTCTTCTTTCAAATTTAATCTTTTTTCTGTCACTCAATTCACTGCCCCCACCTCTTGTTCGGTCACTTTTTCTTTTATTCGTTGCTTTTTTCAGAACCCATCAACGAGGAAGACGATTGGACAGGGTAATGCTCACGACGGCCTCTACTACCTTCATGTTGCATCCGCATTCACAGTCGTCACACCACCTACTATTGATCTCTTGCATTTCAGACTTGGTCATTTGAATAAACCTAGTTTACATCTTTTAGCTAAGGATTTTCTTTTTATTTCATGTTCTCAGAATAAGCTTTGTGTTGTTTGTCCTCAAGCTAAACATAAACAATTGCCTTTTCCTTCTAGTTCTATTACTACTGCATGTCCATTTGCTTTAATTCATTGTGATATTTGGGGTCCTTTTTCTCAACCCTCTTTGAATGCTTCTAGATATTTTTTAACTATTGTGGATGATTTCACTCGTTGCACTTGGATTTATCTCATGCATGTCAAATCTGAAACACCATCACTTTTGGCATTTTTTTTAACATGATACGCACGCAATTCATTCTCACATTCGCTCTGTCACATCGGGTACCGGTGGGGACCTCTTTCATGTCATCCAACAAGTTCGTTCGGATAACGGGACTGAATTTCTTTCCACTAACATGCAACGCTTCTCTTCTATTCATGGGATCATTCACCAACGTAGTTGTGTTGCCATTTCCCAACAAAATGACATTGTTGAGTGCAAACATCGTCATATTCTCGAGGTTGCTCGTGCACTTCGTTTTCAATCTTCTCTACCCCCTACAATTTTGGGGTGAATGTGTCCTCACTGCTGCATACCTGATCAACAAAATGTCCACTCCACTTTTATCTGGCAAATCACCACATGAGGTCTTATTCAATTCCAAACCACATTATTCTCGTTTGTGTCTTTGGCAGTCTCTATTTTGGTCACAATCAATCAATCCAACATAAGTTTGACCAACATGCCAAGCTAGGTATTTTTGTTGGCTACCCCTATGCTAAAGAAGGATACCAAATTTTTTACTTAACCTCCAAAATTATCTACACCTCTCGTGACGTCACCTTCTATGAAGGCGTTTTTCCATATTGTGATTTGCCTGCCTTTCGCACTCCTTTCCTATCACCCCATTACCCATTCCTGATGACCCCTCTTTGGTATTTCCTACTGTCCCTCCTTTCATCCAGTCTCCCCGTCTGTCTCCACCGACGCTGCTCACCATTTTGGACCTTCCCCCATTGATCCGTTTTCTGCTTTGTCACCAGTTGATCTCCTTCGCCGCTTCTGCTGGCCCCTGCCACATCTGACTGATTATTAGTGCTCCACTGCCTCTCATGAGCATCGACCCTCTTCGTCCGATTCCCAATTGACAGGTACACCTTACCCTCTTCATCATTACATTTCTTCTTTTAACCTCTCTATTGCACATCATACCTTTCTTTCTACTATTTGTTCCTCAGATGAGCCTCGCACTTTCTCCCAAGCTGTTAAATCGCCACACTGGAAGGCAGCCATGGAGAATGAGATTGTAGCCTTGGAGAAAAAAAACACCAGGAGTCTTACCCGTCTGCCCACCAACTAGAAACTCATTGGCTGCAAATGGGTATACAAAATCAAATATAAATCTGATGGCTCAATTGAAAGTTATAAAGCTCGCCTGGTCGCTAAAGGTTACACTCAAGTTGAAGGATTGGACTATCATGATACCTTTGCACCTGTTGTTAAGCTTATCACTGTTCGTGCGTTGCTTTCCATTGCTTCAATTAAGAATTGGCCTCTA